>CM052445.1:32539002-32641372 GCA_028533085.1 Varecia variegata
TGGTGTTGTATACTCAGGAGTGATTAGAAGCAGTTTTTCATTATGTAGATCAGAATAGCAAACGAAGGTTGAGAAAGAAAGCGTAAGGAAAATGATGATGATTCACAGAAGGAATTAGAGATGGGGAACCCCTAATGGTGGATAAGTACCTGGTTCCAGTTCATTATCGTTGTCCAGTCATACTGCCGCCATTGTTTCCTCAGAGCTACTTGATTGGCATTTTACAATTATAAGGGAGAATAAGAAAATTAAAAAAAAAATCAAATGTTTGTATCAGTTGTTGACAACTGGGAGTGGGTAATTGTGCCTCTCAGGAGACATGTGGCACTGTCTGGAGGTATTTTGATTGTCACACTTGAAGCATGGGAGGAGGAGGGGTTTCATGGGAAGGATGGGGTGAGTTGTTACTTGCATCTAGTGACTAGAGGCCTGGGATGATGTAAACATTCTATAATAATGCACAGGACCACTTCCCCCTCCCCCGACACACACAAATATGCACACACTACAAAGAAGTATCTGTCCCAAACAGGCAGTATCGCCAAAGTTGAGAAACCCTGCTTTAGATGAATAGCATTGGTATATTTAAATATTAAGAAAATTTATTTCTGTCTCTAAATTTCCAAATCAAAAATTAAAATATCACTGGAGTTAATTTGTATAGACCTAGAAGAATTTGTACTAAATATGTTACAAATTATTTTTCTGAAATACTACTTGAAATCTGAAGAAATAAATTTCTCCTAAGCTTTGGCAACCAGTGTTATATCTTTATATTAATAGAAGGCACAGCAAATTTTCAAATCAACCGTAGGGCCTAACCTGGGACATTTCTGTCCATCCTCATTTTCAGAAAAGATAAGATTCTATAATATATATATGAGGTATTTTTATTAGTTTTATACTTGTGTGCGATATATCCAGAATAAAAGTTAAGTTTATATCATACCTTTATCATTTCTACAATGTAATAGTTAAAAATAATTTAACCCACCCACAAGTTTTCTGACAAAATGTGATTGCCCTAGATTCTGATATACATCTGTGACTCTTTTGGAAGGTTCATCAGATGAGAAAAATTAAAACAAAATTCCTTCAAATAGAAGGTGAAATCTCCCTTGATTCTAAGACTATAAATTCTGACAAAGCATCTGTAACTCCCTTCATATCTGTGATTATATATAAGCTTGGGAAAAAAAAATAATGCTATTCATGTGATTAGTTGCTAAGATTTCTTTCATCCTGGTTACCATAGACTCAGTAACTCACTTTAATTCCTGCAAAGGATACAGATCACATATATATATTTATATTCTAATGTTTTGGGGTCAACTTAATTGTTCCTGAATACTTGCAAATTGCAGTAACAACCTAATAAATAAGCAAAAACTTGATGAATTAGGTTAAACATTCATTCACAACAAAACAAAAATACTGAAGAAATGTTGAGTGCAAGAAAAATCAAATTTTAGCTATTTTGTTTTTAGCTCAATTGAATGTCATTGTAAGAGTTAAAATAGTTTAAAATAATTTCTAACTGCGGTAAACACTGCCATCTAGAGGACTTTTTTTGTAATGCATAGGAAAACGAAAATGCCACAAAGTGTGAAATGTATGGCCTGTGCTATAACTTTTATAAATATCATAAATCTGAAAAAAATTCTATATTTCCTAAAATTAGCTTAATGGCAACCATAAGCCATTAAGCATTTTTGGCTATGTTTTCTAACATCAATACAAATACATTGTCAAATAATTTATTTGAATGAAATTCCTTTTTATTAATTATGATGTTTTCAAGTTGTTGTATTTGTTGGATAGTAATTTAGTTTTGTGACTATGTATAAATTAATTATCAGGTCAGAAACATAGTCATAGTCTTGCAAAAGATAGAGAAGATTCAATAACTAGAAAAAACTAGCAATTCAATAATGCTAATATATAATGTCTATACTTATAAATATTTCTTTCAGAGAAGCAACAAAATTACCTGTGCTATTCTTGTTATTTCTTCTTGTCTTTCCTCTTTAACACAAACATTTTCCAGTCCTGTTTCATTAACTTACACAATGTGCTGATTTCTAAGGTCTGTTTCTTGGGGAATTACTCATTAATCAATGGTGACTTAGGCTCTGTGGGGTACACAGGACCTAAAAAGTTATCAAAAGGGAGGTACCTTGCTATGTGGCCTATTTAAATAGGAATATTATCAGTTATGAAGTCTGCATTGTCAAAAATCAGTGAATAGTAAAAAAAATTTGTTTTCTATGATAGTTTTTCCAGGCATCCATATTATCTGTTTTAAAGTTAAATGACCATTAAATATACACATTTATAGTTAAAATTATAGAAATGTTGTACAAAATTTATTTTTATGTGTTCCCTGATTTCTAGAGTACTACTGAAATTTGTGAAATTTGTAACTAATGTTATGTGTATTTGCAGTTTTTGGAGATGACTAGGATTCTATTTTAGTATCTTCTTTATGGCAGACCTGCACTTAAAGAGTTAGAAATTATACATTTAATTATGTGATTAGGAAGAAAAAGTAAAGGGTAAATTTCAAATCAAGCCAAATAAGACAGATATGTAGCATTAAAATATAATTTTCCAAGTTGCTAAAAGCTGTGGAGATGCCTATTTAAGGGTGAAATCTATGACAAGTTACTATAAAAGTATTTTTCTTCTCATAATTTGATGTTTTAACTGCAATGAATAGCCATAAGAATCCAATAAAATTTTATTCAATTACAATTTTACATTTACATGAGTAAAAATTACAAAGTTGATGATAGTGATTAAATATCATCACCATATTTGCATCTGGTTTTTCAATTGCAAATAATCAGTGAATAGAAAGAATTGAATCAATATCAAAGTATATAATAACTTATTTTTAGTGGAGATTTCTTATAGTTCTGTATTATTTCATATTATATACGTATACATATAAAATCAATGTAAATATGTATGGACGAAAATAGGATACCACCACAGAATAGAAGATGTAAAATTTTTGGCTATTCCTGTCCACCTCTGATGTCAGACTCTTGCCTTTTTAATAAGAAAACTTTCATGTGTAGAAAAATTGTACAATCTTCTATGTAGATTCAGCAATTTTTAATATTTTTCCAATGTCTTTGATTCTTTTCTCACATATTCAAACATTTGAAAGTAATATATAGATTGTTACTGAAAAACCATTCAGAATACATCTTCTAAGAATATGGATGATATTCTATATAAATATCATTAGGTATCATATTATTTAAGAAAGTAATAATTCAATAACATCATTTAAAATTTAGTTCTTATCTACTTTTTTAAACTCATTCCAGGACATCTGTGTTTTCTTCCCCTTCTAAATCCAATCTAATCTGTCCACATTGCCTTTGTTGTTCTACTTTAGTCTCAGTTTAAAATAGTTCCCTTAATTTTTTTTTCGTATTGTTGAATTTCTGATGAGTTTAGGACAGTTGTAGGATAGACCATTCCACAATGTGTATTTGCTTAATTGCTTCCTCTTAGGGTCATTAACTTCATTTTCCCTGACCTATGTTTTGTAGTTAGATATAAAGAAGTGCTATCCAATAAAAAAATACAATTTGTACCACATACATAATTTTAAATGTCATGATAGCCTCAAAAAATAAAGTGAAATTATTTTAATAATATATTTACTTCAACCCAATCTATCCAAACTACTTCGTTTGACCATGTAACTAATATAAAAAGTTGATAATATATTTTACCTTCTTATTTTAAAGTACTATATACATAATATCTGGTATGCATTTTACCCTTACGGGATATCTTAATTTGGACTAGTCACAATTTATGTGACTACCATATTGTATTGCACAGGGGTAGGTCTTGATTAGATTAGAGCTGAACACTCAGGGCGATAGTTCATAGGTGAGGTGTGTTCTTCATATTCAATTACACCAGGAGACCCATACTGCCAGATTGTTTCACAATTCATGATGTGAAAATATGTTCATTTTATTAAGGAAGTAACTGCAATCTTTTTCATCGTAGGGGATTGTTCCTCCTTTCAACCAGTAAATGATCTGTGGGATAACACAATGACTCTGAATATTCTGTTACTTGGCACCAATTAATTCTGACATCCATTGATAATTTTCACATGAATCCCTGAATCGATAATTACATTATGTGTTACAAAATAAGGATTTTCTAATTTTACTATTTCTTCTTTTATTAGAAGTCATTATTCAGTAGAGAAATTCCTTTTACTTTGAATGTAAAATTTTAGCAGATTATTCTGAGTAGATAATTCTTGATTTGGTTTAATTTTGAATCCACTTTCTGAAGATGGTCAAGGCATAGGATAGAAGTAGCTGTGGTCCAGGACTCATGCTTTAGAGGAGAGCCAATCCCTGATCAGGAGTTCACCTGTTAAGAGTGAACTTCTGTTACGCTGTCAGACTGAGATTTCAGGTTTCTCTCACACATATCAGCTAGCATAACCTTAAGTCACATAAGTCTTTCTTACTCTCAAACTTGTTGTATGTCTTGAATTTTTCTAGGCTTACTTCCAAACTTCCTATATTCTAAACTACAGTTTTCTTCCCTTTATCTGAATATATGCTTCATTTGTTTTTTGATCTTCTAAAAATTAATGGAAGCTTCACATCTGCTGATTAATTTCTGTGCTCTTCACTCTTGTGAATTTTGCTGCATTTCTTTACAGTCATTGTGAGAGGGGCTTTTGAAAAAGTTAAAACAAACATCAAGTCATTCACCTACTGGGAAAAGTAAATGTTATATATGCACACACATGCACATGTGCATATACACATATATAATCTGAATAGATTAGATTTAGAAATATATGCCATAAATAAGTTGCTTAATTTACTTCAAAATGAATAAAGCATCACCTGTTCTGGTTGCCCTTGGAAGAGCATCCAGTCATCTGATTATTTCTGCCTGAAGATTCAGTAAACATCTCATATATTCTTTGGCAGTTGGCATGCAGAATGCATTGTTCAGGGGAGGCACTTTAAAATCTCACCTCCCGTTGCCCTGTCATGTCTCCTTGCTCATTCTCCCTACTATTGCCAGTCCCATTTCTCTAGGATGGAAAGTGATATTTAGCTTGTTCTTTGGCAGAATAGGTAGTCCTTGGTCATAGTATCTGAGTATAGAGACAGTTTTCCTTGCTTTGTAATTCAGCAGAAATTAAATATTAAAAAGAAAGACCATCACCTTGTGAGTTCATGAATTCACTTCAAGGTAAATTTCTATGTTTGTGAAGCCATTTGAGGAAGAGCCTTAAGAAAGGGGATCTCTCTGTTCCTCCATTTTAGTTGCTAGGGCTTTTGCACTGTTTTGAAAGGTTATAATCACTGCTCAGACATGGAAAGACAGATATAAAGAAAAGAAAAACAAAATATATCAAACAAGCTAAACAGAAAGACCTTCCAGGTTCTAAAGTACCAGTGAGTGCTCTAGGTTTGCCCTGAAGGATTGATGTTTGTTCCTTCTTAGTTAGCCCTGTGTTGCTGCAGGCAGCCTACCCAGTCCTAAATCAGTAAGAATATTGCCTTCAGTAAATTAGGAGCCCAGCCCACCAACAGGTGGGCCTGCCACCAACCTGAGAGTTGACCAGGTATCTTCAATGACAAGGGTCAGACCTGAACATTAACATTCATGGACCCCCTACCCCCTCTGTTCTCTCTACCTCTACCTGCCCAGTCCTGTTTTCCTGATTTCCCTTTCAGTTCCTCAGTTGTTATGAAGTCCGTGCAGAATTCCTGCCAGTTTTGCAGGCATCTTGAACCACCTCTTTCTGATGTGTAGGGATCTAGTCTCATTTCTACCCCACCTTGTTTGGAGTTAGCCTTAATTCACAGAGCAACAGAGGGGTCAAGTACTTTTAAAAACCAATTACTTACTTCCTGATTATGTGTCCTGTATGTTTTGATTTGAACTTGATTTCATACTTTGCCTTGGATGTTAACATTTGTAATGCCCACCCGCTTGGCTCCCACCTGTACTTCCTGAGGAACATTTCTACAACCAGACTAAACCTCACGTACTTCATGGGTGAGGTTCTGGCCCAGCTGCCTGCCAGACATACCCTCAGCCTCCCTCCATCCTTTTTGCTCCTTTCCTCTTCCTTCTCTCCTTCAAAAATATTTTTTTAAATATCTTTTATTTGGGTTTGCAAAAGATTATATGCTTATGCCCTGCCCCCTGCCCAATTTATATGCTGAAATCCTAACGCCCAAGATGATAGTGTTAGGAAGTGAGGCTTTTAAGATGTGATTAGAACATGAGGGTATAAACCTCATAAATGGAATTAGTATACTTGTAAAAGAGGCCCCAAAGAGCTCCCTAGTCCCTTCTGCTATGTGATGTTACAGCAAAAAAAAAAAAAAAAAAAAAAAAAAAAAAAAAAAAAAAAAAAAAAAAAAACTGCCATCCATGAGGAAGCAGGCCCTCACCATCCACTGACTCTTTCAGTGTCTTATTGGATTTCCCAGACTCCAGAACTGAGAGAAATAAAAGTCTGTTGTTTGTTAGTTACCTAGTCTATGATGGTTTGTTACAGCAGTCCAAATAGACTAAGAGAGGCTTGCAGCAGTTTTCAAATTGTTCTAGGACATCATCATTTGGCTTTTAAATTTGCTGCCCAGATATTTCTCAGATTGCCTGCTCTTTAATTAATATTTGTTCCTCCCCTTAATTTTACCACTTAAAATAAGTAAATTTTTGTACTTTAAACGAACAAGCAAACCTAAAAGTCCACAATACATTGTAGACAGCTCACTGACAGTTTGAAGAGTGTTATCAGCCTCCTGTGATGTCTGTTGTTGATATTTTTCTGAGGTTTCAGGATTGGGCTCCAATCTAAGACATATGTGACATCATCGTACAGTGGTCAGCAGATCTATAAGGCATGTGCATCTCTCTTGTAACACAGAATTATAAATGTAATAAAACTCGGTTGATTATACTAAAATAAATGCACACATTGATCAGGTTTCTAATATTCTGTTAACCTTTTATGAGGTATAAATCATCCAGCATGAACATGGTTTATTTTCCTCTAAAAATCTTTGTAAAGTCTTGGAAAAGGAACCTGGGAAATTATTTATACTTCAAAAAGTGGAATTTTTCTTTAAGATATGCATATTATGAAGACTTTATAGTTTAAGAGATTCATAGAGGAATTGCCAAGTCTCAATTTATTTTTAAAAGTATCATTCACATTGAATATTTAATTACATGGGTTTTGCTGTTTTCCAATTTTGACCATTTTTACTGATTTTGTTTCAATAATATTCACTTTTTATATTTCAGAATATGTTATCAGCATGAATTAACTTGCTGTTTATAATTCTAATAATCTGTATACCTGTATTGTCTTTGTTTACCACTTTGTATCGTAAAATTAAATCATCTGCCTATTTAAATTCAAACCCCTAATAATTTGCTTTCAGTGGCTGAAAATTAGTATTTTCTTCAAATAATTTAATCAAGTTTGTTATAAACATTTTAACAAATCCAAGTTAAACATGATTACTTACTTTAGTATAAGAATTGTTTAACATTAGTGATTAAATTTCACTTTTGAGCTTATTTTTAATATTCTTTTTCTCCAAAGTGAAGTATTCATATATGAAAATGTTTTTCCAAATTGAAATATCTTCTGAAGTTATAAAGCTGTACAAACTCCTTCAGGGAAAAAGAAAATCTTAACAGTATATGGTAGAGAATGGAAGGTCTCTTCTCACACTGTCTTTTCCATATGATCTCATTTCACCTGCTAACAGATTGGTGTATAACAACATTAGACTCTCAGGTTCTTTCCATTCCCCACCAACACTTGCACACAAATAACTGTGCTTGTAGATATTTGTTTTTAAATAGAAATCTTTGCATGGAAATATTTAAGAGCTCAACCTCAACAGTATTGGTGGGGACATAGTATACAATTTTATTTGTAAATTATCTCAATAAACCTTTGACATTTAAAAAAATTGCTCCCATGAACATTTTACCTAAAAATCAATGCTATGTTGACCATAATACATATATATTTATCTTTGTTTCTGTAGATGATAAATATATAGAATGGAAATTGTTGAGTCAAAGGGAATGCATATGATGTATTGATGTGTTTCCAAATTGCCTTCCAGATAGGTGCCAACTTAAAGAAAGACCAACACTATATACTCAAAGCCTTTCTAACATTAAGATCAATATTTTTAATTTTACTAATCTGATGAAGAAAAGTTTTTAACTGAGATTTTAAATGATGTATATTATTTTTATTTCTTTTGGTAGTTGCTTGCTCATAACATTTTGTTTTCTAACAAATTGCTTATATGTGTTTTACTGAAATATAGAATGTCATAGTGCATTTTAAATAGTAAGATTGTCAGATAATAAAACTGTTTTTGTTTCTTGTTTGCCTTTCTACTTTAATTATATGTTATCATAATAGTTTAAATTTAAATGTAGTCAAATCGTGTATGTGTTTCTTTCTAATTTGTGGTTTCCTATCACAGGCACAAGAGATATATCCCAAATCATGAGAAAAATAATTTACTAATTAAGCAGTTACAGGATTTTAAGTATAGTTTTACTTCATTTTCCTTCATCCTTATTGAAAGCTGTATCAACATGGCAATAATAAAAAACAAAATTTAAATCTGCACAATGTCTTAGCAAGGAATGAATGTTCTTGATACATTTTTACCAGGAAAAAATCTCCAAACTGTGAGAGAATTTGAACAAAGCTATATTGTGCCCAACTATAATTTATTAACATGTCAGATACTGACAGTCCAGAATAAATAAGATAGTGTTTCCACCATCTCTGAGCTGTTAGGTGGAGGTAGGTAATGGCAGAGAGAAAAAGGGGTTCATTTAAAGAGATAATTTCTATGGCATCTAGCAACACTTTGCATAATGTGTTCTTCAGCACATATGAGAGGATACAATAGTTAGAGAAATGGGTTCTATGGTCAAAAAAATTTGGAAGGTTATATATATATATATAATATAAATAAACTTCATATACTATTAATATTTCATGTAATATATGTTATCACTTACCAAAAAACAAAGTATGTTTCCCAAATTTATTTATTGATGGAGCATTTTTACAAAGGAGCAATTAAAAACAGTGATTCAAAAATATCTATAATATGTAATATACCTATTTGCTATATATGTATCTATGTACACATATGTGTATAGGTATATATGTGTGTTTGTATGTTTATCTGTGTTCCTATATTAACCTTATTATCCTGTAGTCTGGGAAATTATGGCACTCCACATTGCCAGCCTCCAGGAAAAGAAAAGTTCCGATAACTAGAAAGACAGTACTTATCTTTTGACTTTCAAAACATGCTTTAATAGTCATCTCAAAGGCATTAGTTTGAGAGAAACAAAAATTTAATTCCAAAAGCTTGGATTTGAGAGCTAAGCCCTAAAGTCTACAAGGTCTTCACTGTGGGAACAAGTGGAGTCATCACTTGGTCTGTACCAGCTCCACGTGATCCATCACCCCTTCTCCACAGAACCGCGCAGCTGCGTAGAACCTGAGCAAGTATCTGCTCCTTTGCTATGTGAGTGAATGCTACCCATAACCACGTGGCCAAGGAACTACCTTATTTATCCTCATTATTGTCTGCAGTATAAACTCTTTTTGACAGTAACCTATTCTCGCCCTGAAAGTTCAGTCAGTTTGTTGACTTCTGAGTCTGATCCTTTGCTCAGTTTACCTGAACTACCCCCCGTTGCCAACAACCTCTTTTCAACAACTCTGAGTGCTCATCAACTACTCTGCTGACCTAGACAGGCAGAGCGGCTGTGAAAGGCACAGGAGTCCAACACTTGTACTCTACAGGTGTGCTTCTGTGCCCATGAGATGGTGGCACATGTTCACCCAATACTTACTGTTGGGCAAAAATTATGGATTCTTCTTTTCCATGTTTGATCCAAAGTTAAGTCTTTTAATACTCACTGTATTATATCAGATAATGATATATAGGAATAAGGTTAAAGAGCAGAAAGTTTGCCAATTAAAATATCTCAGTCTTTTCTTGTTTAAGAATGTGTATTTTACACATTTAGTTAATCAGTTTAAAGTTCAACTCTATCATAGCTGTTTCTTTCCCACTCTAGGACTGCATTATTTTTTTTCCTGCAATGCTGTTTTCCCTTTCCTCATTTCTTTAACTCTTGCATGGCAAGGAACCCCTAACCAAGGCATCCTTCATCCAGAAAGCCTCAGCACTCCCCAGGTAACATCCTCTTTTTCCCTTGTACGACTAGCCCTCACCAGTTTCTTTGGTCATGGGCTCTTGTCATACAGTATGCATTTTCTTTGACCAAATACACTAAGTTCTCAAAGGTGTGGAGAGTGTGCTGCATTTTCTTTTCCTTTTGGATGTCGCTGTCTTAGTCCTGAACACCTAATAGGCACTTAGTAATTACACGGTTGAGAAATGCTTTTGTAAATAGTGTAAACACACCCAAATATTCCCAAAGCAAACTTGAACACTTACTCACATAGAAAATAGAACGAAGGATCAGGAGCTGGCAGCTCATTTATGTTACTTTTTTGATCTCTCCCCTTGTTAGCAGTTTTGCCTATTTCCAACCTCTCCTCAAAACCACAATGACGACCACTGTTCTTATTCCAATTATTTCTTCCCATGTCTCTGAAGGAAAGGTCCCTGAGTGATATAAGAGCTTATAGGTCTGGAGGTCTACAAAGTGGCTGGGCCACAATCACTTATTTTTCCTATTTTCCTCCTGGAGATTGACTTCATTTCTCTATTTTCACACTGAATAATCTCTTCCCAGCAACTCATTAGAAATATCAAAAAAATACTTTCAGGGACACCGTTAAACCATAGTTGAAATTGTTCTGATTCCTAGAAAAAGTAATCAAGTCAATAATGGTTTATTTAAAGTAATGTGTAATTTAAAGGTGATAGGAATTAGATATGTTGAGTGTAGTTAATTCAAGGTCATGCTTTGTATTTCGAAAAAACTACTCTTGGTCATATTTTGGTCTCTGTGATTCAACTTCACTTTTTAAATGAACATAATTGTAGGTTTTTATTTTCTTTATATTGTACCCTTTTTAAAAAAATGTAAGGGTTTATAAGGTCAGGGACAAACACAACTTTAGAGTAAATTGATGTTATTGACAGGTAGATATAAAAGTCATCTTCAGCTGGTTGCAGTGGTGTGTGCATGTAGCTACTTATGAGGCTGAGGCAAGAGGATCACTTGAGCCCAGGAGTTCAAGACCAGCCTGGGCAACATAGTGAGATCCCTTCTCAAAAAAAGAAAAAGACACACACACACACACACACACACACACACACAAAAGGAAAAGCCATCATCTGAGGTCAAGTTCCAACAATATCATCTCGATGAAACCTTTCCTAATATGCCTTTCCACACTCTTCACACTTGGAAAAAACTGCTTACTATTGAACACAATAGTAACTACTTATTGAATGCCTACTACATGCTGAGTGCTCAACTAAATACTTACAAATGTCATCTCTCAGGTAAGCCTCTTAACACCTTCAGGAACTTACATCTTCATTTTGCAGAAGAACAACTGTATTTAGAGAGGTCAAGTGATATGACAGATTCATGTAACTTGTTTGTGACAGAGCGGGAATTCAAAATTATGTCATCTTCATTTCAAAGCCCAGGTTATTTCTCTAAAACAGACTGTCTTCCAAAGCTGTGGCCATTAACTCAATATATTATACTGAGTTTACATGTTAGTTCCTTACTAAATTGTTAGTTTTAAGATTTTTGTGGTTATTCTATTTTTTTTTTTTTTTTTGAGACAGAGTGTCACTCTGTTGCCTGGGCTAGAGTGCCGTGGCATCAGCCTAGCTCACAGCAACCTCAAACTCCCAGCCTCAAGCAATCCTTCTGCCTCAGCCTCCCGAGTAGCTGGGACTACAGGCATGTGCCACCATGCCTGGCTAATTTTTTCTACATATATTTTTAGTTATCCAGATAATTTCTTTCTATTTTTAGTAGAGACAAGGTCTCGCTCTTGCTTAGGCTGATCTCGAACTCCTGACCTCCAATAATCCTCCTGCCTCGGCCTCCCGGAGTGCTAGGATTACAGGTGTGAGCCACCGTGCCCGGCTCAAAGTTATTCTATTTTTTTAAAAATGTTTAAAACTGATAGAACTATGCCTAAGAAACATATTTATTACTTTATAAAGTTTGTCAATGGATGCATAAACCAAAATACTACATAAAAAAGAACTCACAATTCTGAATACCAATATTTAAATAATTTATTGTGGCCTAGTTCTAATTTTTACATATATTTTAATGACTCCTTTGTTCTTAATGTATTTTCATTAAGCCTCTAATTCAAATATGGTGTTCTATGAAGATATAATAAGATGAAAAATGTGTTGAAACCTTTACTATAGTTTGCTTAATGACGTATTTCAGCAAATATTTGATCTTTGGATAGTGATATTTCCAGCTAACTTCTGTGACTCTAATTCCTACAAATTATTTCAGTTTTACCAGTATTATCTTCTATGCTGGTTTACTTAATTTTATGAGTGCTGTTTTTTAACAGTAAAAGGAAACATAATATTCCTGGAAGTTGAGAGAAAATTTCTGTGTAAGTAAAAATCTTTTACAGATGCTTACATTTTTAATATTTTATATTTATATATATATATATATATTAGTTGATAGTATGTTAGCACATAAAACTTGGTAATTTCAAATATCTAAGCTTTCTTGCCTTTAGGCTTTTTTCAAGTGTGAGACATCTCAATTCAAAAGTACATATTTTTAGTTGTGACTCATCATCATCCTAGAAAATATAACATATACTTTATATATTTAAAAGAGAAAACTCCAAACTATTCTTGCCTTGAATAATAACCTTGGTAAAAATAAATGCTTTTTAGTGCCTTTGGCAAATAGTCATAAGCAAACAGCTTTACTTCTCTTCTTAAAAAATGCAAAATTTACCAACCTTAGGATTATTTTTCTGGGACTCTGTCCATCATTTTAATGGGGCATCACAGACTTCTATTCTAGAAGACTACAAAAGCCCAAATAGCATCTAGTTTCTATTCAATTATAGAGATTTACTTCTAATTTCTAGAGAAAATGGTGAATTTCAGAATCATTATGAACGAACAATACTGGAGGAAGGCAAAGAGCCAATATGAATTGCATTTGCAATGGGTAGTAACTGCTCCAGGACACTAGAAGTAAAGGAAATGTGATATTCCTTCATTTTTGCAAAGCAAATCAAATCCAGTTCTGGAGGTTCAGCAAGAAGCTCAATGACATACATGCATGAATACACATTGAGGTACTCCCCAAACTGGGGCTACTATTATCTAAGAACATTGGAGGAAAGTGTATAGGTTGTGGTGGGAAAATGCCTCTAGCTATCATCTATTGTGTTGGACATTCTTTTGGTCACCAAGTAAAATATGTACCTTACTGATACCTGTGGTGAAAAACTTAAAAGCCAATTAATTGAAGATAATATCAAAGATGACTAAATAGCCAAGTACCAAGAATTTGCAGGAAAAAATTAGGAAAATTATGAAGATGTAATACCTTATAATTAACAAATAATTCCTTTAAGCATACCAATTAATTTTATCCTGAAAGGATCAAATAAGTTAGTCTCATTTTCATACATTTTTCTTTTGGGGAGGATGCAATGAAAGGTAGGATTAGGGAAATTTATGGCATTGTATGTATTAAGGGAAAGAGCAAAACTTCTGCCAGTGGAAATCACTTTATTTATTAAAGCTTTGTTTTGGTTGTTGTTCATTTACTTGTTTTTAGGAATGAGGGAACAATTAGACCAAAAACATTAAATGTTTTTGAAAAAACCCCAATGTTAAAAAAACCATATGATTAGAGGAAACAAGGTAAAATTGGTCATGAATTAAAAAATTGAATTAAAGACAATGATTTTAGGTTAGAAGTAAATATGAATAGATTGAAAGCTGTGAGCAAAAGAATTTCTAAAAATTACTTATGAGACCATCAGCTTTACTTATTTTAATAAGACTGTTATTCCCACTCTTATTGTATAAGATTTTTAAAGTGATTAGTAAACCTGCTAGATTTGTAGATCTCACTAAAACTTCTGGAGAATGAAATGGAATGTGAGTAGCAAACTCTAAAGATTATCATGAGAAATTGTACGAATGGAGAAGAAACATATGAACTTCACAGTAGATAAGTATAGATACCTGTACTAGATATAAGACATTACTTCATTTTTAATGTAATTCTTTATGTCAGTTATATCCAAGGATAAGTGTCATTGTGTGTTTTGTTTTAAATATATCATCACAATATTTGGACATTGAGAATCCCAGATGGAGAATGTTGAACACAAAATAGAAAATATTATTCTGCATTTCCATAAAGTAATGATGTATTCAACCTGAAATAGTATATACATTTCTGGAAACTTCACTTCAGACAAGAAATTACCACACTGAGAAAATCCATAGCAGTGCAATAAAATTATTAAAGATTAATCCCCAGCTGGTCAGTAGATGATGCTGTATGCAGCCATAAATCACTGCCCAGATGGCCATAACTTCTGGACTTTGATTATGCATCAAACATACCAGTGGCCCTTTTTGAACATTTATATAGTATTTCCCAAAAGAAACTTAATGATTTAGAATACCCTGGGGTGTGGAATTGGCCTGGGTGTCTGAATTTTGTTAAGTTCCCCATAGAGGATGATCACAGAATATGAACTAGTAGTCTATTTCTTACTAGCGGTTCTTGTCAAAATTAGAATAAGCAAGGTGAGAACATTATAATCAGCATCTTTGTCCTCCTCTCTTTCCTCTTCATAAGAGGGAAAAAAAATTACTAGACTAATGGAGCCCTGCCCGGTGTGTGTATTTGTGGGGGATATGTGTGTGTGTGTGTGTGTGTGTGTGTGTGTATGTGTGCATGTGCACTCACATGTGCATATTTTAAATTCCTAAATATTCCACATTGCCACAGATTTGTTTTCAAAATGTATTGCTTAATGAATGAATAAATTTACTGGAGCTTTCTATAAGCC
Organism: Varecia variegata; assembly: GCA_028533085.1. Taxonomy (NCBI): domain Eukaryota; kingdom Metazoa; phylum Chordata; class Mammalia; order Primates; family Lemuridae; genus Varecia; species Varecia variegata. The sequence continues at coordinate 32,554,121 of CM052445.1, forward strand.
AAATACTATATTGGGTCCTAACCGTTACACTTTATATTTTTTAGTAATCCTAAAAGGTATGTGGCACAATTCCTAGGTTAAAGTAAGGACAATGAGAAGCTAACTTTCAATTTTCTGAAGTCACCCAGTTAGTGTGTACTGTGCCAGAGTCAGCCCACATCTCTTCTCTCCACACAACTGACATCAAGGATTCAAAAAAGCAAACTGTCCTCTCATCACAAAAACTCGAGTCCTCATGAATTATGGAGGCAAAAATACTTCTATATAAGTAGAGATTTAAAAAAAAAATTAGAACTCTCCAACCTGTAGAAATAAAAGTGACGAAGGGATGTTATAAAATCCATAAATTCAAAAATATTATGAGAGGATGGACATGAAAATTTCAGCAATCTGAGAACATTTCAAGAGGCTGTCCCTAGAAACTCACAAAAGATACTTTTCAGAACTAATAAAAGATACTTCTATTTTACAGAGTTAGTTATAAAATTTTGGGACTTAAAACCCTGAAAATGCTCTGTAGTGAAGATACAAATGAATCTGAAGAAGGTAGAGAAAATTCCACAGGTAGAAAATCTGTAACAAATTAAGGGAAACTAGGACCTGAAGGCAGATGTAATTCTAAGATATGATTTGTATTAATGAGGTATCTCAATATTCTAAGTAGAGTCTAATTCTTTGACATTCCTGAGCTCGCAATATGCTGTCTCTTATCTATTTTTTTTAACTGGAGTTTATCATGGTTACTGTTCAAATAGTAAAGCTAAACCAATGCTGTGGCTTCATATGAGTAACAATGTATATTGTACTGACGTTGGAATAATATACTTAATGATTAGCCCATGTTATTGATAAAATTATAAATTAATTCATTCCATACTTGGACTTTTTTAAACCACCATGCATATTTTTATTTTGCACTGAGTTTCATGATAATAGGATAGAGTTTTAACTAGTGGTCCTTAACCTTGAGCAATTTTGCACCCTAGGAGACATCTGACAAGTTCCAAAGATATATGATTGTGATAACTGGTGTGGAGGGTGTAACTATTGTCTAGTGGGCAGAGGCCAGAGTGCTAAAATATCCTGCAATGCATGAAACAGCACCCATAACAAATAGTTATCCAGCTCGATGGTAGGCAGGATTCTAAGATGTCTCTGAACCTTTACCACCCTGCCCCAGGGTACACACCCTGTATAATCCCTGAACCATGAATATGCTGAGATTTCAAGCCTATGATTGTTATGTAGCACAGCTGACTTTAAGGTAGGGGGATAAGCAGGTATGAGCCCTTTAAAAGCAGTGTTTTCTCCTGATGAGAAAGAAATCAGAGATTCAGAGCATGAGAGGGATTCAACACAAGGGAGGTCGTTGTGGAGATTTAAGGGACCATTGATCAAGGATCTGAGAGGGGCCTCTAGGAGCCAAGAGCAATTCCTGGCTGACATCCAGCAAGGAAACAGAGACTTCAATTTCACAACCACAAGAAACTCAATTCGCCCATAACAGGAATAGCTCAGAAGAGGATCTTGAGTCTCTAGATAAGAATGCAAGCCAAGCCAGAGCAGAGTTCCCAGCCGCACTGTCTTGAATTTCTGATCTGCAGAACTGTGAGCTACAAAATATGTGTTAAGTCACCACATTTTTGATTTGTTATGCAGCAGTAAAAAACAAAGACAGGTCCAACATGTCCATAGTGCCAAGGTTGAAAAACACTAGTTAAAACACTCTGGTCTTGCACTTCTCGAGTTGATGTTAAAGGGATGTTACTAGGCTGCTTTCAAAGAAACAATGAACGAAATACTTCCCCTGACAAAATGTTTGTTTAACTCAAATCAAGTTAAAGATGTTTTGTTACTGCAGGACATCTTGGACACTTTAATTTCCTAGTTATATTATGAAGCTACAGGAGAGCAATTCCAAAGTGCATTTCAATAAAGATCTGTTGTTCTTGGAAACTGGATTAATATCTTTTGATTCCAAGGTTTCTTATGGTCAAATGTAGTCAAATGTGCAAATGAAACTTTTAAAAAAATCAATTTCACCATTCATCTTCCTAATTTCAAAATAAATCAAGTATACTAAAGAAATATGGATATCTTTTGTAATTTAGACTGTCTCTATTTAAACAATACTTCTTGATCACGTATTGTTGCAGAGGTCTTCAAATAGTATATAGCATATGTGGAAGTTTAAATCTGCAAAGATACTGTATGTATATTTCAATTATCTGTGCAGGGGAGATACTAGGGCTGAGAGAAATACATGTTAGGCATTACATCATGTTCTACTTTTACTAGCTCTGCTATTATCTTTTTTCCAAGACCGTCTTCTGGTCACTTTTATAGCATCTCCATAGACCTGGATGTAACTTTATTTTTTCTTTCCCCACCTCCAACACACAGATTATCACTCTGTTTAAAATTAGAGTATATGGAGACTAGGGGTAGGTTAGGCATGATGCAGGGATCTGCTACCTTTCTTCAGACTTCCTGAGTGTACACTGTCTTTCTCTATATATGTTTCAAAAATCCCTCATCTACCTACTGCTGTCTGTATTTTTGTTCATCTACATTGATATTTGCAACTGCTACAAGCTGCTGGATACCATTTTTTCTGTTTTTACTTCTAGTGAAACAACCACCTTTTCACAAAAATAGCTTTTGGCAATTCTTCAAGTACTTGTTAGTTGAATAGATACTGTGTCTGACGTAGTATAAAATAGTTATATTCCTAACATTATTGCCATCTATTAGGTGTCTAATAAATATAGCTAACATTTAACTATTACAAAAATGATTATCTTCAGCTTATCTCATTCCATGTCTTTAATAAAAACCATTTTAGAGAAGAATTGTTTATATCTATTTAATAGAGAATACAGCTCAAAAATGTAGGGTAATCAATTCATTAGATTAGAAACTATTTTTATTCCATGCATTACTTGCTAATGATTAATCTTCATACGATGACATTGAACCTGCTGCCTAAATACTGAATTATACCCACGGAATTGAGGATAGTTGCTTTTCATCTGGCATCAAAGGACTTCCATAACATAGACCCAACTGGCCTTTACAGTCTGATCCCCCATTACCATCCTATACAGAATGTGTGTTCCAGGCAAAATACATTTCTCATCATTTTATACTTGCTACACTGACATTTATTCTTTTATGCAGAATGGCTTTGATTGAGAATATCCTAGGTACAGTAAACAGACACCCCCAAAATTTAAGTGGCATAACCCAACAAATGTTTGTCATACAGATACTTTATGATCAATGCAGGTCGTTGTGGTGGTGAGAATAGCGGGTGAGGGCAGAGAGGCAGTGGGGATATTTTGCTTCCCAAAGTCTGAGACAGGCTGGGTGCGTAATCCTAGCATTCTGGGAGGCTGAGGTGGGAGAATTGCTTGATCTCAGAAGTTCAAGACCAGCCTGAGCAAGAGCAAGATCCCATCTCTATTAAAAGCAGGAAAAATTAGCCAGGCACCATGGCACATACATGTAGTCCCAGATACTTGGGAGGCTGAGGCAGGAGGATCATTTGAGCCCAAAAGTTTGAGGTTGCAGTGAACTATGATTGTGCCACTGCACTCTACTTGGGAAGTCTCTGAGACATAATTTGACAGAGACTCTGCAAATTATTGAATCTCTTCACTTTCCCTCAGCAATAAAGTGGGAATAAGAAAGTCTACTTTGCAAATCTGTCATGAAGATTAAACAGGGAAGGTACTTTTTGATGTTCCAGAGACAATATTCATTCTCTCTCCTTCTCTCTTTCTGTACTGAACCCTTGTAAGAAAAAAATTCCACCTCCCATTTTGCCTTGTACTGTAATTAGTGCTTTTTACTTATAATTCTTTTTAAATGCTTGAGGCCATAGCATATGTCTTTTTCATTCATGTGTCTGTTTAATCACCTAGATGTTGCCAGTAGACTTTTAGCAATATTTGTTGAATCGAGAGAACTCATGATTCTCCAACACTAGAATGACTTTCTAAGTGTTCTCTGCAATCTTAGCTCTGTATTTAATATGAAATTGAAATAAAACATTAAGCATTTTATTTTTAAAGAGTCATATGAAATAAATGCATAACTAATTTTAACTTTTTCTTCATGCAAACCTGGATTTTTTCTTTTTATGACAGTTTATAGACTAACAAACTTTTCCAATAAGCACAGGTCCTGGCATATAGTAGTTGCTTAATACATATTTATGAATGAAGTCTAATCCATTTGCAGAGAAACTATACAAGTTCAAGGTATTAATTATACATCTATAAAAATATAAATTAGTATTGGCTTTTGCCAAGAGATTTTTCTTAGAATATCATGAGAGAAATATTTCATAATCCTGAAGTTAAAGTTCTTAAGACACATGTTATGAAAAAATTGAGTAACACTTGGACTTCTATACTTTATTCTTGACATTTAATAGGTACTTACATAAAAGGGAAAAGAAATGCTAGAAATTTAGCTTCTACAAATATTATTTTCAATTTTTGCATGGCTTATTAAAGTGACTAGCTTATGGAATGCACTTGGGTTCCATTCCTTACTCTATCAATAACTACATAATTCAAGTGTGTAAATATGAAAAGCGCTTATCCATTCTGATACAGCTGCCTCACTTGTAACATGTGAAAAAAAATCAGACAAAATATGTAAAGTTTGTTGAAATGTAAAATGTAAATTATTGTTGCTATACTATTGTTTCTACAAATTAGTTTCCTTCAGCAATTGTCAGATATAGAATTAGATTAATACTAGAAGACTTTCTCTTAAATAGAAGGAATGTATTATGGCAATGAGATAATTTGGTGTAGAAAACAATAAAAAAATTTTCAACTATGTGGCAATTTACATATATACTATTACTCAAAAGTGTGTTGGGAGAAAAATCTTATTCTACTAAATATATACAGGAATATTTTAGGATAAGATACATGTTTTGAGAATACATTCATATCTGAAATATGTATTTTCCTTATAAATTCCTTGCTTCTTGATATTCTAGGTGTCAACCAATTTTTCATTGGATTTTTTAACCCATAAAAAGAAGCTATAAATTTAAGAAAAAAACGAGAGTGTGATTTCAAGACAAATACATCACAAAAGTATGAATAAGAAAGAAATGCGTTATTTCAGCATAGGCAGGTATTCCTCTTAATTTATGGAACCGTTTGTCCTGCTTGTAAAATTCCATCATTTTTTTTTTTTATGGAATAGAGAATTATTGCTACTGTAAGATGTAACAAAATGACTAAACGCCTGAGGGAAATATAACAAGGACATTTGGGTTAAGAATATAATAATATTCAAAAGATTTCACCAGGAAGTTAGAATACTTATCTTAGTTTTCTTTTAATAAATTAGAGGAGAATGTTCATTTAATGCTAAATAAATATAACAATCTGAATGCTGCCATGCACACTAATGTAATTTCTTTAAAAGACTTGCCAAATGGTCTGTACATAACAAGAATTAAAGCCATTATTGAAATTCCATGACTTTTTTCCTCTCTTGAAATTCATATCCATTTGTCTCATTTGAGCTAAATATTAAATATTCCGATCACTTTGACTTGCTACATGAAATTAAATGAAAATCCGAATGTCGGGGAAAGAGGACGTATACTATAACAGTACTGGATGTCCACTCCATGTTCATTCTGCCCTTCTTTTTTACTAACAGAAACCTGATTTTGTTTGGCTTAGTAATGTGCCCAGCTAAACACTTGGTTTCCCCTAGCTGTTACCCATCGAGGTGTGGGCTGACACTTTTCCAGTCAATAAGACGTTGTTGGGCAGGGCTCACAGGAGAGCTGTTTATTCTTGGATTAGAAGAGACATTCAGCTGTCATTCCCTTTTAACTCTGCCCCTTCCCCTTTTATCTTCTGGAATGTCTTTGTGACACTTAGGAACCCAGATGTCATGTTGCACTGGAGGATAAAAGTCACACTTCAAAGACCTCAGGCCCCATAGGTACATTATGTCTGAAACATTGAAGACATCTTAAGGCCAGCACCGTAGTCCTGGATTTCTTGTTATATGTGGAAAATAAATCACTTTTGCAATGCTTTTGTATATTTTCTTCCCATACCATGTTAAATACAATAAAGAAGGAAAGGAAGAACAAGGGGAAGAGGAAGGAAGACAGTATATTTGTGTTGTTTTAAAGAAGGAAATGGAAGATTTTAAAGTAGGCAGATAATTATAAATCTTATCTTCAGGTTCCAAAAAGGACTTCAAGAGTTCTAGTCATGACATAACAATCACTTTCTGCAGTCTAGGCAGGAAGAAAGACAAAAGATTAGAGTCAAAGGACAAGTGAAGCTGAGTCAGCCCTCTTTTAAGAAGTCCTCTGAGGATCCTGATACAACCACCTGTACTTGGATGGGTTAGTCACATGTCCACCGCTGTCTGTAAGGGAGCTTGAAGACCATGTCACTTTACTAGTACAGCAAATTTGGGTTTCTGTTAGTAAGGAGAAATGGGGGAAAGAATATTGAGAAGAAAACTACCATTTTATCATTCTAATATGAATTTCAAAATAGAGTGTTTTTTTCTTTCTAGTATTCTCTGGAAAATTTGGGGACAACTGCTTACTTTGATTCAGGCAGATATTAATATTTTTCAATATATATTTTTCAATATATATTTTTCAATATATGTTTCAATGTGTGTTTAATATTTTTCAACATATGTTTCGGTTTTAGACTGATCTCACATTTAGCAGAATCAAACTCCAAACTCAAGTCAGGGATAGGTGATTACAAATTCTCAAAGAAGGGAAAGGTGACATGTTTATTTCTCTCAAATCCTGGCAGAGATAAATGCATTTATGTTCTCTCCCTCTCAGGGTTTGACTTTCCTGATACACACTTTCATTAAGAATGAGACTCAGGTTCTCAATCATTTGTGGTCATTCTCTTCGAGGAACTCTCAGTTTTAAGTCTCCATCTTCTATCCATTCATGTTTTTTAAAACACGGGTCTTACGGTTACTGTAATGACTTTTTTTTCTTTCTTTCTTTTTTTTGTTTTTCTTTTGGAGACAGGGTCTTTCTCTGTTGCCTGGGGTAAGGGATAGAAAGCAATGGTGTCATCATAGCTCACTGCAACCTCAAACTCCTGGGTTCAAGCGATCTTCCTCACTTAGCCTCCCGAGTAGCTGAGACTACAGGCATACACCACCACTCCTGGCTAGTTTTTTTTTGTTTGTTTTTTTTTTTTTTTTTTTGGTAGTAACTGGATCTCACTATGTTGCTCAGGCTGGTCTTGAACTCCTGTTCTCAAGTTATCTTCCCAACTTTTAGGATTACAGGCATGAGCCACTGTGCCCAGCTACTGTGATGCTTTTAAAACTTGTCTACAAATTCTGACATTCCTCCCAGGTAGCAGATCCGTGAGCAAAATAAGTGTTATTTTAAGTCACTGAGTTCTTAACACAAACATGCTAGTTTGTTTTGCAGCCATTGTAATGGGAACAGTTAGGGAGATTACCATTCCTTTGACCATGCAGCTCACCATTCTCATTTTCTGTTTCTTCATTTGTGAACAGAGAGAATTTTGTCTTCCCAAAAGCATTTTTTTTTATTTCAGCATATTATGGGGGTACAAAAGTTTAGGTTACATATATTGCCCTTGCCTCCCCACCCCCCTGAGTCAGAGCCTCCCAAAAGCATTTTTATTGAAAAATAAAACCTTATTTAGGGAGAAATAGACAGCCTTAGAATTTTAAAGAATCTTATTTAAAAGCTTGAAAATCAACAAGGTGATAAGAAGAACACAAACTATCTGGGTCTAGCACTTTTTTTTTTTTGGCCAGAGTGTAAGTTTCAGGTACTGTTTTAATTTCAATAAAGTTTATAGTCATTTCAGTTTCTCTTTGACTTCCTGAGTCAGTTGTGTTAAGCTCTATTCTTCAAGAAATTGCCTATTTGTCTACGGTTTTGAGTTATTGATATGTGTTTTAACATTCAAATATTTATTTAATTTTTTTGTGTGATCTTGTCCTTTTAATTATGCCCTTTGTGTTTTTCTTTATCTCACCAGTGATATTTCTATTTTGTTCAACTTTATGAATATATATTTGGCATTTTGTTTCTATTGAAATATTTTAAGAAAATTGTTTCATGTCCTCTCTTTGCAACATTAAGCAATTCACTACCATTTATATTCTCCTCAAAGTTTAAGATATTTTCTATATCTTTTTTCCCGGTTTCAAAAATCAAATATGTTAAACCATTTGCTCTATATCAGTCATTCTATTTAAAAAATGAGATTACAAGGGATAGAAAGTTGTGGTAAGAAATTAGGATAATGACTTCAAGTTTTTAGAAGTTTAAGGTGTATTTTTTCAAGTGAGATGCTGAAATAGAGCAGCATTAGAGGTTGCTGAATAGAGAAAAATTTTAAAAATTTAGACTTGATTGATGGATATCCAAATTGATATGCATATTTTTCAGCCTTTCAGCAGGAGTTGTGATAATGAAAGAGGCTTTAGTTCAATTTAACTCCTGAATGAATGTGAGCAAATGATCCATCAAAATATATTAATGATAAAGGAGGGAAAGAGAGTGTGAATTTGAAAGAAGGAGTTTTATGTGAGGGTGAAAAAAAAATGATAAAGCTTTGAAAAACATGATTAGAAGAATGTGTCATGACTCTCCCTCTGGCTTCATGGTCAATAATGTTAGGTGAGAGAAGGCCCAGTTTCTACTTGTGCAGACAGCAGAAAAAGTTGCAATTTCTAGTGAAATCCAGGGTTCAATTTGTGGAAGTAAACAGAAGTTCATGCAAATAGACTGAATTGAGCGATCTGTATGGAATCAAACTATGACTGTTAAATATACCATAGAGCTGAATGAAATCAGCAGAATGTCAGGAACTATGACAGAAGGGGTGTTGGTGAGTTGATCTGGAAGTAGCATGAACTGGCATGTGGCATAACCTCAACAGATGCTGTATAACTCGAGGCTAAGTGTCCATCACTGTTTGAACCTAGACTAGCTGAGTCCTATCTACTATTGAGAAAAGGTCTCAGGAGTATTACAAAGTTATAGTACCATCGAGAGTTCTGTTTCCACTGAAGAGCACAGAGGCAGTATCTGCAAAGTGGGACTTCATGCTTATAAATGCTTCTTCATGAAGGAGAGTAAAAGTTATATTAAATTGTCAGATTAAAATACAGAGAGTTCAAGAATGAATGGGGGTCTTAATAAATAATTTAATTTTGCAATTACAGAATACTGGCATTTCAAGTCACTGGGAACAAAGCATCATATTAGTGTTAGGTTGGATTGGTTGGCTTTCTCTCTTTTTGCTTTAGAAGGCAGAGATGAAGTTGTTCTTTTTCCTCTCTTTCTCTTCCCTCAGTAAGAGCAATGGTATAGTAAAGGCCTGACATGAAATATCAAACAAGGACATTTCTTTCCTTGGTGATCCTTGTAGCTTGATATTCTCTTCAGCAGACTTAGTGGCTATTACACTGTACTTTTTCAACATTAATATTCCCATTTTATCCCTTAAATTACCCACTAAGAATGATATAAAAGTTATTTCTAGTACATTTTCATTTAAGGATAATGATCATTAATGACTACAAAGCTGAGATTTCCTCAGCTCAGAAAGCCCGAATATAGCTAAAGAAGATGAGCAGGGCTGGATATTAATGATAAATATTGAAGATTAGCTTCCTTATTGGGGTTGAAAAAGATATTTAGATGGCCAAGTTGTAAAAAAAACAAAAATTTAAAACCCCTATAGTTGCTAAATAGTTCTAGGCCAGCTATTGCTTATAATTTTTTCTTTTATCACTTTATAAAAAACCATTTGTCTCTAGTTGAAACCAAAATGTTGGAAACAGCTCTAAATTTGCTGATAATCATGTGAGTGTAAATGCAATACATCCCTGTTTCTACATTGTAATTACATATCCTAAGTCTATAATAGCTACAGTACAGAATATATCATAATTTCATTTTTGACTACCCTACTTTTAATTATTATTGGTTTAAATATTTCAAATTTTATAACATCGATTTGAAAATCCTTTGTTTAGAATAATTGTTCTTCATATTTCCCATAAGCATTTTTGTTAAATCTGAAAATTTCCTCCATTGCTACTGTTTTCAACACTTTTTCTGTTGGTCATTCTTATTTTATGCAAAAGCAAATGATGAATATTGGTTATCTTCTCCCACTTTTCAACTTATTTCCTCTGGTCATGCCTTCCTCAACCTCGCCCTCCTAGAACGATTGATGCTCTACCATTGCAATCTTGACTGACAGTGTTTCTCATGGATTATTTAGCCTTCTTGTCTCACACATAGATTAGAACTTCATAGATGAATATGTGGGAGTCCATTTGCTCCAAATTCATAGTTTTTTTTATTTCTCTTACATTGGTGGCTTTGTAAGTAGAACTAGACAGTGTCTTAGAAGTCTAGTTTCCCTCCAGAATAGATGAATCTTGATTTTGTCCTCTGGTTGAAGCTTTGCTCTACTCCTTAATCCTATAATGTTGGGATCTGCCTTCGATGACAATCTAAACTCTGGATGTTGAGCTTGCTATCCTTGACACAGAAAACGTGTTGCTCACCATCATGTAAAATCACATGGACCTCAAATTATTTGGCTTCTGTTTCCAGTTTACCTTGATATACTTGTGCAACTATCATTACAGATGTTTTCCCATGTCTTTCATGATCTAGGTAACAAGTTTTATATAAAATCTTACAAGTGGACAATTGTGCCACCAACCGGAATTTTCAGTAAGATGCCAATGTCTATACCATGTATCTTTCATCAGCCTGACAATCATTCCACTTGCATCTTACCTAGCACTCCATAATTCTCAAAAAAACTAACATAATCCTAGGCACAAAGTGGTTCAGTCTTGCCTAACTAGAATTTGGAACATGCCCAGAGACTCTTTCATTTCATTGACTCTGAAAACTCTATTAGGGGCATAGTGGTGGATATTGAAAACAAGAATGAAAGTATAACACTGTACAGCACGTTCTTTGATATATAAGGCTTTTAAAAATACACATGCAAAATTTTGTATAGTTTAATAGTGATTGTCTTATCTACTATGCTTGCATAGATTATTTCATTCCTGACAAGTAGCAAAGACCTAGAGACCAAGGTTGGCATCTAAACTATCCTGTGGCAAGTCACTCTCATATTGGATATGATGGTAATAATTGATAACATAGGTACTCAACACATACAATGGGGAATTACATTCATGTAAAGAAAAAATGAAAACTTACTAGTTTAGAATTATATGGAGAAGATAGCTTGAGTAAAACTCATTTGCCTGATACCACATTCCAAATTAACTATTAATTTTCTCTAAAGCTATTTTTCAGAGTTAGCCTTAATCATGTTGAATAATTCAATTAGGTACAGAATCCAAATCTCCTTAAAGCCTGTTTTTGTTCATACACCATAAAAACACAGGGGCCCTTTTATTACATATAGTTTGGATGCCCTCTCCATGATAGTGAGTTCTCACTTTATTAGTTCAAGGGAGTGCTGGTTGTTTAAAGGAGTCTGGCAACACCTCCTCCCTTTCTTGCTCCTTCTCTCACCATGTGACATGCCTGCTTTCCCGTCACCTTCCCTCTTGATTGGAAACTCCCTGAAACCTTCACCAGACACAGATGCTGGTACAATGCACAGCCTGCAGAACAGTGAGCTAAAAAATTTATAAATTACCCTGCCTTAGGTGTTTCCTTTACAGCAATATAAAACAGATTAACACACATAGTATCCTCAATTTTATGGAGGAAAAACAATCCCCAAGGAGTCATGACAGCATCAGTAAAATTTTGTTTTGATATTTCTACACTTTTGTCATTATGAGTGTGTTAGTTTGGTGAAATTAACTACAATGTCATCCATTGAGCTTACTGCTAGTGATATTGTCCAGAGGTTTGCCTTTTAGTATTAAGGTACAAGATATTATTTTCAGAAGCATGTGGTTTGTTCTTTTCATGAGAGTTCATTTTATTTATAATAAAGAAAAACAATGGCTTATAAGGGAAATTATTCAATTATTTTATGCATCAACTGATGAATGGCAAAAATGAACACTAGTGAGTGAAAATATGTTATTTTCCTGCCTATTTTGACTACGGTTTACATGTTTAGTAATGTTTTCATTACATATTTTGAATAATGATGAATTTACATGTAATACAGGTAGATATTCTAAATTGGACATTGAATATTGTTGTTTCTTTCAATTGATTCCCATGGAGGTGTAGCCTGTTTTTACCTATACTCCAAATATTTCTATTTCATGAAATTGAGCATAAATAATTTACCCATGTTACACTCCTCCTCTTTTTTCTCTTCTTACCTGAGTTATCTTTCCCATTTGTTTTTTGTTATTCTTTATTTCCCCAAACATTTAGTGATTCCTTACATTTATATAGCTGTGCACATTTTAAGATTAAGAAAAATACATGAATCAATATATAGAAATCAGTTGCGTTTCTATACGCTAACAACAAATTGTCCAAAAAGGAAATTAAGAAAGCAATCTAATGTACACTGGCATCAAAAATAATACTTAGGAATAAACTCAATCAAAAAGTTGAAAGATTGTACACTAAAAACTATAAAACGCTGATGAAAGACATTAAAGCAGGCATAAATAAATGGAAAGCTATCCCATGTTTATGGATTGGAAGAATATTGTTAAAATGTCCGTAATACTCAAAGCAATCTACAAATTCAAAGCAATCAATCAACATCTCAAAGGCATTTTTTTAAACAGAAATAGAAAAATCCTAAAATTCATATGGAATCACAAAAAACCTCAAGTAACCAAAGCAATTTTGAGCAAGAACAAGGCTGTAGGCATCACACGTTGTTTTCCAAATATATTAAAAAGGAACAATAATCAAAAGAATATGATACTGGTGTAAAGACAGATATACAGAAAAATAGAACAGAATAGTGTCCAGAAAAAATTTATATAGAAATTGTTCATTGATTTTTGACCAAAAAAAGCCAAAAATATTTACAAAATGGGGAAAGGATAGTCTCTTCAACAAATGGTGTTAGAAAAACTGAGTTTCCACATGCAAAAAAATAAAATTGGATACTTATCTTACATTATACACAAAAATCAACTCAAAATGTACTGAAGACTTAAACATAAGATCTGAAACTATAAAACTCCTGAAAAAAAAAAAACAGGAAAAATGTTTCTTGACACTGGCCTTGGCAATGATTTTTTTGGATTTAACCTCAAAAGCACAGTGAACAAAATTGGAATTACAAACTGAAATCTCTATAGCAAAGGAAGTAATCAACAAAATGAAAAGGCAACCTACAAAACAGCAGAAAATATTGCAAACCATGTCTGATAATAGGTTAATATTCAAATACATAAGGAACTCCTACAACTCAATAACAAATAATCCAGTTAAAGTGGGCAAAGAAACTAAATATTTCTCCAAAGAAGACATACAAATGACCAACAAGTATTTGAAAAGATGCTCAACATCACTAATCAGGAAAATGCAAATCAAAACCACAGTGATTTATCACTTAATGCTTGTTGTGTGACCATTATCAAAACAAAAGCAAACAGACACAAAAGTTAACGAATGTTTGTGAAGAAATGGAAAAGGAATGCTTGTATACTGTTAGTGGGAATGTATATTGGTGCAACTGCTATGGAAAACAGTATAGAGTTTCCTCCAAAAATTAAAAATAGAACTATTATATGATCTAGTGATCCCACTACTTGATATATATCAAAAGGATTTGAAATCAGGAACTCGAAGACACACTTCCACTCCCATGCTCATTACACTATTATTCACAATAGTCAGGACATGAAAACAACTTAAATGTCCACAATGCAGTGTATACATACAGATGGAATTTATTCAGTCTTAAAAAAAGGACACCCTGTCATTTGCAACAACGTGGATGCACCTGAAGTATATTATGCTTAAGAAATAACCCAGACATGGAAGAACAAATAGCACATGATACCACATACATAAAAAATCTGAAATAGTCAAACTCAAAGAAGCAGAGAGTAGAATGCCAGGGACTGGAGGGAGGGAGAGAGAGGATGGTACTGGTCATAGTGCACAAGGTTTGTTACACAGATGAAATAGTCCTAGAGTTCCACTGTACAGCATAGTGATTACAGTTAATGATACTGTATTGTGTACTTACACATTTGTTAAGGGGGGAGATTTTAGGTTAAGTGTTCTTATCACACATACAATAGTAATAAATAAGATTGCAGAAGGAAGCTTTTAGAGGTGATGGACAGTTTTATGGCATAGATTGTGGTGATAATTTCATGGGTTTATACATACCTCAGAACTCATCAAGTTGTACACATTAAATATGTACAGCTTTTTGTATGTGAATTATATCTCAATAAAGTGGTTAAAAAAAGAAAAATACACAAACTGAGCCACAAGGAGCTTTTAATTGAGAGAGAAAAGATGCATACATTTTAAAGTTTAATGAAGAATCAATTGACAATTATGGAAATATGTTTTCTTTTTATAACTACTACCCCAGCTGAAATAATATAAGAGAATATGTATGAGTCTATTATATGTGTACATCTTAAAAGCATAGAGTGAGAGAAGATCTCACATGGCTGAAAGACTAGAAAGTACCCTGAGTGAACACAACATAAACCAAAGAAAGCTGACAAACACAAGATAACAAAATAAACACAGAGTCAAAGCATTCTTTTTCCCCACACCTAATGAAACAAACAAGAACAAAAAGGAAAGCAGCAAATACACTAGCATTAATCAAACTAGTAAATGGTAAAAACTCATATCAGATTGTTGGAAATTCATTGACCATAGGAAGAAAAACAATGATTAAATATGTGTTACTCTACTCCTCCAACAGCACGTTGGTGTGTAAGAAGTTGATGAGTGTAATAGAAATTGTTGGTTGTCCCTACTATACACTCTCCCTTTCTTTCTTGCTTTCTTTCTTTCTTGGTAATAGAGATCTAAATTTTAGCTTGGAGCATAAGCACATAAGACAGACTGCATTTTCTAGTTCTTTTTTTTGCAAATATGTATTGGAAATGACTTAGTTTTGACCAATGTGCTATAGAATGAATGATTGTGTGCAATTGCAGGTAGGTGTTCTTGAAGGAAGGGTGCATAATCTTCCCCTCCTCTTTCCTCATTTTTGTTGGCTAGTGGATATATTGCCTGAATTTGGAGTTTTCTTGAAGCACAAAGTGGAATTTGGATTAAAAAAAAAAAAAAAAAGTCAAGTTAAAAAGGATTGGGTCCCTCAGGATCCTGGAGCTGCCATACAATCCTATACTAAACACAGAATTTAGTGATAAAGAATTTAAGTTTCTACCATGTTTTATTCACCATTATTTGGATTCTTTCACAGCTAAAAATAATCTCATCCTTGAGGTGGAAGGGCATCAATTAATGAAACACTCCAGTTTTCCTCTTTTAATCCTCACTCTTACCTTTCACTCAATCCAATGTACCAATCTTGCAAAGTTCCTAAGCTGAAGGGTCTGTTTTCCTTCCCTCCCTAGGAGGGTCAGAGAGAGAAACAATGGCTTATACAAACACTTCAGCTCTGCAGACTCCAATTTATTCTCAAGTGGGCTTTGTTAGGACTGTGGACTAAGCGAATTCAGGATCACCCTGAACTGCTTTCTCCAGCATGTCTGTTAGTGACAACATGTCCACTTTGAACACCACAATTTCACATCTCTCAATTAGTTTAGAAGGCAGGAAAAAGGGGAGAATAAGTTTTTAGCAGTTTCACCCCTCCCCAAAAGCTTAAGTGGAAAGAAAATCCTCCACCTCAAAATTTAGAGGGAAGGGAGTTGAGTGTACAGAGAAAGCAACTTAGAGACACCATGGCACATAACTCTTGTTTAGGAGCCCTCTGTACCAGCAGGTAGCGGTAGAAAACATGAGACCTGCTAATATACACCATTCAGTTTTTGTCTGCTGGAAGGAAGGCACAAGAGATCTCAGAGATTGTACTGTCATCATATCATCACAATACTTACTGTCTTCTGTCTCAAAAAGGACAGAATAAAAGCATAGCAGAAGGAATCAAAGTAAAGGAACGAGACAGGACGTTCTGTACCAGAGGGTGTACCAGAGGAAAACACAGAGACAGTCTGGAAAAATTAGCTTCTGTGATTGTAAGCCTTCCCATGGATAATAAGGATATTCTTATCTCTCTTACTTGGTGGATATGAGATCAAATGAAAACGGTTGAAAAATGTTGTGTGACATTCTAAAGTGCTAAACATACTATAGTATTTTCATTTTGCCATTTCATCATCTATTCTGTTGGTTTGGGGAATTTCTATTTTTGGAAAAGTTCTCACCATGTAAGTACCTGTAAAATTTTTGCATTCTTCACATGGACTCTTTCCATGAATTCTTCCACATTTTAATACTAGACTCACTGAAATAGGGTTTTAATTAGAATATTATATAATCAAGAAAGTGACCTTTTAGGGCCCACATAACCCTCAAGCTGCGGTCATCTCCTTGCTTATATCTGATTCCTTTTCTTTAAGTATCAAAATTTCTAATTACCAGAATCAACTTGTCATTAAAATGGCCTTCTCTCTGGAAGGTCTTATTCACTCTATTTCCCATTATCTCTCGGAGATCTTCCTTGAACTTATTTATTTTTCCATTAGCAGATTACTATCTATATATCTCATCAGTTTTATTTCCTCCCACCAGTTTGATTACTTGCACCTCACTGTACTCAGAGAGCCATTATAATCTCTCCAGGTCATTTCAAAGTTCCCTTTCTGTTTTCCTCAGATGATGTAGTTTTTATAATGTTGATATCCTTAAAAAAAAAAAAAGTTAGGTTGAATTTACCAATAAAAAAAAGGGAGGCAAGAGAAAACAGTCTTGACACATAGGTTGGTTACAGACCTATATATGATATTTTAAGACAAAATGATATAAATCAAATCTGATTTTCCTACAGCAATAATGATAAAATATTTCTGACAGAGTCATAGCACTGAATTTTTAAGGAAATCCCCATATATTTTATGTTTAATCCACTAAGAATAATTTTTAAAAATCTGAATACTAAGTCTTTCCAAATATATTAGTGGAACAAGCTTACCAATCACATACAATTTTACTTAATATATCACCTAATATTGACTTAGTAGTTATCATATTTTGTCATACTTAAAAATCTAATCTTAATCATTCCAGGCATTTTATTTTGAAAAAATAAAGAGGAGAGAAATTTTTTTTACTAGGTCAAAATGTTCTGAACTTTTTTTCTTTTGGTAATTATAATGGACATGTTTGAGGATTCTTTCCTGGAGCCCTATAAGATACCTGTGGAGAACTAAAAGAATATTGAGGCTTTAAAACAGAATGAACCCTTTGATAAGCAAATCACACTATAGATTAGAAAGAAATCATCTGTGTGGCTCTATGTGCTGGTGAATTGATCATCTGCATGTAACTGAGGTTCGTAAGTACAAAACTCAAGAACCAGCCTACTAACTTACTTTCCTTGGGGACAGACGTGTGTAGAAAATTTCAAATAGATTTCAAATGGAAATAGTTATACACAGTTTTACCTTTTAATATCAGTATTATTCTCTTAGTTCATGACAAAAATTGAACTCCAAGTTTCACTAAAAGCCTTTGTGTAACAATAAATTACCCTTTTAGACATGTTCCTTGACACACGGTAGGTGTTTAGTAGTTATTAAACAAATTGACTAATGACTTTTGGATAACAGAACAACCAGTTAAAAATTAAAATAAATTACTCAGTTTCTATAGATCTCCAAACAAGAACCTGAAATGGCAGTTTGACTACATTCAACCCATTTTCCCATCTCAATTTATTTGAGCCGGATTTTGTGTATTGAGCTATCACACCACAGCACTAGCACTAAGCAAATAACCCCACTGCAGATTTACTCAGTTTGCACCTGTGAGGTTAGATGCAACATAAATATTCTGCTTAGCTTTCTCCTGGATCTGCCAGCAAGTACCTTACAGGAGTTATGGTAATATAAAATTTTCTACCTTCATCATATTTATAGTAATGAGTGGCTTAATTGACTTCCCTACAGCAGAACTCTCTTCCTTTTGAATTAAAGTAAGAGTAAAGATGGGGATATTAAACTCTATTAATAGTTTAAGATGTAATAAATGGCTCAACCAGAAATAGCTGACTCAGAGACAGACAAAGATATTTTAATTTCTCAACAATTCATATGCAAGGACTGATTCCCCAAGTATAGAATTGGGGAACTATGGGTTCTGCATGAATTATGCCAAGGCCCAAATCAGAAAGTCTGGGAGAGGAGTTTGCTTCTTTAACACATTTTCCTGGTGGTTTCTGTGCATTCTAAGTTTTGTCAATCTTTGCCTTACAGTTTCTCTTATTGACTAAAAAAAATTGCTTAATTACATAGTATTATGCATTATCTTAAGTATTTGTCCTAGAAAACATATCCACATCCATAACTAACCAGATAGAGAGTCCTAAGTGTAATATTATTAATGTAAACAGCAGTTATGTAGCAGTCATTATAGTGTTTGTAAATATTTCTAGGAAAAAAGCAACACTATTCACATTTATAGATAAAAATAAGCCTAGGCAAACTATTTGTTAGTAGGAGCTACAAACTCACCATTGTTAATAGCTCCCTTTTAAAGAGTTCCCAGTATGCTCTAAAGCACCATGCAAGGTATTCCTCATACTACCATTTTAGTAAATGTTCACAGCAGGATTACACGGTAGGTATTAGTGTCTTTATTTTAAAGGAGAGACCTAGAGTTAGAAAAGCAAAGTGAACCATCTAAGATTACACCAATCAGGCCTTTCCTTTTGGAGAGTTTGTGCTTCAAATTTAGAGATGCTGTTACTGTAATAGAAAGCCGAAGGGTAGGGCAGAAACAGAGGAGGCTACTCACCACATTGAGGGTGCATTGGTGCCTCAGCTTCCCGGTCCAGAAGATTCCCACATTCCTGGAGCTGACTTTCCTGTTAGTCTTCCAGGTATAGAATTTGAGTGCTGGCACATCCGCCCACCCACCCACTCTTCTTTCCCTCACTTCCTGATTGGAGCGGTTTTTACTAGGGCCTTGCCCCTGGAGGTCCTGATTCAGCACGCCCGGGTGGGAGGCCTGGGTAAGGTATTTAGAAGATACTATTCAGGTGTGGGGAAACTCAGAGCCTGCTAGCATCTCAAGCTAGTCACTGACAGTGGATTATAAGCCACTTGGCGTAAGCAGGTGTCTTTAGTATCCTGCATCCTTGTTTATTTTATTTCTATTATTTTGCCCCAGAATTTTACCCCATCTACACCTACTAGTGCACAGCTTCTCTCTGCTAAAATTTTGATTTTTTATCATTTGCACATGAATGAATGTTTTAGGAATTTTCTTTCATCTCTTGATGATAATAGCATTTTAAACCTGAATTTTTGGCATGGTCTTCAGCCAAACAACTTTCAAATATAAAAGACCATGAGGAGAAAATGTTTGACTCACTAGCGAATAGTAGACATTTTACAGGTAATTGTTGAATGAATGAAATAACAAAGATATAATGTCTGACACATAAAGCCAGATTCTCATATGGTGTTTTTTTTTTCTTTTTTTTCCTCTGATCTTTCCTTTTTCCATCATTTGGCGTTCTATTTTTGTGTTAAAAATGTAAATTTTTGTCCATCGGGAGATGGATGGATAAAGAAAATGTGGTACAATGGAATACTACTTAGCCATAAAAAAGAACGAAATCCTGTCATTTGTGGCAACACGGATGAGTCTGGAGGATCTTTTCTTAAGTGAAATAAGTCAGGCACAAAAAAGATAAAATCAGCATGTTCTCACTGATGTAGGAGCTAAAAAAGTCGAACTCACAGAAGTAGTGAGTAGAATACTCACTGTATTAGTGAGTATTCTGTAGCTGTAGTAGTGGTTTCTACAGGCTGGCAAGTGGAGATGCTGTTTGAAAGTTTGCTTAATGGGTAAAAAATTACAATTAGAAAGGAGAAATAACTTTTAGTGTTCTGTAGGACACAGCAATATATTATATATTTTCAAATAGCTAGAAGAAAACGTTTTGAATGTTCCCCACACAGAGAAATTATAAATGTTTAAGGTGATAGATATGCTAATTACCCTGATTTGATCTTTAGACATTGTATACATGTATCAAAACATTGCACTGTACCCCATAAACATGTATAATTATTATGCCAATTAAAAATAAAATTTAGAAATGTAACTTTTCCCCAATTTCTCTGGATATAGTAATTATATATTTTAATACTCTCTTAAATTACATATTTCTCTCAGAATCCAGCTTTTGTTTTATTAATCTTGGTTGTTATTTTCATGCCACTGGTGTTCTATATATCTGTATCTATCCGGAAATCTCTGGTTATACATTTATTTTAATAATTAAGCACTGAAAAGATGGTATGGATTTCTTCTTTTGGTGTATATACAAGATGGTTTTTCACCTTCCCTGACTAGGAAGTTCGCAGAGACCTCAAAGTATGGGAAAGTTAGGGTTGACTGTCTTCATTTTAGGGTGAACAGATGCACTGTCAGTTGGGGACTTCAAAATTCTTAGAAGAAAGAGGATTTTTACTCTCAGACCCCAAAATTCCATTAGAAACCTTTGCTCTCATTTTATTACTATTTCAGTTTCTTTAAAGAAGAACTGCTTTTCCTTTTGCCAAAAGTTAAGCTTGTGTGTATGTGCGTGTGTGTGTGTGTGTGTGTGTGTGTGTGTGTAGTGGTGGGAGAGTGGCATGCATTGTGCACGGTTGTTCCTTTTATAGACCTTCAATTAATCCTCTGGTTTTCAGCTCTGCTTCTTGCTTCTTAGTTCGGCTCTTCATGTTAGGTGCTGACTTACATTTCAGTGCTCCTCCGGGATTTTGAAGCGCAGATTAGCTCTCGTTTCTGCTGTAGTCCCCCTTGTAGTGTACTTCTGTAGTTGAATTTTTGAATTGGTTTTTAATCTCAGATTTATTAACAAGTGTTGTTAAATTTCTAAGTGATCAATCATTCTGTTTTGTTTGGCTTTTTGTTGTTAATTTCTAGTTTTATTATGATGAGTTCAGAGAATATGACATTTATGAGTTTGGACTATGGCATTACATTAAGTTTTGAGGTTTTTGTTTTGTGTTTTTGGTACCGAGGACATGAACAGCATAGTGAACTTTTTCGCTGCTCATCACTGAATTCTCTTCCATGCTTGGAGTATTCTCCAAATGAATGCTAGGGTGGGACAGAAACCTCTGATGGTGGGTAGAGCTCACTCCAGCACCTTTCCCGAGGATGAATGTAGTATCTGGCTGGGCTCAGCAGAGGGCGCTAATAGGGTTCCTTACATTTTTGACATACTATCTGCCTACTGCTCCATAATCTCTACACTCTTTCATCTTTTTCCTGTGGGGTATTGAGAATGCTTTGCAGCCTAAATGAGTAGGATTTTGGAAAGATGTTGAAGTGGAAACTTTTCTGATTTGGAGATTTCACTACTTACTGAAGGTTTTTCTTCTTCTGTAGTTATAGGTGTAGTCACAGTCTAACATTTCATTGGAAAACTGTTTCCTTGCCTTTTTTAGTAGATTCTCCATCTTAGACTGTCTACTTGAGTCACCAAGTAACCCTAAGAATGTAAGTCACAATCAGTTTTGCTCCTGCTGTGGTTTCTAAACTTCTTCAATTCCTACCACCCACAAAAGTCACACAGAGGTGTGCATTTTTGGGGGGGAGGGATCAACAAATCTACTTGTTTCTGTTTGTTCTTTTTTTGATATATGTAATCAAATGCTGTGTAAATCGAATTGACTTTTTCCTTAATCCAATGCTATTTGGTTCCTCTATTACAAACATTAATTCAAGTTTTGTTCTATTGATAGCACTGATTCTGTTTTTTTTTTTTTTCTAGTGCTGTTGTAGAACTTATCACATTTACTTGATATTTTTTTTCCCTTGTACAGGGAAGACATGTAAATATATGGGGTCAATTTGATACGTGAAGTCAATAGTTTATTGTTTAGTTTCCTTTTAAAAACTAAAGTATCCATGATACTTTCACTAGCATGAAGCTCTCTGATTTAGTGTCTTATTAATATGATCTCTTGTACAGTGCAGTCCACTTAATAACCTCATTGGACTATGCAGTATATGGAATTTCTATAAGCACTTGACACAAAGTCATATTAGGAAATCTGATTAAGAAAAATAAATATAACAGAAACATCTGGCACTGAGGGATAAATTTTTTGTACACATTTAGAATCCCTTAGTAAACTCACCTGTTAGCCATTTACCCAACCCCAAACCATTGGCACATGTGTTTGCCCACTAGGGCCACAAGAAAAATTTTGGTAATATGCTGTCTCCAGACTTCTTAGTTTTCTAGTTTTCCCTGAGCTGAGTTTGGCCTTCAACATAACCTTCTGTGGAAACATTTTTATTGGAGTGTGTTATTTTTAGTATTTCCACATGGCTAGATCACATACACAAATTTTATTCTACTCAATCACGAAATCAAATAAGAATTCATTTAAACTCCAACTTAATCAAACTATTATTCTCTATTTCAAGAGATTTGGATCCTATTCCTTCACTTATTGCTCAGGAAGCATGCATTAAATAACAAAAAACTTCCAAGCTCTTGGAATATTAATGGAAAGTTCAAACTCCTGAATATAAACAGCTAACTCTCATTTATAACAAAAGCAATCTTTTATTTTTCTATCTGCCTTTTCTTCTTTATAACATTTTGTTCAAGATAAGATATATGTCCTCCCTTTTGTAAGGCAGAAAAAGTAGAAACACAGAATATCTAGCATGTTTTAAGGCAGGAAGCAGGACTTATGTCCCTGTCTGAATAGAACAATTAGCCAAGAGACGGAAGCCTTCTCCACTTACATTATGGATATCAGCCAAGTTTGCAAGGAGGTAGACACTATGTCAGCATAATTTTGACCAGAAGCCAAAGGGATGAATTGGGGCCAAATAGGAAAGAATACCTCACTACCCTAGAGACTGAAAGAAAGACCCAAGACAATAACTTGTGCCAGAAGTTAGAAATAGGAATGACTAACTAGACCAGCAACAACCTTCAAGGTTGAGAGGTCTGCAGACTAAAGGAGAATAATGACGATTGTTCTGTTAAAGTCTGTAGTTTAAAAACTCTCTTGCTTAGTATTTTGAAGAGAAATACACCAAACATAAAATTACTTGCAGTAAAGAAAAGGTTAGATAATGGTGCATTTTATTTCACTGAATATTTTAAGGCAATTTGGTATGAGATTTCTGCTTTCAAACTAAAAATACAACCACCTCACCTTCTTTCCTTCACTTTCAGAGACAAAGTGCTCTATAGAACTCAGGGCCAAAATCCCCATTTGTCCTCCCTCATAGCGTTTTACTTCTGCAGGGGTCTTGTTTCATCATTTCTTACTCCTTTCCTGCTAATCTTACACCACTTTGCTCAGTAACTACTCTTTGAACTTCTCATCATATAAAGTAAATGTATTCTCTGTCTTTAAAATAGTGCTCAATTCTATATTGTCCCTCTAATGCCCAATCTCTCTCCCTTTGTTTATAGCCAAGCCTCATGAACATTATTTTTTGTTTTAATTTCTTTGTGATTTAATTTAACCCAATTCACTCTTCATCTCACTGAAGTCTGATCTAGCTCCTAATACTCCAAGAATATTTCCCTTTTTAAGGTCATTAAATAATTATTGCTATTAAATTCAATAAATATTTCTAGTTCTCCTTTTTTATTAAATCCACTATCCATTTGACTGACTTATTTCTATATACATTTATGTACATCATTTTCTGAAAGAACTTCACCAGGCATTTTTTCTTCTTCAGAGGACTCTACTCAGTCAGTTTGTGCACTTGGGCAACAAAACAGTAATAAAGAAAGAGGTTTGACACAGTGCAAGAAAAACAGGGTTTCAAGAATGTGGCTTTTGTCAGGATATTTTCTTGCTTTTGTTGCTAGGTTCAGATTACAGATCAGAGAGCAAAAATCACTCAATGAATAAGATACTATTATATCTCATTTCAACCTGCAGAGAAGTACGGGAGCATCCAAAAGGATGCAACACACCAACACATGAAATGCTTATTCATTACATTTATAGAAGTGACCTCACATTTGTAGAGCAAATCTTCTCTTATCCATTTTATGAGAAACACTGACAATTTCTATTTGTTCTCTCAGCATTTAACATTAGCTAGAACTTTCTTAATTAGGAATGGATAGTGACACTGTCAAATATACATATCACTGACAATATATTATTAATAATAAAGAGCTAAGGATACACATTTTAAAATTTAAAAGTGAATTTTAAAAAGAAAAAAATCACATAATACTGGGAACATTGCAAGTATCCATTATTTATGGAATAGTTTATGAAAAGAAGAATGATAATTCGAGGCTTGAGAATTAGGACCCATAGAAAGTGTTAAAATTTTGAATACCATAGTTTAGATGTTTTGTTTTCTTATATTAGAATTTTTAGAAAATCCAGAATATGTATATTTTCAAAAGAATAGCTTTAAAAAGGTATCCTAAAATGATATTCATCTTCATATTTACTTTTTACAACTTCTCTTCCTTTTGAATATATATAAACGTCCACAAGCAGAAAAAACTCTTTGAAATGGCCATGGATAATTACACTAGTTTCGCATATTTGGTAGAAAAGAGAGAATAGGGAACTTCTTTCATATGAGATGCAAATCAGAAAATATATGTGAATTAATGGCAGATTAGCATCATTTATTTTTATATTCACTGCATTTTGTTATTTTTAATAGAATTCCATTTGCCAGGATTTGGCTCCAAAATGTAAGTTATTTAACAGATATCATTAGGTTGCTAAGCATTAACACTTAATTATCATATTAATAAACAGTTATTACTCTCTTCTACACTAAGCCTTGCCTCTGCGACATTAGTATGCATGCACTGCTCTTAAGCAACTTAATTGTCCTTAAAGGAAATCATTACAATTTAAATGAAATTGGGAGCTACTGGTTAGGGAAAGCTGTAGGGCATGCACAATACATACTAAACAAGGAACTGTAATTTCCTCAAATCACATTTTTTTTTCAGTAATTTCACATCACAGCACTATATCTATTTGGTTAAGGGGAAAACAGTTTATTTTTTGCCTTGCAATTTTACAAGGGCACCATTTAACCAAGGACATGCAAGACTCTGAAATGGTAGCAAAGGAACTTGAGTAAATCAAATAATTTCTTTGCGGCCGGTAAACTGTTGCCAGCATTTGCAACACAGTCAATGAAGCAATAAAGTATAGCATGGTGGGCAGCCGTCAACCACCACGTCTGCCTCTAGGACAGAGGGCAGCAGGAGGCCAAAGGCTTTATGGAGACAGCTGTTGCCTCTCCCCATATGTGATTTTGTTCAATCACTTCACAGCAACAGACTTCACATGCTGCTGCAGAAATGGGGAATAGGGTCATTCTCCTGTGTTCTGTTACCCCTTTCTCATAGTCAAGAACTCATTTTTTTTTTCATCCTCAATCATAAAATAACTCAGTTTAGTGATTTGAATTAAATACTCTACTACTGAAATGCAAAGAGTTTACATATCCCTGGACTCTTTCTTTGTGATAGATAATTAATCAATGTTTTACACAACCTAAAACAGCTCTTTATTTTTAGTGAGTGACTTATGATAAAAATAAGAATTTAATTCATGTGGGTATATAGCATTTTCAGGTTAATTAGTTGGCAACTCAGAGTTAACTTTATTAGTGCCCAGCTTTGTGGGAATACATGAGTACTGGCGGTAAAAGGAAAACTCTGTCTTTTCTAAAATACATACACAATACAATAAAAATTTAAAATATTGAAAGTAAACCACAGGTGCCAGGTGTTGAGGAATCTGGAACTAGGCATCTAATAAGCCAATTGTAAATGTTACCTTTCATTGATACAAATTGAATATTCCCATTTTATGTACAAGTTAGATGTCTCCATTTTACACATTAGAAAACTGAGTTCAGAAAGGCTCATTAACTCCCCTTCAGTCATGTAGCTACTAATTGACTATACAAGGTTTAGCTCCCAGGTCTGTCTGCCTCTGGTGCATATATTCATGCTTGAATGTCTCACTACAAACCCCAAGAGCACCTTTATTATTACCACAGACCACCCTGTTACATCTAGAACTTGCTACTAATGCAGGAAGAGAAAACTGATTTATTAATCATTGCAAAAGAATTTATAGGGACACCCTCCTCTTAGGCATTATGAGTCACTGTATTTTTCTGTGGTATTCCATTAGTAGGAATGCTTTCCAAGTAAAGTCTATCTTATGGCAACTCTTCATTGAGTTGTGCCTTCCTTTTTAATAGGAAAAAAGTATAACCAAATTAGTAGGCAGACGTGAGGAATGAACACTGGGAAAATATGATGCACAATATAAAGGTGAGCCACATTTTAAAATGTTTCTGTTTCCTGGAGTCCATATGGTGACTTACTGAATTTGCAGATTTGTGGTGAAAGCATTTTCTTAATTTTCTGCTTTCAAAGCATGTGAACTTGGGTGTGATGATTAGCCTCTAAGAACTTCAGGTTTTTTACCTGTCAAGTAAGAGTAATAAATTATGCCAAATTTATTTTACAAGTTTAAAAGGGACAAAATAGATATTCATATTTTTTATACTACGAAGTAGTGGACAAGCAGCATTTTTTTTATTTTTTATTTTTTTTGTCATGCTGTAGTAGAAAAAGAATAGGCTTTAAAATCAGACCTAGGTTGGAATGACAAAGACTAGCTGTCTGATAATGGAATGTTATTTCATCTTGGTTTCATTTACTATGTTTCTAAATTGGAAATAATAATATGTGTCTTGTAGTAAAAAAATAAAGAAAATGTATCTAACTTCCTAGTATACAAAATATTTGAAGAAAATGATACCAATTGCTGCTATTAATCCAGGTATGATTGTTGGTTTTGGCAATCTTGTTCTGTGTTCTTGGTTCTTGGTGTGTTCTTGGCCCAAGAATGACCAGACACACCAAAGTAAGGCAAGTACAAGGTGAAACTTATGGAGGTAGAGCAATATAGAATTATAGAGAAAGGGCAAGGTATGGGTTTACAGAGCAAGATACACATGCCACAGTTGACGACCAGACCCCTTGTTGTAGCAAAAGAGACCTTGGTTATGGTCTGGGTCTTGTTTTATTGGGTCCAGATAGGGACCTCCCCATAGTTCAGATGTCATCATGGAACCACTTTGATGGACAGTTGTGAGTTATATGACCTGAGTCTTTCTGCAGATCTCCCAGGGGCCTCTCTGAAAGCCCATTTGTCAGGGTAAACCGCAAGGTAGATTTAAGCTAATGACATGGTAATTAGTCTTAGGTTATTTTAAATCATCTTCCAGACTCTATTGCACCTATGCCACTTGACCTGCGGGCTAGAGAGTCCTCTGCATTCTTTTGGAGTTGGCCTGCTAAGTTCTGATAGGTAGATTGGTAGGGCGTTTCCTCCTCTCCCAGGTATGGTAGTCACTGTGGACAGGATTAAGGTACTGTGACCCCAAGATGGGGGTCTGGGGCCCCCCCTTGTCCTTCTTCCCAGGCGGGGCAATTGCTTAAAGCAGCACCAAGGGAAGGCACCCACTTTCTTCCCTAGGAGACCCAAATTCCTCACTATTTACCTAGCATGACTAATCTAACAATAAAACCCAAAATATACTAAGGAAAATATAATTTGTCCAGTCTTCAAAATTTAGATCTATACTTTGTAATTTATATTATCAGACTCAATTTATGTATCCACCTAGATTCTCTGATCCCCACTCTCCTCCCCTGTCGTCTGATCAATAAAAGGCCACAGCATCTTCCTCTACCTCATCGCTAAACAACTAAACACTGCTGGCTTCTCACCCTTCCTAGGCTAAGGACTGGGCAGTCGCCATCATTTTCACTGCAGTCGGAGTTGCAGCAGCTCTTAAGTCCAAGCCCAGGTATGATACCAAGTAAAGCTGGGGCCAGTTTAATAACAAACCTTATATTGGCTTTCTCTGAATCCTTGTTGCACATCCACTTTTATTTCCCACTTGCTACCTAGGATTTCATACAACAACAAAGCATTATCATGCAAACCTCTGCTAAAGCCACATTTTCAAGGGAAATTGAACTGAAAGAATTGACCAAATAGGCCCTGGCAAGTCAACCCGCAGGATGTAGGGCTTTTAGAGTAGCCTTCACACTGAATGAAATAGGACCATGTTTCGTTTGCTAAGTAGGGTGTTAGTAACTCCTTGTATTCAATGGCATCATAGTTAGCCATGTTTTCACTTGAGGCGTAAATGTAAGGCAACTGCAGTTGATCCGTCTAAGGCCAGTTACAATTAAACATTTAATAATGAAGTATAACTTTTGTATGACTTTGAGGAGCTCATAAAAAGCTAATTACCAACTGAAGATAGGTTGTCAAAGCCAAAGAACCTCTATGGTAGATTTTAAGAAGACTTTTATCTTCTATAGTTACAGGATAGATTCGACTAAAAATAAGACTGAAAATCTGATTATAGAATTAAACCACGAAATAGACTAAATGTGTAGCCTCAACAGGTATCTCATATCCAAGTGAGAGTTAAGACAGGGAAATATTGCCAGAAAATAGTAATAAATCCTGGCGCCTGGCCGATTAGTGAAGTTTTCAGGAGTTCAGAGAGATCTGGGTATTCCAGGACATCCTGCATTAAATTAAAGACAAGTTGTTACTCATAGTGCTACATACCACAAAGAAAGAGCTACTGTGTTTCATAAGCCTCTTTGCATTATGAAGGCAACATGCACCATCACTTGAGAAAATAGCCCTAAACCATTGATGAGGAAATTCTGAATGCTGTCAGTTTTGGATGAGCTTCAGTGATCTAGTCTTCAGTGCAGGCTGTAACTATTTCATCCATAGACCCAATTATGCTAGAAGAATCTGTGGTAAATAAGGATGCCGTGTTGAGTCTCTGGATATGGGCTAATAATACAGGGTCCTGGAGCAAAGCCATGCCCACTATAGCAGATAATCACCCTATATTTGAAAAGCATAGTTTTATCTGCACATGTCAACAACTGCTTTTATCTGAGCATCTGATATTTGCAGAGCACCTGACTAAGGAAAACCAAGAGATTGTATAACCAGAACTCTCCACTATAAACTAAATTATTTTGAATTCAATTAGTCATAAGGTTAGGCAGGTGGTATAGCAATTGCATATTCGATAGAAGTGACACATTTAGGAGTAGGCTGAAGCAGATCCAGAAAGCACAAGTAAATTAAATGAACAGATGGCCCAGACTCCCTTGTCACTTACTTCTGTTTATTCAATGTTTATCCTTCAACTCACAACTATGTCCTTATGGAGGGTAACTTTTGACCAATTGACAGAGGAAGAAAAGACTTAGGCCTGGCTCACAGATGGACCATCACAATTTGTTGGCATTATCAGTAAATGAACTGCTGCCACATTATACCCCCATTCATAGGTGGCCCTGAAAGACATTAATGAAATCAAATCATATCAGAGGGCAAATCTGTGAGCAAAATACTCAGTCATCCCCTTTACACAGAGGGAGATACCATCTAATATATGGATAAACTTGAAATTCTGTGTAGAGGATAATGGCTGGGAAGAAATAAAAATGGAAGATTAAGGATAAGGACATCTAGAGAAGAGTTATATGGATGAACTTATGGGAGAGGGCACAAAGTATGCAGATCTTTGTGTCTCTATCAATGCCCACCAGTGACCTTATACCACAGAGCAGGCTCTCAAAAACCAGGTGGACAGCATGACCTATACTGTGCATGTCAGCAAGCCTGTTTGTTCAGCTATCCCATTCCCTGTGAAATGGGCCTATGAACAGAATAGCTATGGTGGCATGGCTGGAGGGTAGGTACTTGTCAAAAATTATGAGCTGCTTATTTCAAAGGCTGGGTTAGCTACTGCAGAATGCCCAAATGCTGAGGTGAAGACCAGGCTGACACTATTACTCAAAGAAAACATACAGTGTTTGTATGAAAGCATACAGGCACCTTCCACTTTGGAGGGAACAAAGATGGCTTTCACTGAAATTAATACTTACTGTGGATATGGGTTTGTCTTCCCTACTCCTGCCAGCTTTACAGTTTGATGACCTTTAGAATGCCTGATGCACTAAGCCAGGTGAAATATTAGTCAAAAGGGCCAGGGGTGGTGAATCTAAAATTAGTGGATGGAGGAATGTCAATCATAGCTCAGGAGCAGCTGCAGTGACAGGAAGTGTAGATGGTTTGCTAACCCTCTGTGATACTTTTTAGAATTCTGCAACTGCTTCCACCTCACATGATGGAATTTGTTCCTCCATTCTTGGTAAAGAAGTGGTCCAATCTTATTTTCTTCTTAGAGTGGTATTTAGATATTATTCAAGAATGTGAACAGATCTGAGGGACACAAGGAACGGACTACATGAAATCTAATGTACGTGCTCCTCCGACAGATTTGCTCAGTCCCACCTGTCTCCTGAGTTGGGGTGCTTACCAAATGGAGATCCATTGCTGCCACAAATGTTCTTTAATCTTCTAATACCACTAGCTGTATCAGTCTTCCTTGAGATGATAACCTGGCCTCCACTGCACCTACTGTGGAGAGAGCAGAGCACCTATCTCAGCCAAGTCCAGTGTTAGGGAAACTGTAGAGATTCTCAGTTCTCACCACTTTCAGGCTCAGATAAAGCACCTCTTTGCTGCATGGTGGTGGTAGCAGATTTGACTTCTCTAGTAACTGTCCAGAGGGATCAATACAAGTTAGCAGGAAAGTTAATACTTCACAAGGTGAATTTCAAGTACTGAAATATAGGAGATAGGGAGGCGTTAGCAGACAAATACTTGCTCTTCCTTTACTCAGTGTACCGTACCAACATATGGCAGTTTCATTTGCCTCTTCAAAATGTCTTATATAAACAAGCAGCTGAGTATTATTTATTGAAAATCTGTGGCCGGCTTAGAAATGGACATGTTCCTGCCTTTTCTATCATGGATTTTCTTGCTCCCAAATTCTATTGATCAAAGTAAATCTCAGAGCGAGGCCAGATTCAAAGTGAATGAAAATGGACTCCATCACATGATAGGACAAGTTGCATGCATATGGGATAGGAGGAACTATTGGCATCTAGTTTTCTAGATAATTTATCGCAATACTCATTTCTTTTAAATTTTCAAATTCTTTGTCTTTCAAATCTAATATCTGGAAATGTTTAACATCTTAACATCTTGACTTTATTTTTAAAATTTCCAGTGAATTTTTAATGCTTAATATCAAAGTTTAAATTTTCAAGAATTTGTTTTTATTTTTCAAAAATTCATTTTTCAGAGTACAGCATTCTTTTTTCTCCAACTTAATACTTGCTTTTTTTCTCTCACAGATGATATGGTAGACATTCTCCAAAATGAACCTCAATGATCTGGTATCCACACCCTTGTCTTGGCCCCTCCCACAAAGAATAATGTTTAATCATTGTGACAAACATTGAGGAAGTGATAAGACTTCCGAGGCTAGGCCATGAAAGACATTGTCATTTCTGTGTTGAATTCTCCTGGATCACTTGCTCTGGGGACACTAGCTGCTGTGGAAATAAGGATATTCAAGTAGACCTGGGAGAGGACTCATTTGAGGAGGAACTGAGGCCTCTTGTCAAAAATTAGCACCCACACGTCAACTGTGTGAGATAATTGCCTTGGAAGCTGGTCAAGATTCCAGATAGCTATAGTCTCAGGTGACATCTTGACTGTGACACCATGAGAAATTTTAAGCCAGAACCACATTGCAAAACTGCTCCCAAATTCCTGAACCACAAAGAACTGGGGGAGATAAGAATGGTTTATTTTTTTAAACCACTAAATTTGACATAATCTATTAATAGGCACTAGTTAACTAATATATGTAATATTAATTTCAGATTAAGAATATTATTTTTCTTTCTGCATATTTTTTCTGTGTTTTATGAATTCCTTTCTCTGTTTTTGGTTTCCTCTGTTTATGGTATTCTTTGTCTTGGCAACCAGTTTATATTTAAGGGTGAGATACTAAAAGCCAACTAAAAGCCTAGTAATGTTCCTAGAATTTCCATAAATTGTTTTAAGATTTTTCCATTTATTTGAGAGTGATACCCATCTATCAATATTTATGGATTTACTCTTTGGCTTATCATTTTCCTCAGAGAAAAGTCTTCAAATTTTCTGTATGAGAAGTCTGTGTAGAGCAGGGGAAAGGGGCTGAGGGCATACAGTTTTAAGTTGGAAATTTTCAGTTAATATCCGCTGTTTGCTATAGTGTGTCACAAACCTGCCCTCAACTAAGCCATGGTTCCTTTTATTCAGAGTGTCTCTCATTCAGTCTTTCAAGAGAATAAACCTCCTGTCTTCTGCCGGGATGAAGAAAGGGGTCTGGAGATCCTATTAGTTTCAGTCTTACCCCTCACCTGCCCATCACAGATGACTAGGTAACAGGAAAACACTCCACTCCTAGGGGGTGTTCAGAGATCCAGATTCCTTGTTCCTTATTACTCTGTCATCATCTATAGTATTGCACTCACCTATAGATGAAGGCTGGACCACCAGCACTGTGTTCAAGCTGTAGCCAAAAGGATGGAGAAAAAACGAGTGGAAGGCAGACAGCTTTATTCTCAAAGGACATGATCTGAGAGTCACACAATCTACTTTTATTCACATTCCATTCACTCTATCTTAGTGAATGTATAATATAGCTGCCAGACATGTTTAGAAATACAGTCATATCTAGGCAGTCATGTGTCCAACTAAAGGATAGGGACCTATTATTGAAAGGAAGCGGCAGATATTTTGCCTTCTCGCCTTCTGATAATTTCTGCTTTCTCCTCTTGAAAACTATACTATTCATTGCATACATTGAATCTCCCCAAATTTTGTTCATAAATATTGTCTCCCCTTTCACTGTTTTTCTCTTTCAGTGTGTATACTTTTATTTTTTAACTATTATTTTAGTGGGCTTGAGGAGCAAGTAAAAGCTCCTGTATTCAACCTTCCATATAAAATTGGATGATACTTTCTCAAGATGACCAAACTTTTATAGCACATACAATTGATCACAAAATAATCTATATGTAAATTTTTTCTCCTCTAATATAGCTTTGCAGTGAGAGACAATATACGGTCAATACTTATTATGCACAGTGGTTATGTTCTATAAAGTCAGTAAACACAGAATTAACACATAATGAACCATTGCCCCAGGGGAAATATGT
This sequence comes from Varecia variegata, assembly GCA_028533085.1. Classification (NCBI taxonomy): domain Eukaryota; kingdom Metazoa; phylum Chordata; class Mammalia; order Primates; family Lemuridae; genus Varecia; species Varecia variegata. The sequence continues at coordinate 32,587,495 of CM052445.1, forward strand.
ATATATAGATACACAGATCTCCTGTAGATTATAATCATAAATCCTTAAAGCAACTCAACCTGGTAAATTCTATTTATATTGTAAAATAGAAAATGAGGTTTAGAACTGTTAAGCAGCTTACCTGAGGCCACCCCACTAATAGGTGACCCATCCAACTGGCCCCAGAACCAGAACTTCTTGCACTACACTGCACTGTTCCCTCTGGTGTCCATTCTCTGGTTGTCTCTGTCTGAGAGATGAACCGAAAAGGCAGATCTTGGACTTGTATCAACTTAGCTGGCAATATGGACTCTGAATCACTCAAATTTTTTGCTGGTCTGAGCATGTTTGTGAATGGCCAGGAAAGTACCACAAATATTGATTTGAGGGTTACAGATAAATTTTAGCCAGTAAAAAAATTCCCAAGTACAGAATCTGGGAATAATGAAGACTGACTGTAAAATGCTGTTGAACACTTCTGTCTTTTATATGCCAGGTATGTGCCAAGGGCCGATTCGTATTCTGAACATAAATGGGCTAATTAAAGTATAAAATTATGTATCTGCTATCATATATGTATACATTGATAAAGGAATTTTGCTAAGTTTCCATTCTGTGTTATCTCTAGATGCAATATTTATGATTAATTCTCTGAAATAATGTGTCTTAAATATGGTTATTTCATAGAGGAATAAAACTTTGATATTTTCATAGTTTTGATATTTTATGTAGTGACAAAATTCATCAAATTTATATTGAAATGACTACTGAGAATTTGTTCTAGAAAAAACTGTGATTGGTTTAACAAATAGAACGTTGCTTTGAAAGTAAATTTTCATAAATGACAACATACTGAACGCTTGAGGTAGTGAATATCTAGTTCAATATAATACACTTTCCAATCCCATGATTTTTAAGTCACATTAATCTATTTGTATAAAATTATCATACTTGCAGTTTTATTTACTCCATCTTACATAGATTCATAATCTATATTAATACTGGTATCCATCTCACTCCATATTTATCACAAGTATAGATTGCAATATTTATATGACTATTTTAATCACTAATTTTTATCCTTTCAAGAATTGCTTTTCAGCCCATGCTATATATATATTCTTTTTCACAATTAATAAAAATGCAAATTTAAAAACTATAATTTATAACATGTACAATGACCTGAAACCCCCTCATCTCAGATGGAATTATTTATGAACTTGATAATGAAGTTCAGTAAGACTCAGGAAAGGTAAAGCCCTGGAAGCATATTAATAATCATAAAGATATAAGGTCATTACAATAGTGGCAATATTTCTGAGAAAATATCAATGAATTTTAAAATTCAAATTTGTGAAATGCATATGACTAAAATTATTTCACAGCATTTTTCAATAGTTAAACTAATTGTGGATCTTTTGACACACTGTCAGAGACTTTGAGGTATATTTTAAAAATGTTTTCATTTGAATACTCAAATTTTAGACTTTTTTGTTAAAAATTCTAATTTACAAAATAAGCATACAAACAACTTTCCAGAAGAGAAGATGGATTTTCTTTTAAAAGGATAACAAAGAACTTAAGAGACTGGTTATATCCTTGAGAGTTCTTCACATTTGAAAGCAATAATTTCATGTAACAGATGTAAAATTTTTTCAGATCAACAATGCAACCATTGTCACTGAAATAACTAGGTCTCCAAAAGAGATCTACAGGGCGATGTTCAGCTGGCTGTGGTAGATAATGAGCACCTGAGGAACAAGTTAAAATATAGATTCATAAAAACCACTCCCAGAAATTCTAACTCATAAAGGAGGGTGGGACTAGGAATCTACATTTTACAAAACTTCCCTGACAGTTCAAATTTGCTCACCAGTGATACAAATGATCAGGTATGCAATTACTGAATGCCTACTGTGGCAAGGGAGTATGCGAATCATTTTTGTATGTGCTCTAATTTGACTCACAGAACCAGATTTCATTTTGCAAAATTTACATCAGAAGAAACTAAAGCTTATAGAAGTTAAGTATCATGGTCATATAAACTGGAAATAGGAGAGCTTATATAAAAATTTGTATCCCATATTTATTAATTTTCTAGGGTTGCCATAATAAAGTAACATAAACTTGATGTCTTAAAACAACAGAAATTTGTTTTCTCACAGTTCTACAGGCTACTGTTCCAAGATCCATGTATTGGTAGGGCCATGATCCATCCGACATCTGTGATAAATGTTTCCAGTATGACACATCAGCTCTAGAGATGTAACATATACAATAATTTCCTTGGACTTCTAAATGGCAATATTCACTTTTTGAGTTGAGAAATCCTTGAGTAATCTTTGAAAATAGAACACTGTTGGAACTAAAAGGAACTTAGAAATTATTTAGCTTACTCTTTCTATTTCAAAGATGAAGGAAACTGAGGTCAAGAGACAAGATAACTTAACATCACTTGTCTAAGGACATGTAGTTAGTGGAGCAACATGGACCAGAGCACTAATCTTCTGACCAATACATAGACCAGTTCTTTATCATAATACAATTTTGATTGCACAATAAATTTTATTAAATTTTGCTTTCCTAAAGCAACATTTACCTAGAAATATGTTCTGCCCTATTCAACAAAATTATTTAAAGATAAAGTAGGTTTTATTCTTAAGGTGTTCATACTAAACCATCATCTTGATGGATAAGTAAATAAGATAATCCATTTTTTAAAAATATTTCTACAGCAAATTCCTAATTCAATGTCTATTAGGTATTTTGATTTTTTAAATATTGTTGTTCTTGCTTGAGTTGATGTTATTATTTTGATTATTGACTAAGGTATAATAGTATCATAAACTTAAAAATATTTAGGAAAAAATTTAACAAAAAATATGCTGGACCTCTAAAATGAAAACTAAAAAGACAAAACCAAACAAATAAAAAATGCCAATAAAAATTAAGGAGATCTAAGTAAGTGGAACAAGATATAGTGTTTACTGTTTGGAAGATTCAATATTTTTAAAATGTGAATTCAATACAAAATGATTCTAAAATCAATGCAGTCTCAAACAAAATCCCAACAGGTCTGTTTGGAGACACTCACAAGTGGGTTTTAAAATTTATATAAAATGCAAAGGGCCTACAAAGCAGAAACTAAAGAAAAAAACCTGAAATTCTCATGCAACTTTATTTGAATATTTACTATAAAATTTTAGTATTCAAAACAATTCAGTACTGTTTTAGGGTAGAAAAATAGGTAGATGGAGCAGAATGGAAAGTTGATTAATAAACTAAATTGGTTTCCAAAAACGGTGCCAAAGCAATTCAATGGAAAAAATGAAACACTTTTGAACAAATATTGCTGGAATAGTTTGATAAGTGTATTAAAAAATAAATATTGATCACCACTTCATACCATACATAACAATTAATTCAAGTTTGAATTAATTAACATGTACATAAAAGCTAAAACTACAAAGCTTGTAAAAGAAAACACAGGAGAATATCTTCGTGACCTTAGAGTAGGCAGTGATTTCTTACATAAAACTCAGAAAGCAAAGCAAGAATAAAAAGGTAAAATAATAAACTGGATTAAATCAAAATATTACTATCTCTGGTCATTACAATATACACCATAGAAAATAAAAAGGCAACACACAGACTTATATCATTAGTTACCAGACAATTACAAATTAAAACCACAATGAAAACTATTTCGCATCCACAAGAATGGCTAAAATTAAAGAGTTACACACACCAGTAGATGGCAAGAATGTGGAGAACTGGAGCTCTCTTATATTGTTGGTGGGATTGATTTGAGTGTCTCTCTTTGGTATTACATGATAAATATACAATTTATCATAGTCAATTGATGATGACATTTTACCAGTTGGAGTGAAATGTAGAAACTTATCTCTCATTCTTTCTTTTTTGCCTCACCTTTTTATATTGTCTTAAATCTCCTCCTTATGAACATTTAAAACCATATTAGACAATGTTAAATTTTTGTTTCAACCACCAAATAAAATTTATAAAACTCAAGAGGAGAAGGAAAGGTATTGTTTTGCCCCTATTTTACGCTTTCTTTCCTTCTTTTTCCCCTCCTTCCTCCCTTCCTTCCTCTCTTCCATCTCTTTCTCTTTCTGTCTCTTTCTTTCTTTCTGATGGTTCAAGATTATTCTTTTAGCCTTTCTTTTCTGTTCAGAGAACTTCCTTTAGCCAAACTTTTAGGGTAAATATGATGACAAATTCTCTTATTTTGCCTTCATATGAGAATGTCATGATTTCTCCTTTAATCTTGGAGGATATTTTCTCTGGATGTAGAGTTTTGAGTTGACAGTTCTTTCCTATCAGCACTTGAAAAATGTGATGCTGCTTCCTTCTGGCCTACAGGATTTCTGTTGAGAAATTTGCTGTCACTGTAATTGTTGCGCCCCTATAAGTAAACAGAAATGTTTCATTCTCTGTTTTCAAGATCTTTTCTTATCTTTAGTTTTCAAAGATTACTCATGCTGTGTCTTTGTGTGAATTTTGTTGGATTTATCTATTTATTTTTTAATGGGTCACTCAGCTTCTTGTATCTGGATGTTTATGTCTTTTGTCCAATTTGAGCTTTTAGCCATTATTTCTTCAAGTTCTTTTTTAGCCCTACCCTCTTTCTCCTTGCTTTCTGGGGACTCTGATGTCATGAATATTAGATTGTTTTTATCATCCCACAGGCTTACAGGCTCTTTTAGTTTATTTTCTGTTTTTCAGATTGGATAATTTCTGTTTTTCTATTTTTGAATTCACTGATTTTCTCTCTACTATCCATTTTACTGTTGAGCCTATCCACTGAGTTTTTTAACCTCCCATCTTGTATTTTTGAGTTCTAAAATTCCCATTTGGTTCTCCTCAGCAGAGAAGGAGAGTGGGACTTTGTTAATGCCAGGAGGAGGTGTTCATTAGGCATTGGAAGGGGTGAGAGTTCTGCTCCCTGGTTAGCTTTCTTTAATATCACCATGACCAAGAGATTAGGGTGCCTTGTCAAATCCTGGCAAGGGTGAATGTCTAGGCTATGCATTAAGCCTTGTTCTTACAGTGGGGCCATAGGGTTTTTTTGTGTGCACGTGTGTATGTGGTGTTTGTCTGAAATAGATAAATTAATGTATAAAGTGTATGTCTTGCTATGCTGTACTTTTCCTGGTCTTTTAGCTAGAGAAAACAGTGTTTTGTTGGGGCTTTTTCTTGTCTGCCCCCATTGGTATTCTGAGTTGCTGGCTACTTCATCTCCAAATCTTGAATATATGAGGCACAAAGAAAACCTAAGGAACTCCCTAGGTCCCTAGCTTCCTGGCTGGTCTGCCTTTTTCTCTCCACCTGGTCTCCATATGTTTGTTTTGTATATAATGCCTAGGGTTTCTAATTGCACTTAAAGGAAGCAAAAGGGAAAAGTATGTCCACTCCATCTTCCCAGAAGTAGAGTCTCACTTCCCCTTTTTTAAAGAGAAGGATTCATGGAGATTTCTTATACTTCTTGAGGGGCCATAAGCACATAAAATTGTAAGTTTTAATCAGAATATTTTTCTGTGAAAGTCCTTTCAGAATGCCTATACCACCATTGTGGTAGAATGTGAAATGCCAAGGGTTATTTTTAGAGGTGCAGAAAATTGAGGATTCCCAGCATTCAAATCTAGAGAATATGAGTTATTTAGCTCATGTCTTATTTTGAATTTTTGTTTTTCTTTTTAAACATGTGCTTATAATACTTTTTGAGAATCATAAATCAGAAATATTATTGACTAAAGAAATTCAAAACCATTCAACCATGCAAGATTGTAGAACTAGATTCAAGCCTACTTTGAAAAGGAGTACTCATTTAAATGGATGGGCACTAGTTCATTGTTGATAATTAATTTCATAATTTCATAATCAGACTTGTACTAGTAGGATCATTATGTCACAAGTGGTAGAGACTACACATCCTATGGATTATAACAAATTGAAATTATAATTTATCTAATTAGTTAATAAAATATAAATAGAACTGTTAGATAGATGGAAGGCATTTTCTTTTTTTAGTTTGTGTTTTAAATTATCCTTCAAAAATTGAGATCTCTTCAGAGGTAGCAACAATAGGCAAGAAAAAAGAAACAGTAATAAAGAAGAAAAGAAAAAAAAAAAGAAATTAAAATGCACATACTCTAATCCCCGCTTAATCATGGTTTAGCTTTCTGTGGTTTCAGTTACCCACCATTAACTATGGTTCAAAAACATTAAATGGAAAATTGCAGAAATAAACAATTCATAAGTCTTCAACTGTACACCATTCTGGGTAGTGTGAGGAAATCTCGCACTGTCCCACTCTGTCCCACCTGGGATGTCAGTGCTTCCTTTGTCCAGCATATTCACACTATGTATGTTATCCTCTGATTAGTTACTTAGTAGCCATCTGTCTCATTTATCAGGTCAACTGTCACAGTATTGTAGTGCTTGTGTTCAAGTAACCCTTATTTTACTTAATAACGGCCCCACAGCCAAAAACTAGTGATTTTTGGGCTTTGCGGCCATTTGGATATGCTCAAGAGAAGCCATAAAGGGCTTCCTTTAAGTGAAAGGATGAAAGTTCTTACCTTAAAGAAAGAAAGAAAAAAAAAAAAATGTATGCTGAGGTTACTAAGATCTATGGTAAGAACAAATCCTCTATCTATGAAATTGTAAAGAAGGAGAAAGAAATTCATGCATAGTATATATAGGGTTTGATACTATCCATGGTTTCAGCCATTCACTAGGGGTCTTGGAATGTATCTCCATTGGATAAAGGTGGACTACTATACTCTGATGTATTTATCCTTCTCATATCACTCTTTCTTTTACTAGCAAAGCTAAAATCAGCTAATTTTTATTATGGCTTAAATCCCTGTCTTTTTGTTCAGCACCAGAAGTGTAGGTGCTAGCTTCATGTCATTTCTATCACATTTATTCCCCAACTGATTTCTGCTTCATCCTTTCCAACATTGTATATTCTTTTCACTATTCACTGTGTCTTTCTTCCCCTTCTTCCCATACTGTATTCCATTCATCTTACTCTTCAAACTCACTAAAAACACCATCTTACAAACAACCACAACTTCATTGTCCCTTAATCTTCCTGCTACATGCACTGGCAAAGTTCAACCCTCAATCAATCAACTGTCCATTGCCTCTACTTCTTCATTCAGGTTGCTGAATGCTCTTGGGAAAAATCACTCAATTGTATGGATTTGTGTCAGTACAAATTCATTGTCTGCAACCTCAGCCAGAGATTGTAAGCTGTTTGAAACATTATATTATATTTATTTGTACTCAGTTTCTAAACCAATGAATTGTACATCCTACGCACTCAAGAAATGCCACATGATGGATTTGTTTTGCCAAATCTTACTTATTCAAGAAATTCTACCTTAAGTTTGGCACACTGCATGTTAATCAGTTGTGAATTTATTTTAAAAACACTTTTATTATTGCATCTAATGTATTATAAAAATTTTAATGTAAATGACCTTTAAATAATACCAATAATTGGTTTTAGTTGTCCTCGCTTTACTTACCACTTTCACTTCTCTTGCTGCCTCCGTCAATCAAGAAATTCACAAGGCAGTTCCAGACTTACTGGCATTTTGGTCCCCTGACTTGCAGCACATTATACCTCTAATTAAGTCTCTGTGTTATTTTAGTATTTTGCTTGTTTGGCTCAATATCTCTCTTCCTTTCAGGTTAAATGTTGTAAACAGAAAGCAAGTATAATAGCTGCCCAATCAAATTATAGAAGGAATGCTGAAAAGGTCAAAACAGCAAAACATACTATGGTAATTTATGTAATGTAGAATGTATTAAAATTTTGGCCTTCATTTGACTCAAGAAAAAAGTGTAATGGCAGAATAGAAATGGCACAGGCTATTCAGAGTGAAATCTTATCTTCTAACTGGCAGGAATTTATCACCTTTGTCTGTTCCCCTGCTTTGGGAACATCTCTCCCCTGGTTCAAAGGAAAATTTACTGCTGTGCCCACTGGCAACCTTCTTCTTGTCCTCCTCTCCTCATTTGTCATTAAGGAGGGGAAGGAGAAGGTTAAATCCTTCTGGTCTTGTGAAATCCTCATAGACCTCATGTCCCTTCCTGTACGTGCATTTCTTTCTTTTCCAAGCATTGCTCATTGGGCTGACCAATGGCTTCCTCGTTTAGGCTGTAGTGGTATATGATGTATTAGCATTGGCATGAGCCATTTAAACAGATGCTGGTACTTACAGAGCGATGCAGCAAGGGGAGGAGTATTACCACTGACTACTAAATTGCCATGAATTTGGAGTAAAGTGATGAGGAGCAGCCTAGTTACTCCTATCAGATAGTGGTTTTTAGATACAGGTATAATACATTTATTATGAAGAAAGCATGGGAAGATACACTGAAATGATTAAAGCCACAGATTTTTCTCATTCTCATCATGTACTTGATACTGTCTGTGGTCACAAGGACAAGGGTAGAGGATAACTTTCTCATTAAGGAAAAATTCTATATTGATGTGAGTTTGAATCAGGTAGAAAGCCTGCATAGAGCCATGTATTGTATTTGCCTTAATCTAGCTAGCTAAATTATAGAACGATACATTTACATATGCGTTAACTAAACAAAATACTTTATTATTGTTGCTTATTGAATTCATCAGAAAGCTGACTTTGAGATGGAGTTTGGTGTGCAGGATATTTTAAGGAGGGCCTTTGGAATCAATAACTGTGGAAACAGAAAAGGAAACATTGGATAGAGAGAGAAGTCACACTCCAACCCAGCCATGGTTGAGCCTATGGGTGGCTCTGCAACTTGAATGGGCTTTCAGAGTTGCCCTTAATTTTTTTTTTTTTTTTTTTTGAGACAGAGTCTCGCTTTGTTGCCCAGGCTAGAGTGAGTGCCCTGGCGTCAGCCTAGCTCACAGCAACCTCAAAGTCCTGGGCTTAAGCAATCCTTCTGCCTCAGCCTCCCGAGTAGCTGGGACTACAGGCATGTGCCACCATGCCCAGCTAGTTTATATATATATATATATATATATATATATATATATATATATATATATTTAGTTGGCCAGTTCATTTCTTTCTATTTTTAGTAGAGATGGGGTCTCGCTCTTGCTCAGGCTGGTCTCGAACTCCTGATCTAGAGCGATCCACCCGCCTCGGCCTCCCAGAGTGCTAGGATTACAGGTGTGAGCCACCGCGCCCAGCCTTGCCCTTGATTTTGATGAGCAAACCAGACCTTTTGTATCCCCACTTGGATTAGTCACTGCACATAGGCTGTTCTGGGATGGGGCTTGTCCTTAGACAAGGTGACTCTATGCAAACAAAAGACCTGATAGGGCTGACAGCTGAAATATGTCTGCTGACAACACTCCAGGAAGCTGGCTCAACAAGTTCTTCATTGAAGAGGGATCTGTCTGGAGTGTTCTCTGCAGCTAAGTGTGGCTAAGTGACTAAGTCGTCTCTAACAGAACATGCATAATAGAAGTAATCTGTGCAACATTTGAGTATTTTGCTCAAAAAGAAGTTGCCTGTCCTTAATATGATTGCTTTTGTTTCCATAGGTGGAACAATAGATTGAAAATACCTCCCTTTGGACATATAGATAAAATCAGTACCTAGCGGAGTGACAAAACTGGAGGAACCTAGTTTCCTTCACAGAAAGGACTTCACAGAGGCAGGACACCTTCAATTCTGGACCAGACCCAAACTGCATGGGTTAGAGAAATAACTCATATTTAACACATTAATTGCCATGTGAGTTGTATTTAACTCACGCTAGTTTTGAGCCTGGGGCCTCATGAAGCATATGTAACTCACACGTCTCTTTATCTTGGGAGCCACATGGTGCCCAGGCAACTCACGCTGCCATGAGTAGCGTATCTGCTATGTGATGGGTGGGCCCCTGGGCAAAACCCCCGCAGTTGATTCATGAAAATCTTTCTTGACGATGCTCTTATTGTTATTATACAATTAATATCAACAATTTAATTGCTTATAACTTATGCACAGCAAACAATAAAAATAACAAATTTTCATTAAATGAGAAAGAATCATTTTCTTTTGAAGTTTTTATTCTATTTTCACAATAGAACACCATGGCCCCAAGGGGAAAAAACAATTTTTTTCTAGTATGGCAGTCAATGTGTATTTACTATTATATTTTGTAGTCTATTTTTAATCAAATTAGTGTTTAATTAATGCAGAAAAGGATACATGGATGTGACCTGCTATTTATTTATTTATTTATTTATTTATTTTTTTTTTTTTTTGAGACAGAGTCTCAACTCTGTTGCTGGGCTAAAGTGCCGTGGCGTCGGCCTCGCTCACAGCAACCTCAAACTCCTGGGCTCAAGTAATCCTCCTGCCTCAGCCCCCCGAGGAGCTGGGACTACAGGCATGCACCACCATGCCCGGTTAATTTTTCTATATATATTTTTAGCTGTCCATATACTTTCTTTCTATTTTTAGTAGAGACGGGGTCTTGCTCTTGCTCAGGCTGGTCTCGAACTCCTGAGCTCAACCGATCCACCCGCCTCGGCCTCCCAGAGTGCTAGGATTACAGGTGTGAGCCACCGCGCCCAGCCAAGACCTGCTATTTAAAAATAAACAAATTATGTGAAACTGACATTGATACAAGGTGAAAAGGGGTGACATGAGTGTTCTAGCTGGAAAGATGATGACTCACATTAGGATATGGCAAAACACCTGTAAAGATATTATAATAACTGTGATAACTTCAATGGCAGACTGTATGCTTGCCCAGTTTATAGTTTTACTAGAGTTCGTTAGAACAATTCAGACTACCAATATGTTTTGGCTGTTCTTTGTTGTTTCAGCAAAATTATTAGAAGAGAGCTGAGATTAGGTAAGAACTGATAATTTTTGCAGTTCTATATAAAAGAAAATATGGCACTGCTTAAAATCAGCAATCATATGTATGATGCCACTAATAATCTACGCTCTAGAAGCATTAGAATACAACTATTTAAAATTCCTAAATAGCAGAAGATGAGATTGTCACTTGCAGCCTATCTTTCAGGCTTCCAAATTAAACTTTTTAGAACAGGGAGCCAATCTGTGATAAAGCTTTGATAGGCGGCATTGCTTTCCAACCCGAATGTATGGTTTCAGAGTATCTTCGATTTAGCTGCTTTTCTATCATTGGAGAGTGGATGGGTCCATCCCAGAACCAATAAGTAAAAGAGAAAAATTGGCAGGCTTGAGGTATACATTTAGAAGAAATCTTTAGGCATGGTTATTTTAACAACAATAACGAAAACTGACTGGAAGGAAATAAGGTGAAAACCTTTTTTTTTCTTTTTTTTTTTTTTTTTTTTTTGAGACAGGGTCTCACTCTGTCACCATAGCTAGAGTGCAGTGGCATCATCACAACTCACAGCAACCTCAAACTCAGGGGCTCAAGCGATCCTCCTGCCTCAGCCTCCTGATAGCTGGTACTGCAGGCATGCACCACCACGCCAGGCTAACTTTTGTATTTATTATAGAGACAGGGTCTTGCTCTTGCTCAGGCTGATCTCAAACTCCTGACCTCAAGCGAGATTCCTGCCTTCCAAAGTGCTAGGATTCAGCCTTCCAAAGTGCTAGGATCACAGGTGTGAGCCACCATGCCCAATCTCTCTCTCTCTCTCTCTCTCTCCTTTTTTTTTTTTTTTTTTTTGAGATAATTTTATTGCCAAAGAAACCAAACCAAATGCCTGGCCTACTAAAGCCAGTGATCTATTTATGGTAGAAGGATTTAATGTTCTATTGCATATTGAGTGATATATTGCATATTGAGTGTCTATTAGTTTATAGATTACCAGATTACAAAAGTCATATTTAGGCTTGGCTAGAAAAGACTATCCCTGACTCAGAGATAATTTTGAGCAAGATGTGATGACTGTTGAAATGATTTTACATGTGGGAATTAGGAAAGATACATATGTTTGGTTCCATTTAGGCAGTCTATATATTTTTCCATTCTTCAATTATACTAGATTTTTGCTGGGCTTATGACTACCAACACATTTTCTAGTCCCCCTTGTAGTTAGTTATGACTGTTTTCTTCAGTAGAATGTGAAAATGAATGAAAATCCAACTCACTTATTACATGAAATTTTCTTGACTTGCCTTTTCTCTCTCCACAGGTTATAATATGGAAAAGTGTTGATTTCTTTTCAACAATGCAGATGTGAATAACTCTTTGGTAAAAGCAAAGCAAAAAATATGAAATGGACTTGGAACCGTACTCATTTCCTGAAGCCGTCATCTGACCTGCAACTCATGACTAGACAGAGATGAGAAAGAAAAAAATATAGCCTGCTTATTTAAACCTCTGTATTTTGGGTTTTAAAATGTATTTATTTTTTAAATCTAAGCCTTTCCTGCAGCTAATATAAACCAGTAGTTTAACTTTTGTACATATATTATTATTTACCTTTTAAAATATATATTAAGAGGCTATATTGGATATACTTTGTCATGATTAAGTACACAAATAACTACAGATTGCTACTTTTCAAAGTATTAATTTGCAGAGAATTAATTTTTCTCATTGTGGCAAAAATATTTTGAAATAATATGACATAATTTTCTATAAAGTTCATTTTACAGTTGATATATACTTATCACAGGAAAAAGTAATATTTCTTGCATGGATGTTTTGAAATTCAGAGACTTTCCTTCAACTGCTAAATTCTGTTTTGAATAATTTTGATTTTTCCATGAATATAGCTGGTAATCAATTTCTCAATCTTGATCTCATATACTGGATATATCTGCAAGTCCTTAAACATTAATGTTATAACTATGGCCATGTGTCTACCTCACTTTTTTTTTTTTTTAAGTTAAGAACAAAATCTTCTCTTAAATGAGACAATGGACATTAAGAAATTTAAAATAACTTTATTGAAGTAGAACAATTCAATTCCATTAAACCAGTTAGTTCTGTCCTTTGTTCTGGTTTAAGTTCATAGATTCACCACAATTTATCTATTGTCTGGAGCACATTGACAGGTGACACTGACAAACCGACATGCTTGGTATGCACCAAAACATACTCCAAGAGTTCTTTGTAAACTCAAGTAATGAGTAAGTAAATATATTACTGATTCTTTAGCATCCAGTGATTAAACTTCCATACTACCCTCTATTTCTCTACATTCTGTAATTTACTGAGAGCTTAGGGATATCATTCAGGTATTTCTCCTTTCCCTATTTTGGTGCCATTTTTTTTTGCCACGGGCTCCCTGCACCTTTATGTTATATTAATCAAAATTTAGAAAATGCTTTGTAATTGTCCAGGAGTTCAATGGATTATTATATGAGACTGAGGCAACTATTACTGTAATTCAAATAATATTCAATTTCACTTTATAAACTGGAAGCATAATGGCACTTTAAAAATTTTAATTATTCAAGTCATGTATTAAATATTAAAAAATGAATAATAACAAGTTTTTTTTATTTTTACTTACATTGAACTAAACTTTCAGGTTGCTAAGGAACGTTGAATTTGGTTTGTTAATGGTGAACAAATTTCATTTTATTTACCTATTTCCATTTACAGAATTTTAGAATTTAGTTTTTAAAAAATTAAGCTAATTACTTTTGGAAAAATCCAAATTTTTAGCTCTGTCAAATGTTTGTTGACTTGATCCAATCCTTTCTCTCAATTCAGTATGATACTAATCAATGTTATCATTGGTTAGGTATTTTATTTAAAATGATTATTAATAATATGTGCTTTATTTATGACTATTAAATATTATGAATATTATTAATATGAGTATAAGTCAATTATATAATAAATGATATTTGAAGTTAAAATATAGACTGCAGTTGTGCGTATTTAATTTTCTTTGGCCTTCTGTCTCCACTCCTATCAGAATTTAACCTACTCTTCGCACAAAAAACATTGACAATAGCTAATAAATTATTCACACATAGCTTATCCCACCCCTTTAGTTATTTCAACTTGCTTTATGTATTAAAAATATTATAATCATGTCATGTAATTATGACAAATTGTCAATTCAAATAAAAATTAAAAAATCAAATTTCATTAGCAAATGGCTTTTTTTTTTAACAATTCCAGTATACTCTAGTTCTCACTGAAAACATTTATGATTTTTAAAACTCACATGCTCACATTTTCTCAGCCCCCTAGACTTATGGATTATTGGAGTTATTTCCTATTTGAAATAGATGGCTAATTTACCAAAATGTCCAATTAAAAATTTAAAAATAATAACAATTCCACAAATTTTTTCCATTTTATTTATTATATTAGTGTTTGATCTATTTAGATATATAGGCTATATCATATCAATGTATATTTGAACATCTCTACTATTTTATTTTGTTTGATTTTAAATAACTAGGGTGCTCTTAAATTTTCATCTCTTGCTCTTCTCCATTCACCATTTCAAACTCCTATGTTCTTTTTATACATTGTCAGAATAACTTTTTATTAACTATATTTAATCCGCTATTAAAGCTACCCCCCTGTGCCATACGGACATATTTATAATCTCCTCATGGACCTATGTGTGCTCACACAAGTGTCTCAAAAATTTTTTTTATGAGAAGCAGATTTCTGTTTTATACAGGCCTTGACGTGGAGAGAGCAAAACTATATTAGAACGTCTTTATTTGTCACTTATTTCCCTCATTGCATGCCAAATAGATAGAGCTTTAGGAATTTTTGAATTGTGGCATCATTTGGTACATCAAAGTAATAAGCTTGGGTTTCTAATAGCATACACCCTATGATATACTTCTGCTGTGCAAGTCCCTCTACACAGAGTTACCTTAAAGTGGCTCATTATTTAGAGTCTGTGTAAGAAAAGTATTTCCAGTGGACAAGGAAAAAAGTCCCCTTCAGAGCAAAAATTGTTTAATGCCTCCCAGGTGTGTAAGAAAGGTGAGAAACTACAGCTCATCTGATGTACTGTTCATGACTTAGTGGGCTTATTAGTTCCCTGAACGAAGACTCATCTGCCTTGTATTTCCGTGGTTTAATTTAATGGACAGATTCTCCAATAAAGGTAGATGGAAATAAATGCATTAGACAGCTCATGCAAGGAGCAAAAGGAAAAGGATTTACCATCAGTTTTTTTTTTTCTATCTTTGAAATGATATGTTGTTTCAAACAATCTCAATTTCTCTAGCTTAAGTTTATTATTCTTTTATCTGATTCTTACTGCCATCTGGTTCATGTGCAAGTGCAAATCATAAGCAAGAAAAAGCAGAGCTAATTTTCTGTGTCAGCTTAACAAACAAAAGCTGTGAGCTACGGATAGATATCGTTAGAGGTATCTATCGTGAAATATTGATCTGAAATAGAAATAGGCTACTTTTTTAATGCCTAGATATGAGATTGTAATTAGGATTATTTGAAAAAGGGCGAGTTTTAATCTGTAATGTGGGAAGCTGTATTGATTTTGGAAAATGGCTTTGTAAAGCAACAAATATTTTCTAGACATTTCTAATGAATCAATCTTTCAAAATCTTTCATTGTATAGATTTTATTAACTGAAAGAAATAATAAATAATAGATTACCTGAAGTTTCATGTGCATGTGACTAGCTTTGCATTAGGCACTTTAAATGGAATAAAATATAAGTTACAGTTTGAATATAAATCTTACACCTCATAGAGAAAATATTATCTAACGGAGAGAAAGATAGGCATTATTCTCATTGTCAGTTCATTGTTGGCTTTTTATACATCACAGGTACATTAAAATAGCCTATTTTTTCATTGGTCCTTTTTTAGAGGAAGAGAAACATTTTCTCCTATAGTAAATAAAATCATTAAATGTAATAAGTTAATGTGGGTATGAATCTTAGAGTTAGGAACTATTCGTGTTATAATAAAATATTATGAAATGCCTGTTAATCAGGTTTAACCTCATACAGTGTTATAATAAATTTTGTTTGTCTTGCTTCAGGGCATTGAAATTAGTGGATACTTTTAAAAAACACACAAAAATAATTTATTGAATGGCATTTTAGTAATTCATCATAAAGATTTATGTACACATATGATGTCTACATGCATAAATGTTTTCCTTTGGAGTCAGGTATCTCTCCTTACAGACAGAACAATTTACTCTTCCCAGTATAGAATTCTGTGTAGCCAATTCACTATTAACATTACAGTTAGATGTATTTATAAAAAGATGGGACAATTACTTCAGTGAGATTGCTAGTTTTGTACACTTTCTTGAGTATTAATTCCATATTCTTAAGACCTGAATGCCTTAATCATGACCCACTGATTTTTTTAAAGACACATGTAAGAGGTCAAAATGTTATTTACTTTTATTACTTGAGAAATGAAGATACCGAGGTAATTATTGTCTAAGATGGTCCCTGGTGATCATTGCCTACTGGTAGTCATGCCGTTTCATAATCCCTTCTTGAGTGTAGGTGGGACTTAGGGACTCTCTTCTAAGGATTAGAATATGGCAAAAGTGATGGGATGTCACTTTCAAGCTTGGGTCATAAAAAGACTGGCTTTTCTATTGGGTTCTCTCTTCTGGACTCTCTTGGATTATTAACCTTGGAAAGACCAGCTGCCATGTCGTGAGGCACCTCTATCGTGGGGATCCAAATCCTGCCAATAACCACGTGAGCCTTAACATGAAGCTGCAGCCAAGCCCCTGCCAACAGTTTGATTCCATCCTATCGGAATTGTAAGCCAGATGATCAAGTTAGACTATGGTTGGAATCCTGACCCACAGAAACTGTGGGATAATAAAACGCTTGGTTTTCTTTAAGTTGCTAAATTTGGAGTAATTTGTTATGTGATAATAGATACCTAACACAGATATTCTAGTGAGTTTTGAACATTTTTCTTTTTGTTTTGTTTTGTATAGGGACAGAGCTCATTTTTTCACAGTTTACTTATCTGAAAACAAGACACTTTGCATGTAGATAATATTATTTACATGGATCATGACATTTATAAAGGTAAATTCTTAAGCTAAATTCTTGTATAAAATTAGTTACCTTATCTGAATCCTGATGGATCTATGAAAACTACAACAATGTAATTAATGAAAGCATGGAGATATCCTAATATAAATCTTTTAAGGAAATTGCTGTGAGACAACTGTAGAATAAATATCCTTGTGAAGCAAGTAGGGAGAAAGTAGAAAACTATGCCAAAGCTTTGCTATTTATTTGAAAATAACACAATAGTTTTAAAAATAAGTTCTTTATGTGCTTTTATATATGATGTAGTGATAGCACTTATTCAATGTTTGCTTCAGTTTAGGAGTGTTTATACTTCTTACTCTCTACTACTCCAGATTTCTATGTTAATACCAACCACTTAATTGTATAAATTAATATCACTTGATATATTATTCTTAAAATTATAATTTTTAAAAAAAATCTGATGAGAAAAAGCTAATGAATGCTAATTTTATTTTAAAACATACAAAAATAAAAATAAGAGATATAAAAATATAACTTGCTTTGCTATATTTTAGAACACATAAATGCTGCATGTTCAAAAGCTTAAAGAAGAGGTCACATATCCATTAGTATACTGGATATGGCAATTTTTTATCTGTAAGAGAGAACTGAAAACTCTTTACAAAATCGGTTACCAAGATCACACTCTAATACAGTAAATGCATAGAGTTTGATGATGAAGTATGACCTTTGTGAACTTAATGGACAAGGCTGAACCTAAGCATTAAGCTCCAAACCATTTCAATGTGTAATGCATGGTGTTAATATCTATTTTTGAATGAATTTTGGATGGCCCATAAATGCCTTACACCACTTTCTGAGCCATTTCATCAACAGCTTGCTAGACTGCATCCAGTTCACCATCTGGAAGTGTCACTTGCTACAAAATAAACCTGCTCCCTGGATGACAGCAGGATGCCTAAGCATCTGCTGTTTAATAAGCTGCAGCAGAACATCCACCAACAGCACAGGAAGGGGCAATATTTCAAGGAAATGATGGAATCATTTAATATTAGCCCTTGAATGCACCTTAGGGAATCATTTAATTCATCATTTTCAAGGTACCTTCCGTGGGATACTAGTATTGCAGAATGGCAATAGGGATTCCATGTTTAAAAAAATGAAAAGCTCCTTCAATCCTCAAATGAGTTTAGGTAATTCTATCTTAACAAAAATAAATCAGAAATCCTATTAAACAGTAATGTTATCAACTATATGGTCTCAATGAGGATATAAGACATGTAAACAAATAGATCTAGAAATAATACATACTACAAAAAACTAACAAAAAAATTGAGGCATAAGTAGGGTGTGGGGTAAGTATAGCAGAGTCTTGGAATCTGCCCTCACAGAACAGCATGGTACAATGGAAAGAACATTCCATATTGGGGGACAGTCACTTCTCTTATATCTAATTCACCTTTGATAATTCTGCTTTTTTTTACTTGTGAAAGATAATTGTAACTTCTTTTTCACTGTCCTAATTTCTTTTTCTCCTTAACTTACCTCGCAGATAAAAATTCAAGTTTGGAAAGATTTTGAAATAAATCCTAGACCCAAGTTCTATGATCTAGAAAAATCCTAATCTGCTGATATTCATAAACTTCCAACTATGGACTTTTTTCCCTAATCACAATACAGATATGATTTTCAGATTTGGAGATACTAGTCCATATTTTTTCGTTGTTGCCTTTTCTTAAATTATGAAGTATTTCATGCATACATAAAAATACAGAAAGAAATATTATGAATACATAGGTGCCTACCATATAGTCTAATATATTCTAGCATTTTGCCATATGTCATTTAGATTTCTTTTTGAAAAATAAAACATTGAAAATAGAATTAAAGTTCTGTTTGTACCTTTTCTTTATTTAATTTTTTTCTTCTTTCTCATATAAGTACTGCTTGCTAACTGATTGTGCCACTGGAGCTCCAATTTTTTTCTTCTTTCTCAAAAATTCTGAATTTGTGAAGCCATTTATGTTGAAATTAAAACAAAATAATCACTATTTTACTAGCTTCTTTCCCAAACTCTCCTGATCTTCTATAACTTAGATTAAAACAAATGTCTCTTTGACTCATGCAGAGACTTTAGGTTATATCTTTTTTTAAACTCTAAGCTTGAAATTTCTTCTTTCCTCATATAGTACCAGTGGTGTAATTTGCAGAACAAAAATCGTGACTTTTCTAGGAGGAATTCTGATGCCATGTTAATACATTTGTCAGGCTCATTATGAGTATCTCCTTATTTTCACAAAGCAGCAACACTAAGCTTCTCTGAGAGAAAAAGAACATTGCAAAGTTGTACCAATTAAAAAAAAAATAAATAAAGTGCCAACAGAGACTCAACAGAACATGTTTCAGGAAAGCAGAAGTTCCATAAAAAAATAGCCTATGGATTCTGTGTATTTAAACAATCAATTTTAAGCCATTACAGATTGAGAGAAAAAACTGTTTTCAGTTAGTGCACATATAAGGATGATTTTTGCATTACTTAGATAGCATTCTTGTTTTGGTGGCTGCAGGTAGAAGCACTGCTAATCTCAGTTTACTTTACAGTCAGTTTAGGTAATTGGTGCTGAGGATAGTGAGACTGCGCAGAGGTGTTGTCCATCTCCTAGGAGATGAAACCCCCATGACTTTATAATAAAGGAGAAATGAAGAGCCTTGCAGTCTAATGAGGACAACAGTTAGGACAAAATTTTCACTAATGAGAAATTGATTGAAAAACAAGCAGAGAGCCAGTCAAACATAGTGGGTTGAACACATGCTTCTATCTATTAATACATGTTCTCTGGAAACTCTGTCTTTATAACAACTAAGAATTTTAAAAAAAATCATAAATGTATAAGCGCAAAGAAAAAATAGGTAAGAAGATAGGAGAAGATACATGTTAACAAAAGTTTTGAACTTGTAATGTGGGAGCAGAGCTGAGAAAGTTGATACTTAAGCTTGCAGGAAGATAGGTAAGAAGCACCTTAGTCATGAAAAGTCTCAAGAATGGGGGTGGATTATAAAAAGGAGTGCTGCTTTGATTAGAAGCCAGAAGATTGTTTAGAAGTTTGTATTATAAGGAGTTTATAAAGATTCTCTTGTCCATTCTGCACAGCTAGGCAACACCAGAAAGAGAACTATAAATTTCCTCTCTGAAGAAGTTGAGACAGAAGACTTAGCACAGATACACCAGAGGATAAAACTGATGAAATAAAACCAGGATTAGGTGAAAGTCTACATGTTTAATAGATGATTCCTGGCCTTCTTCTTGAACTTGCTTCCAGATTGGGGCAGCCATTTTGAGATTGAAGCAATTCTCTCTGAGGAAAGAAAACCCAGATATTCAGGAGAAACATCTACACATCCCCAGCTAGTCTCATGGGTCCCAATAATTATTTGTGTCTCATTCCTAAATAGGAGCAGAGAGGTAAGGAGTGTGAGACATTTGTGAAGAACTATTAGTTTGAGAAACAGAGACCAGCACAAAAGGAACACCCAGAATGACAGTCATGCAGCTGATATATGGAGGAAATAACTTATATTAGAGCTGGAAAATTGAGGATTCCAATAAAACTTTCTCCCCCCATAAAAGAAAGGAAACAAAAGACACTAATAGAAATTTTGATGTCTTTGTATTAAAGGAGAAGTTTATTTCTGTGGGAGAATTTGAGGATGAATTAGAAAAAATTACAAAAAAACTCACCAATTAAAAATAACTATATTGTACTACAATTATGAGAAAAGCAAAAAAAAATTTTTATAAGAAAGGAAATATACTACTAATAAATCACATAGCTCAGCTGTGGAAAATAGTCAAATATTAAAATAACAATGTTAATGAAAATAATAAAAACCAACATAACTGCTGTAGTTTGTATATTTGACCTTCTATACCTTATGTTGAAATTTGATCCCTAAAGTTGGAAGTGGGGCCTGATGGGAGGTGTTTGTGTCTTGGAGGTGGATCCTTCACGAATGGCTTGGGGCTGTCCTCAGGGTGATGAGTTCTCAATTAGTTCCCGTGAGACCTGATTTTTAAGACAGAGACTGGTACCTCCCCTGCCCTCTTTTTCTTGCCTCCTTCTCTCAGCATATGATCTCTGCACATGCCGGCTCCCCTTCCCCCTCCATCACGAGTAGAAGCAACCTGAAGCAAATGCTGGAGTCATGCTTCTTGCGCAGCCTACAGAGCTGTGAGCCAAATAAACTTCTTTTCCTTACAAATTACCCAGCCTCAGGCTTTCCTTTATATCAACACTGAATGGACTAAGACGATGACCCAATATTTTGTTCTAACTATCTTGAGAGGATAATTGAGAACACGACTGTGTTAGGTTGTTGTGGATAGGAGATTTATGGTGGGTATTTGAGAATAAGAGAGATAAATCCTAAAAATCCATAGATAAAATTTCAAGAAATGAGATAAATAACATTTAAAAATAAAAAAAAATCAATAAGTCAGAAATGTGTGTAAAATTATAGAATAAAAGATGATATGAAATTTACTGCCTCTGGGGAACAGGCATGGCATATAAGGAAGGGTGAACCAGAAAGTATTTTTCAAGAGAATTTTCCTACATCTCTGATTATAAATCTATGGACATGTACTATTTTGCTAAAAATAAAACAATTTTTAAGAGAAAATGAAAAAGGAAAAGACAAGGGCTGAACAGGTCGGTCTTTGGTAGGAGGCTGATATACCAATGAAAGCATGAGGTGTGGATATCTTCAAGGGATATGATAATAGGATTGCAAGGATTGGTAAAGGTTATAGATATTTTTTGTGCTACTTAAGAAAATGTAGATTCTTTTAATTATGAAAAGAATGGAGAGAGAAGGAAGGATCCAGGAGAGGTGACAAGTTCCTCATGGGCAAGAAATATCAACCTGGACTACAGCATTGAACATTTCATCTGTGTTCTTGCTGCATAGCAGAAAATGCCTGGAGTAACTATCTGTATATGTTGCTTCAGTTGACCTGTGGGTTTACACATTGGAATATAGTGAGTGTTGATGCTTATCTTGTTCCCCCATGTCTGGGTACTCATTTTGGTGGCAGGGGGCAATTGGGTACACAGTAAGTAGTAAGTGCCTAGTGTCAAAGAAACAATCTTGCCAAGGTAAAGTAGCATGAGACATACAATAACCAAAGGACAATGCCATTCTTTGATGATGAATGGAGACCAACGAAGACATTTGTTCTTAGTCGTTTCTGCCCAAACATTCTAATAAATATTTATTTTAAGAGTTTCTGATAATTGATATAAAACCTCAACTACAAACTATTGGAAATAATCTCCTGTGAGCCTACATAGCTCTTCTAATTCCAAAATGTGGACTCTTTTGATGTTTTTATAATTTATGGATTTGTTATGTAAAGTCCAAAGTTTAAAAACTGTTTTTTTCCAGATACATAGACAACTGGACATAGGGAATACAACCGAAAGATAACTTAATTTCCTAATATTTTGAGTGGGAAAAGCACTTTATTATCTTTCTGAAAGCCACCAGAACAGACATATTTCAGAGAATGTGCCACAATTTCCAACATAATCTATTTAACCACGATGTTGAAAAAATTACATTAGGGACTTTTTTTTTTTTTTTTTTTTTTTGAGACGGAGTCTCACTTTGTTGCCAGGGTTAGAGTGAGTGCTGTGGTGTCAGCCTAGCTCACAGCAACCTCAAACTCCTGGGCTCAAGCGATCCTACTTCTACTGCCTCAGCCTCCCGGGTAGCTGGGACTACAGGCATGTGCCACCATGCCCGGATAATTTTTTCTATATATATTTTAGTTGGCCAGATAATTTCTTTCTATTTTTAGTAGAGACGGGGTCTCGCTCTTGCTCAGGCTGGTCTCGAACTCCTGACCTTGAGCGATCCACCCGCCTTGGCCTCCCAGAGTGCTAGGATTATAGGCGTGAGCCACCACGCCCGTCCATACATTAGGGACTTGGACTTTTTGAAATTCAGTATCCTGAAGACATGAGCATGGAATTTGGAATCATATGACAACTTATTAATTGAATAACTCTAGTGGAAATCATTAATTTGTATTTAATAAAACTAAAACCTAATCCCTAATGATTGATCATATGAGAAGGGATGGTCTAACTTTATATCCTTGACTATTTTTCGTGAAACCATCCTCTCTTGACAAGCTTTCACTAATTTTCATAACAAGTTCAGTATGTACCCAATGAGTTGGGATACCCTAATCCCTTGAAACACTGCTGAAACCAAGCTAGAGAATTTAATCATGACTTTAGTGTCATATTTTCTTGAAGCTAACATATAGTTAGAAAACATACAATCAATTTTTTGGATAATCTACTCTGTTAAAAACATAATTTTTTAATGAATCAAAAATTGATAATTCTATGTTTTCAATTCTCACCCATTTTCCCTCTTGAATATCACAATTAAAATTTGAATCTATACCTGATTGAATTTCAGAGTACAAAGATTTTTTGTGAAATCACCTCAGGTAATTGACAGTTACTGTGAGACACTTCTAGTTTTTAGTGATAACCTTAGGCCTCAGTATATATGAGCAGCTTTAAGCCTCAGCATACAATTTCCAGTCATACCAAAGAATAGCATAACTCTGTCTGCATTTCCTATTTGGATAAATTTTTGTTTTGTTTTTATCATAATTGAATTAAATATTGTTGAAAGTTAACTAGCTGTTCCTGAAAGTCTGCCAAAACACTTTTCTTTTGATAGCTGTTGGCATCTGTGTCTTATTCTTTATCATGTAGGAATCCATTCACCATGAACTTCTAGTTTTGAAAAGGTTTATTCTATACTGAGAAATTTGGCAATTTCTACCACCTTTGATTACATTGCCTGGTAGATGACAGGCAATTTTCTGTGTATGATAAAAAAAAATATATATATATATATTTCAATGCTGGATCATAGTGCTATCATTTTGAAGACATTTTTTAAAAATGTCTAGGGATCTCTGTTTAAGGTAAAAATTAAGCTCTCTGCTGTTTTGCAATGGCAAATAAACAACTAAGCTGACAAAAAGGTAAACAGGTAAGGTCCAGGCTAGGTTTGTCCCTAGTTATATAGGCAGACTGTTGGTAAATCTCAACCTCCAAATATAACTGTCATCTGGCACATTTCTCTTGACAATGAGTAAAAGGCACATACAAATGCCAGAAATTATAATTTAGAATGTGAAAAACTAGCTTTAATACCAATGTGTGAAGTTAAGAAAACAAAATGAATATAGACAGTTTCAGGCAATTAGGTAATATAGCTTCACTGTCAATTAAAAAAATCTGTATAGGAGTTGTTTAAAGTGCCAATATGTTTTGGAGAGGGTATTAACCTTGAAGCTACACTCGAATATCATGTTATGTATGTATAACAAGGCTAATAAACTCTTTGTTCATGTCCAGGTTTTGAGAAAAGTTATAGCCATTAGGGCTGGGCAGCAGGGAGTGCAGGGAGAAGTCCAGGCTACTCTTGGAACTGCCATTGATTGCCCTTCAAGTTTAAGTTTACTTATCTTTATCTTGAAATCCGCTATTTCTCTTCATTTCTTCAACTTTGTTTTTATAAGACAGAGGTTCTCTTTATCTTCCCACCTGAAAGTATACCCAAACCTATCCAGAATCTTTAAAACCCAGATCTTTTGGCCTCAACATGAGGCTATCATAATACAATAATGAAAATCTGATATGCATGTATGAAGTAACACAATAGAAAGAGGGTCATTTGTTGCAATAACTTTGGCCAAGTAATTTACCCTTTCTGATTTTATTTATCCAAAAATTGTTGTTTGAAGGATAAAATAAAATATGTGCAAAAAGTTTATGTTTAAAATGACTGACAGTATTATTTAAAATGTCTATCAATCAACATATTTTAGGTTTTCACAGTATAAACAATACATATGAATAGTTTTGTAGTAGATTGGTATGGCAGGCAGAATAATGGCTCCCAGAGATGTCCAAGCATAATTTCTGGAATCTGTGACAATGTTACCTTACACAACAAAAGGGGCTTTGCCAATGTGATTAAGGGTCCAGACTTGGAGATGAGAGATAATCCTGGAATATCCAAATGCACCCCATCTAATCATGTGAGTTTTTAAAAGCAGAGAACCTTTTACAATTGTGATCAGAGAACTCAAGAGACAGGGGCATGAGAAAGACTGGACCTACCTTTGCTGCTTTTGAAGGTCTGAGCGCCAGCCAAGGGATGTGGGAAGTCTCTGGAACATGAAAAAGTTAAAACAGAACTTTTTCCTAGAACCTTCAGAAAGGAACATAGGTCCATTGACAGCTTGATTTTATTCCAGCAAGACCTGTGTCTGATTTGTGAACTATAGAACTATAAGGTAACAAATGTGTATTGTTTAAGCCACCAAATTTGCAAAAATTTGTTCCAGCAGCAACAGAATACAATACCAATAGGGTTGGATTTTGAATTCAGGTAGCACAAAATTAAAATTGAAAGTATCTATAATTTATATTATGGGAAAATTCAGAGAATAGCAGAAAAATATTAAGAAAAAAATGAATTGTCAAGATGATGTCTCAAATTTATATATCACTTGGTACTTGACCCAAAATATAAGCCAGGAATTAAAGGAAGATCCAATAAATAGAAATAGAAGAGATCAAATAAATAGAAAAATATGGTTACATATTCTTTGATTAATTGACTCAGCTTTCACGAAGATTTTTGTGTTTGAAATTATTCCATGTTTTCCTGTTTGCTAGAAATTATTTCATTATTTTAAAGAAAAGAGAAAGGTAAATCATTTGGAGAATCTTTAAAGACTACAGTTCTGTATTTCAAGATATGCTGTGGCTGCAGTAATACATCACAACAAACTTAGTAACCCCAAACAGCATGCATTTTTTTTTTTTATAGTTTTGGAGGTCAGAAGTCTGAAAGTGTGTTTCATTGGGCTGAAACCTAGTTGCTACCTCTGGAGACTTTAGGGGAGAAAAAATGTTTCCTTGTCTTTTCCAAATTCTAGGGCTGCATTCCTTGATTCATGTCTTCTTCCTCCATTTTTCACTTCAGCAGCACAACATCTTCAAATCTCTGTTTTGTCTTCATGTCTCTTTTTCCTCCTCTCTCTCCTCTCTCGCTCTGCCTCCATCTTGTAAGGATGCATGTGATTGCATTTAGAGCCGACTCAAATAATCTAGTATAATCTCCTGATTTCAAAATCCTTAACAACAACATCTAGAAAGATCCCTTTCCAGATATGGTAATATTTACAGATTCAGTGAATGATGACCTGATCGCAGGCCATTAGCCAGCCTACTATAGTAAGTGTGAAATGAAACATTTATTTCCTTTCCTTATTGATTCTGTTTCCCTCCTTTCTCATAACCTTTCTCTCTAAAATACACTTTGAAAATGATTATGCAAGATGTGAATTTAAAGTAAATGAATGATTATGCAAAAATCTCTCTTACATGTTTCATAAGAATCCCCATGTCTTTCTTTCTGTTTTTTTTTTTTTTTTTTTTGAGACAGAGTCTTGCTCTGTTGCCCGGGCTAGAGTGCCGTGGCATCAGTCTCACTCACAGCAACCTCGAACTCCTGGGCTTAAGTGCTCCTCCTGCCTCAGCCTCCCACTAGCTGGGACTATAGGCATGTGCCACCATGCCCGGCCTCTTCCCATGTCTTGATAGTGAAAGATCTATCCTCACTCTATGCAGTTTGTAATTCTTACTTTCCCAGAAAACTTTTTAAAGACAAAAAGTGCTTAGAATATTTTTCTAAATCTTGTATCACAGCACACACCTGATTATAAATTATCAATACGTTTAAGTAGATTTGAGCAATTGAATTTAATTTGTTGAGTTCTAATTTCAAAACTTCATTGAAAAAAGTTATTTCATGGGTTGAAAAAGTAATTATTTTTCCCTAGAACTGATTTATGAGGATACCAAAAATATTCTAATGCTGTAGTTTTTTGTTAATATATTTCTTCTTTGCTAAAAGAAAAATTAAAAAGTTATATTTTGAAAGAATACTTGTATAGTAGAAAGGAGACCTAGTGTTCAGTGAAGAAATTGCTTTAACTGGGGAGTATCTGTGCACATCAGTTTATGAGAAGAGTCATTGTCTATACTGAGATTCATGTATGTTACCCTAACTCACTCAGGGACACCATGATGCACAGCTCAGGGGCTATCATTCCCAATTACATTTATGTGTCTATGTCTATTTGTCTATTGCCTCCAGAGTTGTATGGTACATCCTGGGTTGCCATATCTTAATGGGCTTGCAAAATGGAGTCAACTGCTTTAAACTGGAAATTCATTTAATCTCTCCTTTTGCAATTGAAGAAAACTTTGATTGTAGAAGGTACAAAGCAAACAGAGAAATCTGTATTATGGGAAAGTGTTATAGGAAGAGCCAAGGTGATAAAAATATATTCTTTTTACTGAAGAGAATGAATATATTCACAATCCTCCACAACTATTAAATAACAGGCCTAGTAAAGTAAAAACATAGACAGGAACTACGCTATTTGTAGAAAACTGGTTCCAATATTATTTTATGCTGTTCATGATTATTCATCCTCAACATTTCTATAAGGTCTACACTGCGGTGAAAACTGATACACAGTGTAGTATCTCTTGGTTCTCAGCTTCAAGTAGGTTACAATCTAATGGCATTTGCAGAAAGGCACATATGAACCTGACCTTAGTTAAGTAAACTATCTAAGATCCACTTCTTATGCAGTATGCTATGTATAATCCACTCTAATCAAGAAGCCATATTTGTACTTTAATTTTTCAATCTCTAGACTCTAAATACGATTGTTGTATGCATTATTTGACAAATGTTTACTGAATATTCAGTAAGTTCTCATGTCATTTTTTTCCAAAATAAAATACTAGCTCATCTTGTGATTCAAATAATATTATGAAGTGGGATTCTTTTATTTTTTTTAATAATGTTAGTAGCTTGTGTTTGTCATTAGTGCACTTGTCTGACTGTTTTTGAATGTTACAATGGCACTGGCTTTAGACAGTTCCTCAGGGCAGGGACTGTGTCTGCTTAAATTGCTTTGTGCAGAACACAGGTGGCTGAGTAATAAACACTTTTTGCTGATGCAATGTCTTGTATTGAAGACAAAGCCTCTGATTACTTAGTGTTTTGAAATTAGTTTTTAAAGATGCATCAGGAATCCAATTAGTGTATAATGTGTGCATGACACTGAAATGGCTTTGGAGCAGATTAACAAGACCACACACACCACTCTTACCTCAAAAACTTTATATTTTAAAACCAATCCTACAGATGAAAACAAATGTAGACATTGAATAATAGATTATCTTTCCAAAACCTTAATGGAATTCCTAATCTTGTACAAAACAAATATGCAAATGTGTGTATGCACATTTTTCTTCATCTTTCCATTATGCAGGTTCGAAATAGATCCATGACACTGTTATAGGAATAATCGGAAGCAAGCCAGCATTAGTTTGGCTATGAATATTAGTCTGACATTGATGAGTTCAATACAATTTTCTGTATCTTTTCATATTAAGCATTATCCAATTTAGGGGAATAAAAGTGTCATCCTTTCTGGGACACCTGCAACTCCAGGCCTCCCTCCCTAGGGCAAAGCCCTTGTTCACCCCTTGAGAGGCTTTTAGATTTCAGAGGAGATCTGATGGGCACAGTCCATTCCTGTAACCTCTTTGGCTGCTCTGCCTTGATCTCTTTTTACTTCTCATCTAGGTTTACCTGTGACTCGTACTTGGGGCATAGGCTTCTGCTTTTCTTATCTTTTTTTTTTCCAACCCCCATCAATAATGCCAGAGTAATCATTCTACAAAACAAGCAATCATGCCACACATCTATCTAAATTTACTCAGTGGTTTGTTTGTCTTTCCTGATTGCAAATTCTGGGAAGGCACAGTTTATTTCTCATTACACTTCCATCCCAAGCCTTGTACATAATACGTACTCCATGCCTGTTTGTTAATCAACTGCCTGGATTGATCTGACAATCATCTTGGCCTTTCACTTTTGACTCAGTATTATCGCAGATTTTTATTTAAATTTTATGCTTGTGATTTAAATTTTGACTTTACCCATATCATGGTGATTTTCATTCCCTTTTCCCTCTTGCTTTGCACTGCTGACCTTACTCAATCTCAGCAACCTATAGATTTTCTGTCACACAGATTACCTAGCTACACTGATACATATCAGATTTATCTCAGTGTACTTTTTGTGCCCGCATTTATTTCTGTATTGCTGCTGTAGGAAATGATCATACGCTTAGTGGCTTAAAACAACACAAATTTATTCTCTTAGAGTTATAGAGGCCAGAAGTTCAAAAGCAGTCTCTTTTTTTACTTTTTTTTAATGTCAGAATATTATAGGGCTACACATGTTTTGGTTACATGGATTGCTTTTGTACTGCTTGAGTCAAATTTATAAGTGTGCCCATCATTCAGATAGTGTACATTGTACCAATTAGGAATGATTTCACCCATCTGCCTCTCACCTGCATGATTTCAATTGAATTTTACTTCTATCTGTGCACATGAGTGCTGATCAGTTAGTTCCAATTTAATTGTGAGTACATGTGGTGTTTGTTTTTCCATTCTTGAGATACTTCACTTAGGAGAATGGACCCAGTTCATCCAAATTGTTCCAAAAGGTATTAATTCATTTTTTTTAATGGCTGAGTAGTACTCCACGGTGTACATATACCATGTTTTATTAATCCACTCATGAATTGATGGGCACTTGCGTTGATTCCACAACTTTGCAATTGTGAATTGTTCTGCAAATAAACATTCAAGTGCAGGTGTCTTTTCGATAAAATGACTTTTTTTTCCTTTGGGTAAATACAGAGTAATAGGATTGTTGGCTCAAATTGTAGGTCTACTTTTAGTTCTTTGAGGAATCTCCATACTATTTTCCATAGAGGTTGCACTACTTTGCAGTCTTATTAACAGTGTATAAATGTTCCTTTCTCTCTGCATCCACACCAACATCTGTTGTTTTGAAACGTTTTGATAAAAGCCATTCTCACTGGGATTAAGTGATATCTCATTGTGGTTTTGATCTGCATTTCTCTGATGATTAGTGACATAGAGCATTTTTTATATGTTTATTTGGCTATTAGTCTATCTTCTTTTGAAAGGCTTTTGTTTATGTCTTTTGTCCACTTTTTAATGGGGTTGCAGACTTAAATCTAAGACATGAAACTGTAAGAATTCTAGAAGAAAATGTTGGAAAAACTCTTCTAAATATTGGCCTAGGCAAAGAATTGGTGAATAAGACCCCAATGGCAATCACAGGAAAAACAAAAATACATAAATGGGACTTGATTAAATTGAAAACTTTCTGCACAGCCAAGGAAACACTCAACACAGCAAATAGACAACCTACAAAGTGGGAGAAAATATTCGCATGTTATACATCCGATAAAAGCCTAAGAACCAGAATCTACAAATAACTCAAGCAAATCAGCAAGAATAAAAAAATCAAAAGAAGTCTGACAGGGCTAAAATCAAGGTGTTGGCAGAGCTGGTTCCTTTGGAAGGCTCCAGGAGAAAATCTATTCCTTGAATCTTCCAGTTTTTAGAGGCTGCGGGCAGTCTCCAACACATGGTCACATCACTCCATGTCTTCTTCCATCTTTACCTCTCCTTTTCCTCTCTGTAATCAAATCCCCCTCTGCCTCATTCTTAATACTTGTGATTGCATTGGGCCCATCTGTATAATCTAGGATAATCTCCCCATCTCAAAATCCTTAAATTAATCACATTTATAATGTCCCTTTTACCACGCAAGGTAACACATTCACAGGTTTTGGGGATTTGGACTTTGATATCATTGGGGCCACTATTCAACATATCTGATTGCTTTTCTTAAATTGACAAGTAAAGTTGTATATATTTATAGTGAGTGGCATGATGTTTTGATATATGTATACACTGTGAAATTGCTAAAACAAGCCAATTAGACATATGCATTACCTCACATACTCATCTTTTTTTTTTTTTTTTTTTTTGGTGAGAGTACTTAAAATCTATTATCTTAGCAGTTTTCAAGAGTACATATATTGTTAACTATAGTCACCATGATATACAATAGATCTTTCGAACTTATTTCTCCTGTCTAACTGACATTTTATTTGTTTTGACCAACATCTCCTCAATCCCTCAACCCCCTCCACGACCTGGTAACCCACATTTACTTTCTGTTTCTATGAAACTCCACATATAAGTGAGCATCCCTCTGGAAATAATTTCATAAAGAAACCAGAGTTTTCCTAAAATGATTCATTTATGTCCCCCAATATGATATATCTTTATTTTGTTTCTTTATTGATTTATTCATTGTCCTTTTTCATAAACAATATGTCATAAATTTTTTAAGTAACACAGAACTATGCAACATTTAAAAATCTCTCCTGCCTCTTCCACTTATTTCCCAGCAATGACCAATCTTAAGAGTTTGGTGTGGATTATCCCATTCCTTGTAAATACACACACAGAAAAAGGAAAAATATAGATGTATCTTCTATGTGTTCTGCATATTTACAACTGCAGGTGATCAATATTAATAAAGGATCAGATATTATTCTACATGTTCCTTTTGCCCAGCTAATGATATGTTGAGCATATTTTCATGTTAGCACTTGTATATTAACTTCATATGACAATTTTGAAGGATAGTACATTGAAACCACATGCTTATTTTAGCATGATTGGCATATTTGTATTATTTATTCTTCCCATGCAGGAATACAGTATCATTTCTTATAAATACTTTTGTACTGTTTTTTTAGTTTGTGCAATTATATCTTTCTCTAATTTGTGAAATTTATTGCTAAATATTTAGTGGCTTTTTTTCCTAAATTGTGTGTGTTCCTAAATTTTTATTGTTGGCATTTGGAAAAGCTATTATTTTGGTATGTTTCTTTGTATGTGGCTATTTCACTGAATACTCATTAGTTTTATCGGTTTCTAAGTGGTCCTTTGCCTTTACTCGAAATAGAACCGTATTTTGTGCAGCTAATGACAATTTACTTTTTTCCTTTTTGGTTCCTCAATTGAAATGTTTGCCAGCTCTAGATATATAAGTGCCTTCTGGGTGCTCCAGCTTTAGGCACTTGTGTGTGCCAGTGAAGATGGCCAAGTAGCCACGGATCAGCTTCTTATAATAATCAACCATCTTGACATCATTATAGGAGAAGACCAGAAATGATACTTGAAATGAATATCAGAAAAAAAACTTTTATATACAAGTCTCTGGGTTTTAATTTCAGGATATTGTGGAGACAGTGAAAGGTTCTAAGCAAGGGATAGTTTCAACTCTGGTCATTTCACTCTTTATTATGTGTCCTCATGGTATGTCACTTAATGGTATGTCACTTAACCTCATGGTATGTCACTTAAATTTTCTCCCCATTAGTTTTCTTATCTGATGGCTAATAAACATGGCAGTACACACAACAAAGAAACTAACTGAACATGACTTTTATTAACAAGGCTTATTTCTATCTAAGAGTATTGTAAGCTAAGAAATCGTATTTTACAGAGTAAAACAACATGCAATTTCTAGTGTTAATGTTAAGTACTAAAATATAGAGAAAGCTGTGTACTAAAAATGAAGCAAACATCATGACAAGAGCTAGGATGCAAATTTCTCAAATAGGTACAATAAGAAACAAACATATAATAAACATCACTGACAAAGTCAAAGCAAGTTGAGAGGTATACAAGAGAATGTGGGAGAATGGCATATAGTTTCCAAGGATGTTCGGCTTCTTTTCAAAAACAGACATAATTTTCAATTTCAACACATTTTTTTTCCATTTATCTTTAGCAGTTTTGAAGCATGCTTGTAATAAATATGTGTGCATGTATTTAGATATATTCTTGACTCTCCTAACTGTTATTACCAGGAGAAGTCGCAAATTCCTTGAAATATCTTGGACTCACTATCATAAAAATCAGTTACAAATGTTGCTGTAACACTGACTTACTTAATCTTCATAAATAATGTATTCATTTTACCCAGCTATTGCTAAATCATTTAAGAACAAATTGCTAGTGTGAAAAGAGTTACACCATTACTATCCTTCCAACAAATTAGCTGTATTCATTTTATCTTTTAAAATATTTTAGGAAATACTTTAAATATATAAAGTATTTAGAGAATAACTTTGTAGACATCAATGTACACACACATGCATGCAGTTTAACATTTTACCATACTTGCTTCAGATTTTTAAAGACATAGCATATTACAGATATAGTTGAAACCACTTGGTACTGTTTTTTTCAATCATATTTTCTTTCCTATTTATCTTGAGTTAACCAGTATCAAATCAGTGATCATCTTCCCTAGATGCATTTTTTAATATTTTAATAAGTATGTATGTGTCCCTATGAAATATTGTTTTGTACATTTTTTAAATGTACACAAGCTATAGCATACTGTTGACTTAAATTTGCATTCTGTCTTTTTAAATCAATGTTATACTTTTGGTATTTGTCCAGATTAATATTAGTCAATCTAACTATTCATTTTAACTGCCCTGCAAATTATTCTGTTGAATAAATAAATATTCCTGTATTCTTTTATTAATAGACATTTAGATTATTTCCATTTTCCCTGTAAAATACCACATAACTGTTACATGTGAAAAGGATTCTCTAGAATGGTGCTTCTTAAACTTAATTTGCATGTATATCCACCTGAGACTCCGGTTAAACTGCAGATACTGATTCTGTAGATCTGGGATACATCCTGAGATTATATGTTTCTAAAAAGTTCCTTAGTGATGCCTGCTGCTTGTCCACTGAACACAGAACACAACATGAGCAGCAAGTGACTAGGCTATATATAGGAATACATATATTTTCACAGGGTAGTTAAATATGCCTATGAAGTGGGCATGACAGGCTAGCTCATTCAACACTCCTCAAAGCCCTTTGCATTTGGTGGCTATCTCAAGTTTAGGGTTTGAAAAGCATACTACTCTGATTCCTAAGCTCTTTTTCAGCTAGATGTGGCTAAGCTATGAGATAGTGCTGGCCAATGCAATATAAACAGAAACCGCTGATGCTGATTCAATCCTACCTAACCTTTTTCTTGTCTGGAATCATGATGATCTTGGAAGTGTCACAGCCACACATTAAGGAAACCAGAGTGACAAAGTAGGTCTGATCCCTTGAGGCCATTTTTAGCCACTGCTCCAGCCCTGGGATGCCTGCCCAGATAATTCGTATTTTAATGTCTGAGATAACCCCCTTTTTTGATTAACCACTGTAATCTGGTTTACAATTACTTATACTTGAGCATCATTCTAAATGATACAGTACAGTGCCTCTAAAGCTTTTGTAGATATTGCCAAATTACTCTCCAAAATGCTACTGTTATTTTACTTTTCCAACAGGAGCATGAGACAATTCCAAATTTTATTTTTCTACATCTTTGCCAGTTCTTGGCATTGTCAAATATTTTAAAGTTCTTGCCCAGTCAATGGTGAGAATGACATCTTATTGTGTTTTAACTGTTATTTATGTGGTTACTAGCTATGTTAAACAGATTTTCTGTGTTCACTGCTCATTTCAATATCCTCCTATGAGAATTGTTTTATTGTAAATTTTATCATTGGGTTGTCATTTGATTATGAGTTTATTATTATTGGAGATGTTCCTAATAAAAAAAATTCAATATTTGGTTTTTACATATATTCACTAAATATCTTCTTTTAAATTTTAATTAGTCTTTTCACTTTATCATGTATTTGTATAGGCAAAGTTTAAATTAATTATGGTCAAATATTTTCCTATACATTTTATGCTCTTTGTGTCTCCTTTAAGATACCCTTCCTTATTCCAAGATCATATAATCTTATATATCCTTTTACAGTTTTAATATTTTGCTTTTCATGTTTAAATAATAATCTACCTGGAATAAACTTTTGTTATTTGATGTGAGGAAAGCATTTAATTTTATATTTTTCATATAAAGAAACCAATCATCCTAGCTCCACCACATAAAGTCTTCATTCTTTATTGCTTTATAAATCCAAATTTGTCAATTAAGATTTTGCCATATGAATACTTCATTTTGTCAGTCTCTAACAATAGCATACTGTTTTAACATCTGGTAGAGTAAGTCTTCTCAAATTTATTCTTCAAACCTACTTCACTATTCTTGCCCCTTTGTTTCTAAGCATGTCTCTGGGAGCAACAGTTAGAGAGGCCAGTCCTACTTCCACCACATGGTTCCCAGACCTGAGCATTCTAGCTGCTGAGAATCTATCACCATATATAAACTGTTGGTTACATGGAAATACTGGAAAATAACATCAAACTCACCAGAGATTCATTTCAAGCTCAAACATTTGAGCTATTTCTTAGCGGTGACTGTATTAGACAAGTTGTGCATTTGTAATGCAATGTATTGTACAAGATGTGAGTTCTATGATCAGGAGCTCATTGTCACACCTCTTTGGCACAAAATTAATCCCTTGGTATGAGGCAATGCAGTACAGAATCCTATGCCAATAAATCAAGAGTTCTCTTTGTCCTAAGATGGTGATGCTAGTAGAAGTACTGCAGCAGGCAAGGAAGATAAACTCCTATCTGAGGTAAGTGCCAATTCCAGTAGGGATGAATTGCTGCACCTTCCAAGGTGGAAAGGGTCCAATATATTCAACCTGACACCAAGAGGTCTTTTTGAGGAATGGTGCTAAGATAAAGGATTCAGAGTTGTTCTCTTCTGCTGACAGGTTTATGGGTGGTGAAAAGGAACATAAATTCTTGAGCCCATACATAGTTTACATCCCTGCTTGCATGCACACTGTCTTCTTGGACCCATTGTGCAAACACGGGAATTGAGGACAAGAGAGGCTAGTTGACTTCTGCTAGAAAGATCACCCTGTTCACCTTGTTGTTAAGAGTCTCCAACATTGTTCTTTGGTGAGTATTAATATGAGACCAGAGGTGTGTGTGTTTTGAAATAAATCTCATAGGTCTATCCACTTGACTCTTTGCCAAATTCTTTGACTCTATTTTTTTCAATTTTGCCCTTTAATATCTGGAACAAACAAGTAGGCTATTTATGTCTGTCTAAAAGTCAGTATATATCTGTACTTAAGGAAACTCCCATCTCTACAAAGTAAATAAACAAGCGCACTGCATGGAGCTCTTCCCACTGGAGAGTATTTCTTCCAGACACTGTATTCAGGAACATTTCTAAAAAATATTGTAATCTGGAAGCACTCCATTTTCCTCTAATAGCAACTTATTCATCTAATAAAAACTAATTCATCAGAGCTGAATTAGTATGTACCTTTGTCAGTGAGTCTTAGGGAGCCATCCAAGAGGTCATAGGTGTAAAGTTGAAGGAGAGGCAGAAGTGAAACAGAGGTAGGTAACATGAGTTAGTCTGGTCTACCTGTTCATGTACCTTATTATGTCCCTGAATCTTCTAGGGCTCACTTGCAAGTATATTAATTCTATTGCATGATGAATTGTTGTATCCACCTGACATTAAGATTCTTTAAGTGTAATAATAGCCTCTCTTTGATGTCACATGGCCAGGTGCTCAGCCTTAGCTAGTGTACAATAGAGTACAAGGAGTTGCTTTTCAAATAGCGTCTTGTTTTTAGCTGCAGGTGCATGGCTTCACATTATTTGGGAATTTGTTAGAAATACAAATTCTTGAGCTTCAACCAAGATATAGTAATCTGAGGATGATTCTAATAAACACCAAAATTTGAGAACCACTGACTTTACATGATGTCCTAGGATGACAAAGTTTATTTAAATTATAAAAACTTCACTGACATGGCAGCTTCTGCGTTTTTGAAGGCCTTAACTCTGATCTCTTGGGATGTGTATATCTTTCCAAAGCATCTAGTGTACTTATCTCTGGCATCAGGTCCAATTAACATGATGGGCCACAGCTCTAAACATTCTAGAGTTTATCTTGAGTTTTGTTCTCAATATTCATATTTTAAAAATATTTCTAATGGATTCTTTCACAGACATCTGATATTGCCTAATTTCTGTAAATTTTTGGAGAAATAAATTTTTGAGTGTTATTCTCTCATTTATCTCTATAATGATATTAAACATAATTATTTGAGTCTTTTACATGTTATATTACTCTTATTTCATCTGAGTAAATTCATTTAGAATAAATTTTTATTTTCTATTCTTTTTAAATTTTTTATTTTTAATTATTATGGGTACATAATAGTTGTATACATTTATAGGATAAATGTGATGCTTTGATACAGGCATACAAGGTGAATTAATCAAGTCAGAGTAATTTGGGTATTCTTTATGCTTACTGAGATTTCAGCTTTTCAGGTCGTCTTGAGTGATACATGGCAGTAACAATAGCAATGATTCATTTTATCTTTGTCTCTTTCTCATACTCTATTTTGCATTTTGGTTTTAAATGCCTCCATTTAATCCATAAGGTCCCCAATCCAGAGGCAATCCTCACAGTGTCATCTTGGCACTCCTGTCCTACAGTGATACTGAGTACTATGATCTGAATGTTTATGTCCCCCTCAAATCCAGAAATTAAAGTCCTAACCCTCAAAGAGATAGTATTAAGAGGTGGGCCTTTGGGAAGCATTTAGGTCAGAAGGGTAGAATCCTCATAAATGGAATTAATACCCTTATAAGAAAGACCGCAGAAACTCCTTCATTCCTTTTGTAAGATTAGGATGAGAAAAGGCTATCCATAAACTGGAATCCAAGCCCTCGCCAGACATTGAATTTTCCTTGATCTTGGATTTCTCAGTCCCCAGAACATTGAGAAATAAGTTTATGTTATTCATAAACTAACTGGTTTATGTTATTTTGTTATGGCAGCCTGAATGGACTAAGACATTGGGGATTTTGTAAATATAGATCTTAAGCCAGAGGTGGACTGTTTTACATCCCAGGGTTAAAATGAGCCTTTGTCCTTCTACTCCCCAGATTCCTAATTTCAATAAGCCATAACTTTGGACTGTTGGATTTTAAAAATACAACCTTATGTATTTTATCTACTGTTGTCACACATTTTGATGGAGGAGGCAGGGTGTAAGAGAAATGCAAGTTTTGAAATGTCAATTTATAAAGTCATCTTAAGCAGAAATTTCAGATTTCATTTTTCTCTTTTTTGATGTCTAAGAAAAAACTTTTCAACAAAGCATAAAATATTTTCATAATGAAGAATCAACAAACTGATACTAGCTGATACACCTGGAATACTTGGCCAAAATATAATATTAATAATATCTAAGTAATCCTAGATAATATAACTCCTGGAGACTTCCCCTTCCTTTTAAACTATAAAGCAGGGGAAATTATTTTAGCTAGATAACATCCTGCACAATGGTCAGACAGCAGCTGGGAATTGCATTAATATGTATTAGCTTTGCATGAAATTGTATTTTCTTTAGTATTTCCTTATTATCTAGCAGATCAAGCCCAAACATCTGCACTTTTTAAATATTTTCCATGAGGTATCTACTCCTTCCTACCCAAACATTTATAAAATTATTCTGTGACATTTCGTCAGGCAGTATTCCTCCTTTCTGCTAAAGACAAGGCATGCTCATTGCTAATGTAATGGCTTTGCTTATCCTGGCTTGTCTTTCCATGATATTCTCTAACATCTTTTCCTCACCTATCTATATCATCAATATCCTTTATGTACTAGATCAACTCCAATCTTTTGCAGGAAGCCTTTCCAACTTTTCAGAAGGCTCACAGTAATTTGTCCCATCATATTTAATTTACACTTTCATTTTCTGTTCAGTTTTTATTTTTTTAACTTTAACTCTGTATATGTTGGCATCTGACTTGAATTTTAAGCTCCCTGAGAATAGATACTATATCCTATTTTTATCTGAATATTACACAGTGCATGGCCAAATGCAAAACACATTGTTGATGGACTGATTCGATGACATGTCTAGAGATATAATAATCATATGTACATCACTTTTTTTCACTCGTAGTGACCTCACCCTAACCTGCCCATTTTTCTGTTCAGAGATATCCTTGGAGTTTTTGCTAAGAATAATTGGAAAGAATTACTAAACTTGATGCTGTTTCATTTGAGACAATTGTTCATTCCTCACTCTTACTCCCACTTATCTTTATTTTGATTTGTCATATATAAAGATATTTGGTTCTGTGAACTTTCCAGTACCTAAGTATTCTATGTATCAATTGTCAGTCAATCTATCAAGGATTCATTGACCTCTTGACTCAAACTGTAAACTATGCCAAACATTTTGCATATCTATTATATGGGGAACAGAATAATAGCAGTTAACACAGAAGTTAAAGTTATACAATTAAAACATATTCATTTGAATAATCCACCTAATGAAAATAAGCTTCTCAGTATCATAGATGCATACATTTGAAGAACTATCCTATTTTTATAAAAAAGATTCATAGAAGATAATATAGTACTCAAAGGCAAATATATAGCATATAGCTTGAAAGTGTCAAGAGAATCTGGAGAAAATAGTATTTAGGTCAAAGTTCAATATGCCTTATTCTCTTTAACAAGCAAACCCATTGGGATATTTTATACATGACTTGTTTCCTTCTAAATGTTTAAGATTTGCAAAAACAAAGAAATTCAGTGAATTACAGGCAATTTATATAATGGTGTTACAGATTTTGCAATATAAGCAAGCAGTAGTAAAATGCGTAATCTTCCTCATTATGCCAATTTAATGTATTAGTTTGTAGCATATGGCATGTGAGCCTCATGATAGGAGAATGAGCTTAGGTTTTTTTATTCCATCTACCAATAAGTGCCAGAATTCATTCAGTTTCCTCCAGGCATGGTATTTGTTCACATAACAGCAGGATGTGCATTTAGACTCATGGCAATGGCTGAGAAATTGAGTTCATCCAACATTTTTCTCACCAGCTTTTATTACACTGTGTATTTCAGAGTAGCGACTTGATTTTTATTCAATTTAATTCACTTGCTGTAAGCATCATCTTTGAGAACTTATGATCTTTTAGTTCATTCTTCATTCAATATTGTGTTTGTATGTTCTTTATACAGCATTATTTTGATACCAACTATTCTGTCAAATGTTCCAAAATGAATCAATTCATATAAACTAAGCCAAATAAATCAGTCCTGAGAAATACACCATCAATTCTTTTACACAAAATGAAGGGTATGAAACATTGCATTTCAGTGAAATGCAGAACAACTATAGACGCTAAAGTATACATTATTAGTGTATCGGCTCTCTTATTTTGGTACGTATCACTTCTAACTGGCTCTTTTTAGGACAGTGATTACCACAGTATAATGTAGTTTCTGATAGAGATCTGAGCTATAAAAGACATGATGAAGTTTCTACGAGTAAGACTATTTCAGGTAAAGCATCACAGAAGACATCTCAGACCACCACAAGATAGTATTAATGTATTAATATATCCAAAAGATCAGAGTCATAAAAGGAAAGGAAGATTTTCTGGAAACAAAGGAGAAGTCATAAAATCAACAGTCATATGTTTAATCCTAAAAAGAGAGTATCAACTATATTACTGTAGCCATATTACATACCAAAACAAATTCCTGGTGAATTCATTTCTATAACACAATCAGGTTTTTGACTGCCATTAGCAAAAACCAACTCTTACTCTCTTAGGCAAAAATAAATACATTTTGGAAGGATGTTGGACAGTTCTCAGAAACCACAGGATGATCAGAGAACCTGATTCAGATGATCGGCAGAAGCCAGGGGAAGCTGGGCTGTGGGAGTCAAAGTGAGAGTCAGACCCTAGGGATGACACAGTTCTTCCATGTCATTGGGCCACCTCCCAGCCCTACCTCTTCTCTTGCACCAGTCAGTGATCTCACCACAACCTCCAGACACTGAAGCTGGGAAACCAATTGTAATCTCTCCCTTTTCCTTGGGATCACTTGTTCTAGATTCAAAGTCTTAGGCAAGAGAAGAAGAGAAAGCAAAGAGCATGGAAAACCTATTTGAGGGAACTATTGAGGAAAAATTCCCTAGTATTACCGGAGATTCTGATGTGTAGGTACAAGATGGTCATTGAACATTGAGAAGATTCATAGCAAATAGGACATCTCCATTACATATAGTCATCATCAACTTGACCAAAGTCAAAGTAAAGGAGAAAATTCTATAAGCTGCAAGATGAAAGCAACAACTAACTTACAGAGAAAAATCCATCAGGGTAACAACAGACTTCCAAGCGGAGATCTTACAAGACATAAGGGATTGGTGCCTCATTTTTAATCTTCTTAAACAGAATAACTGCCACTCAAGAATTTTGTTTCCTACAAAACTAAGTTTAATAAATGATCATGAAATAAAAATGTTCCCAGACAAGCAAACACTAAGGGAATTTGTCACTACTAGACTTGCGCTGTAGGAAATGCTCAAAAGTACACTATATATGGAACAGCACAATAGATACCCACCAGTATAAAAACACCCCAAAATTAAAGCCCATGTCTCTTATAAATCAGTAGCACATGAGGGAAAACAAAACAACAAGGTATAATTTAACATGATCAACAGAACTGTATCCCACATAGCAATACTAACATTGAACATGAATGGTCTTAATACTCCACTTAAAAGACATAGACTAGCTGAATGGATGAAAACACATAACCCAAATATATGCTATCTCTAAGAAATTCATTTACCTCACAAGGGCTCACATCAACACAAGGTAAAAAGACAGATAAAAATATTCCACACAAATGAAAACCAAAGGTGATCCATTCTCATATAAGATAAAATAAAAAGTCTCTAAGAGTAGATCACTTGCTCACACCTAACCACCAGGGTCTATTGAGAATGGTATCTTTCATCTTAAGCACCTGCCTCCTTTAGGGAGTATGTACCATTCAAATTGGTTTGTTACCTGTAAAGCTACAGTCTTCAAGCAAACTAATCTTTTCAGCTTCTCTGTTCATTTATGAATCACTTAATTATATGCCTTCTTATTAGCAAAAATTTTATTTTATAATCACTTTTGAACACTCAATAACACTGTGAGTTATATAGGATAGATACTGTGTTCAACATTTTACAGATGAGGATACTGACATCTTAAAGGTTTGATTTACTTGCCTGATTGAAACTCAAATCTTTCTTGATGGTCTAGTATGCTTTCTACTATATTTAAGTCACAGACATATTTTTCTACATTTTTTTTCATTTTTGCTTAAGTTTTTAAAAAGTTATAATTAACTGATAAAGTTTGTATATTTCTGTTATTATTTGTTTACTAAGAAATGGTGCATATACAAACAGTGAGAATATACAATATAACTTGGGGGCATACGTTTACTTGGTGTGACTTATTTCTCAAAATATTTGTACCCCCATAATAAGCTGAAATAAAAAAAAAATTAAAAAAAAATACATATTGCATTCAGAATATAAAAATGGCTAATGAAAACTATTAATACATCTTACTTCATGTACATTTAGCTGATTCCAAACATTTTTTCAGAGATTTGCACATTTTAGAATAAGTAAATTCTAGGGTAAAATAAATCAGTCAATTTTAGTCTTAATTTTCTAGGATAGTTTTTGAGGATGATTTTAAATATTAGATATAATAGACTTGAACTGACAGAAAATTGATCATGTTTATTTTTTTAAGCTTGGAGTTCTATCTTTTTTCACTTTACAATCATTGACCCAAAACTGATGAGTTGTTTGGAGTTATTTAGGGGTAAAGAAAGAACTGCTTGAGAAGTTCTCTCTGCAGTGAGCAATGTGCCTCTTACAGTACACCAATTCCCTTT
Source organism: Varecia variegata (assembly GCA_028533085.1). Taxonomy (NCBI): domain Eukaryota; kingdom Metazoa; phylum Chordata; class Mammalia; order Primates; family Lemuridae; genus Varecia; species Varecia variegata. The sequence goes on from CM052445.1 coordinate 32,630,297, forward strand.
ACAAAAATGAATTGGATCCTAAGTGCTGGATAGTGGGCAGAGACACAAACTTTCAAATTGCATCTCTACATGAGCATTTCTTTGGTGTTTCATTACTAAAATCCTCAGTTTGAACTGCTTGGAATTCTGTTCCAGACATATATTTTCACATTTGCAAACTGTAACAAAATATTTACCAGTGCTAGCTGGGAAATCTTTCTTGGGCAAAGACATCGTAGGTTGGCTAAACTGTCATATAAAATATATGAGGAAGTAGCAAAAACTGACATGTAAGGAATATGCCTTGTTCAAATACAGTTGAAATGTTTCACATCCAAAATTATTTTTATAGACTTTTGTAAAAAACTGTCTTTTGTAATCATATGAAAGTTAATGAAAGGTTGCTTTACGCTGGTTACTTTCAGGGATATTTTAAGGCTTATATGGGCTTGTGGCTATAACCTCCATCTCTTGGGAAAATATTAAGCTACCTGTGTCAAGAACTGTCTTAAATGTATTAAGAAATGATATATTACCTTGCACGTTGCTATGATTATAAACAATGATCAATTAACTTAGTATGTTCATTAGTTGAAAATGAACTTTTCTCTCAATATTGACAAAAGTGTGGTATTGTGCAGGTAAAATCTACCTAAATAAGGAAAACTAAGAATTTTGCCTGGAACATATTAAATGCTCATATTATTAAAAAAGAAACAAGTAGATTATAGGCTGATCATGCTTTTATATATTACATTTTTGTCAAAGCTGAGAAGCAAATGGAACATATTTTATTAAATTTTCATCCCAAATTTTTGTCCCATCACAAAAGGGACAAAAAATAAATACTTTTTGTAGTACAATATAAATTAAATGAAAAAATAGAGATATAACATATTATTATGCCCATGGACGGCAGAAATAATATAACCATGATTTGTTTTTGAAATAGTAAATTAAATGTGTTTTTTTTTAAGTTGAGTTTCAAATAATAACCCCTTCTCCAAATTTCTCATGCTCCCTCACATCAGGAATATAATTTTCCAACCTTGTGGAAAAGAAAAGTTTTTGTATTGCTATTCTCCAGGACATGGTACACATAGTAGTGCACGGTATCTCACAGCCTTTTTTTTTTTTTTTTTTCTGATACGGAGTGGCTATAAAATATATTATCTATTGCTGACAGAGATGAAGCAGACTGGTCAATATCACCCAGATAAATCAAAGTTTATCAGGAAGAACAAAAGTCAGGATCCGTAGGTTGTATTTCCGGACATGCCATAAAACAGCTGAGAAGAAACAAAATTTTGAATGGCAAGGTTTCCACAAAATGTAAGATGCAGACTCATCTTATTTTCAGGATGCCAAAATATGTCACCAATCCTTGACTTGAACATTCAGATTAATGAGAAAATTATGATCTCAGCAGATAGTCCATTTAGTTTTTTTTGTTTTCTGTTGCTTTTAATGAGTGCCATTACCCTGGGCACTCACTTGTTCATAAATTCAAAAGAGATGCCATATAATCTATTTTTTCCAACTTCATTCCACCTTAAAGATTTCTCTTTTCCAGGTAAATACTATATCGTGTCTACAAATTATGTCATTTATTAAATGCTTTCTAAGCCTTCTATATCTACTAAAGTGCTGGGCAAAGACAGCGTGCTGGTGGATGTTAAACTGAATTGAACTGGTTACTGTCTTTAGAATATACTTGTTTGCCAATGTTCTTTGTGACATTGATGGCCAGAACTAAACAAAACATATGTAGAGCATAGTAGAATATTGGTCCACTTGGTCAAAAAAACATAATTATTTTAATTGATATTTTCATTTTATCAGATTTAGAGGCATCAAGTAAATACCAGATCATATTGAGATAGAATTATTTCCATAGATATTTTTGTTAAGTTATATTTTCTTCATTCTGTATTTACCCTCCTAAATTTTAATTATAATTGACATCATCGTGGTTTATTATTTATTTTCTCTTATTTCTTCCCTTCATTTCAGTATGTTAGAATACAGAAATTAAAATACTTAAAATACTTTATATATACTCTCTTTTTGGGCTCTGCTCCTCTGCTCAAAGGACCATTATTGAATAAAGAATGCATATATATTATATTTATATGTTTATTCAAACACCAGTTCTGATATTAAAATAAAAAATTCATAATAAAGAAAATATTTCAAAATGCCTCCTTATAGGAAATTCTGAAAGTAAGATTTCTGTATTCAGGAGAAACTTTAAATGGAAAATACATTTTATGCTCTTTAGGATGCCAGTTTACTTAAGGCTGGACTGAGACTGTTCAGGTTTTTGGGTTTTGATGAATTGCATTTGGGTAATACAATGTAGACTGCCCATTTTTAGGGAAATAACATGCAGACAGGGACACAATTCTGCCTTTATTCATTCTTTAGTGTTTTTATGGCACTTGAAATGATGTGTTGATTTTTATATGATTATTACAGCAAACATCTGGAATACCAGATGTGAGCAGACACATTCAGGGACATTTAATCTATACATTTAAGAATGAGTCAAGTTAATCAGAAATCTCATTTCACTTCTGAAAATGAGTTAGATAAGCCAAATCAATAGTAAAAGTCTATACAATCTGGAAGACAAAAGATTTAAAAAGAGAACATATGGCACTCAAGACAAAGAATTTGTGTGTGTGCGTTTATACAGAAATAAAAACCCATTTGCAAATCACACATACTACTGAGCAGAGAAGGCTAAATAAGTGAAGAAAAACAATGTATACTTATATTATCTCATTCCATTAATTATATAATTATATATACAAATATAAGTCTGATACAAACATTTTAGTAAATATGGCTGGCATATACTATATATTTCATATACTATATTTCAGGTTTGAGAGAGATTTTAGCTTTGTCACTTATCTTCTGATTACTATAACTTATGATACTTGAGAAATTTAATTTGATTTTTTACAAATAAGAAAGAACAGTTTAAAGTATTCCTCTTTTTATCTATAGCATCCTAATTTCATGCATCATTATTTCTAGAATTCAGACAAAATCAAAGAGGGTTAACAGCCTAAAATTCTAATATCATAAGGGTAGGATAGTATCCTAGAGAAAAAAAATTGCATCTTAAGAAAAAGAATTAAGGCTCAGAAGTCAACAACAATTAGTATAAGAAACTCTACAGGTTTTTTTCAATAAAGATCAAGATAAATGTGGAAGATTTGCCTAAGCATTGTATGACACGAGTGCATGGGAATGCATCTACTCCTATAACACAAACAAAATAAGACTAAAATATCTCTCAATCTCCCTTCCTCTTTCCCTCTCTCTTTGTCTAAGTACACACACGTGTGTGTATGCATGTATGTGTGTGTGTTTGTGCGTGTATATGTGTGTGTGTGTTTAGGAGGGGATGGGGGTCAGGTATCTACCATTCCTTTAACAGGTTTACATATTCAGGCTTTTACCCCTAATTTTTGTTGTGAATTAGTTGGTACATATTAAATACAAAGTGTTAGATACATGTGTAAATTATGAAGTGTAATACTAAAAATTAAATAAAAATCAGTGAACTCACTTTCCATTTAAACAAAGGGAACGTTACCATTTCTTTTGTGGATTTTTTACCACTCCATCTTTCTGCCTTTCTCTGAGAGACAGAGAAACAGAGGCACACAATTTTCAAATTGGTTTAATTGTGTCATTATTCACTTTATTTTTGTAACATATTTATCCTTTGTATATGTACCATAGCTTTTTTTAACTTGAAGTTTTTTTGCTGAATGCATCGTTTTATTTGCACAGTTTTAGTGCTCGTTGCTCTAATACAATCATTTCCATCTCTATATAGTATTCATTCTATGAAAATTTATTTAATCATTTTTTGGTGAACATTAGGTTGTTTCCACTTGCATGGAAATAATACTGATATAGTGTTATTTTTTCATGTTTCCTGGGATAAAAGCACAAAAGTTCACTTGTTTATAAGATGTCACTGAATTTTTTTTTTTTTTTTTGAGACAGAGTCTCGCTTTGTTGCCCGGGCTAGAGTGAGTGCCCTGGCGTCAGCCTAGCTCACAGCAACCTCAAACTCCTGGGCTCAAGCAATCCTACTGTCTCAGCCTCCTGAGTAGCTGGGACTACAGGCATGCGCCACCATGCCCAGCTAATTTTTTCTGTATATATTTTAGTTGGCCAGATAATTTCTTTCTATTTTTAGTAGAGACAGGGTCTCGCTCTTGCTCAGGCTGGTCTCAAACTCCTGACCTCGAGCGATCCACCTGCCTCGGCCTCCCAGAGTGCTAGGATTACAGGCATGAGCCACTGTGCCCGGCCCGAGATGTCACTGAATTATTTTCCAGAGTAATTATACAAATTTATAAACCCACAGGCAGTATATGAGAGTTCTTGAACACAGCAAACATCTACTATTTCATATTCTTATAAATTCAAATTTTTGCCAAAATAGCGATATGGAATATTATTTTATATTGTGTTTTTCATTATAAATTTTCTGATATCTAAGGCTGAGCATATCTTCACATATTTTCTGATCATTTTGTTATCTTCTGACATGTTTGTTTATAACTTTTGTCCATTTCTTGATTATGTCATGCTTTTCTTATCAATTTTTAATATCTTTGAATTTTGTCAATTAATCCTCTATTGATTAGATGAAAAACATTTTTTCCCAACTTTTATTGATTTTTCTTTCCTTGTGGTGCTCACACTTTTAAAATAAGCCCTGTTCACCTAGACTGTAACCAATTAAATGAAAGTGCTTTTTCCAGAAAAATCCCTGGAAGACTTTGACAGTCCAAGGCAGTGTAAGTTTATAGATTACTGACCAGTTTAACTTGAATGAATGTAAAGATATTGTCCCTACTTTGAAGCTATTGGTTGAGAACAAAAGAATATGGACATGGACATGAGGACCTGAAATTCCAGTTATAGCATTTACACCTGACATGCAGAAGGGGGAAAATATCTTAATGGATTTGATGGTGACAGCCCAACAGAGTATGAGGAGAGAAAGAATAGATGACATTTAAAAGCTAAAACTATCTACCAATTTCTAAAACTGTTAGGGAAAATTTAATTATAGCTAGGCTGGGTTTCATGCAAAATGGATGAATGTTTCCATTAGAAAATTTATCTAACAATTATGCTGATCCTGTTATTGTCTCAAGAGCATAGATCAGGAGAAATAATTATATATTATAACTACAAAAAATCAGGTCAATTCAGCAGATAGATTCCACAACCCTTAGTGACAAATACATGTGAAATATTTGGCTTTCTTTGGATTATGGTAACAGCTTTACCAATATAGCTGCTTGTACTAGTTTTGAAATCCTACAGTCACAATGAAGAGCAATGTCACATTTTAAGGTTGGGAGACAATTCTCCATGACATTTCATTTCTGCACTTGTATCAGCTTTTCTCCTGTACTAAATTCCAAGTATGTTTGTATAGCAAGCAGCCTTGGAAGTTAGAAATAGTGTCCCTTTCCAGAGTAGAGAACAAATTTATTTACTAGCCATTTTATAAGAAATAATGTCTCCCTCTAAGAAAAATGTGGACACGTTTGCCAGCAGTCACTTTTAAAAGACTGGTGTTTCTTAAGCTCAGAGTTCTTTGTGTGTGCCATAAATTCACCGTGTGAAAATCCACCTGAGCCTGGCTCTGCTTCAACTCTGTGGAACTTGGGAGTTACGGAGAACTAATAGACACTGCCTGCTGCATGATGCATAATAGAGTAATAAAGTCCTTTTTCTCTGAGCCTGCAGTCTCACGTCTTATGCCATTATCTAGGAAAGTGTAGCAGGCTAACAACATGTTATCTTGCATAACATGGTAAGATCTCAGACCCTGCACCGTTCTTGAAATATAAAATTGTGCTTCTTTCACAATCAACTCTTGGTAAGCTCATGCTTTTGTATCTATCACTACCAGTCATTCTTATGAAACCTCTGGAGAGTTCTTCTAGTAATAGAATGGATTAGGAATTTGCATGGGACTAGATAAAAATGTGTCCTAACTACGACTATTTCTCAATCACCTTGTATCAGTTCTCTTTCAAATTGTCTATTGTATTAAATCTTTAAAACCATAAAAGAACAACTTTCTGAGATGGCTAAAGTTGTGAAGGCAAGTGCCATATTTTAAAATAATTCTAACCACTTCACAATAACTTAAATATAAAAAGTGACTGAATATTGTTTACATGTTCTTTGTATACAAGATGCTGAATCTAGTATAAGAGCTGCAATGAACCAAGATCAATACTAAAATATATCAAGGTGAATTGTAGGAAATGTGAGATTTCTAGTTTGTATATATTTGTATCCTAATCAAGAGATAGGGATATCCCAAGGAAACCTCTGATACTTTTGTTTCAGTAAGAGACACATAAAAAGTAATGCAAGGCATATAATATGCAATGAAAGGTGTTGGGTTATTGATCTGAGTTATATTTTCATATTTAGTGTCTCAATGACTTGGTAACGACTTGTGTAGGATGTGGTAAAGGGATTTCTTATTAGATGGAATATCATTATTGATAAGGTTTCTTCCATCTCTAAGACCTAATAATTTTACAACTTTCAGAAATTTAAAAAAAATGTACACAGATATTGCTAATTGTGTATTTTTTTCCAACAAAAATCTAATTGAATGGTTATATTTTACATATCATTTAATTAATACTCTTAATGGAATCATCTTGTATTTAATGTGACACAAGATTCGCCAGTTTCATTATTTACAGATGCTGAAAAATACAGTAAGATTTGAGATATATTGGAGCATTTCAGAGATGATATAAATTTTGCTTTACAGAAATTTCTAGGACCTTGTGTGTTCAGAAAGCTTAACTCATCCAAATAAATCCTATAACTTATAAATGTATATAATATTTTTCATTTGTTTTGTCTTTTAATTGTAAAAATTAAGCTTATACTCTGTCTTTAAGGAACAAGTAGAGTTTTTCAGAGCCCTATGAATTTATTTATCATGACATTCCTTGAAGAAACATCCAACTACTGCAATGAAAGTTTTAAAAAATCTAATGAATGTTATACCTTAAAAGTTAAAAAATGTCAAGGCTAGTATATTATATGTTAGTAGTTTTAAAGAGACAAGCTATGGGTCTAAATCTCTATCTGTATTTCTTAGTAAAAGAAACCTAGACAGTTATTTGTGGGAGAAAAGTAAACAAATGCAAAGTCCAAAATTTGATAAATATTTTTCTATGAACAAAACAACTGATATATTTGATTTCCCTATAATTTTAGCTCAGTAAATGGCAAAAGAAGAAAAACTATAAGCTAAACTTAGTAGGTTAAATTGTTTTAATCTATCATGTTCATATTGATGTTTATTATAACATTGTGCTCAGTGGAAATCATGTCTGCTTTATTCTAGAAGGAGAGATATATAGAGATAGATACCGGGAGAGAAAGAGGGAAAAAGAGACAGAGTGAAAAAAAAAGTAAAAGTAGTGGCTTTTAGCAATGATGAAAAACATGTTTTAGGCAATAAAATGAGATGCATGTAAATGACAAGTAGGCACTCTGTACCCTGAAAGCATTCAATTCAGAGTGACCCGTGGCCATAAATTACCAGCAGGAAGCTTCAGATCCCAGTCTTGTAATTTTATCAATACCAACAAGATGCAATCTGGAAAACTGCATGGTGTGAGGACGAATTGATGCCCTTGTTCTTTCAGATGGCTTAGTTTGATGCACAGGAGTCTGACTACTTTTCTGTCTCTGTGTAGCCGTATATGGCCATTGTAAATAATTAAGTAGAAATTTGTTACCCTTTTGTCAAATGTATTTCTGATGTTGCTCTTCCTAGCTTCCATTAAGAAATCCCTTGATTAAATTTTAAAGTCTTAAACAATTTGAGCGTCTGAGAGCATTGGATACAAACTACAATTTAAATGTTTTGCAGGGGAAAGTCATATTCTCATTGGGAGTAGGAAAAATAATGTCAGGTATTTAGTATGCAGCCCCATGATTCCGTTTCAAGACACAATATTACAGATTTGATTACCAACCCTGTAGCTGGTCCTTGTAGGTCATTTATTTTCCCAACTACTGTCTTGTAGATATGTAGAATATGTTGCTTAAAATATTTGAAAATATTTTAAGAAATTTAAACTCTTAGTCATTCCAACACTTACATAATATGGTAAAAGGAAAATATTGAACAAATGCTTTTTTTGGTAACTTAAAACTCATAATTCTTCCTTCCACTTTTATTTACAGTATTCTCAAATAATTTTTAGAAAAGGAAACAAAACAAGAAGAAAAAAAATAAACAGTGAAATATAATTGTCCTTATGTATGCTTCTGAAAATATGAGTAATTATTTAATTTTAGGTCATATTCTCCCTAAAACGCATGAATTCAAAACAGATTGGTATGAATATACGGCATTTGTGGTGGTGGTATATCATCATTATTATGAATATTTTGCAAACAATAAAACAGCCTTTAAATCTAGAGCACATATAATTCAAAAACCAAAATATGGCATTTTGTTTTCTATTCTAATTAATAAAGAACAGATCATATTTTGTATTGTGGATGTAATATTCCATAATGACATAAATAAAATTTTTCTGTGGAGTTTTCACTTTCTTCCTGTGAATGCTACAAGTCTTTATTTCTTATCTCTGCACATCATTTCCCCTTTGCTTCAATAAAATGGATGAGGATGAAATTTATATTTATAGTATTTAGAACAACTCTCCTCAGGGACTTTATTTTTGTGGTGATGCATTCCCTTGATTACTCATCTTCTATTTTGACCACCATAGTCATGACATTTACATAGTATATGAGTCTCTTTCATTTTGGGATAAGAAAATTAGAAACCTCGTGATTTCTTTTTTATTCAGGAATTCTATCCAGTTTTCAATTATATTTCGCATATTATTAACCCAGGCTCTCAGTAGAAAGTGCTAAGAAATTAAATTTGCACCACTTCACCCATACTGCCCTTCTCCTCACCCTCACCTTCAAACTTTGCCTTTCCTGAACTCTAAAGTGTTCACGTTCATGTTCCATTATTTTATGTTTCACCATCTGCAGAGCTTTGATGGCTGCAACTTGACTGTGCAAAACCAAGTTTAAAGGTAAGAGTTGTTGATCCAGAGATGGATGCTGGCCACAGCTGACCACCTTCTTGACTGTGTCTCTTTAGGGGAACAGTCTCCCACACTGGCTCTGGCCACAGTCCCTGCTGGAGTCTATCCCATGGAATTGCTCTCTTGTAACAGTACCTCCTGTTCTGAAATAAAGAGATGGATGTCCTCAGGGTTATAACTGGAATCTTTTATTGAGTCAGCTAACACAACCTAAGTTTCCTCATTTTAAAATAAAAATATGAACAATAATTTGTATTTTGGAGAATAGCTTTGAGGATTGAGATTGTGTATACACACACGTAAATTAGCATGATCCTGATAGATAATAGGCTATCAATAAATGGTTAAAATCTTTTGTTATCACTATTAAAATCCTAGTCCCAGACCCTTGGATAGGAGGTGGGCTACAGTTTTGACTTGGTTATTAAGTCAACACATCAGTTGTAAAGGTGCTGGGCAAGAAATGTAATTCATTGCAGTGGATTATAATGTTAATGTCACAGGGATGGAGGTGGGGAGCTTTGAAAAATATTGTTGTGTGTGTCCCACCTCCACAGACTCTGATATAAATGAGCTGGGTCCTGGCTCGCATTGCCCCTACCCATGGCCCATAGTACCCCTCTTCCCAAAACACATTGAGATGCCAAAAAAATGTTTCTACTATTATCTCCCTTCCTTCCTTCTTTCCTTTCCTCCTTCCTTCTTTTTTTACCTTTCTTCCTTCCATTTTTAATATCTTTCTTTTAATTTAACATTTATTTTTCTTTATATTTGTTTTAATTTTAACTGTCTTATGTATTATTTTTAATAGAAAAAAATAAATAAGAGATTGAATTTGCCTGTATCCCCTGCAGATAGGTTAGGATTACTTTAGACAAGAGCTAGATAGGGAAAAGTTATAATCTTTAGAGCATGGGGCAGACATTTTCTGCATGCTGTCTTGAAATGACTCTTTTAACAAAGTTGGGTAGGTGGGTATCTGCTCTATTTACTCCTTGCCATCCTTACTCTGAGATAATAAAAAAAAATCCATTAATGTAATTTGTACTTTTTTTTCATTGATTATACAATGTTCCAAGGCCACCTTAGAGCACTGAAACTGCAGCAATAATTGTATTTATTGAACACCCACTGGGTGCATGCCTAGCACCACATAGTAGACCACTGTGAAAATCTTTAATAATTCTGCTACTGCGACTTCAATGGGAAATAGTAAAACAGCACTTTTATATTAGGTGAAAATTCATCTTTTCAGTTATACAGTCAAAATTTAATTCTAGTTTATAACTTTTCTGTGCTGATTAGATTTATAAGGATTTATTCTCTCTTTCTCCTCCTTCTCTCTCTGATTCTTTCTCACTTGGTTCTTTTTCACTTGGTTCACTTAGTTACCTAGTTATCCTAGGTAAGTCTGATTGACAAATGAAAAACAACTGTAGTTTATTTTGGCATAATTATCTAACTAGTAAGAAAAAACGTCACTGTTAATGTATGGCACTTGGTTTTGACTATAGTGTTGTTCAATGTTTATCTCAACCTTCTTTTCACAGAATCTAATCACAGATGATATATCAGGCTTAAATTATTTAAAAAAAATCGCTCTTACTTCACACAGGGAGAAGAAAAACCTTCAGACACACTGAATGATAAAGAAGCGTGAGAGGTACATTATTAAACTATTTTCTACCATTGGATATTCAGTTTGCTTTATTCATTTTGACTCTAACTGTTCTAAAATCCGCTATTAAAATGTAAGAGTTGGTTTGGAAGGTGTGAGAAAGTGGTCTTGGGTTGATGAGCAAGTCGATGACCCGGGTATTGCACATTGTGATTTTTATGACTCCTTATCTCTCATAACTCTGATGTAAATAATGACAATCCATATTTTCTTAAAAGATAAATCAGGATATGAAACAATTAACTTAATTTTATC
>CM052445.1:32641872-32675422 GCA_028533085.1 Varecia variegata
ATATATTGGTCATGAATCACATCTTTGGGAGCAGTCAGGATCCAAAGCTTGAAAGCAATATTTACATTTGTAACCAAAATACACTGGGTTTTCACTGGCCATCTTTCTTCCTGTTGTTGTTATATAACATTCACATTTGATTAAGTCCAATGGGAAAAAATATGACTGCAAACGTACTGAAGATATTTAGTTAAAGTTTCTGGGTAGATGGAAATTTGGATGACATTGTATATAACACAATATACTCCTCTTTAAAATTTCCCTTTCATTCCCCAAAGTTTTCCACCCAAATAGCTGATTCCTGTCAGCATATCTATTTACACTGATTCCACTTACCTTTTCTATGGGTCGTTTCTAAAAGTCTGTCCAGGGTTCTATACTATGTAGCAAGACAAAAGCTATTTAAGCATGATTAAGAAAAAACAAAACCTTGTTATTAGCCAAAGTCCAACCAGCAATTGCTCGTTGAGAATAACCCTGAAGTTTTTTCATTTTATTCCAGCACAGAGTTTAGATCAAATAATATGAAACCTATGTGTAGTGAGGTAGATAGAATAATTGCCCCTCTCCCAAAAATATCAAAATCCTAATACACAGGACCTGCCAATATGTTACCTTATGTGGCAAAAAGTAATTAAGGTTGCAAAATAACTGAGATAATCCTAGACTTCCCAGGAGGACCAATGTGATCACAAGTGTCCTTACACTGGGAGAGAGACACTTGCTGGGTTTGAGGATGGAAGGGGTCCAAGAACCAAGAAATTCAGGAAGCCTCTGGAAGCTGAAAAAGGCAAGAAAACTGATTTCTCCACTAGAGCCTACAAAAAGATTGCAGCCCCACTAACACTTTTATTTTAGCCCAGTGAGAACAATTTAAGACTGTTGACCTCCTGAACTATAAGAATATAAATCTGTCTTCTTGCAAGCCATTACATTTGTAGTAATTTGTTACAGCAGCAATAAGAAACTAATATAGTCTATTTCTTAGGTTTCAATAGAAGCTTCAATCTTGAAAATGTTTCTTCCAGTCCTTTTTGGGAATTGCCAGAATGTATCTCACACAGTTATGGACAAATCCTTGCAACTGCTAAGGGACATCTTCCATCTTCTTCCTTTCCTGCTCTGTATGCTCCTCTCCTTCTGGTCTCAACTGATAAGTCCCCACCACTAAATATCATTTTAAATTGTTGGGCACCATCCTGTCAGTACATCAAAGGCACTCCAATGTGTGGAGGATGTTACTTGCTCTCAAGGGTAAAATTTACACAGATTGTTCCTATATTGTTGCTTAAATACTTAAACTACGTATTTCAAGTATCAACTTTACTTTAGGACACACTTATGAGTCCATGGAAGAAAAAAAAAATCTGAATAACAAACATCACTTTAGGAACAATATTCAGAACAAAAGAAAAGTTTTTAGCATGCAATATTCTTTTCTTTCTCTTAAAATAGATTATTTTCTAGCAAGCTTCTGACAGGACCACCTTACATGTATCCCTAATATTCCCAAATGTGTCTACATCCCATCAAGAGAGACAGATCAAATAAAAATTTCTGCTGCCAACACCTCCCAAACTCTTTGTAGATACACAAATCCACACACATTTAAAAATATACTCTACTTTTTTCAGTTAACTGCAAATTAAATTTTATTTGCCTAATTAAGTTTGACATAAATAATTTTGATGTTTATGAAGGTTCTTTCATATGGATGTGTCACAATTTCAGATTGTTAGATATGTAGTTTAGTTATTTTTTATTAGCAATAACCCCCAAATGAGTATATTTGTTCCTAAATATTTATTGCCATTTGGAAGTACATGATCCTAGAAGTTGAATTGGATAAAGGGACATGGATATTTTTAAGGTTCTTGATGAATTTTACCAGATTGCTTTTCAAAGTTTTCATCAATTTGCTCTCTGTTTTCAGTGGTTGATATTTCTTATTCCAACCATGAATGAACTAGCCAGCAATACAGTAGTTGCTAAATTTGATAGGGAGAAATTCTGTCATTTTTTATGAATTTATTTGGTTATGTTACTGGTAATTTGTAGTATTTTAATATACTTTTTAATTTTAGTATTTTCCTTCTGTAAAATTTCTATTCATGCATTTTGTCTACTTCTCCATTAGAATATTTTTCTCCTATTTAATTATACTGAATTTTTTTTTTCTTTTTTTTTTTTTTTTGAGACAGGTTTTCACTCTGTCACACTGGCTAGAATGAAAGCATCCTCATAGCTCTCTATAACCTCAAACTCCCGGGCTCAAGATATCCTCCTGCCTCAGCCTCCCAAGTAGCTGTGACTACAGGCATGCACCATCATACCTGGCTAATTTTTTCATATTTTGTAGAAACGGAGTCTCGCTCTTGCTCAGGCTGGTCTCAAACTCCTGACCTCGAGCGATCCTCCCGCCTCAGCCTCCCAGAGTGCTAGGATTACAGGCACAAGCCACCTCACCTGGCTGTACTTAATTTTTATGCAACAATAATTTTAACCACATGTTATAGTTGTTTTATTTTTTTTTCTGCTTGAAGATTACTTTTTAATATATTTATTCTTTTGAGGTACATGTTTCTTTTAATTTTGTGCAGTTACATTGACATTTTTCCTTTGAAATTTATACCCTTTCTTTTATGTTTAGAAAATATCTAACTAGGGACCATATGGCAATTCAATATCTTTTTTTTAGGATTTTTTGATGAATTCATCTTCTACACAGACTTCTTACAATCCTATTCTTGATTTTTGTGGTGCTGTCAGCTTTGGGTTTTCTTCTTAAGTTTCTTTCCCTTTTCTAAGATGCTTCAAGATTCCTCTTCCCTCTTCTATTCATAAACATCCCGCCTCTATTCTTTGAGGAATATGTTTGACCCACCCTTCTTATTTGACCTCAGATAGCTGAGTGATCCCATCTACAATCATGCATTCAGTTACCCTTATATAGAGATGTTCTCAGATATACATTTTCTACCCAGATATCTATCCTAAGTTTCAAAACTGTATATTTTACTGCTTGGCATGCACCTACATTGGAAGTTCCTAATCAAACTCATTATATACATAGTCTTAATCCCTCCTCTTCCATTCAAGCTGTGACACTCATTTATTACTTAAAAAAAATAGTATATGCAAATTCCTCTATTACCGATATTTTTCCTATCTTCCCTGTCTCAGTTCCTACATTAGGCTGAAGATATTTATAATTCCTTAAATACACTAGGCAAATTCATATTTCCTCTGGTTGAAGTTATCTTTCTACCTGGAATCCATTATTCTTATGACACTCCTCAAACCCACTCTAGGCTGAATGAAGTGCCCCTTATCTCAGCACATTGTTTTTTCTTTCTTTCTTATCATTTGTCAAATGTTATTGATTTTTATTTTATTTTATGTCCCTAACACCCAGCATGAGAAATGGTGAAATGGTGGAGTTTTTTTTTTTTTTTTGAAATATTTTTTAAAAGGAAGAACTATCTTATTTTCATCTATTTCCCATTTCCCAGTCATGTGATAGACACTCAGTGAAATAAGCATTGAATAAGTATTTGTTGAATTAAATTGAATTGAAAATGTGCAGAAGCCTATTAATACAATTACCATATTTTCTCCAGTAAGGTTTCAACTCCTGAGTCAGAATTAAATAAAAGAGATAATGAACTTACCCAGGTTTGGCCATTAGTACATGTGCATAAGAGATACTCACAGAGCAATACCTATTAGTGTGAATATATTACAAATTTGGGTCATTTAAGATAGCAAATAACTTCAGAATTATGTTGCAAAATTGTGATGATGGCTGGGGAGTGGGAAAGAAGTAAATACTAGAACAGGGACAAAAATAAAAAACATTAAGAATTAACACTGGGAGTTACAGTAAGAAAAAAAAATGTGAATTTGTCATCCAATGAGAATGTGAAATATTGGAAGTTTCAAGTGATAATAGTTTACATAATTTTTATCTAAATGACATATTATTACCTAAGTGAAAAGTGCCTATTAGATGCTATTTGAGGACTATTTGTTAATACCCTCATATCTAATTACCCAGATTATAGCAAATTGAACTTCAAACATGTTACCTTTGCAACAAAATTTGAATGGCAAGAGTTTCTTTTTTTTTCTTTTTTTCCAAGTTCTTGTATTCTCAGTAATGATCCTGTTTGGATGATTTTGTTTAGCAGCTCCTTGAAAAACCAGAATGAATTTTCTGTAGTGCATGATGACCTCAAAATAATGAAAATCTTAGAATAGACATTAAAGAAGTAGAGAGAGTAATATTGATGTTACTTATCTCTCCCTCTTTGATACAACATTTGAAGTCCTATATGTGGTATCATAGACTAGAGAGAGAAGATATTTGCTGGAGCAGAAAGGAAGAGGCTCTGGGATCAAGGGCTTCTGAGTCTGGCATAAGAGGAAGGAGTGACATTTGAAGAAACAGGTACACTTTAGAATTGAGAAAAATACATGCTGAGATGTTTTGTCTAGAGTAAGGACATTGTGAAAATCATGTCTAATGATTTTAGTCTTACTAGAGAATGAAGGAGCAATGTCACCTACTGAGTGAGAAAAGCAGGGATAATATTGAAAACAGGGGGAGAACTGGAAACTTGGAAAGAGTTGCTTTATGGAAGCCTAAAGGAAGCCACAAAATAACAACAACAAAAAAATATTAATGAGGAAAAACAAGTATTTGATATCAATTAAGGTTTGATAGCAAAGATTATAGTGACCCATTTAGTAGGGTCTTAGGATTTTGTCCAACAGTGCTTTAGAATCCAGAAACAAATTGGGGGAATGAGATTAAAACACTGACCAAGGATTGCAAATGGTATGGCAAGTAGTGAGGAAAGTCAGGAGAGAGGTCACAGAGTGTGAAGGATAATAATGAAAAAACTTGAGAATAACTACATATCTAAGGTGCAAAATGTTTTTCGTTGATTACTATAGCCCAATTGTAGGGATTTTTTTTCTATTCCATTGGGATTTATTCCAGTGGCAGTACATGTGAAGTAGAATGTGTACTGCTTCTTAGATTTTTAGTTATTCAACTGAAATTCTTAGTGGTAATTCTTATCCAAACAATGTAGATATTACAGTAGGAAGAGATATTTTATGAGTAAATGTTATAAATTGGATTCTTAGGTAGATTTTAAGCAAGTACAGGTAGAAAAAGTGAACGGAGAGTCATGGTAGGAAATGATTAGAATCAGGACCGTAGTGATACCCAGAAGCTTATGGGTGAGTGTCCAGGGTGCCTCAGTTCCAGTGTGCCCTGAGTTCCACAGGGTGAATTAAAAATGGAGCCTATAGATAGCAACATTTGGAATCCTGGGTTTTTTCAGTCATGCTTGGTGCTAAAGAAAAGAATCACAAGGATAAAAGTCATTGCATAATGACACTGGAGTTAATATAAAGAAGCTAACTCCACATAAAATTGAGCCAGTCTAGTGGTTAAGGGCCAAGATGTGTGGATCCCTCTAAGTCAGACCTCTTGGCGAAGTAAATTTCCAATAGGAATGAATTAGAACAACACACAATGTTATCCATTATTAACATGGAAGAATGGAATAACATGCCATACATACTGACTGATGATATTCTTGGGAATGGCTACATACTTCCCCAGTGCAGTCTTATTTCCCACATAAAATAGACAACAAAGGAAAATTCTATTCAGCGATCTCTTGTGTGTTCCAAGCAAGAAATAGGAATTATTCTTTAAGCAGCAGACTGCGTGCATGTTTTCAGAGCCCTCTGTTCATAAACTCAGTAATTGTATGTATATTTGGCCACATTCCAACTGTGTATCTAATTTACAACCTTTCTGCACCATGTGGACTTTAAGGTGTATAATTAAAAGCTTTTCATTTATAGCCTATGATATGTGAATGCACATTTTCACCATGTATTTTAGGAAGTATTGTTAACTGCTTTTTCGGAGTTACTATTTTCTGAAATGCTTATATATACCATTTAATCCTATATATATATATATATATATATGTATATATACATATATACATATATATCTTCAAACTGCTTGTGTGTAGACACTTGTACACAGCTTTATGAAGTGGACACTTTTCTCTTGGAAAGTAAATTTAAAATATATCAAGTAATTATTATAAATCCTGTAAGACATTTGTATAATACAGCAAACAATAGAACTTTGGGCACTGAAATCAGAAGTATTATTTTAAAGGATGTGTAATCTGGAGACAAATATTTAAAATAATACTGTCCCTTCACATTAAATAAAATAATTTTAAATTTAAAAACTAAGATTTCTTTGTAAACCAGTGATGTGTGGCAATTCTTGGTCTTTTTCTTTTGTTCTTCTTTCCTTTCTCTCTTTTGAATCAAGAACATTTACTTTTTATAAATGTGATGAACTGGATCTGTCTCAAGGCATAATTTAAGAATGAGAAAGGCTTTGATTTTTTCATTTTTCTTTTTTTTTTTTTTTCTCTTTTTAATTTAAGGAACAGTGAGTGCCATACAGACAGTTAGGAGATGTGTTAAGGACTACGATTTTTTTTTTTAAAGTGACCAAATCTTGCAATGTTATTGAAGACATTTTAAAGTTGACTGTACTGTCCTTCTTATTCTCTCACTAATACTTTAAGAGAAGTACTTTGTGGGGGCAGCTCCTTCTGATGCTATGTGCATTTCTGGTTACCAAGGCAACAGATTATGGTCATCTTCTCCCACTGCCATAGAAACAAGGCTACAACAAATGTAAATTGCCTATAATTTTCTCATTCTCATAATTTGCATTCACACTTACATGAACAGAGAAGTATAAAGGCAGGTGTGATTCATAGCACTTTACAAAGATGTTAAGCCTTAAATCCCTATGATTTTTAAAGCAAAATCAATTAAAAATGGAAAGAAACTCTCTAAAATTTAATTGCAAGTTATCTTAGAATATTTCTGTGTATTAAGGAAAGTTGAATCTACTCTGTAACTTTTTAAACCAACTCTAAACCTTCTAACATTAAATAAGGTCTACATCTTACATTACACTTGCTATTTTCTTCATATTATTGGTCTTTTCAGAGAAGATCAAAATAATTAAACGCCATTTTATATAGAATTAAATCCCAATACTGTAAACTTTCTCTGGTACAGTGATAGCTACCAGAAAACTATGAATCTGTAAATCTATCATTTTTTTGCATTCTTCCAACAATTGTTAACTTTTTAACAAAAATGTAAAATCCCCATTTAGAGTACTAATACACTCTTTTATTCAAGCACTCCAAAAATTATATGCAAACCACAAAGCTATGTGATTTTGGATTTACAAAAAAGGGCACATGAAACAAATAGTTTAAGATTTATGATTTAAAGTTTAAAAGTGATGTTTTCCTTCAGCAATACTTAATAAAATGTGGATTTGAACAAGTCTATCACTTTGAGTCTCAATTCTTCATCATAAACATGGGACTAGTAATAACATCTGCTTCATCAATTTTTTCTATAAGTTAAATGAGATAATGCAAGTGAAATTATTTTGCATTTGATAGAATTTTATAAATATTAATATCACATTTTAACTTTTAAGAAGTTCTTAATATATTATGGAAGCTTAGACAAGTATATACAGTCAACCCTCTGTATCTGTGGGCTTGCATCTGTGGATGCAACCAACCTCAAATCAAAAAAATATTTGGGGAAAAAATTCACAAAATTCAAAAAAAAAAACCTTGAATTTTCTATGCATTCGGTACTATGTTAATCTCACGTGAATGAAGTAGTATGTATGCATTGTATTAGGTAATATAAGAAATCTAGAGATAAGTTAAAATATGCAGGAGGATGCGTACAGGTTATATAAAATTACTACACTATTTGATATAAGGAACTTGAGTATCCACAGATTTTATTATCTGTGGGAGATCCTGGAACCAAATCTCCATGGATACATTATCACAATAAAATATAATTGATATGGCATTGCTTTATCAGTTTAATAAATATCTAAGAAATGCATAACTGGACAGTAGGCCATAGAGAAACAAGTGAATATAGTATACCCAGCTCTCTACTCATTAACTGTTGTGCTCTGAAGGGAAGCTAAGAAATTTATGGAAATAAATGTATATACTAATGCATACATACACATACATGCATACACATCTAGACTTACATGTGTCTATATGTGTGTGACTAGAGAGAGAGAGTGAGATACACACATACATATGCAGAAGTGAAAGATCTAAGTAATATGCAGAATCAGGCTAAAAATGACAAAGCCCAGCTATTATGGGAAGTCAGACTAAAAGCAACTAAAGCAGCCATATGTGATCAAGGAGGAGATGCCTTGAAGCTAGCTAGGTAAGGAAACAGAATGAATGGACTCCAAAGCAGCAACCTGGGAGCCCCTTGACACATTTGTCATAAAGCGATAGGAAAAAGGCTTATCCTATGAAATGTTTTCTACACCAAATTAAGCAATTTTAACTATATTCTGGGGACCATAGGGAACCTTTGAACTGATTTAAGCCGAGAATGAACATAAGATCAGGTTTGTATTTTAGAAAGATTTTTTTTTTTTTATTTAGGAGTAGAAATTAGATTAAATGGTCCATTACTAAAGACAGGGTAAGTATGTGCTAATCTGCAGAGGTAGTTTAAGTGAAATTTCACTGTAGACACGAAACAATTGCTAAGATTTGAGAGAAATTAAGGAAGTAGAAGAGACAGAAATATGTTGTTGGATTTGCAATCTCTGGCTTGATCAACTAAACAAATTTTGCCAGAAAATTAAATGTATGATTATAAACTATAATAATACAATGATGGAAAGATAGGCAGTGCTAACATACATACAGTAAAGGAATCTAATTTAATCAGAAGTCAGGGGAAGGGAGATGCTTTAAAGGAGTGAGGGAGTGAGCTAAAATTTGAATGTGAAATAGAGTTAAGTAGGCCAAAGAGGAGGAGAAAACATGGCTAGAAGAGAAACAGTAATTGCCAAACCTTGTGGTGATGGGAACAAAGTAGAACACTTTAAAGGAACTGAAAGTAGTCCAGTGACAACTGGAGTCCGGGAAGCAGGCAGGGAAATTGTGTCAAGTGAGGCAGTGGCAGGAAGCAAAACAAAACCGTGCAGCACTTTGCAGGCCATGTTATAAATTTTGGGCTTTATCTTTATAAAACTAAAATTTGAAATGGAGTGTGTGTGTTTGTACACAGCACGTATGTGTACAGAGCATGTTCAGGTTGCATTTTTAAAAATACCACTCTGGTTTCTGCGTGTAAAACAGATTAGAAAAAGACACAGAGAATATAGGAAAATGATTCAGAAGGAAGTTATTGGTATTCCAGGTGATAGATAAGATAAGATAGATAAGATAGATGAGGGTTTGAGCTAATAATGTTGCTAATGAAGAAGTCTGAGAGTATTAACTGAAACAAATTATAGAATTTCAGAATTTAATATTTGTGGGAGCTTCTCATTGCTTATGAACAATATTATTACTTAGATGAAAATATGTTGCAAATATTTTTTGAGTTTCCCATTTTTTTTTTATTTAGGAAAACCAATGTGTATGAAATAGACAGGAAATAGAAACAGAAAGGAACAATCTTAGAGATGGGGGAAAGAAAGAAATGGAAGAGATTGTTGTCACAAAAGCAAAACAAAGACAATATTAAACACAGATCCATTGTTGAAGGTTCTTGGAAGGTAGATGTTGAAGGATATTTTATGCCTTAAGCAAGTAATCTACTGTATAGTAAAAGGATCTTCAGTGGATTGGTGGGGAGGAGAGGAGAAGTTGAAAATACATTGGGAAAGGTCTCTGACCGATGTGACCTACCTGATCAATTTGAAGATTAAGAGAAAAACTAAAGGTTGGTAATATTTCTCTTTGAAGCTTCCTCTTTGTCTATGAAGTGGAAGGCTGTGGATATTATGAAGAAATTGGACTATGTTTGGAAAAGCAGCAGTAGATAATGGAACAGAAACTTGATTAGAGAATGAGAGGATTTGCCAGACAACATAAACTGACTGTTATTCAATGGGGTCATAGTCCAAAGGAACACAGCAAACAAGGGATTAGTTAGTTCCCTGGGCCTTTAGCATCAATAAGAAACAGCCCCACTTCTGGTGACAGGGGAGCTTTAGATTCTAGAAAGTCTCAACTCTCACCAGATGCAAAGATAGATCTTAAAAAATTCAAGAAAAGAAGAGCACATTGGATCATGGTCAAAAGGTATATTTATGGCATTTTTATCCAAATGTAACACTGAAACATAAGAAAAGTTTAGCCAGGTGGGCTTCTAGTCATGTTGGCATTGAGGGAGACAGATATTTCAGGTGATGGCATAAAAGAGTTGGCATATATTTAAACTGATAATTAACTAGATACTATGGAAAGAAGATGCTGTATTTAAAATAAAGTATGAGACATATTTGCCTTTTCAGATGATGTATTCAATTGGAAGAAGGGAACATAAACATGAAAAGGTAATCTACAATATTATGTTGTATGTGAGTGCAAACAAATGGTATAGACAATAACTGAAAAATGATATTAAAGAATTTTGACATTTTGATAGTCTCATTGAACTAAACAATTTTATGTAATGGAAAAGTTTTTGCCAGTTCTTTTTTTTTTTTTTCCTTTTTTTGCATTTTTTCATGTGTCTTTGACAGCAAATATGGTAGCCCTCGGTATCCACTGGTTCCACAGATTTAGCTCTGCAGTTGGTTGAATCCTCAGAAGCTGAACCGTGGATGTAGAGTACTGATTGTAATGTCAATTGCATTTGCTGTGTTTCTTAATATGTAAAAGGTCTACTTATTTTGCTTTAGAGTACACTTCTAAAGAAAATAGAATTTCAATGAACTAAACTAATATCATTATCACAAAAACAGGCCAAGTTTCAGAAGTAGGCTCCTTCTCTGAGTGAAAGATGATATCAGACTGTCTGATGCAAAATTTTAAAAGAAACATTTAGAAATTGTTATTTTAGATTAAGGAAAGTTAGGGTGTGGGGTTAATTTCCTTCGTGATATTTAAATATCCCATATATGTCTGTTGCAGTTTTCTTTTTGTAGCTCTGATAAGAAAAATCTGTTAGGAACTGACCCTGCCCATTTTTTATTGCATTAAGGATCTCCTGCGGTATTCCAGGCACTGTGCTAGAGCTTGATACATAGAAAGACACGGGTCTTCTAAAATTATTACATTATATTATATCCCTTTAGTAATTTTCAAAGAAAAATGTTTTCAAAATTGTAGATATGATTATAAAACATAAAAGAATTAGCTGGGAAGCATTCAATACTTACTATAGAGAAAAAAATATTCAGGTTCGTAATAATAAATTTTGGCAGAATTTATAGCTTACATAGAATTTAAATGTATTTATTTTAACATTAACTGTCACCCCCTCCAACTACATTATCAATTAAATCTCTATTCAAGAATTAGTCTTTCCACCCTGATTTTGTTTTATATTCTAGAACCATTTGTTGTTTTTTGTTTTAAATTCCTTGTTATCTTGCTTTCAATAAGGCTGACAGTGTCTGATATCAGGATGAAAAATAAATTGAGAAGTGTAATCAGTTAGGAATGGTTGTAAAATGTAATACTTTTTTTCTTAACTAAAAAGTTTATTAACTGTATTTCTGTTTATCTTTTTATTTCAAAGTCTATTCAAAATTTTGATGGCAAAAATCTATACCACAGGAGAACTGCAAAGCAACCAGGACTGGAGAGAAATGTGTAACTTCATTTCAATGTGTAAACAAAGTTGGCTTTATATAGCTATAATGATATGCATTTTTGTATAAGTTCATATATTGAAGAGGTTATAGAACACTTGTAAGTGAATGATCCCTATAGCATCTCTATCGCTGCTAAAGCATCTTTTCTTTGGGGGCCCTTTCCTATCTCACACTACAAAAATACTACTGAAAGTGAACAGCTTGTCCCTAAGGCGTCTGAACTTAGCACAGTCAGATGAGTAAGTGCATTTTATATTATACTTATGCAGTTAGAGGGTTAGCAAAAATAAAGATGTGATGAAATCATGCTGGAATTCCAACCTCTTGAATTTCTATCCTAGCACTGCTTCAGTTTTATAAGAAAAATATACGAAAGGAATTTATAGTTTATTTCTAAAGGGATTCAGCCACGATCTCCTATATAAAGTCATTAATGATGAAAAGCTGGAATGGACCATTCTGGCCTTAAGTTTTCATTTCTAGTTCTAGTTTAGAATCAGAGCACTCTTCTGGTCTTTTTATTCTAGGCCAGACTATTCATATACTTGAATAGCAAAAAAAAAAAAAATATATATATATATATATAATAATAATTACTAATAACTGAAATTTAACTGAAATTAAACACTTTGCTTAATTATGACTATACACAAAAATTCCACAGCTGTATCAGCAAGTATGTTGATTTTTTTTTATGTCAGCATATTATGGGGGTACAAATGTTTAGGTTACTAGGTTATGTATATTACCCTTTCCCACCCAGTCCAAGCTTCAAGCGTGTCCATCCCCCAGACGGTGCGCATCGCACTCATATTTACCAACAGACATTACGTGTTTCTTTTCTAGTTATTATAGATATCCCAAAATATCATTTATCACTACTTTGATACTATGATTGTTAATAAACAAGTGACTGTATCTTATTCAATGTGTTAAAAAACAAATATAATTTTTTAAAATATTTTGATGACTGTATTTTAATATAATTGGCTTATTTTTAATCCTATGTATTTATATTATGGATTTAAATGGAATATTCTAATAAGAGATTTGTAGGCTTCACCAGAGTGTTAAAGGGATTTATGGCACAAAGAAATTTAAAAACTCTAGTTTTATGCCTACATCCTACTGTTGGTCCCCATGGGAGTATAAACACAAAAAAAGGATAATGGGAGAAAAGTTCCTAGGGATGATTGAAAGAGAGGTCCAGAAAGAGGTTATAGATTGAGAATTTGAACAAAACATTGCAGTATCATTCGGCATCACAAGAAAAGTTCATAACGTCATAAATTTGGCTTTGTCAAAGCAAACATTTCAGCGGCCAAAATTAAATAGGAAAAGAAAGCTTTATCCAGGCCACTGCAATGGAGGAGAGAGGCAGAACTCCCCACTGAAACAAAAGTTGGGAATGTTTTTTAAGAGCTGGAGTGAAGGAATCTGAAGACACTCATTTTTGCTAATTGGCCTTACCTAAGGCAAAAGCAAGCTTTCTCTTATCTTCATGAGAAGAGGAAGTTTTGCAACTTGAAGCAAGGCCATTCACTAAAGTTAGGCTCCTAGTCTCCCACAGAAACTGGGAGATAGGGGCGGCATTGTCCTTGATGAATGGATTTCAAAGGGACGGCTCTCAGGGCCTTCACAAAGACTCCCTGGGTTGTAAAACCTGTAAGAGGCCTTTTTAAGAAAAGATTTACATCTCAAAAGGAAAGATAAGGATTTTACAATTCTATGTATCCTGTCATTAAATGCCCTAAGCAAATGGAGATCAGGGCCTAGAGTCAGAAAGAAGCGTATCTCAAGTTTTAGTCAAGCTGAAGGAAACATTAAGTGCAGTATTGCTGTCTTCATCAACTCCTAACAAACTGCTCCTTTTGAAATAGAATAAGGGAGACTATTTCTGAGTATAGGTTTGTGTGAAAGACAAAACGACGCGTGTGTGTGTGTGTGTGTGTGTGTGGATGTGTATAATGTTTGGGATAATGTACAATGCTGTCAAATAAATATAAATTTGGAATTTCATATAACCCCCAGAAAAACAAAACAAGGAGCCATTGAAATGATGAGTTCTTGAGACCAAGAAAGACCCAAGAAAATATTGCTAGCTTTATGCTTACTAGATTTGATCAAATAAATTACTAAATAAAATAATATGGCTTTGTCAACAGGTATAGGTTTTTCTAGTAATCTTTTCTTTAAAATTACCATTTATTTTTCAGTCTGTCTCCAAAAAATATATCACATCTAATTTCATTTTTTTTTTTTTTTTGTGGTATGCCACTTGGTGTATCACTTGGTATACCACACACACAAAAATAGGTAAATCTAATGTCATTCTTGATTAATCACCTTTTCAAGGCAAAGCCAAGGAGTGCTGTTTTCTTTTTCCTCCCTGCAACAGGAACTACGACCTAATTCTAATTCCCATTCACAAAATCAAAAGTTAGCATTTGACCAACCTGCTACTCGCTTTAAATCATTCTATTTTTCTGCCAAAACTTCAGCTTTTTTGACATTTTTTGATTATTCACATTCAGATTGAATCAACTATTTTTGCCCTTGGGTATTTCTTATTATGCATCTTCTATACAACATTTTCCACTAAACAGTATTCCCTGATCACAATATCAAAATCAATTAATAAATTAACAACTGATATAAACTGAATGTTTTTATTTTTCTTTTAACAGTCAATAATTCACAATGCTGTTACGAGTTAAGAAATATGTAAAATTGGTTTTTAAATAAGTACAATTTTTAGGGTTGACATTTAACTTGTAATCTTAATTAACCTTATGATTCCTGCTGCTATTGTTATTATTATAATTATTTGATTCCAGGATGAAGTAATAAATCTGTGATGGCTGACAACAAGCAAATTTAAACTTGAACATTTTTGAACAAAGACCTTCTTTTCTCTTTTGTCCAAAAACTAAAATCATATACACCTTCCAATTTTTAACTTTTGAATAACATCAAAAATAGGAGTCCCCTTAAAACTGAAATTCTGGGTCAACCACTGTAAAACTTAAGACAGAAGGGAGTGAGGAAAGGAGAGGCCCCAACTCTGTTTTGTGTTTTCTCAACGAAAATTAAATTGATGGTTTTTGGCCAAAAGGGGGCAGGCATTTCCATGATAAAAGGAGATAGCTGCTTCAATTCAGGAATACAAATGGTTAAAAACCAGAAAAAGCTATTACATACTCTAGGACTCTACTTCTGCAGAGAAAACTCCTGGGTACTTCTAATAAGAAAGATATACCAGAGCTTCCTGACAGCAACAGAGTGAGCCTTTGTTAGTCCTGGACTTTTCTGTCACTCACTTATAGATAATATCAAGCACTGTGACAGAGACAAGGTGTATGTGACTGCTGCTCAGGCAATGGGGACTTCAAGCCTCTAATTGAATTTCTCTCTTAAGATAAAAAGACTTTTAAAAGTACCAATTTGTCAAGTAAAAATGATCTGCTAATTGTTAGAAATTGCTCAGTTTTTATATAATCCATCTTAGTTTTATACTTGTCTCATCACCGTTCTCCACAATATCCATGAGCAGCTTCTTTATAATAAAGCAAAAATGCATTTTTTTTGTTTTTAGAAAGATATTCATGAAAATCTTCATCGAAGTGGTAGAGTTATCACAACATTTAAAAAACCATTTAATAAAATATTAAAAGTGTTGTTTTAGTGCTGTCTTCCTAAGTATTCATGCATGTTTATGTGTCTATAATCACAATCACTTATACTTGTTAATGTCATTTAAAACAATGTTGAAATACCATGCTGTCAGTTAAGATGCATAGTCAAAATGCACTATTTGCAAGGCACGTTGACTATATGTAGCTTTTCTTTTGCCTGGAGGCACAGAAGGCACATAGCTTCTTCATCATCGTCTGCCTAACTCCAAATCTTTACTGAGAATTGAAACTTGCTACTTTGCATAAATGTCTTTGTTTTCCTTCCTCTGTTTATTGATATGATTGATTTTACATTCTTTTTACTCTATATGAAAATATAGACAGATAAAAATTGCAATTTCTTTGTTATTTTTTAAGTACAGGCAGAGGTAGGAGTGCTTGTGTTTGCAGATCCATTCATCACAGAAAGAATAATGACTTTTGCTTTGTGTGAAAACTTATGTAAAGGCATCTTGTCTGAGTTTAATATCGGCAATGGTGAATGAGTCATTTTGTTACGTTTGTGTACAAGATAAGCACTATTACGATTTAGGATAGTATAAATCAAAAAACTACATCAAATAAACAAGAATTTGTTTTGTCTGATTTTTACATATATTTTATATTTCAAACACAGTTACTGAAAATAAATCCAAATGCTTACAAAAGTGAGAATTTGCCACAAGTACTCATAAGACATGGTACAAAAAAATAAACATAATGAATAGTGAAAGTTTACTGTTATTTTTTTTCTTTGCATAGACTACAATGTTAGTGATCATTTATGAATCAATATATCAATCTATTAATTTTATCTGACTGTAAAGAAAATTACTAGTTAAATTTAGAACTAGATATTTTAAACTTATCTTTTTTCGCAGCCCCAGAAAATGACATCTGCTTTCTCTAGCTCTAGTGTGTATATGAGAATCTGTCAATCATGTTGCAAGATGTTTTATATCTAAGTGTATTTGTCAGGAAGTCCTATTCAAGATCCATTGGAGTTATTCTAGGCAAGTGGATGAAGTAAGTCTTTTTGGAAATATCAAAAGTAATTACTAGGCCCAAACATGTGTATGCTAATTTGAAAATTAAAAGTAAATTTGGAATTATATTATCAAGTACCAAACATCTTAAAGGTAAAAAAAGTTTTTTTGAGAGGTTATTTTAATATTTCTTAAGTGGTACAAAAATGATAATGTTTTCCTTTTTACTCTTAAAAAGAAACTTATTTCAATCAATGAGACTATCAGGAAAAAAATGTCTACCAAATGGTTTTCTTTCCAATATTTAATGAACAGATGCATTTTGTCCCCCTTTCAAAGAGGTAAATATCTTTCAATAAATCACTCAGTCCTTTGCTTAATATTTCAGGTGGCTTTGATTGCTTTTCAAATGCTAACAATGACAGATAAATTAGAAGTATGCTTTTATTATCATTTTAAGTGAACCTCAGTGTTTACATTCTTTTTTGGGAGGTAGATAGAAAAATACTGGGGCATGATCAACACTTTTATAAACAACCCAAACCCTTACTGAACAAATGATTAAACTGCTTAAAAAAAAAAAAAAAAAAAAAAAAAAAAAAAAGATTAACCATAACCTATAACAATGCTTCTTAGTGTATAAAATACAGTTTTAAAAATTTAAATTAGAGTTAAAATAGAGATTTAATTTTCTTCATTATTTTTAGTATTATACATACAGATATCTATAAAGACAGCAAATAAGATTACAAAAGCTTTAATCTCAAAACTCTACATTTGCCATTTTCTTTTTATCAATCTGCAAGAGACATGCTTATGTGAATGTTCTGCCCTCTATAAGTCTGGTACTATTTTAATTCAATTTTATAGATGGAGAAACTGAAACTCAAAGATGTTAGATAACAGGCTCCTGAAGTGATTTTCTTGATGCAATTTCTACTTGCTTTCATGAGTTAATCAGAATTATATTTATTTTCAAACACATTTCCATCCACTTACTTTCTCAATACCTCTGTTTAATATAGGTAAAAAGATTAAAGTGGTAGGTTTGGTACTTGCCAAAACTGTGACTTCAGTCAAGTTCCTTAACCTGTCTGTGAATCATATTTCTCACTTCTAAAATGAATATTTCAATAATAGCTAGCACTCATAATAATATTTTATCATTAAAAATCAATATATCTCAAAGTTGTTTGTAATCTATAGTGTAAAGTATTTACTATAAGGTAACCAATTATTCAGTCACACATGCAACTCTTGTTCAGTATGTACTGTGTGTTCAACACTGGTTTAAGACCTTATATTAACACAGTCCTACATTCAAAGTGTTTCATAGTCCTCAAGGCAATATCAGCCAACTTCATATTATGATGACCTTGGTCTACATCAAAGCCATTTGTATTAGTTTGCCATTGTTGCATAACAAATTCCCATGAACTTAGTGGTTTAAAAATCACTCATTTATTAGGTCATAGTTTCTATAGGTCAAAAGTCTGGACACCACTCCACTGGGTACTCTGCTCAGAGCCTAACAAGGTTTAAATTAAGATGCCAGGCAGGTTGCATTTTCATCTGAAGCCTTGAATAGGGAAGAATCTATTTCTTAATTCTTTCAGGTTATTGGCAGTATTCAGGTTTTTTTTGGCTTGATTTCTGTGTTCTCTGTATTCTTGCGAGTTTTCACTTGAGGGTCACTTTAAGCTCCTATGGACCACCTCAATACTAACCATGTTGCCCTCTCAAAATATGGCAGCTTAATGTCTTCAAAGTCAGTGAGAGAATCCTTGAGATCAGAAAAAGACTAAGCCAAAGGGCTCTGATAAGGACAAGCCTATCCAGGCAAAATCCCTTTATCTTTGCCATATAATATAACATCATGGCAGTGATATCTCATCACATTTATAGGTCTCACCCACACTCAAGGAGCAGGGATGAAACAGGAGATGAAGAACAGGGGGCAGAAATCTTGGGGACAGCTTAGAACTCATCCTACCCATCAAAACATGCCAGGGTAGTTTGATTTAATCAGTAGAGGATGATGAAAAATGTATCTTATTCACGGAAGGCTATGAGGCTAGGCTAGATTTGAAAGGTGGAATGAAGAAGAAACAAGAGATACATTCCCCATGGAAGTAGACACCAAGTCTGCTATCACTAAAATGTACCACTTTGACTTTGTAAAATTAGCCAGTCTTGACAATCAGAATATGAAAGGCATGCCGATTTATCAAATAATGCTTAATATCTCCTATGTTGGTGTTAGTCCCTGATATCACAAGACAAGACAAATTGCAATCCAGAGATCTGACTAATGAATGTATCAAAGTAGTTATGATGACATTGGAAAAGAAATAGGATCTCAATATTTTGAGATATTGAGCCAGAGACACATGCACATAGACAATGGCACAAAACTATCTGCATTCATGACTCAATCCTTGAAAGTTCATATTAACAAATGAAAAATACATTCAATCAGCTATTCTTAGTCACTTTAAATTTGATTCTTCTGTCACAATGGCTTTCCTCCTTCTTGCTTCTATAGCTCAAATTGGGAAATGACTGTCTGCAGTTGTAATATGTAAAAAATAGTCCACACTTTGATGGAGCCTTATTACTTATTAAATGCTTAATAGGCTGCAAGACTCACTCTAAGCTCTGTTTCATTTCCCTTGGTGTGTATAGTATTACTTCTTAGGGGAAGAATACCATCAGTTCTTGGAGAGTTTCATAAATAGTATTAGGAAAAACATCAAGATACTTATAATTTTCTCTTATTTAGCTTACACTGAGTTGAATTTACAAGCATAATAAACTCAATGGAGAAAATTATTAAAGTTAAATAGAAAATAGTGGAGAGAAAAATCCTTACCTGTCTATAGAAAACTAAAGAATTAAAGAAATTTTTTTTTTTTCCTGTGGGCTACACAATCTTCAGTGTGTTAGGCATAGAGAAAGGTCACTGGGCTCAACAAGCAACCCCCTGCTGTTTTTCTCATGGCTGGTTTCCTGTTCACTCTCTATACACTCCTCTCTTCTCTTTGTCTAATACATATTGACTTTCTTATTTCACAGACTTTGTGATAATTTGCAGCAAGGGTGGTAACCCTGAAGATTTCTTTCACTGCAAAACAAAGGGTCATTCCTCTGAAGATGTTTCAGATATCCTTGTTTTTAAATATTGTTTAGAAGAGGAAGGGATTCTGTAGTTTAAGGTAATACAGCTTTGTATAAAAATATCTTTCTTTAAAAACCCTAACAGAAGGTTTATAGAATTTGGGACCATATAGTGTATATATGTATATACAGTTTATAATTATGTATAGAATTAATGTTTACCCAACCTGAAACATGCATGTGTTTGCATACAGATGTGTGCACATGTATGTGCACATGTGCTTACATGCACATACACACACACATACTCATACACAAAACCCTAAAACCTGATTGGAATAAAAGACTAACACAATTTGATTTTTCTGGAACTAGATGTCATAAATTAAATAGGATCAGACTGGCTCCTTATAATCAGAAAAAAAAAGCTTCAGCCCTTTCTCCATTCTCAAAAAATGTTCTCTGGGTTCACGTTTTTCTTTTGCTTTTTTTTCCAGGATGTGGAAACAATCCAAGTGCCCATCAATACATGAGTGGATTAATAAAATGTGGTATATGTATACCATGGAAACAAGTGTTTTCTTATTCACTGTGTCCAAAATCACTGATTCCTACTGATCTCCATTTTTCTTTTTTTTCAATTATGTATTGAGTACATATTAATATCTCTCCATTAATATAGAGGATCCTAAAAAAATATATCAGACAAAAGGAGTGTTTTCTTTCAGATACATTTCTAACCCAGAAAATTTCTACATAGGGAGTGCTTTCACTTCCCATTACTGAACTAAAAGTTTTGAGCATTAATGGATTTCTTCGTTTCCTCCACTTCTGTTCACCCAAACACCTTGCTGTTTCAACTTCTCCGAAGACCCAAGCCATAAAAACCTTCTCGAAGCTGACCCACCACAGAAGTATACATTCCCACCTACTTAATCCAATTTGAATTATAGACAAACATCGAATATTTTTTGCTATAAATGTCTCCCATGCAATATTAGGAATTATTGCTTGCATTGATTTTCCATGCCACATGTTAGATTTTTTCTTTATTTTTATCAATCTCTCTTTTCTTATCCTCACCAAATCCCTCTCTAGTAGTTTGGCATAGTGTCAAATGCCACAAATCACACCAAACAAAAACACCTTGCAAATGTATCATCTTTGGCAAACAACTTAATCCCTTTCTTTTTTGTTTACTTCATTTGTAAATGGGAATAATAATACCTATATATCCAAAATAGATGTAAATTAAATTATATGTGTGCATTGCTTTTAACAAGAATTTTCACATAGCACGTATTTTGTTTTTATAATTAGCAATAGTACGAGCTGTCTTTTGCTTCCTGAATATCGTTGTACCTTAGCCTATGACAACTCTGAGAACTAGATCTTAAAATTATTCTTTTGAATAGAATATTATCAGGGAAAAGTATGTGTAGATGTATATATTCTAATAACAACTCTTTTGACATATAATTTAAATACAGTATAATTCGTCTATTTAGAGTGTAGAAGTCAATGGTTTTCATATACTCACAAAATTGTGTTATTTTCTCAGATATATGGTTTTTATATATTGTAATTGAAAAAGTATGTAGATAAGCACATGCATATGATAAAAAAACAAGAGATATAAAACATTGTTCTATAAATGAAAAGTCTTGCTTTCACATCCTATTAGCAGTGTCCTATTTCTGTTCCCAGAAGAAATTATTAAGAGCTACTTTTCAAAAAATGGCTTTTAATTTATATGGATATAATGTATATGCATAAAATATCTTACAGAAATTAAAAAATGGTACACCCAGTTCTGGACCTTGATATTTTTTCTCTTAATATATACCCTGAATATATTCCTACATCAGCACATATAAATCTGCTATTCTTCTGAATTATTGCTTAATATGCCAGTATATGAATATATCATAATTTATTTAACCTATTTTATTGATGGACACTTAGGTTGTTTACAGTAATTTCCTATTATAAATGTTCCAACATACACATTTTGTTCCTACATCTTTATTCACATTCACATGCAAGTGTACCTATAATTTAAATTCTTGAAGTTGAATTCTTGGATTAAATAGCATGCAAGTTTTTTTGCCAGTAAGTATTATCAAGATTAGATACTGAATATAGTCACCTGCTAGTATTTCATAAATTCTTCATTTACTACAAATAAAATTCCTTTGCTGTTAAGCTTGTTTTATTCCTGTCTCTACAATATATAAACAGATATGCATGTACCATCCTACTAGTATTTTGGTAAAGTCACCCAAATGCCATTAATTATGTGGTTGCTTATATATAACATAACAAATTTTACATTTATTATATCTCACATAATTTAATGGTTAAGTGGGTGTGTGCATTTCTGTTAATATAATTCATATGCCTATTAATAAAGGAACAATGTAGAGTATAAGCTTGAAAATAGGGACTTGATCAATTAGTTTACTTAAACTCTTCATACATGCTAAGCTTCGTTTTTTTTATTCTGAAAAGGAATAATAAAGATAACTTTTCAAGGTGGCAGACTTAGCTTTTCCTTAGTCTTTGCCTTTCCTTCCTCCTAGGGTCACATTTAAATAGATTTGTTTAGATTGAAAGGGCCAACGAAGTGCCAATCAGGTTGAATGAAAAAAGTCCCACAACATAACAGGATTTCAGAGTACCATCCACAGAGAAAGATTTTAAAATCTTTATTAAAGAAAACACATGTTATCAAAGTGGGACAAGAATTAGATTGGCATCAGAAATCTTAAGTCACAATGAATTTAGGAAAATAGTTGAACATTGTCTTTAATGTCCACAGGGATAATTTTTTTGAATCTAATATTCGGTACCCAGGTAAATCAGGTAGGGATAGCTTAGCTATAAATAAAAGGAAATCAGGCTAAGTTTATATGTACAAGGTTTTATTATCCTCACTTAACAAATACTAACAGGGAAAGGGCTCCTCCGTAGCAATGATGCATGTCTCAGCATAGGCCATCTAGGCACAGCTTAACCACAGTCTCACCCATCTCTTGGCAGAACACCTTGTGATCCTTCCTGGAACATGGTCCCTAGCTTCTGAGGAGCTGTACAAAGACATTTCATACTCACCTTCCTGTTTCTGGTGAGATGTGGAACTTTCCACTGTATCTACCACTTAGCTGAAAACCTTCCTTACCTATAAAACTATTTGGTATCATCTGTCATCTTGCCCCTCTGGTTCGGTGTCATTCTGTAAGAATAGAGATGTAGGAAGCTGACACCGTGCTGATCTTGCTTAAGCTGTCTGTGTAAGGAGTAAATGGTCCAAACCCATTTGGGCTCCTTATCATTTTACTGACCCAATATTCGGAGAGTGTGGCAAGCCCACCTAGCAGCTATGGCAGAGTTAGCCAGCATGCTGCTGTTTATGCATTGGTTGACCACATGAAAATAGAAGTTTAGCAACTCAATAGTGTTAAAAGGGACCTAGACTCATAGTTTGTTTTTTTTTTTTTTTTTTGGTTGGTTGTTTTGTTTTGATCTTTGCTCCACGTATCATGTTGGCTGCTGTCCTCATTTTTGTTCCCTCATTTGGTTTTCCCAATGAGCTACAAGAGAGTAAGAGGGTTGGAGAGGGCAGGTATAGGACTTTAGCTCTGTGTTTTTATTTACATTTCTTCAGGAAAAAGAAGTTGTTTTTTTTTTTTTTCTTGATATGTTCCTCTCCTAGCAGAGTTCCACTTAGGTTCACCAGACACAACTGTGTTTCCTAGCCACTCATAGCTGTCAGGCAGCTAAGAATTGAGTACTGAAAGTGAATTTCAGTCTCCTAAGGCTTTATATTAGAAGCTGACAAAGGAACCTAGAGCCAGGAAAAGGTATTAAGTAAGCCAGTCATACTCTTTATACCTAAAGACAAATTAAGTTTGAGGATCAAAAATAAAGATAATTTCAAGCACACACACACAAAATCTCATAAAAAATCTACCTTCCACAGACTATTCCTGAAAAAAAAAAAAATTACTTGAAAATGTACATACACCAAGACAGAAACAAACAAACAAAAAAAGTAAAAAAAACAAAAACAAACAAACAAGATAACAGGCAGAAAGTTCTGGAATTAAAAAATCAATGAATCAACCCCATGGATAGAAATTTTTTAAAATGTGGAATGTTAAAGAGGTAGCAGGAAATAAGAAGTGCCTATAAAAAAAGATCACCAAAAGTGTGTTGTATTACAGTTCAAGGAAATTTATAATTTTATAAAGAGTAAAAATTCTTTTCTATACATAGTGTGAAAAGTAATCTAAATCACTGACAAAAATAAAAAGCTATTCAAAAAGTCTTAATCCATTTATGCTGAAAAAAATGGTAGTGTGATTTTTAAGCAACTAAGAGACATATTTACTGATTTAATTTTGTTTTTCTTTTCTTTATGGGTTTATGTCCTTTGAATTTGAAGTAAAAGGTAGTTACTTAAACATGATATTGTGAATCTGGTGTATTGCTTTTCAGTTTGTTCAATCAACACACAGAGAAAAGCAATGGATTGAATTATAGTTTAAGAATGTAAATATTATAAACTTAGATAATGTAAAAGAATAGTATAATGGAAATAAACCGGGAGACACAAGGAGAGATGAGTTATGTAGAGAGTTTCAATAAATACTGTCTATATATCCAGGTGTTTTAAAATTTCTTATATGAGAGTCTGAATCATTATTCCTTCCAGTTTTATAAATGTCCCTGTTTTTTTTTTTTTAACAAAATATATTGTCTTGCCAAACTGTGAAGATAGTTAAAGATAAATAATTTCTTTGTCTACTGTTCTGCATTGTCTCCTGAACTTTCTTCTATGATATGGACACTGATTTTACAAGACTTGTTGCTGGTACTCCATTTATCCATACTAGAAAGTGTCTATGGAATTTTTTAAAAATATAAACAGAACTCATATTCCTTTCTCAGATGGTCCTCAACGAGTTTGTTAATGAAAATCTTGACATAGTTGTATTATCAAGCCACAAATAACAATGACACCTGTTCATGCACAGGCAGTGATACATTTGTTGTTTAATGCTGTCTGCTGGACAGAAGTTATAAGATGCCATCAATCACAGATGCATCTTGATGTTAAAGATGTTAGACTGTGGGGAAAAAAAACAAAACATGCAACTTATAATGAATGAAATACAGTACTTGACCTCCGGTGGAGCTTTCCTGGTACTGAGTGATATGGCCTTCATGTACTGACTTCTCAGATATTTAATGTTGAATATATATATTAGTTTCTGTCCCTCATTTGAATACACAAGTCAGTTACCATAATTTTTCAATGAACATTACATTTTTTGACTCTGATTCTCAGTGTACATGGTGCAAATTATAATTTTCCTTTCACCTTTTATATTCTTCTTTATCATTACTAAGGGAGAATATATAAAAAGTGATCATAGAGGTATAAGCAGTAGTGATTGGTTTAATTGGCTTAAACGAAATTGGACTGTTCATAGTATAAAGGCCTCAGATAAAAGACAGACACAGGTGTTGTCGGGGGCCAGGACAACCATTTGTCCTTGCGTATTGGGCCATGCAGGAACTATGCACTATAATTATAAGGCTTAGACAGCTCTGCTCAGTAGAGAGTCCTTTTTGTTGAATTTGCATAAAGGAAAATTATTTTGCCTTGTGGTGGGTTAAGTTCTATGAATAGATGAGCTCAGTCCAACAGAAATGTAATTTGAACCACGTATGTAATTTAACATTTTCTAATACTTACATTAATAAAAGGAAAAAAGAAACACATTGATTTTTTTACAACACATTACCAAATACATCATTTCAACCTGTAATCAATATAAAAATATTAATGAAATATTAATATGTTACATATTTCCAGTACTACACCTTCAAAATATCCATTGTATGTTTGGGACTCACAGCACATCTCGATTTGGACTAGTGCTCAGTAGCCAAGTGTGAGCGGTGGTTGCCATGCTGGGCAGCACAGATCTGAATGACGAATACCACGTACTTCTAGACTACAGATATCAGTGTCTGTGCAATATCTTTATCCTTAACTTCCATTTGGATCTACGTTGCCTATGGCCAACGAAGTATGTGTATGGTGTTGTGTCTTGGGGTTCACTGGCTTCTCAAGCAGCAGTGGTCACCCAAGTGCTGATGTGTGGATGAGGAAGGTGGCATGGCATCAAGACTCAAGGATGGAATGGGCCTCAGCTTGTGAAGACTGAGAGGAAGGGACATCAAGAAGACCTATTCACTATTGCAATGGCAGTGGAGGCCTGATCAGGGTGACTGGGTCATTTGTGTGTGGGATCTGCCTTGCATCTTAGCCTCTCTTTTCAGGCCTAAATTTTGAGGTGAGATTGTCTATTTCTGTTTTTCTTTTTTCCATCCTCTTTCTGTTTCTCTGTCTCTCTCTCTCTCTCTGTCCTCTCTTCCATCTTCCTCTCTCTCATGTCTGTTGCTATTTCTGTTTTCCTCTTTCAGATCCACAATTTTTATATTAAACTAGATACCTTTACTATTTTATTCTTTCCCTTTCCTTTCATTCTCTTTACTCTCTAAATATTTCTGTGTTTTTCCCTCTGTTTCTTCTGTCTTGAGACATAAAATCAATTTACTGTTGATCCATCATGGGAGACAGGAATGTGCTTTCTATGATATTAGTATATCCACATGCTCAAGCACGAACCGTACACTCTATTACTACTGCCTAGCCCTGTACTTATGCAGAACAGCAGCTACCGGTCATGGTTTTGTTGTGGTTAATGCTTGCTTATAATTTATTCTCCATGTAATTTCTTAAATTTTATCTGACTCTCTTTCATCAGGATGCGTTTGACATCCTTAGCTGTATTCCTCAAGCTGTGTTGTTCTCTGGTAGGCACTCACAAATCTTTATTATTGCTGTATGCTTGGAATGAAAGATTAAAGAGTTATTAATTTCTACTTGTCTAAAACAGTCTGTTTTTCTTTTTAATCATATACACAGAGTTTTGTAAATTTAGCATTATTTTTAGGCCTTTAAAAATAAGAGTAGGCTAATTGATAAACCTATTTAGCTAATTAACAAAGCCATCATTTAAAGAGGTGGATATGAAATTAAAAAAAAAAAAAACACATGCACCTTTTGTTAGAAATTGTTTACAAAGATCCCAAGTTTAAAAGAAAACACATGTAGTTCTAGGAGCTCGATTTAGTTTTACATTATGTATTAAATAATATGGGTTTTAAGAAAATAAATTAGAAGTATATAAACAAGAATTAAGAGAAAAATATAAAAGGCTAATAAAGACTTTATTTTAAAAATTATCATTCTAGAGAAAAGCAGACACATAATTTTGTGTGCTAAATATATTGAGAGCTCATGTGTCAAGTACTGTTCTAAGTTTGTGAATCCAGGACTATATTTAATACTTATAGTAACCTAATAAAGTTTATTTCAGTTTTCACAGATGAGGAAACTGAGGTACAAAGAAGTCATTTAGCAAGAAAGTAGCAAAACTGGAATGTGACAAAAGTATATGTTTTTAGAAGCGATTTTTTAAACAGTTGTATCATATCACCTCTCATCGGGTACATAAGTCTTAACAGAATGAAGAGAATAGGGAACTGACAGGACTTTTTTATTAGGGTGGTAGGATTAATTATTATAAATTTTAGTATCCAACTTATAGTAAAATGACAAAGTACTAGCAATCTTCTAGTAGCTATCATCAACCAACGCTCAGTTTTTAACTGGGGACAAGGTTGCCTGGAATGAAGACTGCATTTCCCATCTTTCTTAAACCTAGATGGGGCATATGACTAATTTCCGACTAGTGTGGTGTAGTGTAAATTTAAGTTTTTTTTTAATCTTCAGAGTTGTACCCTTAAAGAAAAATATGGCCCAGTCAAATATGACCCTTTCTGTTTTCCCTTTCTGCTTTCTGAACGAGCAGATTGTGCACATGGTGGGGAGTCATCTTAAACTCTAAAATCAGGTCATGCTAGAGGGATGGAATACAACAAAACAAGGCACCTCCATCAAAGACAGATTCATGTTAGAGTCTCTATATTAAACTGGATTTACATTAGAGATAAAGAAATGTCTATTTTCTTTAACCCCCTGTTATTCTGGGTCTTTGTTAAAACAGTCCATCCAATCCAATGCCCTAGTTGTCTATATCACTATCACCCATTTCTTTTTTTGTTTTGTTTTGTTTTGTTTTGTTTTGTTTTTTTTTTTTTTGGAGACAGAGTCTCACTCTGTTGTTGCTTGGGCTAGAGTGCCGTGGCATCAGCCTAGCTCACAGCAACCTCAAACTCCTGGGCTCAAGCAATCCTTCTGCCTTAGCCTCCCAAGTAGTTGGGACTACAGGCATGTGCCACCATGCCCACCTAATATTTTCCTATATATTTTTAGTTGTCTAGCTAATTTCTTTCTTTCTTCTTCTTCTTTTTTTTTTTTTTTTTAGTAAAGACAGGTCTCGCTCTTGCTCAGGCTGGTCTCAAACTCCTGAGCTTGAGAGATCCTCCCGCCTCAGCCTCCCAGAGTGGTAGGATTACAGGCTTGAGCCACCACGCCTGGCCACTTATCACCCATTTCTTTCCTGCCTGTCCTTTGTCTTTTGTTTAGGTGTTGAAAAAATGTCTGCTGGATAAAAGAGAGTAGAGCAGGTGGTATTATATTTTCTCTATGACTCTGTTCAAGAAATGTATATCCAGCATCCCTTACCTGTGTATAAACTACACTGTGCATATATTACATGTGCATGCGCATACACACACACACACACACACACACACACAGTGCAGAGATAGGAAAAACAGTTCTGCACAAAAAAATATCTCTCATACAAAATGTGTAGATGGCAATGTTTTCAGGAATATTGTAACCTAGCGAAAAGGTCTTATTGGAAAATGTTACCTAATTTGTTTTAGGCCTTTAGGCCAGTTGACTGAGACGGTGACTAAAGAAAGTCTTAGTTTGAAGAAGTCTCTGGTTGAAAAAATCCAGTAAGTTCTCTTAAAATTTGAAGGGTATGGGTTTTTCCTGCCAGTAAGTAGCATTAGAAACACCAGTTAAGTTGGTGTTGCAGCTCATCGATTTTTCTCACTATTTCCTGAAAAATTGTGGGAGTGGGAAAAGAATTTCATCATATGTTGCTTTAACTGTTTCCAGTTTTTACCTTAGACAAATTGTGTACGTAAAGTCAAACGGTACTCAGTTTGAAATAACTTGACACTGTATATATTAAGCTAAAAGGAAAGCAATGCAAGTACACTGAAACTGATTTAGTATGCAATATTTATCTGTGGGAGAGAGAAACACAATTCAATTCAGGCTGATTCATCCTCCATTTTCTGTGCACAGAATCCCACAGGAGGTCGTCTACTATCATTTTATACCTATTTGGTATGCTTGAATGTATCAGTCAGTAATAGAGTAAAACCTGCGATCATGGCAGAGAGGGTAACCTACTCTTCTCTATGTAACTAGCATGCAGAGCTAACGTTTTGCTTTTTCCCCCCCTTATCCACTTTGTGATTGTGAAATTACTGTAATTGTTTTTGAAAAAAAAAATGTATGTTTTCATTTTACCAGTCAACCTAGGAGGCCTTTCCATGCTGTGTGCTGTTTCTAACTCGAGATGAATATCATTTTTGAGTTTGGAAATGATCTTACTTGTATTTATTTATCCAGTTTGGTTAACTCTCTTGTCACAACCCATTGATTGTATATGATATTTTTTTTAACTCTTGATTTTTCTAGATTATATTGTTTGCTTTCCAAATATAAAAATACATTTCTTTCTTCATATATTTTTCCAAATATTATTTTTTAAAGCTAGATTTACCTGATATTTATATACTAGTAGGGATAGTATTCAGGAAAATAAATTTGAGCTTTGAAGATTATTTAATTAAATGTATTTTTTTTGCCATTACTTCTGCTTCGCTAAATTACTATAAAATTCTTTCTAGTATAATGTCATTGTTTTTATTATAGTAATTTGCTGTCATAAAAAAGATAGTCATCAAAGTTTGAAAGCACTCTTAATATTCATTTAGAAATATTCAGATATGTATACATATATGCATATATATATATATATATATGTGCAGGCAAAGAGCAAAGAGCTTTTTCTTTTTAATGTATACACTAGAATTCCTACATCCAAATGGCAATCTTTCAAAATAGTAATTTTGGAAGGCTATCACTTAATTCCTGACATTATTGATGTTTAAAACTTCTATAGAACATTTTCTGTGACACTTCTGAGCTATTTTTTAAGTTTTACAAAATGACTATTTTAATTACTTAAAAGCCGCACATTGTTTTAAAACCAAAAGAAGCTTCATTTAAGTTTCGTTGCTCCCTATATTTCCACTCGCTTTAAAGGCATTTTAGCTTCTTTAAAGATACCAAATCCATGCAAGATAAAGTATTGACAGGAATAAAAATGTTCATGTTCAATTTCAGTTTGTCATTTTTCTCTGCTACTGATTTCTCTTTTTAATGGTCCACTTTCTCCTTTGTCATTTGGGATTGAAATATAGATTTGCCTCTTTTCTGTTTATTCTCCCCAGACCAATTTTTGAAATCCTCGAATTCTACAGGATCCAATCCTTTCCCCTATGTTCATAAGAGCCATCACCAATTCTATTCAGGCTTTTATTACTTCTTGCTTTGTAACTGTTGTTTTTCTCCATATTCTAGCCTTAGCCTGATTCCAATTCTTTAATTTTTCACATTGTACTTGAAGGCTGGAGAATACGTACTTTGTGTAATGCATAACTACAGGTTGCCCTTGACTCATCGTCTGGTGGGTCTTTCTAAGGCTGGTCTGTGGCTGTAACAGGAAATAACTAGTTCTTTTCTGACTAGGTGACTGCAATTCTCTTATAATATTATAGATGCAGGGAGAAGGGTAAGTAGATGTAGCTGGTCATGCCTAAGGAAATATTTACTTATGAAATAATATAGATTTTCTTTAAAAATGCAGATTAAAACTTAATGCAGCACCAAGACCTTGTTCTAGGCTAGAATCTGAAAGCTCAGCTAGAACAAATGTCAGCCAATGAATTGTAGCTTGTTTATTTTCTCTGGGGTAATATCAAACACTTGTTGCCACTGTGTAATGAAATTCCCTAATTGATAAGTGGAGGGTGTTTTCCAAAATAAAGAGGATGACCAAGACTATCTAATTCTCTTAATAGACTTTTTGAAACATATGTTCTGAGCAATAGTCTAACATAGTTTGTTCTGAAGACATTATGTTAAAATTCATGATTCTAAAATCATTAGTACTAAAAATTCCATTATTACAGTTGAATTCTCCCTTAATCTTGGTGGTAATCACACAAATTAATCATAAGTCCTACCTCCATTTTCACTCACTATTTTCCAAATCTGCTTCTTTCCCCCCCCTCTGGGTGAATGGCCATTTGATTCTAACACTATATTATCAAGAACCCACCCTTGCTAAAAGAAAACCTGTGCTATTTCAGCTTTCTTTTTGTATTCCCAAGAAACTTATATCTCATTAAAAACTATTAAGAAGACAAATTCAAAGGCATGCCTATCCATATAGTTAATGACCTTTGTTCTATTGTTTCTAAGCCAGTGGAGTGGGGTGTACATAATACCTGTTAACCAGGATCCCATATTTAATCTCCCTCACTTGTGAAACATTTACTTTTCCTCCTGGAAACCTTATTCCTAGTCTACTTTAAGCATCCTCTTTTATTCTTTATAGCTTACTGAAATTAAACCTAAAGTATATGATCATGATTTCTCCATAAATGAAATTATTTTCAGCACAATTAGAGAGGCCCTTAGCTGATATGTGCTTACATGGCTGACAGTTCCTGTCAGTCACCAGGACACTGTCCCAAAGAGGGAGAGTGAAAAAAATGTGGATGGATTGAGGTGAAGAATATACTGAAATGCTTTTCTTTTGCCTTGCTCTTGCTCATAATTATCAACCATTGGTTTTCAAGTTTTTAAATTCCATTTTACATGGCAAGACAGAAAAAGGGATTTATGGAAAAAAAATGTTCTTAATATGGTTACTGCTATTCCTTAGCTTCACTTATTTGGTAAATATATATCATTAGTGTTGGCTGTCATTTTGTGAGTGCTCACTGTATGCTAGGAGCTATCCTAAGCACTTGAGATAGAACAACTTATTTAATCCTTAAGGAAACTCAGTGAGTAAAATATGTTATCATTCCTATATTATAGGTGATAAAACTGAGGCATTAAGAGATTAAGAAACTTATCATATCCTTACTGCTTGGCACTT
This sequence comes from Varecia variegata, assembly GCA_028533085.1. Lineage (NCBI taxonomy): Eukaryota > Metazoa > Chordata > Mammalia > Primates > Lemuridae > Varecia > Varecia variegata. Next base: position 32,673,707 of record CM052445.1, read on the forward strand.
AGAAAGTGTTCATAAAATAGAATTTTGCTGAATGAAACGAGTGAAAACCATCTTCACTACAGTTAATTTAAGGAATAATCTCTAATGTACAATTGGTTTCTGATATGCATTTCTTACACCATATCACTAGAAATTGGAAGAAATCTTTTATCAGAATACTTAGAATTTCTTCATTTTCTCTTCTCTGTGTGGGTTTGGTTTCTTCTTCTCTTGAGTTCCAAATACTGCTGAACTTCCTTTACCTTTGTGTTGTGTTGCTCAAGCTCATTCTTTACAGGAATGTGTATGTCCTTTTGTTCAGGATTGATATTTTAAGGCTTTATTTCTGTTCTTATCCCAAGATCACCTCTAGTATGGGATTTTTATCAAATACTTTGCTGAGTGACTTTTGCATTCTTCCTATAAATTCACCAAAAGATTCAATTAGTTATTACAAGGTATTGCCTTACTATGTGTGATTTTATGTTTTCAGCCTCTGTCTATTTAAAGGATCTGTATTTTCTGGCTAGAAGCCTCACAGTTCCATCCTAGCCTTCCCTATGCTGCCTGGGTTTTTACAGGAGATATCTTATAAGGGATCTTACAGGGAATAAACTGTAAATTCTTGGGCCAAGAATGCAGAGTTATACTTCATGAGTAATGCCACTAGAAAGCAGAACAGAATTCAATGTTTTGGAGTCTATATTGGAATAGTTGAATGGGTTATACAATTCATTTGTTAAATCAACTGAGAACACTATGCATGTTAGACAAAGTCTAGTCATAAGGGATATAAAAAGTAAATATGTATTACATATGTGTGTGTGTGTGTCTTCAAGAGCTTACTAAATTCACTAAGTATTATATCACAAGCAAACTTGCACTGAAACGGATAACATTGTCATCAGCTTTCTGAACAAGTTTAGGCAACAATCTTTGAGTTCCTACTATGTACAACCTAGTAGGAAATACAAAAATAAAAGAACATGTATGACAATTGAAATTTATACAAAAAAATTGTGTTTTAACTCTATGAAGTAGAGATTCTTAACTTATAAAGATTACACACGTATTTGCCATTTGTTATTATTACTACTTCAATTTTTTCAACTAGTTTCTAGTATCTTGGTTCATTTTCCTAACTCTTTAATTATTAATAAAACCCTAGTAATTCCTTTTGTGAAGGTCTCTTAGTGGTAAACTTTCAAAGTTTTGGATTAACGTTCATGAAAAATTGTTTCTCTGTGTATTCAATTCTAGCCTGACAATTTTACACTTTTGCACTTTGAAAACATTATTTCATTATCATTATTGGCATGTAAACTGTCACACTTATTTTTCTTTTGTAAGTTATTAGTATAGTAATATTTGAAAAATTTATTTTAAGATAGAGCATCAAGAGAGAGATCACCAGTAAGATAAAACATTGTACAATTGAATGTACCTAATATGACAGTATTGAAATAAATTAAATGAAAATTGAGAGAAATATAAAGAAAAATAGACAAATTGAAGTTTATAGTTGGAAATTATAATATTTAGCTATCAGTACCACTATCAATAAAAGAATGTATAAAAAAGTCAGAAGAATACAGAAATTTTAAACAATACCATTCACAAAAATTGATATGATAGACATTTATCTCTGTATCTATTTAACTATATTATCCCTGCAAATAAATGTGAAATAAATATTTATTTAAGCACACTTTGAATATTTATATAATTTGGCCATAT
>CM052445.1:32675922-32703789 GCA_028533085.1 Varecia variegata
AAAAAAAAATATAAAGGAAAGAAAACGAGGTGTTCCTTGAATAAACAAGTAACATTTGGGTATAGGAGGGAGGTGGAGGGGACAGAAAGTGAGATGACAGATGGAGCTGGCTTACAAAAGTGCAAGATTATACTAAAAGAACTTCAACTTAGCATTCAACAAAGGGTTAGAAGGTTCTCTAGCACAGACTGGAATACCTTTGCCTGTAGTAGAAAATGAAGTATTAAAAAGCTTTAATATTGCACTGGAGCAGATAATTAGGCAATTAAAACTATTAAAATTTGATAGAATATCAGAACTGTAAAGCATGCCTGCCAAGTTTTAACTTTTCCAGCGAAGACTTGGCGTTTGAAACGTAATTCTTGCTTTTAAAAATTATTAGTACCTTGCTGGTGAATAAGTCTGTTTTCCATTATTGGGAAGCAGAAATATAGAAGGTAGAAGTAGGGTGCAACATCATAGAAAAATCATAAATTTGTGAGGAATTCATATAAAGAAAGTGAAGAAACAGGCTGTGTTATTTATGAATTAAAGACAATAATGTTAGCTAAGAATAGGTTTTTTGAGAGAAAGACTGATATCAAAAATCTTTTATAGAAAGAATATATTCAAAGTCATAAGCATTTCCACTGTACATTTTAAAAAATATTATATATTTTTATGATTAGTAAATGTCTGTGAATGTATTATATATAATAACCTAAGGCAGAAAAATGATTTTAGCAGCAAGATAATGAAAATTAAATTTAAGATTAATAGAAAAAATTTAAAAATAAAGTTTTTTTAAATCTTTAGGTAGTATATAATTTAGGATTATTATTAAGAATATTCTAATATTTCACTTAAAATAAATTGAGTAATTAGGATTTGACTTCTAAATAGGACAAAGGAGAAAATGTATTCATTCCAGGCAAATTAAGTCTCTTTTGTTATTCTATCTCAAAAATATCATTATCTGTATTTGTCATTTGACCATTACTATAGCAACCTCAGGCCTGATTTGTACTATAAAAATAAACTTAAATATTTAAGCCTAGAGTTGTCCTGAGAGCCTAGTAACTTTTTGATTGGTCTATTAAACCACTAATAAGTCACACTTAAAATGTGAATGACATCTGATTTTCTATTATTTTAAATAAAAATTGGATTACATTTTAGAATATTATAGTGTTTTAAAATTTCTGGCAATATATTAGCATGTATTTGTGAGTAAAATGTGTTTAATTTATTTTCAACTTTATTAAGAGTCTGTTTTATCACTTTTAGGATAACATTGAGACTGTAGTGTATTTGTCAAGAGAAACCATGACGTTCAAGTATAAAATAAACTTAATTATTTTACTAATCTAAGGAAAATTGTTCCAGAGATGTACATCATCACATTTAAAGATTCAGTGTTGAAGATTTCCATTCAAGATAACTGGTTAATTATGTGCTAGAATATCCTATATTCTGTTGCAGAGGAATATTCCTTAAATTTTTACCGGACAGCCATGTTCAAAAATAAGAAAAGAAAATTTCTAAATCATCAGAAACAATATAAGTATCCAGAATTATGAGCAGGTGTTAAAATCACAGGGCCCACAGAGTGATAAGTAGCAAGGATGGATCTTAAAAAATAGGATTTAAAACTCACAGAGAACTCGTAGTTATAAAAGTGTTCTTAATAAAGCCTGAAGTCAAAAAGTAATGCTTTGCCTATAAATAAGGACCAGAGCATCTCTGTCCGTTAACGTGGGTCCTCAGTTGAAGACAGATCCCTTCCTAGACTGAAATATAGGATAGTCAACCATCAAATATCAAAAACTTAAAACTCACAAGGTATCGATTTTAGCAAAAGGAAAATAGGAATTAAATTTAAGACAAATGGAATTTGAATTCACAATGACATTTAAACTTCTAGTATATTAACAAATGTAAACACTGGTTTGGAATTTACCAGAAATAGGTAACTATGGAAGTACCCCTACAGAGACATTGTGGAAGATGATTATTGCTGAGGTTGAGCTCACAAACAAAAACTATAAAATGTGTATGGGAAGTATTACTACATGGAAGGCTGCCCACAGACTCTAGCCAAGAAAATTCACAGCAGGGTTCCTAAAGAGAGTATAGCAGGCTAAAAAGGACTGTAAAAATCTGTATTAGAAATTGTGGTTTTCAACCCTTTTTAAAATCTTTGGCAGAGTGTTTGAAAACTAGAGATGTCCAGGCTCATGCTCAGAGATTTGGGTAGAATCTAAGCTTCTAAACTGATTCTAAAATGCTGCAGATGGTTTTTAATATTCAAAGTGCTTTGGGACAAAATAGCTTCCACGAAATAAGCATAAAACATTGGAAAAATCTGAAAATAAAAATATTAGAATTATTTTAATTTTAAAAAATTAGTATGGTTTTAAAGAGTAAAAAAGCTCAGTTTCCCAATACTGTTGTTCTTTGAGTGTGTTATAGTTTACTGTGAAATATAAACGATCATAAATTTTAATTTTAAACTACTTTACAACCATGAAAAGCCTGCAGTTGAAATTATTTTAGAACGTTTTTGTGTTTCCTTCTGTAAAAATCTGAATTCATGATTCATGTATGCCTGTGTGACTTTATGCTCAGTTCCTGCCACTAGAGATTGCTCTCTGTTGGCCACAATGCAGGATCTTCTCAATCTCCCAGTTTGCCTTAGTCACTTTGGGTTGTTATAACAAAATACCATCAATGGGTTTGCTTATAAACAACAGAAATTTATTTCCCATAGTTCTTAAGGCTGAGAAGTCCAAGATCAAAGTTTTGGCAAATTCAGAGAAGACTGAAGGTCTTCTTCCTGGTTCATAGATTGGGCCTTCTTATGTTTTCATATGGTTGGAAGGGGCAAGGCAGTTTTTTGGGACCTCTTTTAAAAGACACTAATCCCATTACTGAGGGCTCCATCCTCATAACATAATCACTTCCCAAATATTTCACCTCCTAATGTCATCAAACTGATGATTAATTCCAATTTAAATTTTGGGAGGACACAAATATATAGACCATAGGATAATTAAATATCTCAGTTAGTTTGATGATTACTTATTGCAGTTTTTATTGGGACATTCCTTATTTTGTGAGTGTAAAAATATATTCCTTAATTTATTAGGCACATATTTTTTCTATAATCTAGAATTTTTGTTGAATTTTTCTAGCAATTGTTAATATTTCCATCATCTGACCTTAGCTCTTTCTAAATATAAGATGATTGATTACGCTATTTTTTCAAATTTCTTTTTGAATATCTTATCTGTTATCATTATTATTTTCTGATACTAAAAATTAGCCAAATTTGATATCTGATGGATTATTTTTTAGGAATTGAAAATGATGTTTATTTCTTAAAAAATCTAGCTATTTACATACAAAATGGGCTTTTTAAAATTGATTTTCTGAGTAATTCATCACAGATAAATGATAATTATTTTGTGATTTTTACAGGATATATGAATTAAACAATATTATTATTTCAATCTTCCCTACCTTGTATACAACATGTTAGATTTTTCAGTGTTTTCACTGTAATGTTTAAAAACATTATTTTTAGAAAAATGATTTTTGAATCCAAAATGTTTCTAAAAGTGTTTTATATTTAAAATAATTGAATATTTACATGTTTTTATAGTCCATGATGTTTTTTTTATTTAAGTCATCAAAGTCATAAGCAATCATAATAACAAAGAAAAAAAAAACAAAGAAATAGGAAAGAAAAAAGGAGATAAATAAAAGGGAAGAAAGAAAGAAGGAAGAAAAAAAGAAGGAAAAAACATTAACATATACAAATGTATTTTAGTGTCCCTCAATTATTCTTTTTGTTCTTAAGCTAAACAATGTATTGAAAATTTATCAAATGAAACAATTATGCCATTCATTTCATAGTTATACTAGCAACAGTGCCAAGCATTATATAATTATATTCACAAATTACCCCAAAAATATCCATCATGGACAGAAAAAGATTCAAACTTCTTATCCTTTTATGAGGATCTCAAAAGAGGTTCAGATTGAACTCAGTAAGCTAGTCACAATGTCTTGCAGCTAGTAGCTGAAGTCGAAATAACACTCATAACTGCAGAACAATTCTCTTAACTAACTTGCCAGGCTTATCAACATCATCATTTGGTGCCAATAATACAATAGAAAATAGAAAGAAATAGAGAGATATGATTTTCGAAGCAATGATTAATAAGTACAATGATAACATGTCAGTTGATATACACAACCCACAAAACCAGAATGTTAAATAAAAAATATTTTTTATTAGAAGTTGATGAACTTGAAGATGTTAATGACTGCTTGATTAATTGCACTAGCTATAAATCCTGGAGACATTACTGAAAAAGCACCAATTGTTCTTCTAAAAATTTAAAACACACTCCTGGAATGAGCAGACTTGTCTTTTACTCAAGTGTAACCTAAAATATTAACATTTTCTATATATTCCATGATAAGATAAAGGTTTAGAAACACTGAGATTAAAATTTCTGTGCAGATACTTAGTGAGTTAGGTAGAGCAAAAGAATGTACCAAAATGCATTATGAAGTGGTGAAAAGATGGCAGGCAGGAAACTGAAATAAGGGTGCATGGAGATATGATGAGGCTCTGTAACATATGTCCAAAAAATAATAAACAAGAGGAAATAAAATGATAGTGGAGAGGAAATACTTGGAAAAATAAAATTTGAAATTATTCTCGAGTGAAGAAATTTATGAGTTGTTGGATTAAGAAAAATCGCAGAGCTTCAGGACTGAGAGAAAATCCTAGAATCCTTTCTATTCTAGATGAAAAGTCAGATTATCTACTGAAGAATAATATTAGGACAGCAAAGTTTTCTTTCACTGTAGTACCAGTGAAGACAAATTTCTATAATTAGTTTGATTACTCATATTGGTAAAAGAATTATCGAAGGATGGGCTTCTGGAAGAACAAAATGAATGTAGAAGGAAAAATAAGATGAATAGCTAACAAGAACAAATATTGGTAAAGCATAGTAATAAATTTGTTATGTATTAACAATATGAAATAAGAAATAGAATACAAACAAAAAAGAAAAAAAGGTGTACTTTTCATGGTTAATAATAACTTTATACTAAGTATTACATAGAAATGCCGTAACAGGGAGGAGAAGAAAGGTTTGTAAGAAACCAAAATTTACCATGCTACTTGCCTTTTTCTGAATAAAGAGCAGGTTTTGATTAATATTGGCATTTGTTAGGAAAAAAATGTGGATTTTTAAATGTTAACAATTTAAGGAAAAACCAGAAGAAATCCATAATAGGTGACCCTGGAAATGAAATTTCAGAGAAGAAAAAGAAATGAATTAATTTTAAAGAGTCAGAAAAGAAGGTAAAAGCAAATCAAATTATGTCAAAAGAAAAATGGCATAAAAGAATTCAAACTGTCAGTAATTTTAACACATGTAAACAAGCTTAACTCCATATTAGATAATTTAAAAATCTTCCATCAGTTAAAAGCTTAAATTTAGATATATGCCCCTTTAAGAGAAATACCTGAATCAGAGGACTCAGGAAAGTTGAGTGTAAAGAGATAGAAAAATACACACCAGTAAATGCTATCCATAAATCCTGGCCTGGCAAGTTAACCTCAGACAAATGAGAATGCAAGGTAAATAGTGTTTAAAAGGGCAAAGATAGCCTTTTGTAAATTTTTTTTTTTTTAAAGCATGAATTGTACAAAAATAAAAAGAAAGAGAAATGCCAATTGAAAACTGCTACATGGCTCTAATAAGGCTCTACTTTCGAGAAATCAGAAGAAAACAAGTAGCAACTGGTGTTTGCCTGTGTCATTTTCAAATATGTCAAGATTATCAATAAATATTTTACTGTAATCAATAATTACTTTACATAATTTGGTTTGATATAGATAATGTTACATTATTTTATACAATAAATATCTCATAATTTATTAATACTATTGGATTGATACTGTTGGATGTTTTTAAATTTCATTTCAAAGTACTATTTTACTTCTTACTAATAGAATTCATGGTATTTGTAAAGTACTAGAAAATATATTAAAAATGTTATATTAAATGACTAGATTTAATTCCAACATGGAGAGATAGGCATTGTTACTATTTTGGTTTATACTCTTTCAAACAAAATAATGATGATGATAATGATAATGATTATAGATCTCATTTATTGAGTTTTTACTATATGTCTGGGACTGCTTTACAGGCATTATATTATTTAATACTCACAATATTTTTTCCTATTATACAGATGAACAAAATTTAAGCATAAAGTTACTTAGTGGAAGGAAGCACCAAGAATACAAGCAAGTCAGTCTTAGTATAGCAGGAATTCTAGCTAGAACCTAAACTGGAATTTAGAAACAACTGTGTGTTTCTTGCAAACAATTAGTTCCACTTCGCCGAAAATACACTGTCATATACATACATGCATAATAGACATATACACACACGTATGAACTTGTGAGTGTGTGTGTGTGTGTGTGTGTGTGTGTGTGTAGTATTGAATAAACTTTAGGAAAGGGAATTTGTCCCAATGGGGACAGAGTTAGTCATTAAAATCTTGCCACAATTAACAAAGTCTTTCTTCTATTAATGTATGAGAGCAGTAATTCTAAAAATAACGTGGTTTCTCCTACTTAGATACTTCTCCAAAGTGAGTGGAACTCAGAGAAAGTTTGAATGTGATAAGACGGGAGAGGGGTCTGGTTTATGAATAAAAAAGAGAAAATAAATCTCTTTCACTAAAAACATTGTCACTTTGTAATACTCATTTGGTTTTAAATGGTGCTATTTACTTCATCAACTACCATGTAACTAGGTATTTTTGAACATCTATCTAAAATATGTTTTAACAAATGGCAAATACAAACATGAATGGGTATACACACATACATACCCACATACACAGAGAGACAAACATATTTATATAAGACACAAGATTGATTAATATTGCTTATATTTTAAACTGCCATTGTAGGATTATTTTACCGATATAAAATAAGAGAATACATAATGAATATTACATTATTAGCTATGTAATATAAAATATACAAATACAACTATCAGTTATAACAACACACTAATTGTACAGTGTATGCTATCTATGAACTATATATATATATATATCTATATATGGTTATAATATAGACATATACTACCTAATACAGTAACACACGAACAGTACAGATAGTACTAAACTACAATTTGTCTATGTGTTGAATTTTATCTCTCCTCAAATTCCTATATTGAAGTACTAAATCCAAATACCTCAAAATATGACCTTATATGGAAATAGGATCATTGCAGATGTCATTAGTTAAGATGTGGTCATACTGGAGTATGATGGCTCCCTAATCTAATATGAATGGTGGCATTACAGAAAAGGGAATTTTGGATCCAGACATGCACACAAGGAAAATGCCATGTGAAAATGAAGGATGGAGGATGCTTCCACAATCCATATAATGACAGACGTGGTCAGTGTACCACCAGAAGCTAGGTGAGAGACGTGGAACAGTTTCTCCCTCACAGCCTTCAGAAGGAGCCACTGCTGACACTTTGACCTTGGACTTTAGCCTCCAGAACAATAAAACAATGTGAAACAATAAATTTCTGTTGTTTAGTCAACCCAGTTTGTGGAGCTTTGTTATAGTAGCCCTAGAAAACTAAAACACTATATTACACCATGTTACTTAGTATAGATAATGTATCTGTCTAATATATTAACGTATCTATCTACCTATCTAATATAAAATGTAGTGTCACAATTCTGAAAGACACCAGGAGTTCTAAGCTAGAATAAAAATGCATTTGATAAGTAAGGCATAGTTTTATTTTATTTAAATTGTTTAAATGCAAAAAAGTTCATTGTTACTAGCCTTGTCACATAACAGCTTGTAGAAAAGTAATAAAGAGTTGGCAGTGACCTTTCAGGTTATCTAATCCAGCGTCTGTCTCAGTACTGGAATATTCTCCATAAAATCCTTGAAGGACAGCCAATTACCTCTTTCCATGGGAGCAGACAGAGGGGTATGACTGACTGCCTAAAGGCACCAGGGAAGGGTTTAAAAGAGGAAGTGATAATTAGACTGAGTTGAAACACGGACAAGAACTGCAGATTTCCCTAAGGCTAGAGTATAATGTGTGGGAGAGAGAAAAGTAGAAGGTTTGCTGGAAAAGCTGGCCTAGCCAGATTGTAAAGTGTCTTACATACTATACAAAGGAGTGTTGACTTGCCTTTTAGGGAGTTTGGGGAACATTTTAAGCCTAAGAGTAATAAAATACAAAGTAGATGCTACTATTATTAATAGATATAGGTTTTAGGAAGCTCATAGTTGTGCACAAATGGAGGTACTTTGGAGAAATATCAGAATGCAAACTGCTTGACCAATGGGAAAAGGCCACTTGCTTATTTAGTATTAAATACTTTGCTATTCTTCATTTAATACCATTTGATTAGTGAACCTGTCCTATCACCAGATTCTGTTCCAATTGTATCCCTCATCACTCACTACCACAATACCACAATTTATTCCTATAAATTTGCCACATTGAAATTATGTAGTATCAAATAAATGCACATTTTTTTCATGGTACCCAGACTTTGCACAAGCTAATCTTATTACTCAGAATAATATACCCCCTATTATTATACTTGGCTCCCAAATAATATTTATCTTTCAGATACAACTCAAAAGTTATTTACATTTTGTAGTAATCTAAGCAGCCAAAGCAATATTATTGCTCCTCCATTCCATTCTCAAGGCACTTCGAACCTGACTCTATAGCAGAAATTATTTCATTGTATTATTTTTATTTGCATAACTTTGTTACTACATACCCCTCAAGATTAATAATAGCATTAAATGTATGTCTGTATTTTCAATTTACAAGGAGAGTGTTTTGTATATATTAATACTATAAAATTAATAAATGTTGATTACATAAAAAGAATGAATTTATCTTTGGTGACTTTGTGTTGGAAAGATTAGAAAGATGAATTAAAGAATCTTTCCTATATACCCATTATGAAAAAATGAACTCATTGGAAATCTCTCATATAGCCTAATTTTATTTTTTTATATTTTACTAGGGTCCTGGTATACAGCAATGAATTGAAAATTTCACTAATGCTTGACAAAATATCAGTAATCCATGTGAATATTTTAAAATTAAGCTTGTTTGAGGTTAAACTCACAAGGTAAAACTGTGCAAAATGAGGACTTATAAAAGTTGTAATACACAAGTGTAGAGAAAGGTCACAAAATAAGTTTATATAAAGGAAGTGTGTCTTCTTTATTTTTGTCTTAAAGTAATTTTGTCTTTTATTCTAAGCCCATAAGTATCATTTAGAAGAAAAAGGTTTAAATATTGGTTTCATATGGTCTAAACATAATGACCTAATCATTAAAGTAATTTTCTATATAAAGAGAATAAAAAATGTTGTCTCTTGAATTTCTTTGTCTTTTACTCTTTCTCCCTAGCTTTATTCCATTATATCAGGGTATACTGGAGAAGAGATTTGGTTTATGCAGCTTTATGAGGGGTTATGAAGCAGAATACTTGGCAGAGTGAGAGTGTCTGAATGTCTTTCTCTCTAGGACTGTCTGTTGGTTACCAAGTTGCTCCTTGATATGTTGGCAATTGCAACTGAAAACCTCAGCAGCTGTAATTTACGATCTGGTCTTTCTTGGCCTCACTTCAGCTCCTACTATCATAGAAGACCCTTCTGGCATCTCTCCAAGACTCCCATTCAGCTGTAATCTGAACTATAGAAATCCTCTTTGTTACTGTTATGAAAATATCTTGGAATACATAGAATTTGTGGTAGTCCGGACATTTACTCATACTACTCATCCAAGATTACACATATATTCATTTATTATAATTTCATCCAAAATGTATGCTATGATCTCAATGGAAGCCTGAGTTTCTCATGCCTGTATCTAACAGGAGAAGTTGGTCATAAAAAAATTTTAGATTGACCTATCTTCAGCCTTTATTTTTATAGACAGATATTCCTAAAACCTCCTTCATGAGCCACACATACATTAGAGACTTCCAGTTATTGATTCTCTTTAGAATCATGTCCTTCTTTGTTGCCTTGAGAATGAGGTTCTATAGGATTGTCTCTTGATGAATTGCTTCATAAATATTATGAGTTTGATAGTCCTTTCTAATATGTTTCTTGATGATTTAAAATAATAGACAGCCTGAGAACCATGTCTAAATAATCTGTCCTGAAAAGTAATCATATATATATATATATATATGTAATATATATAAATGGCATGTGCATGTATACTTGTCATGTGTATAAAATTTTGTGCCCACTCTTAATTATAGGAGTTCAATTAATTAAATATTTTGTTAATAATTAATGTATATAAGATCTGATTTATCTACATTAGAGTCAAAGATGATTTTTGGAAAAAGTACTGTCCCAAATTCTAATAGTTTTGTAGATAATAATTACTATGCAAGTTTACTCTTTCAGTTATTTTGGTTAAAAAAATTTTTTTTAAATGTAGTATAAATCATAACAGAGTGGTCAGGAGCAATGTCCCCAAAGTCAAACCATATTGATTAAACCTAAAATGAGAATAATAACAGCATCTACTTTACCATATTATTATGAGGGTTAAATACAATGACACTTCTTAAAGATTATCCATCACCTGGTGGCCTGAAAACTAAAATATTAACTAACACCTTGGTGTGAGGAAGAAATCTGGGCCTTCAGTCATAATTTATCTGACTGTGAAAGCAGAAGTTGACCCTACCAGTTTGTACTTTCTCATCTGATTTTCCATCGGAGATGGGAGGTCATATATTTAGCCAAAACTTCTTGTATGGGTCTACAATTTTATATATATAAATAGTTGTTTCACCATTAAGCACACAGCCCTTCACTCGAGTTACATAGAATAACCTCCCTTCAGGGATTTGTCAGGTAATTAGTCCTGAACCCAACATTACCCGATGACTTTTAAATTTTAATTGAAAGGGGGAAAAAATATGGTGAAGGCTTGCTTTAAAATGATAGATATTGCACCCATTCTTGTGAATCAGTGTTTTCAAAATATTGTTCTCTTGTTGTTGTTTCAACATCTTGAACCATTTTTCTCCAAGAAATACTACATAGAACCTCAAAAGATAAAACAGAACTTTGAAAATTTCCTCAGTTTAGAAGATGTGAGGACCACAACAGCTGCAATCATTCATTTTCCCAACTTCCAGCCCAGTTGGATAAACCCTAATGCAGAATCCTTTTATTTCTGAGCATTGAAAATTACTCATTCAGATAACTTGATTTATGCTATCCTACTATCCAGGAAATCAGAGAACTATGTACTCAGCTTGTATTAGTTTCCCATTCTTTCATTCATTAAAAATCACTATGAAATGACTGCTATGAGCCAGACACTGTTCTTTATGCTGGGTTATAGTAGTGACACAACAGCCAAACATCTGCTCATCGGGCCATGCCATATTATTTTTATTTTTTGTGGGGACTATAAATAATAAGTAAAAAAAAATGAACATCACATTTACTTGTAAGTTCTGTGAAGATAACAAAACAGGGTATCATACTATAGGGACTGGGTTGCAGAAGTGAATTACTTTAGACAGATGCCCTGAACAGACTGAATTAGTCATGCATGTGAAGATATGGCAATAAAGCCTTTCATGAAGAGGAGAGAGCAATTACAATACCGCTAAGCTATACTGAGTTTGACTTATTGGAAAGTAGGAAAGCAGGTTAGTATTTAAGAAGCTTGGTGAGAAAAACAGAGAAGATGCCAGCTGCGAGATGATACCTCATACTTAGTCAAGGACCAGTTCATACAAGGCCTTGTAAAACTCAGTTAGGAGATCAGACTTCATTCGAAGTGCAGTAAAATACCATTGGAGGATTTGGGGAAGGGATTTGATTTACATCTTACAAAGTTATCCGTGACAGTTAGTAAGACAGAGAATGGTCCAAGAGCATGAAAACAAAGAGACAAATCCTTTGTAAAATGCTTTCACTGGATGACAGTTTGACCTCTTTTGGGAATTACAAAGTCCTTTTTGAAATGTCTTCAAGAAAAGAAAAAAAATCTGGTTTAAATACTAAGAACAGTCAAGCTTCTGCTGAGTAATTAGTTTGTATTTGTTTGATGGACAATTCAAGATCACTTTACTGATTACTATGTTAGCTTCCTAGATTACATCGAAAAGTGTAAGGAATTCCATCCATTCAGTTCAATATGTGTAATAGCATTATCATCAGAAATTTTAAATTTAGATTATGCCCTTCTTTTCTCTTCGCCTTACCTTTCTTTCTTATTTGCAAACAATTACATTATATAGTGCATAGCTACACATATAGTGTATATATAGTGTGTAACTTTGAAATCAACCTTCAAACTTTCATTTGATTGTTTTTATTTGAATAAGTGAAAGTAGGGAAAGTCAAAGTGAGATGATACATTAATCATTAAAATTAATCATTAAAAATTAGATATAAGTGCAGGCATTATATAAATGCATGTGGCATGAGTCATTTTCATTTCAATAATCTTTAACAGATTTTTTGTGTTGTCATAGTCATATTTGTTACTCAAAAATCCATTACGAAAATAAATAAACACTATGGCTTTATAGAGAAAATAATGAAATTATAGTATACGTTTTCAAAGAATATTATAGAAACAAATCCTTAGCTCTGCATATACAGAAAGTTATTTAAAATCATAAACTGTAGGTCAGTATTTTTGTCACAATTATAGGAAACATTACACTTATAAGTATTTGCATATTTTTATATGTATGTGATTTATTCCAAAATTCCTTCTCATGTTGTAAGATAAATATATTATCATTAATGATAATCCTTTAATGTGACTTTCTTAATCTGCTGAAATTTTGTGACATTTATCAATTTTATGTATAGATATATACATACATAACTGTGCTTATCATATTCAATATCATAACTCAATTCTAATATTTTTTATTAAATTACTTTTGCAAATATATGTAATCATTCTGATTTTTTATTAGTTTAGAGCTGTTAGGATACCACAAAAGATAATAGAAAATGTATTCAACAGAAATGCTAGATCAAGCTTTAAAAGAAAATAAATTGTCAAGAATATCTACTGTGATTGTTCATAAATCAATGAATGTAGAATTAAAAATGTGACAGTGTTCTAAGTTAGACTTCATGAAAAACCTATACAATCTTGAGAGCATGTCTTGACATTTAAGTATATGTAGCTACTCATTGTGTAAGAAACGGCCTAGATTCCAAGACAGCAGCCCCGGTAGACCTGAGAAACATCTGCAAACCTGATTGCTTTTTGTAAAATTCTGTGTTTACCAATGGAACACAGATTGAAGTATTGAAAACATAAGATATCCTTAAAAGGCAGAAGAAAAATCAAGATAAAATGTCTTAATCATTACATGCTATGTCCAAAGTTTACATATTATGTCAAAAGCTTTAAATGAAAATTTGCTGTAGCAATTAATGTTTCTTGTTAGCAGTGTTGAATACACGTAATATGGAATATAGTGATATATGCTATTTGTATCTATTAATGACAAGGGATGACATAACTTTTATATTTATACAGGTACAAGACCACTTTTCATATAGTATTTAATTAATTTTGAATTAAACAATGTGCTTAGTGTTTTAAATTTTTTCATATGAATTATCATTACATTTTCATGAAAATATTGTGAATTGGGCATCACTGTGTCTTTTTATTTAAAAATGAGAAAATTCAAGCACATAAAATATAAACTATATAGACAACTACTAGGTCACAGTTATAAAGACTAAAACTGGCCTTTCTTGATCAGTGTTCTTTGAGTGAGAAATACAGCATTAAAGAGCATCCTTTATAAATTGGACCTTTGAGATTCTCTTTACTTTTTGTCCTTCCAGTAGACATCATTCTGTTAAATAAAACTCATAAGCAAGTGTACCTTCCTGTAAGAACAGTTGTCCTCCAGATGGTGAGTTATTTTTTCTTCACTGTTTTCTCCAAGGCTTTCCTCCACTCTCCTTTATCTGGATAACAATTGTGTATTTTAAAACCAAAGGAATCTTAGTTCTCAGAGCTAAGAAGTCTACCTTTCTGCAGTATTATCTCCCAGCCTTATGTCACCCTCCAAGAAATACTCTTTTTCTATCTCATATTGCTCCTAGACTTATTTGTATGTGTGTGATTTTTATTTTGCTGCATTAAATTTTGAGAAAATTTGCAAAAATCATACAAGAGATTTCTGTATATCCTTTATGCAATTCACAATTTGTTTACACTTTGCTTCATTTTTTATTATTCTCTCTGTTATACACACGTATATTTTCTTCATAACCATTTTAAATAGGTTGTGTTCTGTTTTTCTAAATATTTCAATGCATATTTCCTCAAAATAAGGACATTCTCTTACATAACCATAGTATATTATTAATATAAAAATCTGGAAAATTGTCATTATTATATTATCCCACTGCATTTTCAAATTTCATCAATTGCTTAAATAATGTCTTTCATAGTTATTTTATCCTGCTCCAAAAATCAATCCAGGAGGATGCATGAATTATATTTAGTTGTCCTGCCTCCTTAGACTCTTTATATTTGCAACATATGTTAAGTCTTTATTTGCCTTTCTTGATGTTGACATTTTGAAGACTATAGATTAGTGATTTTGTATAATTCTCCTCAGGATTGTCTGATATTTCCTCATGATGGTATACAGACTATGCATTTTTGGCTGGGATGCCACAGAAATTATATCATGTCTTTTTTTAAATTTCAAAGGTTTATGTGGTACAAATGGCTTTGGTTACACGGATAGCTTCTGTAATGCTTGTGACAGGGTTAAAAGTGTGCCCATCACCCAGATGGTGTTCATTGTACCCGTTAGGTAGGTTTTCATCCATCCCCTCCTCCCCCTCCACCTATTTGATTTCCATTGAGATTTACTTACTTCTACACACATGTGGTTATTCCAATTTAATAATGAGTATATGTAGTGTTTGTTTTTCTATTCTTTAGATACTTCACTTAGGATAATTGTCTCTAGTTATGCCTTTTAGTGCTTATCAGGACATACCTAGTAACAGTTTGTCTTAATACCTAGTATTAGTAATATTAACTTTGATCACTTGTTAAAGGTGATATAGGCTATGTTTCAGCACCACACTGATTCCTTTTGTTTTGTGATTAATAAGAAATTCATCGGAATATGTTGTGAAGTTATGTAAATATTCTTCATCAAACTTCCACCGGTAATAAGTTCATTGCTCAGTATTCTATTTATTCTATTTTAAATTCTATATCTATCTATTCCTATAATTACTTTCATACTCAAATTGTCCCAGGTTTAGCCAATGGGAGCCAACTCAATGTGGTTTCTGTGCTTCATTCTTTTAATATTTCCTAACTTTCAGGTGCAACAAGATGTTTCCGATTCACCTTGTGCTTTTACTGCCCCAGCACTGGAATCAGGCTTTTATTCAAGATTCAAGGATCTCTGTTTTGTTTGTTTGTTTGTTTGTTTTCTTTCTCCCTCTCTGTCTCTCTCTCTTTTTTTTTCTTTTTTTTTTTTTAGTAGAGGATAATATTTTGAAGTCAAAATCTGAGCACTATTTGTCTTCATTGGTACTGGGGTGTCATTGTTTGCATTCTTTGCAGGCTCTGTCAAGAGACACAATATGTATATTTATTTCTCTCTGTCTGTATGTATTAAACAGCAGCAGTTTATTCTGATAGGAGCAAGTCCAATTCAACGTCACAAGGGATATCGTAGTTGATCCTCTTTTCATGTTAGTAACTCACTTCTCCAGTAGTTAGAAAGAAGCTCATCTCCAGTTATTCTCAGTGTAGTTACTCATTTGTTAAAGTATAGAAAACAAAGGAAGCAACTTCAAAGTTACTAAAATAATATCACTGTGAAAAGCAAACGCAGTACATAGCATTTAATAATTGTTTTTTATTGACACAAAATTTATATACTGTGAATTACACATATTCATTTCAGTGAGTTTTGACAAATACACAGAGTGAAGTATGTTTTACCCAAATCAAGATAGAGAACAATTGTCTGACTGCAAAAAGTTCTTCCAGGCCTCTTCCCAGTGTAACATCTCCACCTTTTCTCCAAAGGCAACTACAATTATGCTTATTTTAAACCTGTAATTTTTTTGCCTGTTCTCAAACTTCCTATAAATGGAATCATACAGCACATACTATTTTGAATGTAGCTCTATGGCTATGTACAACATTTGATTCATATATAGTTTGTAAGTATCAGTGGTTTGCTCCTTTTTATTGCTTAATAATATTTCAATGTGTGATTATATCACATTACTGTATTCCATCCTCCTGATGTTGCAAATTTATGCTGTTCCCTGTTTGGAGCTATTATGAATAAAATCAGAATGAATATTTTTGTTCTAGTCTTTTTGTGAACATACATATTTTATTTCTCTTGGACAGGTGAAATTGCTAGGTTATAACATATTAATAGATCTATGTGTAATTTCCTAACAAATTTCCAAGGCTTCTTTCATTTTTTCTATTTTTCACAAATATCTTGATCCAATTTGTAGTTTTTATTTTTTAATAGTATCTTTCAAGGGACAGAAGTGTTTAATTTCAGTGAGTTCTAATTTCCCTTTTATTCTTTTATTATTATTTTATTATGTGTCTGGTCTAAAAATTCTTTGCCTACTCAAAATTGCAAATTTATTAAAATAGTTTTGTGTGGTATAAGTAAGGACTATAGGATTTTACTCCCATATGTATATTAAGTTTTTATAGCACAATTTGTTTACCCTTATTTATTGAATTTCTTGGGTGCCAATCAATGTTTGAGTCTATTTCTGTATTCTCTGCTGTTTCATTTATTTATTTGGTTATCTTTATATGATTTTGCTTTAGCTTTACATTAAATTTTTAAGTCAGCTCCTCCAAATGTGTTCCTCTTTAAGATTTCTTTGTATTTACTAGGTTCTTAAAATTCCCATGCAAATTTTAGGACCTGCTTGTAATGTGCTATTAAAAACAAAAACAAAAACAAAACCAAGCACAAAAGCTTTGTTGAGGTAATGATTGAAATTGATATAATGTTGTAGACCAACTTGGAGAAGTTGACATTTTCACCAAACTGAGCCTTCCAGTCCATGAATATTATATAACTCTTTGTTTTTTTAGGTCTTTCATAATTCCTCTTAGCAATATTTTATAGATTTCAATATAGAAGACTTGCCCATTTATAGCCCAATTTTTCCTAAGTGTTTTATGTTTTTAACAGTGTTGTAAATTTATTTTTAAACTATATTTTTCCAGTTTTGCTCAAAAGAGGTAGAAATAATTAATTCTTTAAATTAAATTTGTATTCCACAAACTTGCAGGATTTGCTTATAGCTTTAGTTGTTTTTTTTATATTCCCTTAGGACTTTTTATATTAGGATCCTGTATAAACAATCCTGTCTATGAATAGGGGCAGTTATATTTCTTTCACTTCTCTCCTCCTCTCTTTATTTTTCTTGCCTTTTCTTATCCTGAAGTAGTCCTCAGTAAAACTCAGTAGTGTTGAGATTCTATCTCCTCACCATGTTTAAAATATTTGAGAGAAAGCACTAAGTCCTTTAGGGTTAACTGTATTAGATATAGATTTTTATAGATGTTTTGCATTCATTTCTTATTTGCTGAGTTTTTAAAACCATGTGTGTTTAATTTTGTGACACAATTTTTTACTTTTATTAAGAAGATTATACAATTGTGCTCATTTTTTTTTTCTGTTATTATAGTGATTGATTCATTTTCATGAGGTAACTGTTCCAACATTCCTGGAGTAAACACAACCTAGACATGCTGTATTATATTTTATTATGTATTGATTAATTATATTTGCTTATGTTTTCAAGGATTCTTTCATCTGTATTTATGAGAGATATTTATAATTATTTTTAGTAATGTCTTCATCATATTTTGGTAGTAAAGTTATGCTGGTCTCATAAAACAAGTTGGGGCATATTCCTACTTCCTTTATATTCTAGCTAGATTTGGGTATATTTGGTCTTATTTCTTCCTTTTATGTTTGATAGATTTCATTAGCCAAATTATTGGTTCCTAGAGTTTTAGTTGTTGAAAAATCTGAATTTATTTGAAAGTGAATGAAAATAAATGTTTCTGCCATCAGCTAGGTTTTACTTTAGTTCATCTGCCTATTTATTATATACTAAGCTTGTTATAACTTTACTAACTTTGGATGTTGTACAGAGCTGAATGCATCTTGAACCTGTGAAACACTCTTTACTTGTCCCCAACCCTTCATTAACAATACTTTAATTTTCCTGATTTTGTGTTCTGGAACAAATTCCTAGTAAAGTGTACCTATGTGCCATGTGTAAATGGAAGGAAAGAGTCCTTTTGCTGTGGGCATAACTTTATTCTTATTTATGAAATTTCATTCATGAAGATCATTAATAAATAAATTTATGTATTTCTTTTATCTAACAATAGGTTTCTTGGAAATAAGATTTAAAATGTTTCTACATGAATCTGACTGTAAATGTGTAAGTTTTAAGAAAGAACTAAAGTTAATATACTTTTTCTTCTGAATATCATCTTATGTAGTACAACTTTAAATATATTGACTGGCTTATTTTTGAAAAGTGTAGTGTTTACAATTTGCTAGAATAATATGATTCCCATCAAATCAATATAAAAATTCTGAACAAGTGTGAACACACTACTAAAAAATGCAATTAACCCTTTTTATGGTTTTCCATGTTAAGATAGAAGTGAAGCGATTTCACTGAGTATAAGACAAACCATTTTGTTGGTTTCTCTAATAAATTAAAAACAATATACCTATCTCACTCAGATAATTATTGTTAAAAATAGTGTGAAAGTTCTAGAAGGGTCAAAATATGTGAATATAGATTGTACATGAAAAAGTGACATATTAACAGTTTATATGCTACAGGTTAAACTTCCCTAATTTGAAAATCTGAAATCCAAAATCCTCCAAGAGCATTGAGCGCTGATATGATGTCGTATGTGGAAAAACTCCGCATAGAAGTATTTAACACAAATTTTGCTTCATGTACAAAATTTTTAAAATTATTAAATAAAATTATCTTCAGGCTACATGTAAGGAATATATTAAACATAAAAAAAAATTCAAGTTTACACTTGGGTCCCATCCCCAAGATATTTCATTGTGTACATGCAAATATTCCAACATAGGAAAAAAATCTGAGACACAAAACACTTCTGTTCCCAAGCAATTCAAATAAGGGATACTCAACCTGTGTATGGACTCAGATGTTTGATGACAATATGGTGTCTGTAAAGACGCCAATCAGATATAATTTACCTTTTGTCAATTTGCTATTCATTTAGAAATTGCTACAAATTAAAGTATGCTCTTTTTGAGATTGCATAT
This sequence comes from Varecia variegata, assembly GCA_028533085.1. Lineage (NCBI taxonomy): Eukaryota > Metazoa > Chordata > Mammalia > Primates > Lemuridae > Varecia > Varecia variegata. Next base: position 32,695,398 of record CM052445.1, read on the forward strand.
TATTTAAAGAAAAAATGTTTTCACTTTAGAAGATATCAAAATTTGTCATGTATTATATTAATTTTTCTTATTTCCACCCATGTGGATAATTTTGTGTTATCTCTACCCATGAATTGTTCTTTACTTCTTTAAGCACAATATTTTCCATTATTGATGTGTGTAGCTCTGGCTTTCTGTTCACTAGTGCACATTTAAATATCTGTTATCTGGAGACATTTAAACTGCGTGGTTTCAAATAATTTAGAAATAGGAACGTGATTGTTTATCCACTAATGAACATAAATTTCTCAAAAAAACTTAATAAAATCTGTTAGAAAAATTGTATTGCTCACCAATCTGAGTAACTTCTCATTTGTTGATCAAAAAATCTCTTTTGCATGAAGAATTCATTGAGACTGTGTAATCTTAGCAAATACTTTTTATTCATTTGTAAGCATATAAGATCTAAGTTTATCTCCATGGTTTGTCTGATTTGTTTCTGAAGATGGATGAGAGAGACAGCCCATTTAAAATATCTAAAAGCTGATATTCCAGACCTCACAATATTGTGTTCAACTTTATTGCTGTACTGTTATTTGTAGGGATTGGAATTATTTCCTTAATCTTCTCATGGGAATTCTTTTTACTTCTCAATCTTTCACTTAAAATGATCTTGATTTTTTGGAAACAATTTGATTTCCTCTTTTCTTAGCATTACATCGTGCTTGAATCAGATTGAATGACATTCTCAGAAGCAGAATGTAACAGATTCTAGTTTTTTTTTTTTTTTTTCTTTTCAAGATATTGAGTAGAAAGGTCACTGTACTTTTCCAATAGTGAATCTTTCATTTAGAGATAAGGGTGAATTTACTAGGATCTTGGTGTCTGGGTCAATACTGCTATAATTATATTTACACATTTGGCTTTAGTTAATTTTTTCAGTAAGATGCAAAGAATTGAAGAGACAGAGACACTATTCATTTAAAAATCATATTAAATTTTATTGAAGGTCTGCTTGTCTATAAAATTTGGTTTCAAAGCTATTTTATATATAAATACATTTCATAGATTGCACTCTTACCAGATGGTCAAATATAATTAGTAGTTCCTCCCCCCCCCCAAAAAAAAACAAAGAAAAGACCTTTATCTTTGGGAAGTGACATAAGATTGGGTTATTGGCTGAAATGATAATATGAGATATTTTATAGTGGATGTATTGCACCACCATATCATTTGTAATAATGCAGACATATTTTTGGAAGAAAAAGTAGCATTGAGTTTTAACGGTAAGGTAGAAAAATCACAGCTCTAATTTAATTGGTCTTGATACATAATAATGTGAAAGTAACTAACATATTGAACTAGTATTTTGTCACTTCTGGTGAAGTATGAGCATGAAACAGTGCCATGATAATTACTTTTAATAAATTACTGACATTATTAAAGTATACTGAATGCACAATTTTCAGCTTGCCCCAGTTTATCTACCTTTAAGCCATAATTTTCTCTTTTACTTTGGGATGTTTTTCTCTACTGAGGAACTCTAAATCTTTCCCATCCCATAAATATGGGAACATAAACCTGTGATTTATTGCAATTTAGCTTCTGTTTCTGTGGAGGAGGTTTACTGTGCTGAGAAAACTCATTAATCTCATTCACAGCCCATAGTATAAACATAACCTTTACAATATATAACAGAACAAATTATGTGTTTGTGTGATTTACTGTTTCTGTTTTTGAAAACGAACAAATTATAGTGTTTTTTCAACTTTAATTTTAATATTTATTGATAAATTTGCACTATTAACACAAACTTGTATCAAATACATTGTTTTTCACTTTGGCATTTGTTTTTACCTTTATTTATTGTACAAAGAAATATCAAAGTGTGATTTGACATAAAACAAACTTCAAAGCAAAATTATCTTCGGTTGTGTTAGCATGTTATAAAATTGGCTTGCGATACTGAATGTGATTCTGAACATAGTTTTACATCTACATGTTGATATCTTTTAAATTCTGTTTCATATTAACTTAGTACAGAATTTCTTTAAAAGAAATACACTTAAAAATATCATGCCATACTAATTGGTGCAGACTAATTTCTTTATTTTATGTTCTAAATTGTTTAGCTATGTCATTCTAGATTCCTTTGAGATCTATCATTTGAATTTTTGAAGGTGTAATTGTGATAATATGAAAAAAGGTCTGCTACCATTTTATGAACTTTGCTCTAAATCATTTCTCAGTTGTTTCATGCATCTTTCATGAAAACTTCATTTGATATAATTTGCTCTCTTTGTAAACATTGGAATTAAAAAAAAATGATTCTCAATTTCTTACATAGAACTGGACTTTCTCCATTGTAAAAGCATTCTAGCATCATTTAGTGGTTTACAAAATGATAATTTCAACAATTAGCAGGAGGAAATATTGCTTTCTTAAGCTCATTTTCTGCAATATAAACGCTTTGTTTTTATGTAGCTAAGATTTTAAAGCAACGACTTAACTTATTAATCATTAACTCATCATCAATTAAAGGACTATGTGTTAAAAGGTATTTTAACACTCAGGAAATGCTTCAGCACGTTGGTCTGGGCAAGGACTTCTTGAGCAATACCCCCAAAGCACAGGCAACCAAAGCAAAATTGGAAAAAAAGGATCACATCAAGCTAAAAAGCTTCTGCACAACAAAGGAAACAATCAACAAAGTGAAGAGACAATCCACAGAATGGGAGAAAATATTTCCAAACTACTCATCTGACAAGGGATTAATAACCAGAATATATAAGGATATACAAAAACTCAATATGAAAATATAAAATAATCTGATTAAACATGGGCAAAGGAAAATGTCTGAACAGACATATATCAAAAGAAGAAATACAAATGCCCAATAGGTACATGAAAATATGCTCAATGTCATTAGTCATCAGAAAAATTCTATTTAAAACTACAATGAGATATCATCTCATCCCATTTAAAATAGTTTTTATCAAAAAGGCAGGCAATAATGGATGCTGGTGAGGATGAGGAGAAAGGGGAACCCTCATACACTGTTGATGGGAATGTAAATTAGTGCAACCACTATGGAGAACAGTATGAAGATTCTTCAAAAACCTAAAAATAGAACTACCATATAATCCAGCAATCATACTGCTAGAATATAACCCCAAAGAAGAAAATTCAGTATAGCAAAAAAAACAAACAAAAACAAAACAAAACAAAACAAAAAAAACTGTACTCCCATGTTTATTGCAGCACTATTCATAATAACCAAGATTTAGAATCAACCTAAGTATCCATGAATGGATGAATGGTTAATGAAGTTGTGGTAAATATACACAGTGGAACATTATTTAGCCATAAAAAAGAATGAAATCCTGCCATTAGCAACAACGTGGACAGAACTATAGAACATTATGTTAAATGAAATAAGCCAAGCATAGAAAGGCAAAGCTCACATCTTCTCACTTATATGTGGGAGCTAAAAACTAAAACAATTGATCTCATGGAGACAGAGAGTAGATGGTTACCAGAGTCTGGGAAGGGTAGTGGAGAGGGGGAGATAAAATGAGGATGGTTAATGGGTGCAAGAATATAATTAGATAGGTAGAATGAACAATATTTGATAGCACAACAAAGTGACTATAATGAACAATAAGTTAGGGTATGCTTTAAAATAACTAAAAGAGTGAAATTGGAATGTTCCTAATGCAAAGAAATGATAAATGCCTGAGGTCATGGATACACTAATCACCCTAATCTAATTAATACACATTGTATGCCTATATCAAAATATCACTTGTACCCTATAAATGTATATAACTCTTAAGTACCCATATTAATTCAGAATAGTTTTTCAAGAAAGCATTTTTCTTAGTAAGTTAATATTATCCAATTAAAGTACGATCTATTTTAATTTCTGTGAGTAGAATATTCTGAAAAATATTGAGAGCATGGAAGATCTTTGACTAAAGCTGAAAGAGAAATAGTGTTTACAAGAAACTTAGGATGGGTTCAAAATACAAATCTGGAGACTATCCAGCCATTGTTAATATAAGGAGTCTGGTTTGCACAACATGGATGTAATCTGACAGCCAAGGGGAGTGGACTGGAATGCGCATGCGTGAACAATGAGGCCTTCACTGTACTAGTTAATGGGGCGCTAGACACCGTTGAGTGAGCATGTGTACTGCATGACCATCACATTCATAATGACTGAGTGAGTGGAACAACAAATCTGCATCAAATTTTCTGTTAAGCTTGAACATTACTCCACAGAAACTATTCCAATGATTCAGAATGTTGTAATGTAATGATGATGTAATGAGTGCAGCACAAATAAAAGTGTGGCACAAATGCTTCGAAGACAGTCGAGAATCTGTTGAAAGTGATCCACATTCTGGAAGTCCCGCAACAAGGAGAACACCTGAGAATGTTGAATGTGAATGGGCTGCCATCAATAAAGATCAGCAACCCACAGTGCTAGAACTACAAGCTGATCTGGGGATTCCAAAAACCACTGTGTCCAAGATTTTGACACAGGATCTTGGCATGAAATGTGTCATGGCAAAATGCATTCCATAGCTTCTGCTACCAGAGCTGAAGGAACATCATGCTGCACTTGCTAATGACTTGATTCAAACTGCTACCAATGAACCAGATTTCCTCAAGAAGGTCATACATGGAGATAAATTGTGGGTCTATGGCTATGACCCAGAAACGAAGGCCCAGTAGTCCCAATGGAAGTCACCTGGTTCTCTACCCCTGAAGAAGGAAGGCACAGCAAAGTCTCAGCAAAATCAAAACCATGTTAACTGTGTTTTTTGATTGGGAAGAAGTTGTCCATCACAAGTATGCTCCTCCAGGCCAAACAATTAATAAGGAGCAATATTTAGGTCATTAAATATGAAATGTCCAATTTCAAATCAAAAGTTTCATTTATTATATCTCAAACAAGAAGCAGTGCAAGTAATCAAAGTATGCACGTAAACTATCAACAAAGTTTTGCCATCTGAACAGTAGCTTGCTTATGCTACCAACAAAGAAGTCTGGAGAGTGAGTGGCTCATTTTCAAGATTAAAATCACCAGAACAGAACTTTCCCAGCAATCTATATACTGTGCATTCATTAGCCACATCCTTCCCAAACACTTTGTTGATATGTCGAGCTATCTGTGCTGCATTACTGGAACACATGCTGCATGATGGCATTCATATTCAAAAATAACAAAATTTTTTACTTATCCATGTTTTCACAAAAATTGCTCTAAAAAAATGTTGAAAGATAATCACAGTCCAAACCATGTGTTTGAAAGAATGAGGATGTACCTTCACACCAAAAATAAAAGTGTCAAAGTGAAACGTCAGAGATATCAACTGTCAAACTTATTAAGAAAATTGGACATTTTGTTCTTAAAACCTCAATGTTCTTTGTTGGTTGAGAGATGCAATGCACAGTTATGGGCAACTGGTGATTGTCAGGTTTGTTATGACAAAGCATTTTCTCTTGCATCACATCTCCTGCAGAGATTTTGTCAAAACATCAAACTACCCAGGTGACTCAGCCCTCTATATCCCAGATTTGGCACCCTGAGACTTTTGGTTTTTCCCAAAACTAAAATCACCTTTGAAAGGAAGAGATTTCAGATCATTGATGAGATTCAGAAAAATACTATGAGGCAGCTGATGGCAATTCCAACACAGGATTTTGCAGAGTATTTTGAACAGTGGAAGAGATGCTGAGAGAACAGCGTGAGGTCCCAAGTTACCTACTTTGAAGGGAACTGAGGCGTCATTGTCCTATGTACAATGGTTCTTTTATCTCCTATCTTCTTCAATAAATGTCTCCCTTTTTCATAGTACATGGCTAGATACTTTCTGGACAGACCTTGTATATCTTCCAGTAATCAAGAACTTTTAAAAAGTAAATTTCCTACTTGTTATTATTTCTTCTTCTTACTGGCTTCTGGCAACTGAAAGTAAAGCCTTTAGCTGTCATCCAACCTGTTGTCACCAAGCCTCTCAGAAAGGCAGTAGAGAGCACTGAGAGAATGTGACAATACAGCAAAACCATTGCTTCAAGCATGATGCCATGAAATTCATGAGGCAGCAAAAGGGAGCCAATTTTTCAATCCTAGGTAATCCTTGGTTTATCAATAATTGAATTTAGAAGCATAAACTGGTGCTTACCAAATGAATATTTGGTGTTTGCTCAAATCTCATCCTGTTGGCTGCTGATTTAAACCTCTTCTCCAAATCAAACTTGAACATTTGGTTAATATGCATCAGTATATAGCTTAATTTCTACTGCCTGAGGGGTTTACCAATAATGCTCTGATATATTATAATTCTTTTCATCTGGCCATTTTTTTTTTTTTTTTTTTGCTCCTCTCCTCTGATCTTGATATGGATAGAGCACATGGGAAATCATAAGGATTAATTTACCAACATAATGATTAATATATCAACTTTCTGTCTCAGAAAGTTACTTTTGAACAACAAGTCTCAGAATTCAATGTGCCTTTATAGTTTCCCTACCACCACAATACCCTGGCCTATTGTTACACGACGATGGCAATTTCTGTGTGCAATTTCAGCCAATAATAATAGCATAGTTGCCTCAAAGAACAGCACCAATGGTTGGATATCTAAGTGCTTCCTTGGTTTTTACATAGTGCTTCTAAACAAGAGAATAGAAGGAGATAGACAAAATAACTCCTAAGCTATTTACCCTCATGATATTATTCAATTCAGTTCCATAGGCTTTGCACTTTGGGAAAATTTATCCCAGATTGTGATAATGATTAACTACCAGTGCTATTGTTCTGCATTCAAACAATTTCTTAGATGTTTTTGACTTTCCAGTATTTAGTAGAAAATTGGAAAATATTTTAGCAATATTTCTGCTAGCCAGAATCTCTTTAATATCAAAGTATCTCCTCAGAGACACTTCCTTTTAGTCCTTTCTGTAAAAGATAAATATGAATACAAATATTACAATTTATACTTATTAATGTCTGTTATTAATATGTTTGCTATTTCTGTGACTCATTGTGACTAGGAAAAAAAAATCCTCAGAACTGAGGTCACATTTACATCTCAGTATTATACAACATATATTTAAATACTCATAATGAACAAGAGAATGATAAAAGAAAGCAAACTATTATTTTCAAATTACATACTACTAGTTTATATATTTTTCAAATTACTGCTATTTCAGGAAAGCATATTGAAAGATAAGGTTTAAGAATTCCATGTTGCATTATCCTTAATGTTATTATATTTGTAAAGAAAGCCTGAAAGGTAACTGAAGAATGAGAAGACCTTGCAAGTATTTTAGATAATAAAACACACGGAAGAAGCTGATTGTCAACTCTCTGAACAACTTAAGAGTTATTCAGAGTTGCTAATAAGTGATCCAAGATCATTTAGAAGTATCACAAAAGATATATATATATAATATATATTATTTATTTATTTATTTATTTATTCAGCATATTACAGGGGTATAAATGTTTAGGTTACATACATTGCCTTTGCCCCACCTGAGGAGTCAGAGCTTCAAGCATGTCCATCCCCCAGAGGGTGCACACCACACCCATTAGGTGTGTATATACTCATCCCCTCCCCCCACCACCTGCCTGACACCTGATGAATTTTACTACTATATGTGCACATAAGATATTTTGATAGAACATGGTTATTTTCTTGTACAATAATTTTATATGATTAGCATACAAATGTATGAAATTCTCAGATATCTAAAATTAATCAATCAATGTTAAAATATCTACAGAGAAAAAAAGAGAAGACAAAAGAGAGATTTGTAAAGAGACACTTTGGAAGATTAGCACATAATTTGCTCTGAAATGGAAGAGATGATCTATAGTAAAGTGGGCAAAGTATTACTATTATGCTTTCATGCATTCACTTTTTACGACTTACCTGCTGCACCCACCTTCCATCCCCCTACACCCTGATATTTCTTTGTCAGGCTTTCCCTCAGTGGTAAGAGTGGCTGGTATTGTTCCTGTATTGAGAGCTACTTTTCACAAATTGTTGCAATGATTGGTGTAGTGTCCATATACTATGATAAGTTATCACCTAAAATACCTTCCTGGTTCCTGGTATTTTAAAGTAAAATAAAATGTCCTGCCACCTACGAATTTCATGAGATCATCAACTTTACTGGCATTATTTTTTGCAAGCATTAAACTTTTGGAAGCAACATTAAATAAGCTTTATTTTCTGTTTAAAACAAATAAAGAAAAATAGTCATGATGTGTTAAGTGCTTACCATGCATCAGACACTGTAATGATGCCTTTCATGCGTCGTCTCATTTAATCCCCACGACGACTATGTTCAGTCAGTCCTATCAGCATTTTATAACCAGGTAAGTAAAGCT
>CM052445.1:32704289-32732143 GCA_028533085.1 Varecia variegata
GAAAATGCAAAACACAGATTGGAGAAAATATTTGTAATGTAAATGTCTTAGAAAGGACTTATATCCACAATATATAAAGAAATGTTAGAACTCAATAAGAAGATAATTTTAAAATGTCCAAAGGACATTAAAAAAGGCAACATAAAAGAAGAGCTCTTTAAAAGATATTCAACATTATTAGGCATCATGGAAATATAAATTAATATTACAAAGAGATACCACTACACATTGAATGCAATAGCTAAAATTAGACTGAAAGTACAAGTGTTAATGAGTATGTGATATAACTAGGCCTCTGATACAATGCTGGTAGGAGTACAATAAGATACAGCCACTTTGGAAAATGATTAAATGGTTTCTTACAGAGTTTAACATAACCACGATATGACCTAGCAATCCCACTCTCAAAATTTATCCAAGATAAGTAAAAACATATTTTCTCACAAAAACATGAGAATGATGTTTCAGAAAAGCTTTATTTATAATAGTCACAAACTAGAAAAATCTTAAATATCTACCAAAAAGTGAATTCATATATAAATTGTGATATGTTTATAGAAAGGAATATTAATCATCAATTAAAAATGAATGACTTATATACAAACACTGTGAATGAATCTCAAAAACATTATGTTGAAAATGAGAGGCCAGACACAAAAGTATACATCCTATATAGTTTTATTTATATGAAATTCTAGGCCAGACAAAACATAGTAATAGGTGAGAGATTTGACTAAGAGAACATTATGGATGTAAAAATTTTATATTTGTTGACTTGAGTTGCAGGTATGTGGGGGTATGCATTTGCCCAAACTTCTTACACACTTAAAATAGGTGAATTTTATTTCATGTAAATTATATCTAAGTTTACTTAAAAAACAAAATTGCACATTATAAAATAATTTTGGTTGTGTTTTATCTTTTAATAGTTTCATGTGTTAATAATTCCTTTTTCTCACTTCCATGATATGATATTATGTACATTTATAAATTCATTTCACTCTCTCCCACCACCACTCATTATTGAAAAGTTGAGTCTCATTTAGCTGAACTTTTCAGCTTACAAGTTTAATGGGATAATAATACAAAGCAGGTAAAACATTTGGATTTTATTCCATTACTAGATATTAAGAATTATTTGTGAATGCGATAGTATTACTGGTGAAGACAGAGATTAGAATGTTAGAACCAGTTTTAAATAAAGAGTAATTCACAAATAATGAAAAAAATTGGATAATATACCAAATTCTACTTGTCACGAAGTTCATGGTGCACAGTTAAGCATAGATTTTAAAATATTAAATATTAAAATTAAAATATAATGTAACCTGATATTTAATATTGTAATGAGAAAAATTAATTTTCATTGCTGCTGAAATTGTTAACTGATTATTTCTTCAAATACATGAAAATCAGTTTCTAAAGAATTAGTCCCCTCCTCTCCTGAGAACTTATTATATAAGGTGTTTTAGGTACTGTGTAGACATACATTTTAAATTCACAGGTACATGTTCAGCTCAATATATATTAGAAAAGCATAACCTTATAAAACAATAAATTCATATGAATTTTTGCTTCATATTAAAATATGTTAAAATGCATTCAAGTTCTACTTAAAAAATTTCTAAGTAATAATATTATTATTGAATATGTAATTCAAATTAGCCAAAAATTGAGGATGATACAAAATAGCAATTTCATAATACTCTGCATTTCTATTAATTCAGTAATTAAATTTATAAATTACTATATTATTTTACTTTTATTTTAAATTCCACTCTTAAAAAAAAAAACACAAATCATCTTCAATTATAAGCACTGATTCAAATGCTTATAATCTTTATCTTCTACTAATGGTTTAGTTTTGCATAGATATTAAACTTTTCCTATTTTCTGTTTCTTTAAATGCTGCTTGGAATAAATGTCTAGTCATTCTTCTAGAAAAGTAAAGGAAGTAACGTATTCTAAAACTAATACTTATTTATCAGAAGTGTTCTCTCTCAGAGGGCTAAAATACCTACAGTTAACTTATTTTGTATAATGCCTAAAAAGAGCTCAAAATTCTATGTTAAAAATACTTCATAATACTTTTTTTGCAAGAATTTTCAGGACACATTTTTACCATGTTCTGCTGTCTGATAAAAGGCACCATTTATGCTTGGCATATAAAAGTTGATTTTTGATGCAAAGGGCTAATTTCTCGCTCAGAAATTCCTGCTTATTTTATTGAAATCCATCCGTATGCATACTATTCTTGTTCTATTTAATTTTGACACGAACTTTAAAAATTAAGCACTAAGTTGAATGATTATGCATGATATTAACAATTATCAATTGCTAGTAATCAATTACTGCTGAGGAAGGACAATTTGATGCATTCATACTTCCAAGAAAAGTATTTAAATGTTTTGTTCTTCTGATGACTCACTGCTGTCATCCTTCCGGCTGCATTTTTCCACATTCACAGGCCTCTTCACATTCATTTTAATTTGTTATTTTAATCAATAATACTGAAATCACAGAGAGAAAAACAGCCAGCTTAGTAAAGACTGTGGACTCTGTTTATTTGAGCTAATTGTGCCAATTTCACACATATACAAATAGCCAGGTTAAATGGAAGCTTGAGCCCTTGCCTTGCACACAATAAGTATTTAGACAGTGACATCTCATGGTAGAAACTCCTTTTTGTAACTCTGATTTTGATTTTGTAAGTGTTTGCCCTTCTTCCCAAAATGTCCTTTTTTAAAATATTTTGCCTGATTCCTGTAACTTTGGGGACTAAACGTGGATATGTTCCCAAAACATATAGATACTCCCTTTCTTTTATGCTTTTTCTTATGCCGTTTCTCTGACTGTTTCAAGGACTGGTAGAATGCTAAGTGTAGTGCTAAGGAGAAGGATTGAGAGAACATTAAGTAAAAAGATGAATAGATAATTGGTAACTTTTGAAAAGAGAGTATCCTTTGAAGTCAAAACATTTCAAAAGTTTCTTAAGAAGTTGAGAGTTGATGATTAAACAGAAGTAATCCATATAAGCATTTTTCAAACTCTTGTTTGAAAAATGTGGAAATGAAAATGAAATAAAGGAGAAAGAAACTAACGTGTCATGTGAAGATCTTTCAAAGCTTTTGACAGTGAAGAGTAAAATGTCAGAGACCAATTGAGAGGGACAGGTTAAATATTTTACAGTGTGCAGAGATAATTGAAGGAGTGGGTTCCCAGAGGATGAAAAAGGAGATAGAATTTGAGAAACTTTCCCTTAAAAGGCAGCCATACCTCAATGCCTGTGAGAATTTGAAAAAGGAAAAGAGAATATTCTAAGACTCAAATATTTTGGAGGGTAGAGATGTATATTGGGGAACTCATGCCAGTCAAATCTGATCTTTTGGTAAAGTAAAAAAAAAAAAAAGATATGTATGTGTGAGGGCAGGGAGTATATATGGAAATCTCTGTACCTTCCTCTCAATTTTACTGTGAGCTTAAAACTATTCTAGAATTTGATATGTAATATATTTCTATGCTTATTTGTTTATAATGTCTCTCTCTCTTCTATGATGTTAGCTCATGAGAGCAGAAACTTGTTCCCTTTTGTTCACTGCTACAATTTAAGCACTAAAAAGGTGGCTGACACAAAATAGGCATGCAATAGCTATTTTTTAATTAATTAATCAATTAATGCCAAGCAACTGTCATGTCATCACCTTTAGGATAATTGCTTTCCAGGTCCTGTCAGCAAGATGTAAATAATAGAGTGAAACTACATGTGGCTGGAATTCTGGGTTAAATTTTGGAAATACAATGTTAGCTTTTAAAAGTCCTGGTGTCTTCTGCTCAAAGGAATAAAAGACATAAGAAAAAAATCATTACTCAGATAACTAATTGCACACCAGATGTCGGGGTACGTTGATTTGCTCCAGTAAGGGGATCACATTTGAAACAGCAGTTGCATTTGAAATAACCACCTGTCGTTTCTTAGAAGTCATCTATCTTCAGCACCAGCCACACTGGAGAGAGAAATGAGGGTGGGGTAGGAATCAATTTCTATGCATCTTTCAAATAGTTGACTGTGGCACAAATCTCTAATGATCCCCCAGGGATGCAGTACCACTTGGGTCAAAATTCTACTTTTCCCACTTAGGAACTTTATTGTATGCATTTTGTATTTTTCTTAACTTCTTAATATGCATTTTTAAAACTTTTTTACTTGAAAAATAAAAATTATATATATTTATGGTAAAAAAACAAATAAATAAATAAAAATAAAATCTATTTTTAAAACAGACATTGTCTTTCTACAATTGATGGCATGAATTCAGGTGTGAGGAAAACAAGTCTTCTGAGAAGCTACTGTTAGTGTTATAAGGAATCAGTTCAGGAGCTTAAGAAAATAATTCTAAATCAGGAATAAAGTTCCCATTGAAGCTAGACACCATGCTTTTGCATTGGTTAAGAATGTCTCCACTTTTTTTCCACTTTTATAATTCTAAAAAATGAAGATTCAAAAGACAGGGTATATTTTTGTGGACAGGAACTGGATTGATGAACAAAAGTATTAGAAGGCAAGAGGTACTAGGGTATTCTAAATATTATTATGTGATATTTCTTGAATTCAAAGAAAAATTTTCCTGCTTCTAGATTCCTTGTCTTTACAAAAAGGCCAAGAATAAATTGATTGGCAATGGACTTTAGGCTAGAAAGTGGGCCAAGTGTTACAGGATCAGAAATGAAATGGGAAAGTAGAAACTGTTATCTCATTCATATTTAAAGGTTAGATAAAATTAGGCTTGGAAGCTGTGATTTGTTAGGTGTCAAATAATGAAGTGATGTCTGTGGAGAGTATTAGAAGTGAAACGTGGTGATAGATATGTCCGAAGGATTGGCCCTTGTCCTCCTAAAGAGCTCAGGTGGAATCTGATGACTATTACAGGATGGAATAAATGGGTTTTGAAATTTTGGAGGACAAGAATGGGCAGTGGGATATATTGAAGCAAGAAAATCCACATGCTAGTGCTATCTTGTAGTATAGCAATGGATTATACCATTTGAGAAGTAATATTAGTAGGACATTCAAGTGGATATCATCAATGTGTTACAGAGACTTTGAAAGAGTGGAAGTCAAATGGAGAAAAAAGGAAACAGCCTTAGTTATCTTAGACAAGTTACATTATGTGTTTTTGCTTGTTTTCTTGTATGTGAGAAAAAAGATATAATAGTTACTATCACCCATGAGTAAGATTAAAAGTGAATGGATCATTTATGGAAACCATCTGGTACACAACAGTTTTTATTTAATAGTAAGTCTTAATTTTTACTTTTTTCTTTGCCTAATTCCTTAAGAGAAGAGTTACTTTTTCAGTTTAATAAATTAATAGATTTAAAACAAAATGAACATCTACTCCTCTGCTACTAGTTAGGGAAATATTTCCTCTGACTACATTTGAAGAAAACACTATGTGATTCTAGAAAGTAAAGAATATGGAGTCAAAAGAAAAAGATATCTGTAAATGAAATAACTGAAAAAGACAGATTAAAAAATCCAGATTCTCATTGTGTCAAAAGACTATTTCTTTATCTTTAACCTAGATTTTACACACTGTATTCATTTGAATGCCTAATAAATGAACACATTAAATACTAAGTACAATTTTTTTATCTCCATTGCAGAGTCTGCAGCCACTGGAATTGCCAATCCTGGAGGCCACCAGGAGGCAGATACAATAATCCTTCAGGATGTCATCCCATTCTGGTTCTAATGAGCTGAGAGGATGCTACACTAAAGACTCAGGTAAAGTTTGCCAAATGTTCTGTCCATTAAGAATATTGCCTCCCTTCTTTAAAAAAGCAATTTGGATTAAACTTATTATGCCTATTTTTATTGTTATTAAACAATCCATTTCCAAAATATAGGTCTCTTGGCTTCTAATTCACTTCCATATCATCATCCCCACAATGATTTATACTTCCCAGCTCTCCAAACCTCCCTGCCCTCCCCCAACATTCCACCATGCCCTCTTCATTTTACCAGACTACTCCATATTCACATCATCTTCTTAGAGGCTCTCTCCAGAATACAATACTTCACCTCCAGGCTCTTAGAGTGGGAAATGTTGATTTCCTCACACATCATATACCTCATTATGGGAAAATTGAGTTAGCTTTTTCTTTGCTTATTATTCATGCTTCAATACTAACTTTCCTCTAACCTCTGGTAAAAATCATCTCTTCCTTGAAGCTCATGAATGTGTTTATACCACCCTCTCCCCTCTTAGTAATAGCTTACACGCATTCAGGGTTTATTAGGTACTAGACATTATTTAAACATTTTATTAATGCACATTTAAATTACTTAATCATAATAAAAGTACCTTTTCCTCCTAACACCTTTTCTGGTCTCTATAAATTTCATACAGATACATTATTCTTTACTGATTATTAAATGATACAATGTCATGAAGTTCAGTCCTAAGATCCATTCCCTTTTGACTCAGTACTATATCCATAGACCACTTAGCCACCACTGGATTGAGTTATATACCATTGAGTCCCAAATGTATATCTCTAGGCCATACCTTGACCCTGAGCTATAGACCAATTTATGCAGCTAATTACTTGATAACTCTATTTATATATCCAAAACAACCTCCAATTCAACAGTTCACACTTATCTTTTATGTACTTTATTGTAATGAATAGAGCTACCATCTGCATGGTGGTGTGTGTAATAACCACAGGAATCATCACTAATACATATCACATCTTACCCAGTGAACAGATCCCCAAGTACTTTCAATTTTATGTCTTAAACATATCTTGAATCCATCCATTTCTCTCAATCAACATGCTGTTTTTTCTTTATTTAAACTACCGTTACCTCCTGGGTGAACTATGTCTCCCTACATTTATTCTTGACCACTCAAATGTTAACACATTGATTCAGAGTAATAGTTTAAAAATGGTCCCTGGCTTCACACAGGGGTTCTTTTGTGAATTACAGAATCCTTGACATGGCTTACAACATGTTAGATCATTTGCCCCTGTACTCCATTTCAGTGTCTTCATGCACCTGTCTCTGCCTTGTTTGTCTCTAATTCCGGCTGGTCTCTTTCAGCTCTGCTAACTTACTGTGCTCCTTCTTACCACAGGGACTTTGAGTATCCCATTCCTTCCATCTGTAACACCCTATGCCTTCTGTTCCTCTCCAGTCTTTGGAAGTTACCTCTTACACGAACATTTGGTCATTAAACATGAAATGTCAGATTTCTAATCAAAAGTGTAGTTTATGAAAATCTCAAACAAGAAGCAGTAAAATTAATCAAAGTATGTTCCTACAATATCAACACAGTTTTGCCATCTTAATAGTAGCTTGCTTATGCCAGCAGTGAAGAAGCCTGGAGAGCGAGTGGCAATGAAATTGCAAAAGGCAATTCTTACAGCTTGTTGAGAATTGAATATTTTTCCTTGCAAGAAGTGGTCCAAAGCCTGGAAGACGTGGTAGTCAGTTGGTGCAAGGTCTGGTGAATATGGTCAATGACAGAGAGTTTCTAAGTCCAGCTTCTGTAGTTTGGGCAGCGTCGTTTTTGGTGACATGTGGT
Source organism: Varecia variegata (assembly GCA_028533085.1). Taxonomy (NCBI): domain Eukaryota; kingdom Metazoa; phylum Chordata; class Mammalia; order Primates; family Lemuridae; genus Varecia; species Varecia variegata. The sequence goes on from CM052445.1 coordinate 32,711,882, forward strand.
CTTGCAATGGAATTGACCTGTCTCTATTGACCAATCTCAGCTACTTAATTGGAAGCATCATCATCATTCCATCCAGTTGGTTTCAGTAGAAATCTGCTGTAATGGATTGACTAGGTTTCATGAAGCTGTAGTGGATAATACCAGCACTGGGCCACCAGACACAATTGGCTTTTTCTGATGAATCGGTTATGGACTGTGTTTCAGCACTTGATCTTCATCTTCATCTTCATCCAACCATTTTGTGATTGCCAAAAAGAATCCATTTGTCATCACATGTAACAATATGGTGTAGAAATAGCTTGTCTTTATATCGTGACAGCAAAGAAAGGCAAGCTTCGAGAGGATTTCTCTTCTGATGCTTGTTTAATTCATGTGGAACGCATCTATCCAGATTCTTTACTTTGCCAATTTGTTTCAAGTGGTCCAATATTGTTGGAATAGTAACGTCAAACCTTGCTGCTAATTCATGCACAGGTTGAAATGGATTTTCTTCCACTACAGCTTTCAGCTCATCGTTATCCATCTTGGTCTCAGGTTGCCCACGTGGTTCATTTTCAAGATTAAACTAACCAGAACGGAACTTCTCAAACCATTGACATACTATGCATTCATTAGCCACCTCATTCCCAAACACTTTATTGACATTTTGAGCTGTCTGAGCTGCATTGGTTCCACTATGGAACTCAAATTAAAAAAGAACACACATTTTTGACTTATCCATGGTTTCACAAAAATTGTTCTAAAAATTTTGAAAGATAATCACAAGCCAAAATGTGCATTTGCAAGACTGAGAATATACTTTCACAATAAAAATAAAGCAAGAAGTGTCAAAGTGAAATGTCAGAGATATTAACTGTCAAACTTATTACTTAAGGAAATGAGACATTTCATACTTAATAACCTAAATACTTACTTAAATATGCAAACATTTCACTGACTTATCATTTACTATAAGTGTACATTTGTACATATATTTTCAATTACAAAGCTGTTGTTATTTTAACCTTTAGAATACTTTATATTTTTCCACATTTATTAAACAATAATTATTTGGTTAATGTCTGTTTTTTCCTCCAAGTTGTAGGCCTGTGGTCATTATGTTCTTAACATATAGCATGCATACGGTTGGCCATGGACATAGGCCAGAGAAATGACCTAAAAATCTGTAGGAAAAAAAAGTAGAGAATCTGAATTTTAAGCTGTAGGTCTAAAACTTGATACTGGCTCATTTTCAGTAGAAGACTTTAGGCAGTTAAAGCTCGATGAAGTGCTGGAGGCTTACCAAGAATCTTTAATTTGTAGTAGAAACCACTGAATAAGGCTGGCACCACGATTACAGGGTGGATATGATACAGTATAATGACTAACTACTACTTCATTTTCATCCACTTGGTAGCTTCTCTTGAATTTCAGGGATTAGAATTTTCTGTATTATCTGAGTTGGACTCTGGACATATTTTCAAGAATTTACCTTAATTTTAAAATCACCTACTCAATTAGTCTGTATATTTCAAAGAAGCAGACCAATAGGATATATATAGTTATACAAAAGGATATTTATTATGGGAATTGGCTCATGAGATTATGGAGGCTGAGAAATCCTGCAATATGCCATCTGCCAGCTGGGTAAACAGGAAAGCTGGTGGTTTAATTCAATTTGAGTCCAAAGTTTTGAGAAGCAAAGGAGCCGGTGTTATAACTCCTAGTTTAAGGATGAAGGTATGAGAACAATGGGGACTGCTGGTGTAAATCCTAGAGTCAGAAGGCCCAAGAACCAGGAACTCTGATGTACAAGGGGAGGAGAGGATGAATGTCCCAGTTCAAGGAAAGATAACAAATTTGTCCTTCCTCAACCTTTTTGTTCTACTTTGGCTCTCAGTGAATGGTATGATGCCCACCCACATTGATGAGTGTGGATCTTCTGTACTCAGTCTACTGACTTAAACACTAGTCTCTTCCAAAAATACCTTCACAGACACAACAGAAATAATGTTTACTAGCTATCTGGCAACTCATAGCCCAGTAAAGTTGACATATAAGTTAACCATTACACCAATCGTCTTGGGTAAATCTTTTTATATTCCAGTTTTGCTTGGAGAGGCATAGCAAGAGTGATGTTGCACTGAGTGATCAGGACCATAATGGAATGTTATGACAGTAAGTAGTGTAGCTCAAGTCCTCACATGCTCTATTTCTATAGTGAAAGAGGGAGGAGGAGGAAAGCACTAGAGGCCTTGATTGAAACTACAGAGAGTCTGAGTTCAGAGTATCTGTATTAGGCAACAAGGTATTAAAATGCAAACTGAAACCTCAATTGCTCTACAAAATAAAATCTATAAGGGTATAAACAATTATTTATGACAACTAAACCTCATATAGCAGGTTGTGATTCAAGCTGCTTCAATCTTATGCAATTCGGGACCTTCATCCCCTGCCTAGAAAGAGGAAGAAACACCTAGAGGATTATGTGGCGGTCTTCTGAACTTTGACCTGAAAGTGATGTAGGTCACTTCAACCCATAGTCTATCAGCCAGAGCTGTTACATCGTCCAGCCCAATTTCAAGAATATTAAAAAGGACTCCACCCTTCTATGTTTATGGAATGGGAGAGGATTCAGATATTGATAAACCTTGTTGTATATACCTCAGTTCTTTCATGACAACCTTGCTGGAAAGAAATCATAAGGCTTTAGGGACTTCAGCAGGTATGCATCTAGGTGGCAGAATATTGCAAGAGGAGATTCTCATTGGTCAATCTGACGCTGAGCCTACTGTCTGAGGACAATGTTCTTGATCATAGATTATTATTGCCTTGACATTATATCCTCTTCAATGGGATAGCCATACAAATTATTCTTGATGTTGAGCTTCATTCAGAAAATAAGTTTGATATTAAAACTAAAATATATGCTTGACAGGCACAGGTCAAATAGTTCTAGCTTTAAAATTAAGCAGTATGCAGTTAAAGCACTTCAACTGCATTAAGAGCTACAAAACTAAATTGGTTTTGTTGGTCTCTCCAAACAGAGATCTCATGACAATTAATATCATTTGCTTTGTTTTGCAGTTTTTTTGGATATCCTGTTGCTATGTTAAAAAGGGAACATATCCATATATTGGTGAGGATTGAGGGGTGGGTGGATACCATGTTCTCAACCAAAGAGATGAATTTTAGTCGGCCATACCCAACACGCCCTGGGCCTCATGATAGAGAATGAAATAGAAATAGAGTGATGCAACTGTAAGATAGCAAGTGTTTGCCTTAGATGCTATGAGGTAGACCACTGAGCACCAATATGGTGCCTCCCTCAGTTTAATGGTATAAAACGAGTGTCAGAAAACTTTTTATAGAAAGGGACAGATGGTAAATATTTAAGGCTTTGTGGACCATAAATCTCTATTGAAACTGATATTTGTGCCGTTGTAAAGTTAAAGCAGCAATAAACAATATGTAAATAAATGAGGGTGGCTGTATTTCAATAAAACTTTATTTACAAAAACAAGCGGTGGGCCAGATTTGGCTTGTAGGTTGTAGTTCGCTGACTCTTGCCTACTAGAAAAGAAGGAAACCCATAGTTTTTTGGCAGCTCTAACTTTGGGTACCTCACTTTATGGGAGATGTATTTGATCAAGGATATTTTGATATGCCTCAATGAAGAACAGGGAGGCATAGATGAATAGAGCCACTCTTGTTTATGTGCTTATTCATGAATGTTTTACACTACCATATATTCTGTAAGTATTACCAAACTTTAAATCCAAATTATTTACTTATGGTAATGTTCAGTTACTGTTTGGTAAACATTTCTTCAATGAATGAAAATAATATAAATGTCAGTATTTCATAATCTTTATCCGTATTTTATAAGTTTGTAAATTTTAATATTATTTTTGTTTTTATATAACACTTGGTATGTGATAGTAATATATATAATTAGTTATATTTCAATTTTAGGTAAGCAAGGAGTGGTTCAATTATGCAACACTTTAAAATATAAATACCTGATGGTTTATGTATCATCAAACATTAACTAGTTATCACATATTACCCGTCTTACCTACAACTTGTTTTAAAGAACCAACAACAAGCATTTGTGGAGTTATAAGTGTGCAGTTCCTGTAATGCAGACTGAACCATAGATTTCTGCAACAAACAAGACAGAAACAGCATTTAAAATTTTAAAAAGTACACATTCTATTTTAGAGTTGGAATCTAAGGACATATTTAGAGATATTGTGTTTCTAAAGCATTGCCTCCTTCTGAAATTCAGCACAACATGCAAATTAAAATGTTACAGTAAAGCAGAAAAACCTTGACTGAATTAGTACAGTGTGGACATATATTAAATATTATTTTTATTTCTAAATGCATAAAGACATACTAATATTCTATTTGGATTTTTTAATTACCTCCACAGATGTCTGCATTTATATAGTTAACCTCTGGCAAATATTTGATACATGAGGTCAAAAATATAGTACCATTGTCTCACCCCATTAACATATTTGAATGTTTGGTAATATAATCATTTTGATCATTAAAATTTTTGTAACTAGCTTGATTACATAGTTGAAAAGAAAAGAATAAAATTGATATCTGAAAAATAAGCCCTATCTATATTGGTAATCATCTTTTGAGGTAGTTTCCAAGTCCTAATCTTTGGTCCCCAATCCTCAGTGTGGTCTTGGATGGTAAAAATGGAAGACTGTCACCTTAAACCAGAAATACGTATTGGACATTTTTCTTGGGCCTTATATAAGGCTGCTTCGAACAAATAAAATTCCAAGTTTCTTTGCTTTTAGTTAATTTCAAATGTACTTACTAATGTGGAATTATTTTCTTATGATGATTAGAAGCTCAGATTTATGGCAATAATTATCTTTTTACAGGAAATTCTATTATTTTTTATAAAGTAGTTTATTCTGTAGGTATAACAGTCCACAGAAAGATATAACTCTGGTTTATGGGATTAGCACTAGTCCCCTAAAATTTTCAGGTACAATATTCACACCATCCTTTTTCATGATTTTCTGATTTTCTTCTTTGTGTAGATGTTAAAACTGAAAAGAAATGGTAACACTGTCAGAGCTGATACTATAACAAGTCATCCCAACTCTCCATACTCTCTTCAATTTATTGGGCTTTGCTGTCATATCTGACTTAGACTTCCTACTATTTCAGATAAAGAGTATGGTTTCAAGAGATAAAGGAGGATAGCAATTTTCAGATACATTTTTTTCTCTTCACCTTGCTAGAGATCTAGGCGTACTGTTCACCAAAAGACAGTTTATATAACAGGCTTATGTATATAAAGTTGAAAATATTTTAGTTGTCAAAGTCAATCTATTTCATAGAGGAGAATTTTTGTTTAAAGAGGAAGAAAGATGAATAAACTTATAAGTTGCTGCTGTGAGATTTTAAAAATCATGAATATTATTCAGGTCAAGTGTCATTTAAAATTGCTAGCGTCTTGTTGTTTTAGAACAATACAATTGATTCTGCATCCTCTTGCAAAACACAGCACACTTGATAGAGAGGGCATGGCTACATGAGCCCTTGTCCTCTTGAGTCCAGAGCTATTTAAGACTTGAGTTTTGATATTGTCTCAGGGTGCTCTAAAAGGTCCCTCTGAAGTTACTTGTGCAAACATTACCGGAACTGATAACATTTAGAGATCATTGCTAGAGCTGAACAATGAAGTGGCTGCCTGAAATATTAATTAAAGGTATCTGCCTGGTTTCTGTCCCTTAAACGTGATATACACATTTAAACTCATTGAACCCATTCACCCCCCACCACACACATACTCTTTACATTCACACATGCAATAAATGGTGGCTATATTAAAAAGCAAGTTTGAGTGGGTACCAGCTGTGGTGGTAGTGGCAGATTGGGTGGGCCTGTCCCAAGTGCCAATGGTGAAGGACTGGGATGGGTGATCCCCCGGCCTCTTGAAGGCATGCTTATATACTGGGGGGTCTAGAGCTGGGCCAGGAGACTTATGCTCAGCCCCACCAGCTGGTGCATGCAGGTTCTGGCTGTGTTAGATATGAGCAGGATGATCCTCTGGCCACCAGCAGAATGTTAAGGTTGAAACTGCAGCACCTGTATCATGGCCCTGCTACTGGGAAGGTCAGAGTTGTTTTCAGTGGGAGCAGCCATAGGCAGGTGGCTGAGGGGCATGTGCTTCACTCATGCTTCAGCCCTGCAGCAACTCATAATGGTGGTAGCTATGGACAATGAAATTTGTCCTTGGAGATTGTGAAATTGCATAGCTGCCCCATTGATGAAAGGGGTAGGGTCACTGCCAGTGGCTCTTGCCTCAATCTCACCAGCAGTGGGTTTGGGTGGGAATGCCAGTGGGGGTCCAGGGATGTGGAGTGGAGGGGCTGTTGGGCCCCAGGGCAGGATGCAGTCTGGTAAGGGCCAAGTTCTCAAAATGGTGCCATGCTGTAGCTACTTAGGACTTGGGGGGTTGGAGAACTAAGACTGAGCTTCCTCTCTGGAGCAATATTGTTGTTCCCTGTGTTAGTTTCAGAGTCTGCAAAGGTGGCTCTTCTGTGGCTAGGAATTACTGGTGGGAATGGACCACTAGGGGGTCCACTTATCCTTTCCTCCCATTAGGAAAGGCTGCCTCATTTCTGTCTCCTTCCTTGATTTCTGTATTTCTGTCATGTGTCTGCTGAATTTCATTGTCCTCTCTTAGATGATCTATTCAAAACTTGATTATCTACTTCCTATTAATATTTTTGTTCTTCTTTGAGGAAGAGGTGAGGTGAGTACCAGTCATCTTGAGGTCCCTCACTAATTTTTCATTTTTTTTAATTGCACGTGTGTGTGTATACATCATCTGTTTTTATACACAACACAAGTAAATATTTTGACATAAAGTTTTAGTTTAATAAATACTTTGATAAGGACTTTCCAACAGTAACAGTTCCTCTTATGACTGACTATATGCTACTCTTCAAATATTTTCTGTCATGTACTTAGGGTTATTAAATAGTAATTGCAATGTAACATTTGAGGAATATTCAATAAGTTCTGGTAGTTTTATATTTTCATTTATCTTCATAAATGATTTTCATATTCAGGTCATGGTATATTGCAAGAAAAGTGTGGCATATTAACCATCAATTATCCTTTCAGAAATAGTGTGGAAGTAAATTTTATTTAAAGGACTGTGCTAGGAATATTAATATAAAGACTATTTGGAGTTTAAGTGTTTACTCTGTATTTCTAAAAGCTGGGTTAGCATTGAATAAACATATTCTCAGATTTATTCAGCAGTATTTATGGCCAGACTGTCACGATTGTGTCATTTTATAGCAGTGAGCAAAAATTCAGCAAGGCATATGATCTCCAATTTAAAGCCACTTTATGAATGTATTTAAATGTCAGGAAAGGTGATATATTCTGTCAGTTACATGAAACAAACAACAAACAGACTGATAAAATCAGTCAAACAAGTTTTTGGCATTATATATCTACAGTAATTGTTGATGATCTGAAAACTTCATTCTTCAGCATAAAGTCTAGGTGTTACATGGAGTTTATCACAGATGGCCTTTTCTTGATCCCCCCTCATCTATTTTTCTAACCTCTTTTTAATTGTTCAATTTTTTGCTGTGCATTTTTATCTTTATCAATGAATAACCCTGGTAACTACACAATATCAATTGGATAAACCATTTTTTATTGCTAAGTAAGACTGCCTGGGAGAGGGAGCAAATTTTATAATAACAATAATGGTGATAATATAGATGTTGATAATGTAATACCTTATATTCAATATTTATTTCCAGTGATTCTGAAATACCTCTCTGGCCTTCAAGAAATAACTGGAACTGTTATAGCTATTCTTTATTGGTCATTTTGATATATTCTTACCCATTACTGTAGTAGTAATTTGGATACAATTTTCCCACATTAGCTGAATGAGCAATTTTGATCTTGATCTCTCTGAACTTCCTATCTAATGAAATTTAGGATCACGTTTCTAGTCAAGTTGCAATAAAGAGGATATAGTTGAGTGTAGACAGGATTTGTGCAGAGTAGAAACTCCACTTGGTCACATCATACACTGTTTATATCCATCACTTTGTCCTTTCTCCTTCTACCTCCAATTACAAAATAAACATTAAAAGTTAAAGAGATAAAAGATAAAATCAACTAAAAGATTTCAAAATAAGGAAAGATTAATTAGAGTAGGTCAGATTTCCCTTTTTTGAAATGTAGCATTCATTTACATTCATAGAGTCTTTGATTTCATTCTGCCTTCTCAGACATTTATTCTCCTGTTACTTCCATGCTGGATGGAGACTTTCATCCACTCTGAATAAACAGGACAGAAAGTGACTCTTCGTGCCACGCATTTTTCCCTAATATGCAAACACAATTTACAACAATAATAATTAGTACTCACCTAAGAAAGAAAGATACAAATGAGGTTTTAGTGTTGTGTAGTAATTTATAGTGTATGAAAATGTTTTTATACCCAACAATTTATTTTGATGTATTTTAAATCTTCTACTGAAAGCAGCAGCAACCTATACTCAAAAAAACAAACAGGCTATGTAGAGACACTAAAGACACCTTTATTGTGTTCAGGAGGTGCGTTAGTTCATCTTGTGCTGCTATAAAGGAATATCTAAGGCTGGGTAATTTATAAAGAAAAGAAGTCTATTTGGCTCACAGTTCTGAAGATTGTACAAGAAGCATCCTACCAGCATCTGCTTCTGGTGAAGGCTTTGGGAGCTTCCAATCAAGGTGCAAGGGTGGGGGAGAAGCAGATATGCCACATGGTGACAGAAGAAGTAAGAGAGGGAGGAGGTGGTGCCAAGCTCCTTTAAACAACCAACTCCCTAGTGAAATAATAAGGTTAGAACACACTCCTTGGAGAGGGGAGGACACCAAATTATTCATGAAGGATTCACCCCTGTGAACCAAACACCTCCCACCATGCTCCACCTCCAACACTGAGGATCAAATTTCAACATGAGATTTGGAGGGGCTAAATGTCCAACCCATATCAAGAGGCATAAGAATCACTGGGGATGGTGAAATATTAACGTTAACTACCATATTAAATTTATTTCTTACATGTCCAAGAAGAAGGGGTACAAAGCCTGATGAAGAGGTTAATTGTGATTAAATCAATATCTACCATAAAAACCCAAATTCCTTATTTCTATATCAAAAAGAGAAAACATACAAATATGGAATGGAGTATTGTATATATTTCTTATAATTATGTGTGAAATTAGTAATTTTGACATGTGGGGTAAAAAAGGAAAATGAAGATTCAGCCACATGTGTACTCTAGGTGTTTTTCTTTTCCCCATATGTGATTTGTTTGGTCTCATAACCACAACAAAAGATCAGATATCTTCAGCAGTAGTACCTAGAAAGAAGGAAGTTTTGATTTGTTAAAATCTGTCATTACAAGTAAGATAAATTTGTTGAAACAAAATTAATTAAATTTCCTGTTCCATTCTTGGTATTATGAGAAAAATCGCTAAGTGATATAGGACCCTGATTTCTGGTCCCTTGGGAAAAAGAAGTAGATGTTAATATTTTTATACTACCATAGGAAAAAAAATCAAGAGGATACTAAAAATGGTCTGAATTCTGTACATAGACTGGAACTACTATGGTTAGTATTAAATCTGTACCATCATAATGTTGTCCTCATATACAACTCTACCCTTCTTGTTTTCCCCAGCCTGGACACCATAGAGAATAATGAAGACCTTTAGGATGAGTTACAGTATCAAAAAGACCATTGTCATCATGTCTTAAATAGACAAATACATCCAATATAAACATATTCAGGGAGTCTTCTATTCTGAATCCTGGAATAAAGAATTGGACAGTTGGCCAATTGTGGCTATTTATGCTTTTATTTTAAATATTACAATCCCGATTAAATTGATTATAGCTAATTAAAAGATCTTAATTCGAAACAATCCTGATGCCTGGAAAAAAATAAATTGGCTAATTTAAATTATTTAATTTAGTCTCAAAGGGTAATCAAAAAAATAAGGGAAATAGAAAAGTTATAAATATGTTCTGTTACACAGCACATGAAATTTTGGGTACCAAGCCATCCCCCATCATACTCCAGAGGGAAGCAGCCAATATTTTTACATATATGTGTTCATGCTTTTTGTTTCATGATTCTGTTGCAGTTGTCCAGATAGGAATTGGAGCCCTTCCAAAGGCAACCACATATATCCTGGAAATTAAGAGCTATGGTTTATGCAGTAACCTTATATGAGAAATCTGCCTGTAAAGGGAACTGTATATTGAATAGGTCAAACAGTGATTAAACCAATTATGTAATTTTTTGTGTTTATTTGTTTTACTATAACAGACACACAGAGTTGGGAAAGAATAGAGGCAGAAAATCAAAATAAATGAGCAGATTCATCAGTATGGAAGATTTTGTAAGGGAACAAAGAATGTCTACATCTGAAGTTATGATACTGCCCTTGGTTCCTAAAGCTGCAGAATTTTCTAAACGATAGCTCCTGATAGCCAAGAAGTCTAAAAGAGGAAATGCAGAAATCGTTTTATGTTATCCTAATATTTTTTTGAGTATCCTTGACATCAAGTCCCATCACATAAGACTGTCTGCTCATGCTACCAACCTCCTGAACGAACATAATCCATCAGGAAATAAATGTTTTCACAAAATATAGGATATTAGTTTAGGTTTTGAGCTATTTCACTGATCACAGATTGTGATTGTTGCTATATTATTTATTCTGGTTAAGAAAGAATGAAAGAGTGAGACAGAGACAAAGAGAATCTTGGAGAAATTGACCAAGTAGAAGACATAGTAGGTGGTAGGATTAGTTTCTCTTGGCATGGAGCAGGGCAGTCTTGAGCAGAAGAGTACATATTTGAACCCACTGGTATTTGAAGAATGAATAAAAAATTCACAAGAAATAAGAGTGGAAGGAAATTATAGGGACAGAGGAAAATGAGCAGAATATGAAGGTAAATGAGTGAATGATACAGTAAACAGCTGAAAATTACTTCTAGAGAGATAAGAGAACCAACATGTGAAAGTTATAAAGACAGTGTTATCAGTTCAATAGGTAAAAGCACTATCAAATAATAAATTCATGAAAATAATTGTTTTTCTCCTCAAAATCATTCCACCCACTTACTTGGATTTCCTAAGTAGAGAGTGAATATCTTCTTCAGGAAAATTATAATATCGTATCATGTCATATCATATGTTAAGATAATACCACATCTGCATTCAAAATAATACTAGATCATCTACATGGATTTCCACAAATCTAATGTTCTATTCCTCTATTGGGATTCGTGGCTAAGTAATAAATTAAATGTAGTATTTTAATGTAATATGGTCTTTAGAAAATACCAGGCCAAAAACAAATAAACATTGAACCATCTGTATTCAGATTGTGCTCTGTCATATCCTGGTACTGCAAGAGTCATTTTTCTATGATATATAATTCTATTTTGTATACATTCTACAAGAAATCTTATTTTTCTAAGAAAATATGTCTTTAGACATTAGGTATATCCTATAAGAAATTAAAGCATGGAATATTTGTAACAATTTAATATGCATTGTTATTCAGTATTCTTCTCTTTATGTGTGTGGGAAAAGAATCAATTCACACTTGTTTAATCTTTAAAAAAGCAGTAATCGTGATCTGATGGGTTACGTAGCTGAGAAGTCTAGGGCTGCCTCTACAGATTTGACACAAAGAAGAAATTGGTAGAGTTTCTTCAGTTTCCCTAAGCAATTGTGAAAGAGGAATTAATTTGGGAATTTGCTTCAGTAAGAGGATATTGAGATATGAATTCAAGAAATGAAGATGGTAAATAATCTGTTCAAAGTATTGCCAACACAGGAAAATTTAGAAGTTCCCTATAGGGAAATTATATCTGTTGATATTTCATTTAGCTCAAATAAAAGAAACATTTAATTTGGCTTAAAAAGTATGGCATGTGGGGATTTTATATCTGAACTTTCTTCATCTCTACATTTATACAAAGTGATATTGCTTTACCTCCTTGGTTTGATAACTATTTCAGCTGTAAATCAAATACTCTAGACTTTTAAAGCAAATATTTGTCTTCATTTTATTTTATTTATTATTTTAATATTCTACTACTGGAAGGAACTTTAAGATATAGATGAAAATTTAGACCAAAGCTTTCTTGCAACCATCCGAAAGCCATTGAATAACTGTTAGATTGGAAAAACAAATACTGCAGGAGAAGCTAAAATCCCATTTCTGTAAGACAAGTTTTCTTCCTTCCATACCCTTTTGGAAAATAGGCAAAGGTTACAGGATATATGTGAATGAATGTTTGTAGAAGTTATATATTTCAAAATGTCACATATAAAATACTGTATGTAAACACTTTCTAAGATGACTTCAGGAAAATTATTATATGAATGAAAAAATATATGATTCATAGCAAGATTGAATCATTTTGTTTTCTAAAAAATGAACTGGGATTAAGTTGCACTGTAAAATTGAATATCAGAGGCTGGATTTAGGAGTGGTCTAAGAAACTGCATTTGAGTTTCTTGACTAGTCAAGCTGATATAAGGGAATATGGGATGATTATACACAACTCATCAGTTCAGCTGGGGAAATATCTAAGAGTAAAATGTGATTGCATTCACTGATCAGGCACCAAGATATTACTTTTCTGAGAAGAAACTAAGATAGGCTGAAATTTGAAGACAGAGGCCAATGACAAGAAGACCTAAGATATGTCAGATAGAGATGTGATATGTAGTGTCGCATTCTAAAAAATGCTGCAGGGTGGATCTTATAGTATCTTGTATTTTCTTTTATATTTTTTCCTTATTAGTTTCAGTAGATCAAAGTTTTAATAAAAATGATGATCCTTAGAAAACATTTTCAGGAGACTACAATAGGATAAATGATTTAGGTTCATATAATACAGTATAAGAAGGAATTAAAATCATAATTTGACAGAGAAAATGGGGAGAAAAGGCATTAGTTGGTTTGCAGTTGATCTCAGAATTATTTCATGAAGAAGAAAGCGTATTTGAGTTTAACTAGCATGACATATTCAGTGTATTCACAGATCTGGGAAAGACCATTTCCCCAAGGACAATTCCTCTGTCTTAAGCCACCACTTTATATTTTTCCCTAGGCTTCCTATACAATTTCATGTGACCTTTAGTTTGATCTTATCTCTGCTAGGGGTCCACTTTTTAAAAATTTTCTCTTGGGTTGTATCTGAAGAAAGATTTTGCTATAATTAAACAGGAGTTACAGGGGAAAGAGGATGTAGGCATGGTAATGAGAGTTTAAAAGACATTCTTTGGGATTTATCAACTTAATAGTTAAATTATGGATGAGAAAGATTTCACTAATCAAAAATCATATTTAATTGTATTTTCAAAGGCCAATTATGTTCAGTCAATTTGCCTTTTAATTAAAAACAAACAAGTGATCTTAGGCTTCCTTGGTCTTATATGAAAACCAATTATTAATAAAATACAATTCTCTATGTTTTTCCAAAGATGAAGATCTTTTGTGTCATTCTTAACATTAAAAATAAAAAAATAATAATAAACATGGCCCTAAAAGAGGATATGCCATTTTTATTCTGAAGCGATTCTTAGTAATGTATGTAGAAAAGTTATTCATAGACATTTTAGACAAATCTTTGAAAAGAGCATTATTAATAGTACCAACATTAACACAATAGATTTTGTAACATTTACATGGCTTTAATAATTTATTTTTAAATTTTATTTATATTTAATCTCATTTAATAAGCATTATATTTATTTTTATATCTTAACACCATTAATTTAACATTTAATGAGTGCTTACTGAATGGTGCATTTTGTATACTCTCATTTATTTAGAATGGTTAAAGTCTAAAATTTAAGTAGTTAATTGACTATTTTTAAAAATTTTTGTAATTTTTTTTCAAAAGACACTGTTTCACTATGTTACCCCAGGCTGGTCTCAAACTCTTGGGCTCAAATGATCCTCCTCCCTCAGCCTCCTGAGTATTCTTTGAAAAGAAATGCCCATATACGAGACATCATTTTCCTAATAAAGACTTTTTTCTGGTGACTTTGTATAATTTACTTATGTTCTCTAAACTTCTATTTCTTTATATATAAAATAGCAATAATAGTATCCAGGCCACATGGCTGTTGAGTCATTAGAGTTGAACATAACACTGCACCAGTTAATATTATTGTCTTTTTTGTGAGTCTTTCTTCTAATTCAATTCCCACCTGTGAGATACACTTATTTTACTTAAATCACTGAAGTCTTTGACTCTTCTTTTGTTTCTCTTCTACTAAAATTTGTCTTTTTTGACCTACCTTTCCACTTTCTTTTTCTCTTAAAAGTCCTGTTTAATAATCTCAGTATTACAAAGATTGGTCTGTTCTTCAGCAATCAGGAACTTTTTAAATAGAGCACACCTCTCCAATATATGTGCATTTGTTTATTAATAAAATGAACATACGAACTAGACTATATTAAAAATCTTTGCATAATACATGGTTAAACTGAAGTCTAATTCTCATTCCAGTTTCTTTAATTAATTAATTTGAATGTCTCTCAATGCTGAAAAAGATAACTCATAAAATTTAAATGCCCAAATAGAAGAATCCTATCAGTAGCTGTTTAAATTGTATGGTCATTTTCTTTCTTTTTTTTTTTTTTTCCTCTGAACTCCAGAGAAATGATGGTCATTTTCTAATCACATTCACTATTTAAGATTTATCTTGGATGAAATTCCACACAAATTCAATTTTTAGTTTTAATTTTATCAGATAATCTAGATATTCCCTGTTATAAATCAGTTGTTCTTTCAAACTAATGACGATGTCTTGCATTTTCATACTTTTTACAAATGGTTTTATGAGCTACCTAGAGTTTTTGAATTTTTTTAAGCAAGTTAGGAACTTCTGTTTCCAAGTTTTTGTATGTTATTGTTTTTGCACTTGTGCAGATGGGTCCTTAATGGGTGGTGCTTTTATGTCATTTCTAACAACTAAATAATAGAACAAAGGAAACATTTCTAATATCTGTTGTCTAAATACTATTTACCTACCACAACTTTCTTTCCAAAAGCATTTGCCTTCTGATTGTTTATTAAAAGATCCCATTTTTCTTAGACACAGATTTAACATGCTGGCTTTTTTCCAAAAGCTCATGGGTGGTATACCACTGACAATATATTACCTTATTTATGTCTATCAATATACTAATGCTAGGCCAACAAACTTGGATCTCTTTTCTTTTTATAAAGGAAAACTATATAAGCTATCTTCAAGTTCTAAAACCCCATTTACACTTCTCCCTAAATATCTGTAAACCTCCGTGCAGAAAAAAAAAAGTTTCTTAGTAATGTCTTACCTTTTAGTGAATTACTATACAGATAAATATAATTTATATGTATTGACTTTATACAATTAGGCTCATCAATGACATTTATATATTTCTTGCAGCAACTTCTTTGGGCAATAACTGACCTATGACTAATGTCACAAATGAATTTCAAATGCAGTATTGTCATTAAATAGTAGACATAAATCCATATTTCAAGTAGTATTATAAACAACAGTTTTTGAAATTTTTCAAATTTCTTTTTATAGCTGATTAATTGCTTTCACTTGAATACTTAAATGACTGTCAATGCTGTTTTTTTTGTTGTTTGTTTATGCTTGCATAATTGGCATTATTTCAATCTGCATTTTGGATGGAGAGGTAGAAAACTTTTAAGGTGCTTCTCAATTTTGTGAGGGTTAGTTTGGTTAATGCTAAATAAAATAATTTGTGAACTACTTAATTGGGAGCATATACCTTGTAATAAGTTTTAATGCAGTGAAAGTGAATGCTGAGGTTCTAAGTGCTTGCCTGCTATTATATAAAACTAAGCTTTTTCTTCAGCATACATAACCTATTTTATAACAAATGACCACCTGACATACGGAATTTAAAAATCAGTTATAATTCATATGTTGAACATCAGCAAATCTTACTTCCTTCTTTTTTTTTTGTAAAAATGATTACAAATAACACTTCTACCATTTTTTCCTACTTTCCATTAGATCCTATGGAAGTGATCTCTTGTGCTTTGACTCCTCTTATAGATTTTAAGTCTAGAAGAGGGATTTGGGTAAATTTTGAGTTTGAGTCATTTTCCCAAATTACAGTAGCCTCTGCTAGGAACCATTTAGGCATCTTTGTGTGTGTGTGTGTGTGTGTGTGTGTGTGCGCGCGTGTATAGTTTGAAAAATATTTTTGATTAAATCTAGTTTTTTTAAACTTGACTAAAGAACCATACACAGATAGCACTGAAATTAAAATTGTAGATTTTTAAGACTCATGCCATGTTCTTTCCATCACAGACCACTTCCTCCCTGAAGAACTGACTTTCTTGTCTTTGTGTTCACACTGGAGTATTAATGGCAAGTCTGAACTCCTAAACATTTTATAAACTCTGGTGTGTAAAATCAGTCAGGAGCTGATATGAAAAAGATCAGTGAACTAAATGGTCAATTTTCTCAGTTTGGCATACTGTAAACAATTTCTTAAAGTAGACTAATATCTATAATTTATACTTATGCTGAGAACTTTAAAAAAGAAAGAAAATAACAAGCTTTCACAGCCTTAGCGATTTTTATTCCTTTTTACTTCTCTTCTTCATATGTCATCTTACCTTGGAAATCAATAAAAAGGATTCCTTTGAAATCCATTTATGTCCAAATTCAACTCTGAATTCAACAAGTGCTTCAAAAAGACAAACTAACCTAGTTTTCTAGACCCCATGAATTTGCTCAGCTGGATAGAGATGCCATTTTAGATTCTTGTATGTCCCAAAGCTTATTTCTGAACATAGTTTCTCTTTTTAATACAATCTCCATCTTTCTTCTCTTATCCTTGCTGACATTTCATTTCAATCAGGGTTGAGGCCTCGCCTTCAATCTTTTTGAATCGACTTTTGATGGATACAGGTGGTTTGTTAACAGTGGCGGCACCTATTTGAGCAGTGGTGTCTGTCAGTCTTTGATTTTCCCCCTACAGGTCATTGTTTATCTTATTCCTATCTATTTTAGAAGCTTCACTGAAGTTTAAAAATATATTTAAAAGCCAATTTACCATTTTGAAAGCGATCATTTTCTTTTGTTGTTGTTTTTGTTATATCCAAGGATATAGTGTTACATTTTGATATATAAGTTTTCCTCTTTTGTTATCTACTAACATCATCAGAGAAATGAAGAAGAATGTTCTCAGTATGTAAGCTAGACTCTGGAAGTGTGTTAAAATTTTTGGAAGTTGCACTATTCTTTAAGTCCAATAATGAAACTTCTGATAAATAAGTGCCTCTTAACTATTTTTAAGGAAAGGACATATTAAAAAATGACAAGGCTCCATATATTGTATTGTCTCTGACATTATGGGATAGATGAATTTACGAATTACAGCCTTTTCTCAATTAAGAAATGTATTAACTGAGGCCCTCATTCAATGCAATAATGTAAATTCTTCATATATAGAAGAAATAAGAAAATCACAAACTTCAGGAAATTAATAAATTCCAGGGTCATTTCGCTATGGAATATTAATGCACAATGATAAGATATAATCTCATAATAATTATTGAGCTAGTTAAACATAAAGAATAATCCCAGATTGCATAGCCATAGTTGTGAACACAGCTTTGGACTCACAAGGGTTTTCTTGGAAATTATAACTAAAGAGATGGCAAGAAGACTGAAAAAGTAAAAGCTTAGAGTCTTTGTTGATGACAATGGAGGTATATATTTCACTGGCTGGTAAATCACAAGATTGACTAAATTAAAGCACATGGCACATCCTGAGTTATAATTTGATAGAATACTCAGAGGTTGATAGAATCTGATTAATTTAAAAGATAAGCAAGTACAGCTTGCTTATCAGCCAACATAGATCCAGAGTTTTATTATTTTTAACATAATCACTAAACATTGAAATCCAGAAAAATACTGTAGCATACAAAATAGAGAACTGAAGGAGTATAAAATGAAAGTAAAAGAACCAGACTATAGTTTATTCTTTAAATAATTCTTTCCATTTACTCTGATAATCATGTATCATTTACTAAGAAATGTTCACAATTCTGAAATAACATACAAAGACAATTTTAAAATATTAACCTGATAAGCAATGAATGGTGATATTACAGACAATATGAGGGAAATTCTCTATATTCATATATAACATTGTTTCAATGAATGTTACTTAAGTGAAGCCTACCTTGAAAGAAAAAGTAGTATATAATTAAAGTGACCTATTAGTACTGAATTTATACTGAGCCAAATAAACGAAATAAATAAATATGTAAGAAATATCTTTTAAAGTGAGAAAGAGGAATTTGAAATACACAAAGGAACATGCAAATAAACATATTACAAAATGGTGTTGTGTACATATATAAATAGATCAATAGAATGAAATAATTGAAAATAGATCCAAGAATGTATTTATGGACATATTTCTAGAAGCATACATAGTTTTATAAATAAAATGATACAAATGAAATTGTCTCTGAGATACAGTTTGTAGAATTTCTCAGAATTCTATGACCATGGAACTCCATTTTGAAACATCTGTGTTCTGTGTAATACACTGTTGGAAACATTCATTTAGAATTTGTTTGAATGGAAAGTCTGCTATTTATCATGAAAGAATTTCTTTTCCTACCTGCAAATTAAGCAAATGCAGGAAGGTCATTCAAAAAGAAGTTAAAGTTCATTCAATTCTTTTACTAATATAGCACTTGGGGAAAAATAATCCTTCTCTAAGGCAGAAAATGGAGCACACAACAAATATTTCTATTTATATAAGCACAACTATATTATTATGTTTAGACATTTTATGGCTTATAATTCAATTCTAAAGACAGCGAAATAAACATTTTAATAGGATTTAAATGACGAATCAGAAATATTACTTGGCATCTTGTATTAATGCAGTAGACCAATGAAAATTTGAAATTAGAAAACAATTAAGAATAACCTTTTCATAATAGGAATCTTTAAGGAAGAACAATGAGAGGAAAATTGACCTCAATTTATCAAAATTTTCATATAGGTATAGCAATATTGAAAGTGGAATTAGAAAATGAATTAATGCAGGAGAGAGTACAGATACTGTTTGGGATATTAACAGAAAATTTTTATGTTAAAATTGTGGCATTTCAAATCAGATGGAAAAGAACTAACTATTAACTAATATACTGGTACAATCTAGCCATTTGAACTTTGTACTCAAAAATCAAACTCTTGTACTATATGAATAACCAAATTTCAGATAATTTAAAATTCTAAATTTTAAACTTGGAACAACTAAAAAATATCAAATAAAATAGAAATTATTTGTATAGTCTCAGAGTGGAGAAGATATTCTTAAAGAAACTGGATTCAGAAAGAAATGTACTACTATTATTTAGTTCTTTCTGTATGTTATAATTTTATGATTTAAAACTTCTAACATAAACTTTTGACATATGATTTGATTGCCTCTTCCACTTTTAGTACTCTATTATACAAAATAGTCAAGATATGATCAAAGTTAAAGGCACAAAGATATTATGATTGTATACATAGTTGTAAATATCATTTATGAAATTTATTATTTGTAAAGGAATAAAATATGTATTATTATGGAAATAGTTATATAAATAATGAACAATAGTAGTATTTAAGAAGAATTAGACATATGCATTTATCTATTAAAAATACCCACAAAGATATTTTATTAAAAGTAAAAGCAAGTCTCAAAACAAGTTTACAGTATGATTTCTTATTCATATGTAGAATCCTATTTACCAACAGAAAAAAATATGTGATGATAAATGCATAGCTATAAATACTATTTTCCTTTGGTGACAGGAGTGGCTACGTGTGTGTGCATATACATATATATATAGTGAGGCAGGACACAATTACTATATATACTTAGGTATTGCTTAAAATTTACATAGTGAGTTTTTATAATGTAGTTTTTTTAAAATTTAAATAAAAAGCTATGTTTATAATTTTTTTTTTTTTTTTTGAGACAGAGTCTCACTTCATTGTCCGGGCTAGAGTGAGTGCCGTGGCATCAGCCTAGCTCACAGCAACCTCAAACTCCTGGGCTCAAGCGATCCTACTGCCTCAGCCTCCCGAGTAGCTGGGATTACAGGCATGTGCCACCATGCCCAGCTAATTTTTTC
>CM052445.1:32732643-32765096 GCA_028533085.1 Varecia variegata
TTTTTTTTTTTTTTTTTTAATTAGGACTGTGGCAAATGAGGAAAAGAGCAGAGTGCTTTCTGGGTAAAGAACTTGGTGTTTTTTTCTTCTACGCTCAACAACAAAATGGTAGGTTAATTAAGAAACAAGCTAGAGAGAGAGCTGTGAAGAGAGAGGAAAAGTAGAGAGCTTCCAGAGAATAAAAATCATTTGTGTCTTAATCATATTTTGTCCTAGAGCAAAATTATGTCTTTATTTGTTTTTGGCAGATAATCAACATTAGCTCCTAACTTTTGTTGTAATAAGTGCAGCAGGTGTACAGATGGATACCTGGGATGATTTGATAGACTCGGAGTTTAGGAAGAACAGGCAGCTGCTCTGAGCCATATTCACACCAGGTGAGGAGTTAAGGGGAGATAACAATGACGGCATGGGGTCTTCTTTCTTGGCAAAAACTATAATTTGGCATGAAAGAAGCAATTTCAATATGCTGGCTGATGATTCTACAATGGGGACATATATTTAATTACAGAGGTGGGCTTTATCCAATAGATTCCCAGAATCCTTGATATCAGTTTCTCAATGGACACATTTATTCAAGATGTTTTGGACCTTTCAGTATTGCACTAGAAATCCTCAGATATCTTCCTTGAAATCAGTGTGACAATGTGAGGCTGCAGATTATTAAGTAGGAGGTGCACTTTTTTAAAAAAAAGAAAATGATAACATTCTTAATTTTCTGTTTATGGTACTGACTCAGTTGACATATGAGAATCAAGGTAAGTTTTATCATGGTTCTCATTCTTAATCATAACTGCTCTTCAACATTATTTTTATTATACATTATAAACAACTTTAGGAAAAGTACATTTTAAAAAGAAACATAACATGTATTTAGTGAAGGATGTAAAAACGCACAGATACACAAAAAGGCATGCACTATTGTCTTTTTTTCATAGTTAAGGTTTTCCAAAGTCAGAATGTCTTAGTTCACAGGCTCAGAATCTTAAAAAGCCACCCAATAATAAAAGTAAGGAATTTGTGAATAAACAACATTGGAATTTAGAATTTTTAAGGAAAATGAAAAGAAAGAAATGTAATATATATTTAAATTTTATAATAAAACAAATTATTGTGATTTAAAATATATCTTATGTAAATGATTAAATTGACAATCTTCTATCTTCATCTCTCCAATAAAAAGCCATCTTTGTCAAGATCACCAAACCTGCAAGCTTGTCACTTCTGTGGTTTGTTCTCAGTACTCTTCTTGACTTCTTCCCCAAAACAATTGACAGAGTTTATTCCCCCCTTTCTGAAACGTTAATAAAAGCAAGTGGATTGTGCTGGTGGAGATGTGTGTCAAAACCTGGAGAGACAACACACAAGGAAATTTCCTTTTTTTCCTTCTCTCAGTTCTCTCATCACTTTGGCCTGTGGTCAGGGCCCAGCCATGGGGCTGCATGACAGAGCTCTAGTGTGGGCAGCTAAAAGTCTAAAAGAATCTGATTTTCTTGGCTAGACATATCAGTAAATATAAGTCTTGTAGACTAGAGAATATGGTGAAAATCTCAGAGGAAAGAGAGCTGAAGAAGGAGATTCTCTGGTTTATATATGATCCAGTTTTAGACTCCCCTCTCACTGTGTATGCAAGAGCTAGAATCAAAGCAGCACGGCAGATTTTAGAACTGAACTGAGATTTAAACTACCACCCAAGTCTGAGAAAAATTTCTGAATGGAGCATGTTTTTCAGATCCAAAGCAGTATAACTGAGGCTTGATAGCAATCACTTCTCACAGAAAATAGAATTTGCAATTTGAAGGTTAATTGCTTGATTTTCTGCTAAAACAGGTGAAGAAACATAACCAAAACAAAAATCAACATGTTTATATGATTACAACAGGGTGCAGATTCTATACAACTTAATATTTGAAATTGTTTGACAAAGAACCAGAAGAATGTAACCAATCCTAAAGGGAAAATATAATCAACAGATAAAAACTCTCAGATGATTCAGAAGTTGGAATTCCAAAAAATGATTTAATGCAGCTATCATAACTATGGTACATGAATTAAAGTAAACACAAATAATGTGAATGAAAACATATATGTTCTTGGCATAAAAAGAGAAATTATGAAATTAAAATATATAAAATACAAATTTCACTAGATGATGAATGGAAATTACAAAGGAAAGAACCAGTGATCTTTCAGATAGTTCAACAGAAAACATCCAATCAGATGAATGAACAAAAAGACCAAAAAAGATTGAAAAACTCTAACCAGAACAAATGGAACAATTTCAAAATGATTTATATTTGAGTTATTGGTTTTCTAGGAAAACTAGAGAAAAAGACTAGGACAGAAATATATATTTGTAGAAATGAAGATGAAAAACTTCCCAAATGTTACAAGAGACAACAACTTGCAGATTTAAGAAGTTCAACTCAAGAAGCAAACCTCAAACAAGACAAACTCAAAGGAAACCACGCTTAGACACATCTTAGTCAAACTTTCGAAAACTAAAAGTAAAGAGAAATATTTGAAAGAAGCTAGAAAATAATAACAGTCTACAAATAGGGGAATGATGATTTCGGTAACTGTAGATTTTTTCATCAGAAACCAAAGACCAGGAGATAAGTGAATAATTATTTAAACTGCTGAAAATAAAGGATCTGCTAAGCTAGAATTTTATGTTATCTTCATCATCCATATCTATATCATACCTTCAAAAATGAAGTAAATTCATTACTAAATAGATGAAAAAAAGTAATTTGTTGTTAGAAGATCTGCTCTAAAAGAAATATTGAAGGAAGTTCTTAAAATTGGAGAGAAATAATAGTAGAGAAAACTTGGTTCTTCAGGAACAAAGGAAGAACAACAAAGTTAGTAAATAGTCACATTTGAAAGAATAGTTTTTATCTTAAATTATTTAAAATAAATAAAACTGTCTTTATTTACAGGGGGACATGATTGTCCACATAGAAAATCCCAAGGAATCTAGAAAAACATTTAATAAAACTATTCAGTTTAGCAAGACTAGAGAAAACAAGGTCAATGTAATGTTTTATTATTGATTGTTTGGGTATTTGGATTTTGCCATATATCATTTATAGTAATAACAAAATGCATTAAATATTTAGGCATAAATCTAAAACAAATGTATGTAGGAACTATATGCTATAAATGACAAATCACTGATGAAAGCAATTAAAGAAGATTTAAGTAATTGGAAATATACACCATATTTGAACATTGAAAAATTAGATAATGTTAGGATATCAATTTTGCCAGGTAGATCTTTAGATTAAATGTAATCCTAGTCAAAATCCTATTAGGATTTTATGACTAAATTGACAACCTATTTTAAGAATTTATATGGATGCTCTTGGGAACTAGACTAGCCAACACAAATAAAAAATAAAGTTGTGGAATACATACTACCTAATTAAAAGTCATGAAATTAAAATTACAGCAATAAAGACAATGCATATATCGATGAAAGACTCCTAGATCAAAGGTACATAATAAACAGTCCAGAAATAGACCTGCAGATATGTGGTTAATTGATTCTCAACAAAGGTGTAAATGCAGTTCAATAAAGTTAAGATTGTCTCATCTTTCATAGCAGGAACAATGATTTCTCTTTCCTGAAAAAGTAAATTAGTCTGGATATGGATTTCTTTTCACAATTTGTGATGCTTCTTCCAGCACACCATAAGTTGACTTAATGTGGTGGCATCTTTAATATCAGAGAACATACCACAACATATCTTCTGACCAGGGGATTCACTTAAAGTGAGTAAAGTGTGGCAATAGGCTGGTGTCACCTTAATTTATTCATGGTGTTATAACATCCATTATCCTACAGCTGACCTAATGGAACAATATGTTGCTATTAGAAACTCAGTAATGATGCTTGGTGGGTGACAACATCTGTCAAACTGGTGATTTTCTCTAAATTGTAATATGCTCTAAATTGGTGATCAGTATGTATCATTTCTCCCATAGCTAGAATTGATAAGTCTAGGAGCCAAGGTGTGGAAATGGGAGTAAATTTCATTACTATTATCTACAATGATTCACTGCAAAATGTTTGTTTCCCATCTCTGCAAATTTGTTTTTTTTTTTTTTTTTTTTCTGGTTCTCAAAGAAGGAATGCTTTCACCAGGAAGCCTAACAGAAGTTACACTGAATTGGAAGAAGATTGCCCCTTGGCCACTTTAGAACCCACAGGCTCATAAAGGATTTAATGTGCTGGTTGTTATGACAGATCCTTATTATCTAGTGTTTATAGGATTACTAATATAAAATGAGGTTAGCAGTGAATATGTCTGGAACTAGTTGCATTTCCTAGTACTCTCAAGTCCATTGATAAATGTAAACAAGAAATTATAACAATAATGATATACTGGCAGGATTGCTGATGACAGAGATTCTTTTAAAATGATTATTTGGTTCACCTCCCTCTCCCCCCAGATAAATAACCATGCTCAGCTGTGGTGCTGCTGAGGCCAAAAAGTGGAAAGATAGGGAGAAAGGAATTATAAATATCAACGCCATACAGCAAGCTGGAGAAACGAGGAATGTAGCACTCATGCATTTTTTCTTCTTTGCGCTGATATGTATATATTAAAAAATTATTTTTCTTTCTTCTACTCTCCTCCAATTTATCATAAGGTGTGTTAATAATGGGTAACCCTACAGTTTGGCATTTAAATTAGAAGACATCAAAAGGAGATTGTGACAGCTATGACAGATTTGAAAGCCATAAGGGGACAGCTACAATGACCTAAGAGGCTTTATGTTTCCCCATTTGGCTGAGAGTGTCTTTGGTGATTGTAGTTTCATCATGTTAGGTGGAAATAGAATGGTGTAACTCTCCTTACTGAGACGTTTAATGAGGCAAAAAGAATGTATGAATACTTAACAAACAAGGGGATGGGCTGAGCTGGATTGTCTGTTGGCCACTTGCCATCACCACCACCTCCTTTGAAAGTCAGTTCTGCTTGGCAGAGGAAAAGCTGGTAAATGTACTTACCAGAATCCATTTTCCAGTATATTTCCAGTACATATGTTGCCAAAAAGAGGTACTTGAATAAAATAGGGAAGGTAGAAGAGAAGTCATTTTCTCCTGGAGTCAGTTGCAAACAAACACATGGGCAGATGTGAGATTCATAAAATCTCCCCAACAAGCTCCTGAGAACCATCCACCTCACTGCTCAGAATAAACAGATAATGAAGAATTTGGAGATTTCTTCTGTTCCTTGTAAAACTGTGAGGATAAACTGCCTTAATACTTCAGACAGAGTTCTTCAGTGTCACCCTCCTGAACTTCTGTGGCATTTTCCCTGACTTTTGGCAAGGAGAATGGCTTCTTTGACTTTTGCACTTTCAACTTTTCCGGTTAGTCCCTTACTTCTATATTAATTTTTTCATTCCCATATTATATAAACTGGCTTATGTTTTTGTTGTTGTTATTGCTTTATTTGTTTGTTTGCTTATTTTCTTAACCAAACCCTTATTCAAAATTCTGTGGCAGAGAATGATGGATATGGTGAACATGTGAAAATCCCTACCAATTCAATTAGTAAATTGGAACGTGTTTAAGGTGTCTGTTGAAAGTAATTTAAAAGAACACAAAACTGAACTTTCTGATTCCAGTTGTTACAGTATCTGTATATTTTTGAAGACCTTGCCTCCCAGAATGCTATTTGGAAATATATTTACATTCGTGGTTGGGTCAAGTGGTCTGTTTAGATAAGATGGAATGGGGTATGTGTTTACATAAGTGCCTTTCTTGAATGAGGAACACCTAACTGATGCTGATAACTCAAAGGGCCCACTCAGAGCCTTTTCTCATGCCTTAGGAAGCTATATTTTTGTAGATAAAAAAAAATAAATAGGTGACCAGGACAAACCTTAAATCTCTTTGCCACTCATTTTATATATGTGTATATATAAAGTCAGAGTAAAAATAACACTTGTGAGATTTGAATGGTAAAATATTTTGTAAATAGATTACACAGTGCTTGTCATAAATGTCCAATGCATTTTAGTTTTCTGGGAGCAGCAGAATTATAGGGACTGAGTCCATGCTTCCTAGTATTTTATGAGAAATTTAATATTCAGATCTCTTCTTGAAGTTGTTAAGCTGTTTTTTAAAAAGTCTTATTTGTATTGACTTCACATGTTTCAGAGAGATAATAATGCCTTCAAATTCCGTGCTTCTCATTGAGTTAAAGAGATAAAGACTCCTTCTAGGCCTTTTAATGCTATTCTTTGCCTCACTGCTGCCTCTCCCCCCAAAAAGGGCCAAAGTTTCTGGACTACTACAGTTGTCTATGATCCTTTCCTAATATAATCGGTTTCTATCTCTACTTGAAGTGTTTGCATCTGAGGGCAGTAATTCAAAGAACCAAATGGTTTGTTCTCCGAGACAGGGCAGAATAGTTGAAGTAATACTCAAAATAAGCCATATGATACTTTTTTGTTAGTTACAGCTACTTGCCTGTAGCACAAAAATAATTAAGAAAAAAAATTCTAAAGATCCATTTATTTCTTAGAATCTTTTTTTCTTTTTTTTTTTTTTTTTTGAGACAGAGTTTTGCTCTGTTGCCCGGGCTAGAGTGAGTACCATGGCATCAACCTAGCTCACAGCAACCTCAAACTCCTGGGCTCAAGCAATCCTACTGCCTCAGCCTCCTGAGTAGCTGGGACTACAGGCATGTGCCACCATGCCCGGCTAATTTTTTTTCTATATATATTTTTAGTTGGCCAGATAATTTCTTTCTATTTTTAGTAGAGACGGGGGTCTCGCTCTTGCTCAGGCTGGTCTCGAACTCCTGACCTCGAGCGATCCTCCCGCCTCGGCCTCCCAGAGTGCTAGGATTACAGGCGTGAGCCACCGCACCCGGCCTATTTCTTAGAATCTTATAAGAAAAAATGACATCTACTTTTTTGGAAATAAAAATTCACACTGAATTAACTAAAATTACATTTCCCCATAAGTTAATGACAATGCTGATATCATACAAATATAGGGAAACCAGACACTCATTCTGATGACCATATTACAGACTACATTAGGAATTCATTGACTGCTGAGCTCCATCTGATTTGTGGTTTGCTCATATCAAAAGTTTTCCTAGACTTGACCAATGTTTAAATAAAATTTATGGTATGTATATTTCGCACTGACTTCTCAGAATTACAGTGAGGTCAAATAAGACTGTGTTCAAAAATAATGAAATAAGCCAGGTGTGGTGGCTCATACCTATAATCCTTCCACTCTGGGAGGCCAAGGAGGGAGGATCATTTGAGCTCAGGAGTTGGAGGCCAGGCTGAACAACAGTGACACCCCATCTTTACTAAAAGTAGAAAAAAAATTAGCTGGTTGTAGCAATATGCACCTGTAGTCCCAGCTACTTGGGAGGCTGAGTCAGGAGGATCTCTTGAGAGCAGGAGTTTGAGGTTGCAGTGAGCTATGGTGATGCCACTGCACTCTAACCTGGATGAAAGAGGGAGACTCTGTCTCAAAAAAAAAAAAAAATCAACAAAACATAGACAATATTGGTAATAATTAAAAGTAGACTAAATGATATTTCTGACCTTGAAAATATATTAAGCACGATAAAATAGTACTTTTCAAATATCAATCACCATTATCTTCTTTCTTATATTTTCTTCCTCATATCCAATCAGCTATCTATTCTGTTAATTCTTTTATAAATTTGTTCCTTGTCATTCCTACCTTAATTCAGATTTTCATAATATCGCATCTGAAATTCTGTAGTTATCTTCTAGTTGGTGTTTTCCTCTCTAATCTATCACTCTATTTTAATGTTTGGCTTCTATCTCAGATAAATTTTCCTAACATATTAATTTCATTATCATAATTCTCTGTTGAAGGTCTTTAAATAGTTTTATTTTGTTCCTCTTTATGTCTCTTCATTCAAATTTCATCTGTTTTCTGTTATTCTTTTTTGGATCGAGCTGCTTGCCTTTAATGGATTTGGTATCAATCAGACTTGAATTAATAGCTAGTTTTCTTTTTTCCCCTCACTGTGAAATTTGTTCTGGTTCTTCAGACTCTCTAACCATTACATTCCTCACCTGTTAAATGGAAAGAGAAATAATATGGCTGCCTCACAGGATTATTATAAGAATTAATGTGAAATAATGCATATGCTAAGTTCAGTAGCTGGCAAAGAAACATTAAGCATTCAAAGTGTAATTTGTCCTAACATAGAAAAAAAAAATAACATAACTAAATAACGTTTAAGTGGCGGTCCTTTCTCAGGGACTGTTCACGTGTGCCTTAAGAGATCTCTCCAGTCTTTGCCTCTGGCTTTGCCTCCATCTCCTCCTTCCCAAGGATGACTACCTATCCTATTAGGAAACTCCAAAGCTCCGTATTCTCCCAAATAAGGAGTAGCTGACTCGGACCTTGAGAACCACATGGAATTTTCACTGTTTGCTTTCATAGCCCTTACAAAATCAGGTCCAACCTGACTGCACCTTGTTTTCACTTCCCAATGTTCACAGCTACATCTTTTTATTGCACGTACTTTCACTGCTTTCCATCCCTCCGCAAAAATGGAGACAACATCTTCGTTTCTTTCTATTAATTGGTCCTAACCCTTGGAAAAATATATTTCCTAGATTGGAGAAAAAATAAACTTCACCCTTCTCTTCATTAATTCGTATTTTTTTCAAAATCTAAGGTCTTTTTGCATTTCCAACTCTAATGTGAAGCTTTCTAAACCTCTATGGTATTATAATGTTAGTAGTGCCATTAATAATTTATAAGAGCATGTACTTACTGCCTCTCTCCATCATCAATATTCATAATACATAATACTTTTTTCTAATTTTCAAATCAATTGTACAAGTTACTTATGGACAGGGATTTAACATAGTTTTAAAATTGTAAATTCTTATATTTCTAATTTAATTATTAAAAACATATATTCAGTGTCAAAACTTGGGATTTATCATTAAGGATAAAAAAGAAAAATGTTCTCCTTTGGAGGCCAAGGCAGGAGAGTCACTTGATACAGGAGTTCGAGGTTACAGTGAGCTAAAATCACCCTACTGCACTGGGCAACCCTGATTCTAAAATAAAGGAGAAAAATGTTATAGTGTATCAATCCATCATTTAAAGTTAATCATAGTAATGATTATTAAGGATTTACCTTCTGTTCTTTTCCATCTGGGTAGACTTTTATATAATTGATATCATGTAGTATTCATAATTTCATATCCTATTTTAGCACATAAATGATATAAGCATTTTCTCATAAAATTAAAAGCACTTGGCAGATATACTTTAAACAGATAATTTAATATTTTTGGACATATCACACTTTTCTTAGATATTCCTTTCAACCAACATTAAAGTTGTTTTTATTTTTTTATTTTATAAAATGTATGTAATAAGGTACATTTCTGTGAGAAAAATTTTGTTAAAATTACTTACTGATTATTTTTCTTGATTTTCATCTTAAATGAAGAATTCCTAGACTTTTGGGAAGAAATTTGTTATATATTCCTGAAATTGTTTTTAGATTTTTCCCAAATTGTATTTCTCTGACATTGAGATCACCATTTTAAAACCCATTATTAGTTGCTATTTGAAACAATTGTTCCACCATTTTTAATTTTAATTTTCTGTAATTACAAATGAGAAATTCTTTTTTTGTTTGTTTTTTGTTTTTTATTTTAGAGACAGGGTCTCACTCTTGCTCAGGCTGGTTTTGAACCCCTGACCTCAAGGGATACTCCCACCTTGGCCTCCCAGAGTGCTAGGATTACAGGCGTGAGCAATTTCACCTGGAGAGAAATTCTGTTAAATATTTATTTTTGACATTTTTCTAGATGAACTTTAATCTTTTTAAGTCTGCTCATAAAAACTCTCATTAAAATTGTAATTGTAATTACATTAAACTTAAGAATAGGATTAAAAATAATTGACCTATTTACTCATTTATTATCCATTTTTTCATGTTCTTTTATAGCAAAGTTTATATTTGTATACCTACAAGTGCCTGCATATTTATTTTTGTTTTCAAATAGTGTAGGTATTACATTTTCAATTCATGTATACCATCTCACACCGATTCTAGAAATCATTTAAGATATTTTACATAAATATTTTCAATGTCAATGAAATAAATTTTTTGAAATTAGAAATTATAGAAGTTATAGTTCTATAATTACAGAAGTTTCAGTATGAAGAATATGCATCACATATCTTGATGATACTCAGTGTTTATTAACATGAAATAGTAGAGTTATTAAAGATTCAGGCCATGCATTATTCAGGTGAGTTTTAAACCCAACACTCAATGCTCTGCAATGTTTAGCAAAATAATTAAATTCTCTAAGACTTCCCCAGATTTATAATATGGGAATAAAATCATAAGACTGTTACTAAGACTTCTTAATGCAAGAATGAGGATTAAATTAAATCAGTATTGTACCATGTTATAGAAGAAACAATCAATAGATTTTAGCTATGTATGTTATTACTAGTTTATTTCTCTAAATATTTCTCTTTGTCTCTGCATTTTCTATTGGAATACAAGCCTCCATTCCTTCTCTTTTATATGTCACCAATTCATCATACTTGATAATTATAAAGCTTGCTATCCATGGAGTGAAGTGTAGCTAACTTGCAAATGGGCTTTTATTTCATAACTCAGTCAAGGGGCTCTCCTTTGGACAAAACGTAGGCAGGAAGGTCTTGGACATTTGCTGGAGAGGGATTACAACTGAAACCATTTTTTGACCTGACAATGCATAGAAGGAGCTATAGTATAAATTGCATGATTTAAAAAATCCCAGAAGATTAAAATGAGTCTATTTTCAAGGAAAGGCATAGTGTTGCAGTGGCTGAGGCCTAAGATTTTTTTTTTTTTTTTTTTTTTTTGTGTGTGTGTGTGTGTGTATGAGTCACAATTTAGAAAACAACATACAACTTTGCAAAAAATATCCTTAACACATCCATTCCACTCCACAGCCACAAATGTTTTAACCCCGATCCCTAGAAATTTCATCTCTGTAGATTGATGATATGATGACACTGGGCAAATCAATAAAAGTAATTCTAAAAGAATCACAAAAAAATGTGGTACAGGTTCTTAGTTCCTTGGGAATATGACTTAACTCAAGACAGTTTTGTCATCTTTTTCATGTAGTTTCTGACATGTTTGTTGAAGTTATTTCTAGATATTTTATGTATACTTTTTAAGTGCTAGTGAAACTAGAATGTGTAAAGGTATGCCCTCACCCTTGAGAAATTCACAATCTGGTAGGGAAGTCAAATCTGTAAAGAGATCATCACCAACTTAGCAGCTATCACAGAGTTACTAACAGTGTGTGTGGTTCATAAAGGAGGGAGCAGCTTCTGCTCTGTGGTGCAAGTAGATAATTTTTGCACAGAAACTGGAAAAACTGAGCTAGATCTTCAAAGATTAGTAAGAGTATTTTTAGGCAGAGAAAATAGTAGAGCTCTTGTTATGTAGTATTGTTTTACTTCTCTGGAAAAAATAACCATGTATTTTTTTGAACATATAAGAATCATATGAAGTGAGCGATGTCTCTCACTTTAAATCAATATCTAGAAAGATTATGTTTAGTGAGGAAGGCATGTTAGAAGCAAAGATAGGCCAAAAGCTAAGCCTCTTGCATCCAACAGTTAGCCAAGTTGTAAATGTAAAGGAAAGTTCTTGAAGGAAATTAAAAGTGCTACTCCAGTAATCACATAAATGATAAAAAAGTGAAAGAGCCTTATTGCTGATTTGGAGAAAGTTTTAGTGCTCTGGATAGAAGACTAAACCAGCCACAACATTCCCCTAAGTCAAACCATAATTCATATCAGGCCCTAACTCTCTTCAATTCTATGAAGGCTAAGAGAGGTTAGGAAGCTGCAAAAGAAAAGTTTGAAACTATCAATGGTTGGTTCATGAAATTTAAAGAAAGAAGCCATCTCCATAACATAAAAGTGCAAGGTGAAGCAAAAGTGCTCATGTAGAAACTGCAAAAAGTTATTCAGATGATCTAGCTAAGATAATTGATGAAGGCGGTTATACTAAACAACAGATTTTCAATGTAGATGGGGACAGCCTTCTAGTGAAAGAAGATTCTATCTAGGACTTTGATAGCTAGAGAAGAGAAGTCAATGCCTGATTTCAAAGCTCCAAAGGATAGGCTAAATACCTTGTTAGGGACTAATGCAGCTGGTGACTTTAAGCTGAAGCCAATGCTCATTTACTATTGTAAAAATCCTCAGGCCCTTAAAAATTATGCTAAATCTACTCTGCCTGAGCTTTGTAAATAGAACAAAACCTGGGTGGCACATCTGTTTACTGCATGGGTTACTGAATATTTTAAGTACACTGTTGAGACCTATTGCTCAGAAAATAAGATTTCTTTCAAAATATTACTACTTATTGCTAATGCATCTTGTTACTCAAGAGCTCTGATGGAGATGTACAAGGAGATTAATATTATTTTCATGCCTCCTAACATCAATTCTGCAGCCCATGGGTCAAAGAATTATTTCAACATTCAAGTTTTATTATTTAAGAAATACATTTTATAAGGATATAGATGTCATAGGTAGTGATTCTTCTGATGGATCTAGACATAGTAAATTGAAAACCTTCTGGAAAGAATTCACCATTCTAGATGCCATTAGGAACATTTGTGATTCAAGCAAGAGGGTCAAAATATCAATATTTACAAAGAGTTGAGAAGAAGTTAATTTTAACTCTCTTTGATGACTTTAAGGGATTCAAAACTTCAGGGAAGCACATAACTATCTAGGTGGTGAAACAGAATTAGAAATGGAGCCTGATGATGTGATCAAATTGCTGCAATCTTATAGAAACTTGAGTGTATCAGGAAGTGCTTCTTGTGGATTAGCAAAGGAAACAGGTTCTTGAAATGGACTCTATTTCTGGTGGAGACACTCTGAACATTGCTGAAATGACAACAAAGGATTTAGAATATTACATAAACTTAGTTGATACAGCAGTAGCAGGTTTGAGAGGTTTGACTCCAAGTCTGAAAGAAGTTCTACTGTGGCTAAAATGCCGTCAAACAGCATTGCATGCTATAGAGTAATCTTTTGTGAAAGGAAGAGTACATCAATGTGACAAATTTCATTGTTGTATTATGTCAAGATATTGCCATAGCAACACCAACCTTCAGCGACCACCACCCTGATCTGTTAGCAATTATCAACATGGAGGCAAGACCCTCTACCAACAAAAAGATTACAACTCTTTGAAGGCTCAGATGATCATTAGCCTTTTTTAGCAACAAACCATTTTCATATTAAGGTATATACATTTTTTAAACATAATTCTCTGGAATTCTTAACAGACTACAGCATAGTGTAGACATAACTTTTATATGCTTTGGGAAATGAAAAACTTCCTGTGATTCACTTTATTGCACTGTTCTCTTTATTGTGGTGATCTGGAACTAAAACTGCAATATTGTTGAGTTATGCCTGTATTAGCAAATCTTTTTAAAAGTTTTTATTGAAATACAAAATACATATAGTATTAATGACATTAATAAGCCATTATTGTACAATTGTATAAATTCTCACTAACTGAACATACTTATTTAAGCAGCATTTAGGTCAAAGAAGAAAATGTTATCAGCATTTCTGAAACAAGTATGAAGCAGCCGTCCCCATTATACCTCAAAATCCCTATGCAATTGCCCAAGGGTACCATCATCCAGCCTTCTAGCATAGCTTGACTTCTTATTTTTTGTTTTACTTGATATGATGGTAATCAGTCAAGGTATTATTGTGTGTGGATTCTGTCATTGAACACTAGGTTTTTGAAATTCATCCATATTATTGAGGATAGGCAGTAGGTGGTTTATTCTCATTGCTCTGTAGTATTTAATTCTATAATATATTCACCATTTTAAGTTTGGAGCTATTCTGTAGAGCGTTGTTGTTCACATTTGGTATGCATTTTTTAAATAACAATTGTATGTGTTTCTCTTGGAAATATATTTATGTGCAGAATTGCTACATTGCAGGGTGTGCATATATTCATATGAATTTCACCTTTTGCTTCAGAGTTTAAGTTTGGATAGAAGTTGGCCAGGAGATTAACAATGACCAACATACTTCACTTCCCACCTATGATTTTAGTTACTAAATAAACTTTAGTAATGTTCTAATAGTTACTAAAAAGTAACTATTAGTTAATATTATTT
Source organism: Varecia variegata (assembly GCA_028533085.1). Lineage (NCBI taxonomy): Eukaryota > Metazoa > Chordata > Mammalia > Primates > Lemuridae > Varecia > Varecia variegata. The sequence continues at coordinate 32,746,873 of CM052445.1, forward strand.
ATATTTCTTTATATTAAATTTCTTTATATTTCTTTATATTAAATTATCTCCAAAGGGACTTAATCTTTTAGTTGGTCCATTCTATAAACATGGCTTGCAATATCAGATGAACCATAAATAGTATAAGCTCAATTTTCGTCCATGCAGCATACTTCTATACTAATAACTATATTATTTACACAGATATAATACATGTTAATCCAAATGTTGAATTACATTCTAAAGTATGTTAGGAAATAAAGTGTGCAGATAAATAAAATTAGCATGAAAATATAGTTGAACTTAAAATAAGAAAATGAATCACCATATTACTTTCTCGTATTATACAACAAAGTATTCTCTTTAAAATGAGATGATTCATTTGTACACAGGACATAGAGTTTTCTATAACCAAATCCAAGAAAAGATTCAGTTTGGGCTTGTTTACAAAAAGAGAAATAAATGTTTAGAATAACCTCCATAGCTGTATCATGTTTTGTATAGACACATTAGTAAATAGCTAGCAAAGTGGTATAAAAGAATATATGAGAGGTAAGGGAAGGGTAAGATCAGATAGAGCAGAAGGTGGGAAGATGGAATAAACTGGAAAACTGCCAGAAAGTCTTAGAAAAATAGCGTGCTGTTAGAAAAACTATTGTTCACCCACTATTTCAAGATTGTGCATTGGAAGATTTCATTAATAAATAAAAGCAACATCTGCTCACAAAAATAGTTAAGTCAGCTGGGGAAAAAGACATTGCAACAGATGACTTGGACACAAACCAGCATATGATGTGCTTTCTAAAGAGGGATAAAGTGCATTGGGTACAGAAGGATGGGAAGTAATGAGTAAAAGCCCAGAGCTGGGAGTATCACTGTCACCAGTTGGTAAACATGTTTATAGCCCTTTTGTGGAATAATGTTTAAAATGCTGAAGGGAACCATGCTATGGACAGCAGAGAATGATAATCTAAAGAAAGAGGATTTTTATCATTAGTTTAAGAAAAAGAAACTGTAAGTTTAGAATAAGGAGAATGCTGTGAGATTTCAAAATATTTCTAAAAGTAAATCTGGAATTTGGTCTCAAAGCTTAATGCTCCTTCTTGGAGGGTAGAGTACATTGAAAATCTGAAGCAAGAGGAAGAGAAACTGAGAAGAGGGTCATGTTGAACGTATAACAATCATATAAACTGCAGGGTGTCCCAAAAGTTGCCATACATAGGGAAAATGAGAAATTGTAGCTAAATGTACCTTTATTTATGAAATATTCATTACAAAATTTGTCCTTTGCACAAAGGACAAACTGATAAAGCATCTCTCACTTTTTAAAAAATATATAAAATCAATATTTCTAGAACACTTATTTTCAAAGTAAGTTGATTAGAGGCTGAACAGAAAGATGATGATAAGGAAGCAGCAGGAATTATATGTCATGGTAATGAGGTAAGAAAATGATTTTTTATGATCACCAATTATTATGTTAATAAGGAAATTAATCAAATATGGGAAGCATAATTGGAAAACTGATGAGTGAGTATCACTGACTATATTACATTGGGGAATAAGTTGCGGCACAGAATAGGAGGTTTTGTATGTATTTAGTACTAGAAATTTACCCTGAATGTCTGCCTTAAGGAAGGTAAGATGGAAAAATGACAAATGCCACGAATTGAAAATTGATTTTCTTGAATTTCAGGGTTTAATACTGGTGGCCTAAAATAAACTGGCAAATGTCATTTTCTTTATGTTATATAAAATATTAACTTTTTTATTGTGTCTTAATCAAGTGCATCAGAACATAAGTTCTTTGAAGCAAAGGGTGGCGAATTATTGTGTCTAGGACCTGGAGCAATATTTGATACAAACCTAATTATTTTTCAAGAAACACAAGCCCACTGCAGTTAAGTAAAAATTTGTCCTAAGCCATCTCAAAGAATCTAAGGAGAGGAGTGCAGCTATTATATAACATTGTGTCAATAGTTAGTACCATTTTGCAAAGGCATTACATGTAACCAAAATGTTTGTACCCCTATAATATTCTGAATTAAAAACAATTAAAAAAAAGAACACACACAAAAATATACTATAAACACAGCATGGCAAAATTTCTCTCTGCGCATTATCTCTGTATACATTAGTATACATTAAAACTATTTATCTACATTTATACCTAATTCTTTTCTCACTCTTTGCAGAACAGCCTTCTCTGTTTCTCTGGACCATGTGGTGAAATTGCTAAGCACTTCCAAGTATCCATGTTACAGGAGCATTCAGCCCAGGAAAGATGAAATACATCTTTTGTAACACCAATTTGAATTCCCAGCAAGAGGCAACTGTATGAATAAATTTGATACAGGTCCCAAGACTGGACCAATCATCTCCATCCAGGAGTATAGCAGCATATGGCTCCAGTGTGCTTCCTGCCCAGCGGACAAACATTTTACAAAAGAACTGATGATTGTTCTGAGATACCTACAGTGACCTACAGTTCTCATTGTAAATGTGTTAAGTGAATAAAAAGTAAGTCACATTCAATTCTTCTGTAGTGACTCATGTATTCCTCTTGGACAGTGCATTTTGTACTGGAGCTATTTTAAGAAAAACATGTAGAATTAATAAATGAGCCAAATGTAGCCAAATGTATTTAGAATTAGAGGAGATCATTAACATTTTCTTTTATTGTCAACTATAAATAATAAACAATAGTTTATAGTTAATAATAATAATATTAATAATAATAATAAATAATAATTTATAATAATAAATAATAATAATAAACAATAGTTTATTGTCAACTATTTGTCATAGAAGAATTAGATGTTTATGGGCACAAATCCCATCTCTTCCACTTATTAATTTTACATGCTTTACATATGCTATTTCCCTCAATAAAATACATCTTTCTCATCTGCAAAATGGAGATTAGAATTAATAATAATGATAAGTCAGCATTGTCATATAGGTGAAACAATATTTTTAATAAACAGTGCTTAACACAGTGTCTAGCATATAGTAAAAATGCTATTAATATTATATTATTCTTATTACTTTTATTATTTTATTAGACAATTGCATTAGTTTTCTATTGGTGCTATAGAAAATTACCACAAACTTTGTGGCTTAGTAACAACACAAATTCAATATCATCAGGAGGTCAGAAGTCTGTAGTGCGTTTCACTGAGCTAGAATCAAACCTGTCAGTATGCTACGTGACTTCTGAGGACTTTTAGGGAGAATGTGTTTCCTTGTATTTTCCAGCTGCTAGAGTGCTAGAGGCTAGCCACCTGCATTCCTTGGCTCGTGGTACTTTCCTTTAGCACCAAAGCCAGCAGTGTAGCATCTTCAGATTTCTATCTCTGACTCTGACACTATTGCCTTCCTCTTTATAAAGATACTAGTGATTAAATTGGGCTCATCTGCATAACCCAGGATGCTCTCTCCATGAAACATCTTTTTTTTTTTTTTTTTGGAGACAAAGTCTGTGGCCCTGGGTAGATAGAGTGAAGTAGCGTCATCATAGCTCACTGCAACCTCAAACTCCTGAGCTAAAGCAATCCTCTGCCTCAGCCTCCAGAGTAGCTGGGACTACAGGCACATACCCCCAATGCCTAATTTGTTTATTTTTTGTAGAGATGGAGGTCTCACTCTTGCTCACACTGGTCTCGAACTCCTGGCCTCAAGTGATCCTTAGCATCCCAAAATGCTAGGATTACAGGTGTGAGCCACTGCACCCAGCCTCCATGAAAGATTCTTAGTCATGTTAGCCCTGTAAGTGAATGTAGTCACAGGTATGAGAGACTAAGATATGAACATCTTTGGGGAGCTGCCATTCTGCCTACCACAATAATGTTGTTCTTTTTTCACCATGAGTGTCTATTTTACAAAACTTACTCTATGAAGAAATCATTTAGTTCTAAACCAATTTTTAGTCTGCAAATCCATTTCCTAACTGAAGAGAATGTATTTACTGAAGAGAAAATATTAATAAATTCATATTTATGAAATGAAAAATAATATATAGAATTATTGGTGCTGACATTAGACGATTATGAAAATATTTCTCATACATATATTCATGAATATCCTTTGATATTATGTTAATACAGGCAAAACAAGTTTGAAGTAGTTATGCCATATTGCAGAAAATACTACTCCAAACAAGGTGTTTCTCAGTTACAAGTTGTTCTTTATAATCTGCTCATGTGTAGAATTAAATTACCCATGACCTATATTGCTTAAAGGAGATCAAATTACTTGAGTAGCTATAAACAATAAAAAATAATTCTGGGCATATTGCCAACACATTTTCTTTTTAATTTCACTTAATTTTGTGAAAAATACATTTACGTTGAAAGAAAGAATATTTAGAAACTACAGCTTATTAGTTCCATAGTTGCCTACACTATTTAATATACTAACAAATCTGTAACCTTCAATTATTTTTTTTCTTTCTTGCCTTTTTTTGTATCACACACAGAATAACTTTTTTCTTGAATGAAGGACGCAGAGGCTCTTTGACCTTTACAGCCAAGGCAGTTTTTTCTAAATACTGTCATATACAAAGCAAAATTCAAAAGCAAGGTTCATGTTTAAACTGAGTAGTCAAAACACTTAGATTCCATATTGTTTGAATATGAATTGTTAGTTTGGTCCAACTTTTTCAGTGTTTATGCTGTATGAGCTGATTCTAAGTATTCTTTTAGGCTTTGGATAAATCATTCTTACCCAAAGGATACCAACCATTGCTACCCAAGTGTCTAGAATTTAGTCTTTATTGGCCTTCTCAAGTAAGCCAACTCCCGACTGGCTTTAGAGTTTAAGCTTAAAGCTAGTTTGACTTGATTTAATCTTGGATTATTTGAAAGATCAATTGATTTTTCCTACCGTGTGACTGTTGTTTTGTTTCCAGTTTTGACAGAGCTTTGAGATGGCTTTGCTGTGAAAAAATACTCCATACAATAAAGTTGTGGTTTTAAAATAAGCTTTATTTTAAGGTTACCTGGTGATATCCCCACATAACACTTGCTTTAAAAGAACTCTGTAAGAAATAAGCAGCCTTTCCACGAGGAAAATCTCTCTTGAAAAAGGAAAAAAGCCTGCTACTGAAGATAAGCAAAAAGGATAATGAATGTCACAATCTCCAAAAATCATTGCTCCATTTATCAAAGTTTATATGTCAGAAGAAGGAAGAGTAGATTAAAATAACCTACTTGTTTATATGCACAAGGATGCCAAATTAAGTCCCCATTTTCTTGTGCTACAACTTGATTAAGCTGTTCTGGACATACTCCTTTCTGAAGGTTAGAGAAGTACATAAATAGTGGGTAACAGGGCTCTGTTTGATGACCCTGACAGTTGCAATGAATGAACACACAGTGACACCTCATTTATTCAATCAACTGATATAAAACATGGGAGAACCCATTTCAATTAAGAGGCCAAATAATAGTATTTAACTAAGAATTTAATTTCAGAGTAGGCAATTTAATCACCCCATTAACAAAAGATTATAAATCATACTTTATTACTAATTCAATTTAATTCACCATTTTTCATCAGACACAGTGTTAGGCCCTAGGAATAAGTTGATGAGAAAATCGAGCTGGTCCTGTCCATATGAACCATAAAACTCACTGGGGAAGATGAACAACAAACAACTAATTTAAAATTTGATTGTTACAAAATCAGTAGAATGGGGTGCTATGGAAGCACGTGGCATACCAATCTAACCTGTGGTTTCTGCAAAGGTAAATCCTTCCTTCCTTCCTTCCTTCCTTCCTTCCTTCCTTCCTTCCTTCCTTCCTTCCTTCCTTCTTTCCTTCCTTCCTTTCTTCTCCTCCATCTATTCTTTATCTCTCCTCCCGCTCTTGCATAAATGTGTAAGTACAGGATGTGCTCACCTTTCTCTGCTAGAAATGGGCACACAGCAGTGAACACAGCTCCAAGATGCTGCTCTTATAGGGCTTAAAATAAACCAGGCTATACGAATATTGATGAAACAGATATTTGAATGATTAATTAGTTTATTGCTACCAATAACTGCTTTGGAGGGGATGTACAAATTGCTATGAAAGAGGAACCTAATTTGTCTAAGGGTGGTGTCTAGGAAATTGTATTGAGAAAATGACACTTAAACTGAGATTTTTAAAAAATGGAAAAAAAAAATTTCTTCCAAGCAGATGGAATGACAGCATATGTGAAGGCCTGAACATAAGAAGTGAGAATAATTGAAGTCTATTGTGAATAAAGGGAATAGACAGTTCTTCAGAGATACAGAATAGTTTTGTAGATGACAACACAAAGCCCTGAAGAACCAATTTATTATAGCATTTCATCTTGTGGTGATAAATGATACGACTTGAGATGGAGCCAAGAGTTTGCTTCCAGAGAATGTTGTGGGTATGACTGAATTAACATGCATCCCACCTCTCTCCTATAGTGAGGCAGCCATGCATTTGGAGTCATGGCTCTTCTGTAGATGTAGATCTTTTTAAATACAAATCCTTTTGCTACTGAATTATTCAGGATTCCTGAATAAAGCCGATTACCTCACAGATTGCCTCTGATAATAAAGAATGCACATAGAACCCAGATTGACGCAGTAAGACACAAGGTGGGAAGTTTTAAGGCTTTCTCTTCCTCCAGACTTCTCATGTGCAGATACGGAGCCTAGAGCTGTTACAACCATCACGCAGGTGCCAAACTAGGACAAGCTCAAAGAAATGGAATTGGAATGAATGGAATTAAATTAGTCTTGAAGCCCATAATGTTTCTGCGCTTCCAAGTATGTGGGCTAAAATGTTTTTCAGCTATTGGAAGTTAGAAATTGGAGATGGTCTAAATAAAACAATACTTTAGGAGGCGAATCTGGCCTCAATGTCATATGTTAAATCATACAAAAGTGATGTTTATTGTGCCTGTTCATATAGCTTTTATGGGATTTCATTTCTTCTCTCATGTGTGAAACAATATGAAAATACTATATATGTTCCTAGACTTCTTTGTTCTTTAACATCTTTTCAGTCTTCATATATTTTTGCAGGTAAATTTCAGTTTCCCTAGGCAGTGCCTCATAGGGGAGCTATAGCCTTGGTAGAAATATCAAGTATCAATACCTGGTGATTCTTGAGTGGAAGGTATAGAAATTCAATTACATTAATTTATTATGGGCTGATAGCTGGATTATATAATCATGTTACCAAAATCACAAGAAAATTTGGGGTATGTGTCTGAATGTTCATGTCATCCCCAGCGTACCTAAAGAGAAGGAACTCCACTTCTTTTATTTTTGTGACTTCTTAAAATCTTATTTCTCTTGTTTATTTCTTTATCTCCCTGACTAATACCTTGCAGCTTCTTTGCTGGCTTCTGCTCCTTGAATATAATTCTAACATTTTCTGTTTCTTGGACTCATTTCTTGCACTCTTCTCTATGTACACTCTCTTCCCAGGAAATTGCATTTAAATTGTATCAGCATTAATTTTAATTATGCAGGCTCACCATCTTCACAGACATCTAGAATTTTATTATGATCACTTACAATCTCTTGATTTAAGTTTCATAGGTATCTCTGAACGATTTTTGATATTTTAACCCTAAACCCATTCAGGCTTTCCTATTTCAGTTAGGAAATAGGTGCTGGTGTTAACAATAAAATAGACACAAAGTGCACACACACACATGCACATTCGGGCATTCTCTGAATTTCATGGTTCAGGTACGCATGAATTTCAGTTTCCATGGTATATTAACTTTGAGTAATTGCATAGAGCACTACTTTTGCTGCTAGCTCTTTAGTCCACAAATTACTACATACTTAACAAATGTGCATATCATGATCAGTGACTAATCATGTAACTTCTTTCACAGTCTGTCAGTGAGTAGTCACTATACGTTTGTTATTCATTTTGCTCACAAACAGCAAATCATGTAGATGTGTTACCTCCTTGTCTCCTACTGATAAACCTCTGTGACATTTTTTTTTAAATTAGATAATGGGAAAAGGAAATTGCCAAAAAGAGTAAAATGCAACATAGAAATGAAAAATGGTGGCACTAAATATGAAATTAAAATGTGACATAACTGCAATTGTGGAAGAGATAGCTAAGTAGCAACGTTGACACTCGCCATTGGGAAGATTCTGTATGTACAGTCAGAGGAACTTAGTGCAGGGGTATTTATCAACATAAATGAGGAAAGTGGTTGTGATGACAAGGATTAAGATATCCCGGAGGATGTGACACTGGAAAAAACACTTCACATTAGAGGAAATCTTTGAGATGATTTGTGACAACAAAAGTGTGAATGTTGCACACTGATCCAACTTAGAAGGAATTATTTTAATTTAACCAAAGAGAATGGGATATTCTCTCAGCATCATGTTATTCTATGAGAACACAAGCACTATTCAAACTAATAAGATTTTTTTTAACAAATGAAACATTTTCAATGTTTCTAATGTTTTAAATTATTAAATATATATTAGTTTTGCTTTTTTATTTCCCTATACACTTGTACCTGACATTATGAGAGCTTTTATATTTTAGAAATTTTTTTTTTGAGACAGAGTCTCAGTCTGTCACCTGGGCTAGAGTGCAGTGTCATCACCATAGGTCACTGCAACCTCACACTCCTGGGCTCAGCCTCCAGAGTAGCTGGGACTACAGGCATGCATCACCATGCCTGGCTAATTTTTCTAATTTTTGTAGAGACAGGGTCTCTTTTTCTCCTGTTGGTCTTGAACTCCTGACCTCAAGCAATCCTCCCAACTTGGCCTCCCATAGTGCTAAGATTACAGGCGTGAGCCACCTCACCCAGGCCTTTGACAAACATTTGTAAAGAGCACAAAGCAACATTACCACGTAAAACAAGGAATACCATATATATAATCAATCCAATATTTTCCATTTTCATTTAGCCCCATATTCTAAGCCATCATCATCATCTCTCATCTGGATAAATGCAATGATCACCCCACTTTCCCTCTTCCTGTCTTGATTCCAATTCATCCTTCACAGAGTAGCCAGATTGAGCGATGACAAAAATAAATCAGTTCATACAACATTCATAACACTTGGACTAAAACCATTCCCCTTCATTTCATTCATAATTCCCTCCATTTACAATGCCAGTAGGATGCCCCACAGGCTTGGTGTAACACCAGACTTAGGTCCACATTCCTCATCCTTACCAACAGTAGACAATAGGTTCATACACTAAACCATCCCTTTTCCCATTTCAAATTAAAGAGAATCTCAAACACTGAGACTAAGGCCATGCATCCTCAGAATTCCTACCTTCCAACAACTGAAGTCATGAGAAAGCTCCAGACATTCCAAACACTCTGACACTCATAGCCTTGACATTTTTATCTGCCTTGTGTCCATGAGGACTTATTTTTTAATTAGTCTGCAATTGAAACTGCAGGCTCCAGGGTCACCCTACAGCTCCTGCATTCCAATCCCTTCTCCAGTCCCTATTGGCACTCTTCTCTGACTCTTGAAAAGAATTTATTATGTCCTTTGAAGAAAAATTTCCTAGATCCTCAACTTTCCTCTGAAGCCTTTATAGTCTTGCTCTAGCAAAAACTCTCTTTCCCTGCAGCCTTCTCAACTGATCAACTGATCAAAGTTTTGTTGTTGTTTTTGGTTTTTTTTCTTCCCACAGCCTGAATCCACCAGGTAGATGTCCTTCTCACTCTTCATTTCTATTTCAACATTCTTTATTTTTTCTCCTTAAAAATTAACTTTGAATCCCATGTTTTCTGAGTCTTTCACTTAGTAACTCTCATTCTTCACGACCCATCCTTTAGCAGACTTGCCCAGTTCTTAACCTTTACACTTCTAACTCACAGACTCTTCAACATTATTCTGGTGACTTTTCTCAATAATTTCACAGTAGGTTTTCTTTATGACACCTGGTCATTTAGTTTCTGGAATTTCTGTCCTCTATTTATCTCATCCTGCACTTTATCTCAGTCACTCTCAGAAGCATACCCTAGAGATTGTCATTATGTATAATATCAGCTCCTTCATAATCTTAATTTGATGATCTTGTTCTCTGACCACTACACTCTATCTTTCTAGTTCATTCCATTTAAACACGTCAAATGTCTTTTCAACTCTATTGACCCTTTTCCAATTTCCCTCATTCCCTCATGTTTTCTTTACTGATTACTTAGATTAAGTTCATAATCAATCATTAGATTCATAACTTTCACAGCACTCCAGTTCTTATTCCTCTTGTGACTTTTGTATCCTCTTTCCAAAACCAATAACCAACTAAATCCAAATTTCTACTTATTACTTGTGTATACCAATTCAGCTGAATGTGAATGTGTTTTTTCTACAAAAACACATGACTATGTTGGCTGGTCTCATTTTGTAGTCGTGATTATAAACATCAAGCAGACTCTTAAAGCTGTTCACAGTCATACCATAATTCCTTATGCCATTCACTCTCCTTATCTCCTAAGTGTCAATTTCATATCTTTTTCCTCCTTATGCCTCAAATGCCTTTTCCATAAACTCGGTCTTATTAATGAATGATCTTACTTCTCTGTGAAAACTACTGACGGTAGCTGAGCAGAATTTCCCCTAAAGCCCACCATTATGTCTATCCACTTACCAGGACTGTACTCATACAATCTGCCTGTTACTGTCTCCAAAGACCCCTGACATTTGCACCAAATCTGATCCCCTCACTCTACACTAAAATATCTCCCCAACAATTCACCCTGCTTTCCTATCATTACATTTTTTAATACTAGATCTTTACTATCATCACACAAACTTCTTCTTAGTTCACCCCTCTTTACAAAAGTAAACAAACAAAACACGCAATTTTTTTTTTGATCTAACCTTTCCCATCTGCTACCTCTTCACTTATTCTTTGCTTCTCTCTAAAGCTAAACTCTGTGCAAATATTGTGTTTACCCACTGTTTTCTTTCAACTTTCCTCCCATTATTTAAAACACATTTCAATCAGACTTTTACTCTAACCACTCCATCAAAATGGTTCTTTTCGTGGTCACCAGAAGGCTCCATGCTACCATCAGATTTGGTTAAATTGAAGGCCGATTCTCAGTCCTCAGCTTGCTTTATCTCTCATTCTGCTGATTACATTCTTGGTAATACTTTTTTCTGCAATGTTTTATAATCCCACTTCATTTGGTTTTCTTTTTACCTTACTGGTCCTTCCTCCCAATCTTCTTTGCTGCTATCTCCTCCTTCTTGATGGAGAACCCAAGATCTTCTTTTCTTTTTGAAAAATCACTCCTTTAAAGATATATCTCATGCATTGTGTAGCTTGCAATAACATCTGTATGACATCAACTCTCAGATTTATAGATCTACTCATAAGTGCTCACCTGAGTTCTTATATGCCCCTGCTTATTTAACACTTGTCTGAGAGATTAGTAGTATCTCATCATTAACATTTTCCTGAGATACACCATAAATATTTCAAGATTCACATACCCAGATCTGAACTCCTGGTCTTACACAGACTGCTAAACCTGCTTCATACACAGCCTTCTGCAACTAAGTTAATGGAAACTGTATTCTTTCAATTTTCAGTCTAATAATCTAGACTTCTTCCTTTCTCTCACACTCTACACATAACAGAATCCTCTTGAGTCTGTCTTCAAGTCCCATAAAAAATTAGGCTGCTCCTAGCCCCCTTCATTGATAACAGATTCTCAAGTGGATTGCTGCAATACCTTCCTAATAGATCTCCCTGCTTCCACCTGTTCTTTTTCTCAGCAGTTAGTGTAACCTTTTTAAAAATGTAAATCAGATAAATTGTCTTCTCTCTTTTAACTTGCTAATGGATCTCCATGTCAATCAAAGAAAAGCCTAAGCCTTACTAATTGCTTTCCAAAGGTCTACATGATCTACTCTTCCTCTTCCTTCTTTCATCACCTTCTGAACTCTTATTCTGTTTCTACCCCTTCTACTCTGCTCCAGAAATTCTTTGCTTGTCCCAGAACACACCATATATCCTCCCACTTGAAAGCGTTTATTCCTCCCCTTCCCCTCTACCAATTATCCGTGTGTCGTATTCTCACCCCAGTTTCAAGTTTTTATGCAAATCTAAATTCTTAATGAGGCTGGCCACTCTATTAAAATATTGTCTCTCTCCCTTCATCAGCATTTTTGCCCTTCCTGTAACCTAAGCACAGTGTCTCATATATAGTAAATATTTAATAAATATTTTTAATGAAAATTAAAACCTTTCAAAAGTTTTCCAAGTACATTAGAGTAAAATCAAAATGCTTTGTTATGTTTTAAAACTGCCTGCACAATTACAGCTACATAGGAGAAATAGGTTCTAGTGTTCTATTCTACTGTGGGATGACTAAAATTAACAAGAATATATTATACAGTTTCAAAGAGCTAGAAGGAAGATATTGAATGTTCCCAATGCAAAGAAATTATAGATATTAGAGATGGTGGATATGCTAATTATCCAGATCTGATTACTTGTAAATTATATGTATGGAAACATCACAATGCACTCCCCTATAAATATGTTTAATCATTGTGTGTCAATTTAAAACTGTTTAAAAAGTATTAAAAAGGGACATAGAAAAATAAACAAAAATAACCCACATTTGCCTATGTTTTATAGTGTGTATTCATATTGTGTATGCATAATGTGTACTACTAAATGTGTGTATCTCAACTCACTCTCTACTCTCCTAACTTACTTGATTTCAGTCACACTATCTTTCAGTTTCTGAACATTCCAAATTCTTTTTCACCTCAGGGTCTTCGCAGCTGCTATTTCTTTTTTCCTGACCAATATTTCCTTGACGTATTTCATAGTGTACTTTCCATTTTTACACCTCAGCTTAAATGTCACACTTTGGGTTATTCTTCTTGACTATGACCTTACTGTTAAACCCCGATGTTATCCTACATCACAATATTATATTCTCCACTTCCTGTTTGGTTCTTTCATTTTTCTCCTTGCTCATTGTCTCTCTCTAAAAGAATGTAAATTCAATTATATTAAGATTTAGTCTGCTTGCTCTAAAAAGCAGCCCCCAAACTGAAACACTCTTTCTGGCAAATCATATGCTTTCCATAAATGTTGGGCTATGGGTCAAAATAAAACAAAATAAAAACAGAACACAATGTGTGATTCTTAAGTTAAGGATGCCAGTTTGGAGGCAGTGTGGAATAGAATTTAAGAATCCAGCCTATGTGGTCAGAATGTTGGGGTTTCAGTTCAGCTTTTTCATCTACTTATTGTTAGGTAAACATGTATCTGGTTTTCCTGGGACAGTCTTTGATTATGTATGCTGACTTCAGTTTTCTATTACAAGCCCATTTTCACTCTCGAAAGCATCCTGAGTTAGAAGGAAAATCATGGCTTCCAACCCCCGAGTTAGGGTTTTTCCTTGAGACAAGGCTTTCTTGTCCCAACTTTTTCACCTGTAAAGTAAGACTAAAAATGCTACTTAATTCCTATATATGTTGAGGAGGTTAAATAAACACATATATTATGTATTAAGAGTATATGGTGTGTGTGTGTCTGTGTACTCATATATGTGTGTGTGTATGTTTATGTGTGTGGGCTACTGTATGTGAGTATCTGTATATATCTGTCAAGGAGCTCACACTAATATTTGTCATCTGTTATTGACAATTTTTATCTTTTAAAAAATCGCTCCATCATGCTATTTAATATGTAGTTTGTAGAAATACGGAAATATATGTGTTAAATATCAAAGCTTCATCTGACAAGCTTCATTGGTCAAATTAAGACCTAATCATTCCATTTATAAAAGAATGAAACACACTGTTAATTTCCATTGGAAATTCAATAATATAGTTCCTAATCATTATCTACTTGTTTGTGAGTAGAGATGCCAAGAAATAAACCACTTAAATACTACCAATAATATTGTCAATTAGATGGGCAAAGACTTTCCTCTGGGTATATAGCAATAGAAAAGAAAAAAACAGTAAGTTCAAAGATACAATAATTCATTTAAATGTCAATTGTAAGAATATATTTGTTTTATAAACCTGGTTTATTTTATTCTTTTTTTATTACTCCAAAATTCCTTCCTTATTGGAACTTGTCTTATGACCTTTTCAATTCTTTTTCATTTTATATTTAAATTTTATTTTCTAACAAAAAATGTTAAGATCTCTTTTATTTATTATATTTATTTACATCACATAATTGGAATTATTATTACCATACATCAAGAGTGATAGAAAAGAATGTTACCATTCATTCAACAGTGAAGGTTATGAACTAAAAATTCTTAACATCTAAAATAGAACACAATTAATTTTAATAAGCTAAAGTGCAACAGTAAGGCAAAGAGACAAGATATGTGGTAAGCAGCTCTGGGACCTAAAGGTCATCACTAAACATGATTCTCATTTACCCTTTTACTTTTAGTGTCAGGGTCTTGTTCTGGCAACATAAGCCCTTGAGACTTCTCAAGCCATCCTTCTGTATTGAGCTACCTTGCTCATTTAAAAGCCTTAGTGATTATGCTCTGTTATGATATTAATGGAAAGGTCAATGAATTCATGAAAATACTTTTTTTCTCTTTTATGACATTTTGAACCTTTTCTTCTTTTACAATTTCCAACGAGAAACTGATCATCTGGGTCATTTTGCATAATAAATGAATATAAGCAGTCACCGTTTGTGATAATATCACTTTCCCCTGTCATGTACCGCATGTACAGAGTGAGGATCTCTGAATTGTTTGATATGGTACATTTTCTTGTTTTAAATAACAACAAGAACTTTAATGGGGAAAGTAGAAAGAGAGAAAGTGTTTTTAATAAGACAAGCTACAATTTAGAAGATGAAAAGGTTAAAAATTACCTTCAAAATCTCACACTAAGTGCTGACATAGTGATTGCTAATGTACTTCTAAAGTGCTTTTAAACAGTGCTTTACATCAAAATTGTCTTTGTGTATGGAGTCCAAAAGACAATAGCCAGAGAAATCTAGGGAAGCTTGAGGTTATAAAGGAATAAAGATATCACATAAGATAAAATATAAAATCATAATAATATTTAATTCCATTTCTGGCATGTATCCAGTTTTACACGTCATTATAAATGCTTATATTTTCCCATACATGACACTCACATTGAAAAAAAGGATTTCAGTGTTTTTCTCATTATGTGACCAGAGAAATATCTTTAACTTTGAGCCAGGACAAACTTTTTTTTATACATGGATCACAGAAAACAGTGGAACCTCTTCTTCCCCATTTGCCCAACAGAGTATAAACTCATTTGAGGAAGGTAGTGGTATGGATATCTTGTGATTTTTTGTGTGGATATTAATTATAATTTAAAATTGAGTTTATGGGTAAAAGCAATTTTGAGGACTTGGTCTACACTTTGATTATAGGTTCTGCATTTCAATTTAAGTGTGTAGAACCAAGAGCTAATAAGAAATGTATTCTCCCAAGATTTAATAACATTACAGGACAAATTATAGCTAAACACTTTAGTGGCCTATATTTATACATTCCAAAACTTGTTAGATACATTTTTATCATTTAATCAGCAAATGATTATATAGTAGCTCTAGACACACGTAATCTTATTACTGTTTACAGACTTAATTCACACTCTTTGGGTTCTCTGAAATCACTCAGGCAGGTTGGTGTGTGCTGGAGTTTGGATAATAGTCCCTTCAAATCTCATGTTGAAATTTGAACCCCAGTATTGGAGGTGGGGCCTAATGGGAGGTGTTTCCATCATGGGTGCAGATCCCTCATGAATAGATTAATCCTCTTCTTGGGGTGAGGATGAGTGAGGTCTTTCTCTATTAGTTCCCATGAAAGCTGGTTGTTAAAAAGAGTGTGGCTCCTCCTCCTTTCTCTCTCTTAAGCTCCCTCACTCTTTTTTTTTTTTTTCCCTCTCTCACCATGTGATCTCTGCACATCCTTGTTCCCCTCTGCCTTTCACCATGAGTGGAAGCAGTTTGAGGCCTTCATTCAGATGCCCAATTTTCCAGCGAGCAGAATTGTGAACCAAATAAACCTTTTTTTTTTTTTTTACCAAATTACCCAGCCTCAGGTAGTCCTTCACAGTAACACTAACTGAACTAAGACAGTGGGGTTCCCAAGCACCGAATAGAATCAAATGTAAATCCACCCTGGAAGAGTCCAACACAATCAGGCTTCAGATCACTCTCACAAATTTAGCTCTGAAATGTATGAATATACAGTCAGTGCACACACACATACACACACAAACTCATAACACACACCACACACACACAAAGCACCATGAGGAGTGAGAGCCCACAGAAACAAGAAAGCACAAGGTCAGGGGCTGAAGATTTCAAGAGATGATTCACAAACAAATAAATTAAAAAGAATGAAAAAGAAAATAGAAGTAAAATGCTCTAGGAATTAAAAAATATAACAAAAGGATATTATGTTCAACTTTTTGATAATAGATTTTAAAACATTAATAAAGAAGATAAATTGCTAGAAAGGAATAATTATAACTAAAACTGACCTAGATAGATATAACATTTCTCCATAGGTTTTATTAAGTTAAAAAGATAAGTTACAAATTACCAAACAATATTTGTAATATGCATACATAGGAGATAATCAGTGTCTAAACCATATAAAAAATCTATAAGTAAAACAAAATAAATGTAAAATGAAATAAAAATAAAAACAAATCAAAAGAGCTGATAGAAAAAAACATTCAAAAGATTTAAGGGGATGCTTCAGAAAAGAGGAAATCTAAATTTTTATGGTTATATTAAATTATTATAATTTACATTAATAACCAAGGAAATGCAAAATAAATCCATAGTGAAAAACTATCTAATATATACAAGTCTGGCAAACATAAAAGCCTGAAAAGATCAAATGTTTGCAAAAGGAGAAGAAATGAAAACACTTGTCAAAAGCTGCTTGTTGTACAGTTTGTTATAATCATTTTGAAAAATAATTTGGCTTGGTATTATCCAGTTTACATATATAACCATTTCACCCCTATTTAATTTATGTAATATAGAGAAAATTATGTGCATGCATGGAGGAAAAAGGATAAAAAGAAAACCAATTGAAACCACTAAATATCTATGAGCAAAAGAATAAATAATTACAGAATATTAACGATCCTACAAAATATTATTCTAGAAATACAATTTAGAATATCAATGCAAATAAATTAATTACAGTTATATGTAACATAAGTTGGTGTATTTCCATGATTATAATGTTGAGAGAGAGAAAGGTATAAAAAAATATAGGACTTGGTTACATTTTTATGATTTTTTTTTAAATAAGCAAAGTGAAGTAAACGTGTAACAAGACTAAGAAAAGCAAGGAGATGAAATGTGAAAAGTTGGAAAGGAAGGTTTCCTGTGAGGGAAAGAAATAGGGTGAGATCAGAGGGAGCTTCAAAGAGAATAGTGTGTTTTGTTTTGTTTTAACTGAGTAAACGTATGAATGTTTCTTATACCTTGTTATTGTCCAACTAAAATACACTTTCAAAACATGTTGTATCTACCGAAAAATGATGAAAACAATGCTAATTTTTTAGCTTATACGTTAAAAAAGTGATAGAAGTTATTTATTTTGTTGTAAAACACATAATCTTTTGGTGCAACTCCACACGCAGACAGTGCTGTTTGACAAGTGAAGCAGTCTCACTGGTCACTGCTTCCTTCAGCCCACTGTATCTTGGGCTGCACTTTTACTACTTGCCCAAGTCTGATGAAAGAACAGCCACACACACACAAGTTACATGAAGTAGATTAAACCAATATGCATCTTAAAAAGGATTAAACCAGTACGTAAGTGCATCGTTTAATCCTTTTTAAACCAAGGCACTTACATATTTAATTAATTAATTTTAAAGTAACCATCGGTACACTCACTTTAAGAAATACTGAATATTTCATCCAATTTTTGTAGATCTTTGGATTACATTTTGATAAAGGGAAAGTATGATCTTTAAAAATAAGTTGAAAATTAACTCCTTTCTTTCTAGATTCTAAAATAAAGATATTTTAAAAGTCTTTCAGGAATAGACTCATAGATACATTAAACAAACATAAAAGGAATTCGTAGGAAATTTTGTTTCATTATCTACGTTTTCAATTATTTCATCTCTTAACAAATGACAAGCTTTGAATCAAATATGGTTACTGTAACACCAAAAAAGATTTTGCATAAAACTATAGTTATCATCTTTAAAAAATGCGTGACTTTCTGCATAACTTTT
>CM052445.1:32765596-32781055 GCA_028533085.1 Varecia variegata
GGGGATGGGTGTATACCTACAGGAGGAGTGCGATGTGCACTGTCTGGGGAATGGACACGCTTGAGGCTTGGACTCGGGGGATTGGGAGGGACATGGGCAATATATCTATGCAGAACTTTTGCACCCCATAATAAGCTGAAATAAAAAAAATAAATAAATAAAATAAAAAAAAACAATAAAGAAATGATGTAAAATAGAATATGCAGAGGAATAGCTAAAAAGAAAAAGGAGAATTAAAATAGAGTGCTGAAAATATTAGACTTTTAAGATTTTTAATTGTCACATAATAATTGTACATATTTTGGGGTACAGGGTAATGTTTTGATATATGTGTACAATATATATTAATCACATCAGGGTAATAAACATGTCCATCATCTCAAATATTTATTGTTTCTTTGTTCTGGGAACATTCAAAATGCTTTTTTATAGCTATTTTAGGATATTAAGGCGTACCTCATTGTATTGTGCTGAAATTTATTGCACTTCACAGATATTGCATTTTTCACAAATGGAATGTTTGCAGCAATCCTGAGTCCAGCAAATCTCCTAGCACCATCTTTTCAACAGCATGTTCTCACTTCATGTTTCTGTTACAGTTTGGTAATCATTGCAATATTTCAAACTTTGTCATTGTTATTATATCTGCTGTGGTGATCTGTGATCTATGATATTTGATGTTACTAATGCAATTGTTTTGGGGTGCTATAGATGGTGAACTTAATCAATAAATGTTGTATGTGTTCTGACTGCTTTACCGACGAGGCCCTCCCCTGTCTCCATAGTCTTGGGGCTCCTTATTCCTTGAGACACAGCAATATTGAAATTAGTCCAATTAATTACAATGGCCTCTAAGTGTTCAAGTAAAAAGAAGAGAAGCGTATTTCTCACTAAATCAAAAACTAAAAATGATTAAGTTTAGTGAGAAAGGCATGTCAAAAACTGTGATAGGCCTTTTATGCCAGTTAGCCAAGTTATGAATGCAAAGATAAAGTTCTTGAAGGATATTAAAATTGTTACTCCAGTGAACACATAAATGATAAGGAAAAAAAAAAAACAGCCTTATTGATGATATGAAGAAAGTTTTAGCAGTCTGACTAGAAGACTAAACCAGCCACAACATTCCCTTAAATCAAAGCCTAATTCAGAGCAAGGACCTAACTTTCTTTAATTCTATGAAGGCTGAGAGAGGTGAGGAACCTGTAGAAGAAAAGTTTGAAACTGCTAGAGATTGGTTCATGAGGTTTAAGGAAAGAAACCATCTCCACAGCATAAAAGTACAGTGATGCATCAAGTGCCAATGTAGAGGATGCAGCAAGTTATCTAGAACATCTGGCTAAGATCATTGATGAAGGTGGCTACACCATACAGGATTAACATCAAAACAAGACCCTTCCTCACAGAAAAGATTATAACTCGCTTAAGCCACAGATGATCCTTAGCACTTTTTTTATTAATAAAATATTTTTAAATTAAGGTATGTATGTTTTTTTAGAGATAATACTATTACACACTTAATAGACTGCAGTATAATATAAACATAACTTTTATATGCATTGGGAAACAAACAAACTGTGTGACTCACTTTAATGTGAATAACACCTTATTAAAGTGGTCTGGAATCAAATCCACAATATATGCAAGGTATGCCTGTAATATTTGATTTTGACCCTGTACTGCTGAGCACAGCAATTGGTTCAGAGTATATATATAATCATTTGATTCAATTGGAGACAATGGGTGAAAACTAAAATGTTTTTCTTTGACTTTGGTGAAAATAAATTCTTACTATTTTTCTATTTTCTGAGAGACTTGGCCCTGGAATATTATAAATATTATAGCCAATTATAGCTTTCTTGATACCACCAGGGAAGGTCTATGTGAGAAATGAACTAGCTCAAGAGAGGCCAAGCTGTGAAATAAAACAACATTTTCTAATTTTTTGTTTTGCTTTGGAGTTTTTTAATATATATATTAACACATTATAATTATACATATTTGTGGGGTATAGTGTGGTATTTTGGTAGATGAACACAATGTGTAATAATCAAATGAGGGTAATAATTAGCATATTCATCACTTCCAATCTTCATCATTTTTTTATGTTGGCAATATTCAAAATCTTTTTCTTCTATTTGAAAAACTACAATAAGTTATTGTTTATCTAGTTACCTTATGGTATTATACAACACTAGACCTTATTCCTCCTATCTAGCTACAGTTTTGTATTCATTCACCGACTTCTCAACTTCTCTCTGCCATTCTTTCTCTCTAACTTGTTTAGCCTCTAGTGACCACTAGTCTACGCTCTACTACCACTAGATCAACTATTTTAGTTTTCACATATGTGTGAGAACATGTGGCATTTATCTTTCTGTACCTGGCTTATTTCACTTAACATAAAAACTTTCAGTTCTAACCATGTTGCTGCAAAAAACATGACTTCATCTTTTTTTATGGACACATAGTATTTTATTGTATGTGTATATATATCACATTTCCTATATCCATTCATCTATTTATGGACACGTAGGTTGATTTCATATCTTGGCTACTGTGCTGCAATAAACATAGTTATTTAGATATTTAAGAAACAGAAATTGGTATGTCAAAGTGATATCTAAAACAGCCTTCTTGACATAATTTAATCCCTGGGTCAAGTTGTACCTGAAATCATGTCCATAGCTTTAGTTTTTTTGCACCAATTAATTCCTCTCTTATTTAAGGCAGTTTGTGTCAGATTATGTGGAGTAATATGTGGTCAGATTTTTAGGGAATTTTAACATGACTCTTCCAAAAATCTGGGAGGGTGAACTAACCAAAAAGATTATAAAAATCAGTCTGCTTTGGTAGAATTGTCAATCAACTGTGATATTTGTTTCAAAGAAAGGTAAGTGAGAGAATAGTGTCTTGGAAATACTGTATAAGGGTAAAAGTAATTTTGCTAAATCACATATTTTACTCTCCTGACAAAAATTATTTGATGACTGTGGTAAGCAGAATAATGATCCCCCAATGATGTCCACACACTAATCTTGAAACCGGTTAATATATCACTTTATGGCAAAAATTACTTTGTAGGTGTGATTACATCATAGAAATTGAGGTAAGGAGATTATCCTGTGTGATCCAGGTGGGCTCAATCTAATTCTATGGGTCCCCAAATGTGAAGAAGCTTTTCTGATTATAGGAGAGAAAGCTGACTATAAATAATGGTCAGAGAGATTCAATACTGCTGATTCGAAGACAGAGAAAGGAGGCCACAAGCCAAGAAATGTAAGTGACCTCTGGAAGCTAGACAAACGATTCCTCCCTAAAGCAAGAGCACCCTCTGTGCTCAAGAGAAGAGCACAGCCCTGCCAATACCCTGATTGCAGCCAGGTGAGACCCATGTTAGACTTCTAAGCTCCAGAACTATAATACAATAAATTTGTGTTTTTAAGCAACTAAGTTTGTGACAATTTGTTACAGTTACTTTTTATTCTTAACAACTCATATCTAATATACTGTATTACTAAGATATTTGTTCCGATAATGGTGAAAAAAATCTTAGTGGCTTAGAAAAATAAGCACTTGTTTTTTATCTTGCTCTGTACATCTGGCAAGGTGGCTCTGTTTTGGAATATGAGCTCACATCAGCTCTGTTCCATAAATCTCTCTTTCCAGAATCAATAGATACTGATTCAGGTCAAATCTACTGTCATGTCCCTCTAATGACTCTGTTATTTTGTTCATTATACTGTTTCATTTGGTTGTTTTTGTAATCTATTTTTTATTAATATTTTTTATTTAATGAGATATTGCTATCATACCTTCTTTTAATGTTTTAAATGTAGTTTTATTTAGTTATTTGAATATATTTATAATAGTTTCTTTAAATTCTTTTCTTAATAAATTCAACATCTTGGCCTCCTAATAAAGTAGTTTCTATTGTTTACTTTCTTTTTGTATATGGGTTTATTTACATTTTTCATAATATTTTTTTGCAAAGTGGACATTTTAGATAACATAGTGTAACAATCCTGGATACTGCTTCTTACTGGGGCTTAGTGCTGGTGTTTGCTTGTTTACTTGTGTATGAACATGTCTGGGCAATTTCAGCAAAGGCTATTCTTTTAAGCTGTGTGAAGGCTTTGACATCCTGCTCAAATTTTCCCCCATTTTTATTATTAATTTTGGCTGGGTTACTCCTGAGTTACCAATGTTTACTGGCCAGCCACTGAGGAAATATTGAGACTAAGCCTTCTTATCAAACAGATTTCCATTTTCTGCCATTAGATATGTATATGGCTTGGAGACTGTTTAAGAGTTTACTAGATTGCCCTGTGTTCAGCTAGGTACCAGTAACTCATGGATTCTCTCTCTAGTTTCTTCTCAGATGATACAGCCTTGAACATGGACAGTATTTTATAAAGCAGGAGGAATGACTATTATTTTAGCTTGCATACATTTGACTGTCTCTTTTACTTATTCCCTAATTATACCTCTGGCTTATCTGTCTTTAGTGGTATCATATCCAGCTGTTAGATTCCACTACTTGCTAGTTGATTTCTTTACTGTTGTGATAATTCCTTGGTGCATAAATTGCTCCTCAGTCTAATTCAAAGAAGTAGCATCTCTAGGCAGAGGTAGGGCATTGCCAAATTTGAAACTCACTCTGGACCTCTCCTGAGAAGAATCTCTGTGATATGGAGCAGGAGCTTGGAAAAGGGGTTATTCCTATGGAGCAGGAACTGTATCTTTGGTAATTAGGAGGTTGCTGATGCCTCCTGGCTGCCACCACCACTCATTGTAGGTCAGAGGCATGGATATTGTAATATGTTGATGTTCACCAACTTACAATATATCTGTAATGAATCTTTTCCTTCTGGAAACTGGAGGAGTTGGTCGCTGCCATTCAGAAGAATTTATTCTGCATCACAGAGCTGTGTGAGAATGGAATACTGCACACTTTACCAGTTGCTCTAACTGGATTCTCCCTACATAGTAGGAGTGGGGGTAAAGGCAAACATCACTTGGCTGGTTCTAGCCACTGGGGAGTAAGTCTTCCATAGAAAAGAACTATAAGAAATGGATTCTACCAATGTTCATAGCTGCTGAATGTACACAGAATAGCTCTTCCACTGTAGGGTGTAGGGAAATAGGAACTTCCATTTGGCTGTGGAGCAAGACAGAGCTGTGAGGAGAGGATACAGATCCTAGCTCAAATGCCACAGACCCCCATTGTTTCTAACGTATATCCCTATATTTTGTGAAAAATCATTCTCAATATTTTGTAAGCAGTTGGTTAATCTATAGAGATTTTAAATGTTTTGACCAGTTTAATAGATGTTACTTTGAAAGAGATGTTTCTCCAGGTCTTTATATCCTCATTCTGGAAGCCTCTCATTGCTCTCTAAAAAGTTCAAAATTCACTTTCAATTTTCAATAATATTAATTAATTAATTGAATTATTTATTTTCTTTCCAACGTCTTCAAAGCCAAATTTCTCACTGTGGATTGAACATTTTGAATTGAAAATCTGATTGGCACCATAAATAGAATCTATCTAAGACCAAACTTATCATTTGATATTCCTACAGTTGGTTTATGACATAACTACTCAATTCTTCCAATGTAGTATTCAAACAGCCATAGACTATACAAAACAAATGGGTATGTGTGCTTCAATAAAACTTTACTTACAAAGACAGGCAGATGTCACAATTTGGCCTACAGTTGGGTCATAGTTTTCCGACCTCTATTTAGAGTATTGGCTATGAGCAAGCTGTAGTAGATAACTATGACTCAGGATAACTATTGTCATAAATCAAAAATATAAAGGATGAGGAAGACAGTTTGAAAGTAAAAGGAAAGTCCCCAGACACCAAAAGAAGCAGATCGACGGTGGGACATATTAATGTTCAAGCACTAGGGAGATCTACAAAATTCTGCTCTGCATTCTAGACTTAACTTTAATCTAAATCAAACCTCTGTTCTTAGACTACATGAGATGAGGCCATATAGTATGTCCTGTTTTATATTTCTAGGATATCAAATTTTTTTATTATGATGTGTAGTTGGGTAGCCAAAATATTTGCAGTTAAATAAACTGTTTATGTCCATCAGTCAGAGACCAGTGGATACATAAATGTGGTCAACAATGTTAGGTTATTACAAGCAACAGCAAGAGAGATCCTGCATCCTGGGAATCTCTGGTGCATTTCCAAAAGGGGCCTTAGGAGGTGGGTACTGACAAGGTTTTGGGGAAAGAATTGGTCATGAAATGATCTTGTGGGAGATTGTAAGAATTTATGAAATAGAGAGTTTTTGGAACAGTCACTGACTAATCTTATCTGTAGAACACACTAGTCCATGCACAGTTAATATAACATTTTCTTGGAATATATGTATCTGATAAACAAAAAAATATTTTAAGTTTTGTCTGTGATGAATATCATGGTTTGGTTTGAAACAGTTCATCTACTTTGTAAGTCATAATGCAGTCCATTTTGGAAAGTTGTGGTTTCTGTTTCATGTCTCAATTCTCCTTGACAGTCTAGCTGCTAGGAGGGTTATTTTTCACTTTATCAAAGCCAACCAACACAACAGAAGATTAAATAATTGAAGTAAGATGCAATCTTTAATGCTTAGAAACAAATATTTTATGTATGCTAGGTGCTGTTTTATTCAGTATTAATGCTTTTATAATCTGCGAAAGTTCTTGTAATTGTCTGTTGCCATGATTTAAGATAGAATTAGCCCTGAGCCATGTTTATAGCTATAAAAATCTGTTTTGCTAAATCACTTGCCTGTTTCACAAGTCATACAGAATTACATTTTTAAGGAATCCTAGAAATTCATCAAGTAGTTTTCTTGTAATGAGCTGTCATTTTTAAATATGACTAAATAATACGTAATTTATATCAATCCTTTATTTGCTTTGCAATTTAAGTTTTATGTCATCTTAGTATGACATTTTACTAGACAATGCACATTAGCAACTTTTATTTATATATTAGGCATATTAGACCTGGAAACTTTTATTTAATATGTTTATAATTGCAAGCTCAAAGAGGAAATGTATAATGTTTATTCTGGCACAGTGACACCTACTTTATGCTCACTAAATATTGTTAAATGTATGATTGCATAATGAGTGAATGGAAGTGGGTATGTGAAGAGAAATTTGAGATACACTCTCAAGTGGCAAAACATAAAGACTAAAAGATAAGAATAATAAAAATGAATTCACTCAATGTATATTTTTTAATGTTCTGTGATTTTTTTAAGTCAGTTAAGTGAATTTTGAAATTATTGTAGTTATAGACCATAACAAGTTGCAAGTTGAAGAAAAAAAAGACATGTCCTGCTGTTTTCTACTTATTTTTCCTTGAATTAAAGAGAAAATTTAACTAAAACTTAGAATCATTCAAAAAATGTGAGTAAATGTCTGAATAATTAATCCCTTTTTCCTATTGATTCCATTATATTTGTAAGAAAAACGTTCAGGGTAAACTAACCTTTAGCTCACACATATTAGAAATTATTATTAAGAAGCTAATATTTTCTTTAAACGAAAATAAGAGTTTTTGATTTTCTGAATTCTAGAGACTATATAATGTACTATTCCTACAGTTTTATTAATTTGCTTTACCCTTATAAATTAATTCTCTGAGGAAGGATAAGTTATAGTGGAGGCATATACTCTTTTCTTAAATTTATAATAATTACCTTATATCTTATAATTAAATAACTATTACCATATAAGCAAATATTTCCTTAATTTTATGAGAACACAATAATCAAGTTCCATGTTTACTGATGAAATTAAATATTTCCAATAGTTATCTAATAGAAATAATAAAAATCTTGACAATTTCGCATTTGCCTTAGAAATCATTTAACTTTCTTTTGTCAATGGTGTCAGTATGGTTGTAACACATCCTAGAAACTTAACTTTGTTCCATCTGGAGCATAACCTATTTTCCACCCACACATTACAAAACTCATTAAGAAGCAAAACTCTTGAACATTGGAACACTTTAACCTCTTGATTATTTTCTCAAGCTCACCACCATATCTACATATATTTAACAGAAGCTTAATTTTTCAGTGTAAGTGAATTTAAAAATAGAGTTGTATTAATTTTTTTCATACTTTTCTAAATCACATATCTGTTTGACCACTCAGAGATACTGCATTGATCAACCACCAGTGTTAACTGAGTTTGAGTCCTCACAATATTATAATCTCCCTTCTTAACAACTTCCCCCAGTGCATGTTGATTTAGCTTGTAACCTATTTCCTCACCCTCATGATACAGTGCATATATTAATAAATGAGTTTTTATTGCCTGGGTGTTTGAGATCACTGACCCTTTTTATCAGGAGAGTAAAGCATATCCTACAACTCTGCCTATCATTGTGAGAACTAAAGGGACTCAAGCTATCTTTTTAAACTCCAAACAAAAGAATTTTTATTTGATATCTTTCTGTATCTGCCAATTAGTGGAAAATATTTTTAAAATATTTATGCATCATTATAAAACACATGGCATGATACTATAACTATATTTTCTTTCATAAGCCCTGGCAAACATTATCACAGACTTATTATTATACAGAATAAAAATAATAATTAACATCAACACTATCGTGTGTGGGACATTTATCTCACATACACACACACACACACACACACACACATACTTTTTGTTCTCATACAACACTATATGGAAGGTATTCCTATAATCTCTAATTTTGTCTGAGGAAACTGATGCTTAGAGAGGTTAGGTAACTTGCCCAAAGGTAAATTGCTGATAAAGGTGGAGTCAGTATTTGAACATTGGCATTCTAGCACTATAGTGCATAAATTTAGTGTTATCAGTTACACGGTTTTCCCTGCCAAAGGGGCAAGTGGCAAATAATTCTCCCTGCTCTCTGCTTAACCAAGCTAGGAGCCACTGGGCAAGACCAATATCTGCCTGGAGGATGGTAGCCCCGAACATTTGTCAAAGGCTATATAATGAGTCTCAATTTTCTTCTTACTGACAGCTTTCGTGGTTTCCCTCTCACAGGACAGCATCTAACGTCCTTTGGCCTCCTCCTTTGCATGTTCTTCCTTATATTTAAGATTTCTTTATAAAAATTGTTACCTGTGTTTTCAGCACAGTGTATGGATTTTGATATTTATTAACTCATTCAAGCCTATTTTGACATCCAAAAATCTACCACAGGTGA
This sequence comes from Varecia variegata, assembly GCA_028533085.1. Classification (NCBI taxonomy): domain Eukaryota; kingdom Metazoa; phylum Chordata; class Mammalia; order Primates; family Lemuridae; genus Varecia; species Varecia variegata. The sequence continues at coordinate 32,774,818 of CM052445.1, forward strand.
AATAATTTACTGCTGCGGTCACAAAACTAGTTCTTATGTGCTCTGACTTCCCATTTTGTGGCTTTCAATGAGAGTAAACCAGACATCTGAGTTCTTACTCCCTTGTTAAAATTTGAAGCAATCACATTCAAGTTTCCTCTATTTCTAAATAGTAGCTATATTTAAAAGGGGAGGTTTATGAGTTATATTTTTAAAATACAAAAAAAAATAAGTCTTATTCTGACAGTCTTCTAAAATTTTAAAGTTCGATTTTTTTTTCCTGCAATATATGGCTAGTTATCAAGAATGATAGCCCTTTCCTGATTTTCTTTAAAACGTCTGTGCATTATATATGCAGTTAATACTTCCCTGTTTCTTTGCCAACAGACAAAAAGGTAGTGGCAAATGTCTTTTTCAAGAAATAAAATTCAGATATCAGGGAAAGAAGCATCCTATTATAATTGAAATGCTTGGATTCCCTTGACATAGATGAAATTCAATGGGTAACTCTCTACTTCATTTAACTGTGGTAGACATAGTCAGGCTTGGATGAAAAAATTGGAAATGATATATTTTCAAAAAATAGGTACAATTTAACGTAAGTTGGATTTATTCCAAGGTCCTGAAGTATTTATGTGTTGTTTCTTTCTGTTGTCAAGTAGCTTGCTATATATGAATGTTATTTAGACATATAATCATTGACATTAGGATACTAAGTCATTGTGCAAGTATGGAAAGTTGAAATCCTTTTACTTTATTATTAGTTGAAGTTGATGCACTTTGACTTTCAGATAATATCCTTACTGTGCTCCAATAAGAAAAAGCTTATATGAGCCTCCAAAGATCTACATAGATGTGACATGCAAAAGAAACAGGGATGCTTGGGATGACACTTATAGAGCATGGTTTAGTTACTGGCACATTCTAAAGAGCCTATTGGTAATATACCATTAAAAGGTGGGCAAAAAGGAAGTAAAAGGAGGAAATAATTGTGCGGAGAGGACTAAAAGAAAAAGACAAGAAATATGGGAGAAGAAATTTCCTATATTCACAGAATCTTTGTTACTTTTTTCAGTTTAAGAGGTAAATCCAGTACAAAAATAAAAAAAAATAATACTAGTTAGAAGCAAGACCATTGCAATTATAGTAATGATTATAATGATTAATAATTTATTAGCCATTAAGGAAAAGGCTTAGATTTTAAATCATATGCAATAGCATGGAAGTATCCATGTTGCCATTTATTCTGCTCAGGTAAAAGTAAGCACGTATTCCATAAAAGTAAATATCTCTAGTTTAACCCATTTTCAGAGAATATTTAATAATGTACTTATTCAATAAAGTCGATATTACTAAATGTTGGTTTTTCAGGGATGTCAGTGTTAAATAAATATAGAGAAGAACCTCTAAGCAAAGGAGTTATTGGGGGATAATACATTAAAAATAGAATTACAATTCAGGAAACATGCACAGGTCAGAATGGCATCTGATATGTCCAAGGAACAAAGGAAAAGGCTGGAGTGTTGTTGGGAAAGAGAAAAGTTACCTAAATTGTTTTGAAATAAGTTCATTGGTGCCAGCTGATGTCTTTGAGGAGCTTGCAAGCTCTAGACTGGTGAGCAGTGGCAGTTGTTCGGTAAAATTTATAATTTTACAGAAGCAGCAGGCTGTTTTTTGTTGCAGTGGGTTTGGGAGACAGTGCATCAGGCAAGTATCCTCGTGAGAGTGGCTAGCTGTCCTTGTGTGACCCATGTAGTGAGCTGTGGTTTGGAAAAACTTCTTGTGTTAGTTTCTGTTATTGCACAGATCATGGGAGAGAATTCTCTCTTCATGACCTTCCCTGCCTCCATTTTGCAAGTTTGACACAAGTGACACCATTTTGAATCTGGTAACTTCTACACGGATAAAATAATTTATTTTTATATATTTTGAAGAAATTAAAATTATTGACTTTTTAATGAAGACTGATAGGTTTAAGGAGTAAAAATGTAATTATATGGGAGGCACTGAATAAACTGAAAACCCTTATACTAAGCTATACTCCTCTGTAAATAAGGAGAACTTGTGCAAAATACATAACTTTATGTGTCAAGAACGATATATTATTATGAAGGGCTGTATATCAAAAATTAATTCATTAATCCATTAGTCAATTAACAAAAAACAAAACCCTTTCTATTTTACAATGTTAAATGAATCATTACAAAAATATCAGATTGATATTTAAATGCTCTAAATATTATTTCCTTCATGTAAAACTTTATATTTTATTTTTTAATATTTGTGATTGCTTTCTTGCTAAAAGATTTTGTGCTCCTCTTACTTGAAATAAGCTTGAATCTGTTTGTATTTTGCAATATTGAAGGTTTCATATTCAACCTAACAACTAAAAAGCTTTGGTCTAATTACCCAAATAGTTTTGATTGTGTTGACATCGATTTCAATTTCATACATCTTAACTTTAAAAACTAACACACTGGACTTTGTGTGAAATTATTCATAGAATTGACATCTTGTATACTTTTAAAGAGGCTCTTTCAGTTTTTTAACTTTCATTTATAATTATATGTCCTAATATAATGTAATAATTGTTTTGAACTCTGTAAAACTACCTTTTATATGATTAGAATCATGACACAATGTTAAAGTTCTCTATCTCTTGAAATCTTTGTTTTCCCATCTCATTTCTTCATTTCCTAAAGCAAAAACCTGTTCATTTGCATATGTTTGTGTTTGGATTATATAAATTTTTCCTTTATAGGAAGATAGGTTATTACAGTAACAAGATAACATTTTATGGGGCATATAAATAGAACTCTGATTAAATCCTGACTCTTCTTTTTAATAGCTTTGTGACCCTGAGCCAGGAACTTGACTTCTCTGATCCTTAATTTCTGCATGTGTAAATGGAGATAATAACACCTATCCCAAAGGGTTATTTTCAACGTAAATGATGTGGTATAATTAGAGTATCAAACAGAGAGGACATCAGTAGTGAGCATTTCTTAAATATGGATTCATTATCTCCGCCCTCCTACTGATGTATAGCAAGTTCTCCTAAGATAAAGCAGGAGCTTTGCCAGTTACAAAAAAAAAAAAAAAAAAAAAAAAAAATCAGTGTAGTGACACTTTGGGAACATATTATTCATTCATTTCATATTCATTACTGTACATATGGTAAAAACTTTTTTGACATGCCTTAGAAGTCAAAGTAATGCAATCATACATTTAAATTCCCTAAGTATATTTGTTGCCCTAAGATATTTTGATGTTACTTGACTCAGTATACTAGAATATAACTACAAATTTAAGTATGATAATTTTCCATGAAGTCTTTAAAATGTGCTCTCTCGAAATACAAAATCCCAAGCCCTCCCTGTTATTTCAGAGAATATTATAGATGGGGCAACCTTTATACATCTATTTCAAAGTATTATTTAATGGACAAAGTACTTGGGTTTGAATAAGTAAGCCAAATGTCCAGGAAACACAATGTAATATGCACTATACCAGATGGTTCGGAAACCTTCAAAATAAGTCAATGACATAGGCATTTTTAACTTTCGTCAAAGTTAAACAAATCTGGACTTAGCTAGGGAGAGATTTTAATTAGAAAGACAGAATATTGTAATAGGGAGAATGCTCCAATCTCAGAAATCTGAGAGCATCTCAAATCAAGAAGAAAAAGATTTTTCCTTTACAGAGTAAAACAGGGCAAGCAGGATCTTTGCTGGGGAAGCTGGCAATGACCAGTGGGTTCTGATAGGAAAAGGGTGCTGCTGTGGTCAGCCGATTCCCAGGAGAAGCTGATAAGCAGGGCATGCTTCATTTTCTTGTGCTTGATCAGGCTTGGTGAGCAGAGTTCAGGGGTCTGTGGGAAAGAGAGAAGCCTGATGAAAGTTTGGTGAAGACAGTCATCAGCAGTTAAATGGGAACACTGGGTCATTTTTATTTATTTTAAGATACTGTAAGGACTAAATTTTGTCCTACCCACTCACCCATATTTGTATATTGAAGTCCTAACCCTCAATGGAATTTGTTTGGAGATAGAGCCAATAAGGAGATAATTAAGGTTAAATGAGATCCTAACGGGCAGAGCCCTAAATCTGTTCTTATAAGAAGAGAAAGAGAGACCGGAGCTCTTTTATTCTCTCAGCGTCACAGAGAAAAGGCTGTGTGAGGACCCAGCAAGAAGGCATAGATGCAAGCGAGGAAGAGTAGCCCTTATGAGGAACAGAAAGAGCTGGGGCCTCGATCATGAACTTCTAGCCTTCAGAACTATGAGAAAATAAATTTCTGTTTTTTAAGCCACCCCATCTACGGTATTTTGTTATGACAGTTCTAGCAAACTGAAGTAGATGTGAAAAAGTGAAGCTCAAAGAATTTAAAGATATCGTCCCATGTCACAATCTAGCATATGGCAGAATCAAATACCATGCCCAGATCTCTCTGATACCCATGTCCACGACTTGCCATTTTGTAACATCGCTTTTGCAATCAGCTAATTGCTGAATTATCTAAACCTCATGTTTTGTTCGTTAGTCTGAATCTCAAATTATTACACCACAGCTGCCTTGATATGATATGATAGGAGATTCCCCTCCAGTGAAGTGCTCTGTTAAGAACATTAAACTGGTAGTCTTTCCAAAGAGTAATGTTGCTACTTCGCAATTTTACTCCATTCAGTGGAGACTCTACACTTTTTTATATAGGGAGGAGTAAAGGCTTGATTGAACTGGAAGTGATAAACATTATAGCAAAGTTGCTCATGCAGAGCAAGTATCTGTTTTGACTTAATCTATTATTTAGGCTGGTTTCAGAGGCAGCTAATGGGAATCATTGGGAAAGAATAAAAATACCTACCAGTTACACACTATGCTTTTGCGACCTCGTGGATTCTCTTCAATTTTTTTTTCTTTTTACATTTTGACTAAGAGAAAAATATTTTTTTAAAAAAATTGTATTAATCATATCAATACTATTTTTACTTTGCATTTCACTTTTCTCTTATTGATTAATATGATCTCCTTTTTTCCTTACAGATACAAGATGTTGCTTCACACAATTTCAAATGAATAATAGTAGCATTGAATTAGAGTGTTTGTTTTTTCTGAGCATTATTTACATGTATTTTGTTACTTTAGAATAAAACAATTTCCTGTGAAAATGAGATTAAACAACATACAAGATCAAAATTAGACATGTTTAATTTAGAAAAATCAACATTTGCCTAAGACCTGTGGTTCAGGGTCATATGTACTTTGCCTCACTTCTTCAATGAGCATTTTAATTTGTGGATTTTTCTTAAACAAGAAAAATGAGTCTTCAGATAATAGAAGTTTGTTTTGCATATTAAAATGTATATCAAGACAACATATCACGTAAGAATAGAAAAAAATGCAGGTAATCAGAATTTTCCATCTAGGACAATTCTTAATAGTTTTGAAATTCCTTTGTCAATCCAATAAAAGTATTTACCTTTCTCTAGAAAGGGACATAGATGTTTAACTATATATGGCACTGAATTCATAGGCTCTAGAAGCCCTCAATCTGTACTAAGTTTTATAATTATTTTTTAATCCTATCATTTAATACTATATCTTCATGTTGGAAGAGATATGAGAGAATTAGACAAAAATTATATATTGGATCAGATTTATTATATATATTTATTATTATTGAATCATATTTATTATTATTTTGTCAAAGTGAGAGTAAAATGCAATGTCATTTGAAATTTAGTAAAATATTCTACTCCAGAAATTTAAAAAATTGAAATTCAGAAAATTATTTTTAATGTTTTCATTTGAAGAAGATGCTTTACAAAATAAAAATAATATTAGGCCTAGAAAAAAATAAAATAAAAAAAAATGTGTATATATACACACACACACACACACACACACACACAATCATGAGTCACTTAATGACCAGGATGTATATGTTTTGGCAAATGCATCATTAGGCAGTTTTGTTGTTGTGTGAATATCGTAGTGTACTTGCACAAACCTAGATGGTATAGCCTATTGCTCCTAGACTACAAACCTATATGACATATTATGGTACTCAATACTGTAGGCAATTTTAACACCATAGTAAATGTTTGTGTATCTAAATATATCTAAACTAAGAAAAGGTACAATGAAAATACAATATTATAATCTTATGGGACCACTACAAATGAACACTATCTGGGTGATGGGCACGCTTATAGTTCTGACTCAAGTATTATAAAAGTGATCCATGTAACCAAAACCAT
>CM052445.1:32786854-32798950 GCA_028533085.1 Varecia variegata
TTAGCATGCAAAATTTTTTTCCCATTCTGTAGGTTCTCTGTTTGCTCTTGTGACAGTTTCTCTGGCTGTACATTTGTTTAGAGAAATTTTTAAATTTTCTTCTTAATCTCTTCATTGACCCACTGGTCATTCAGGAGAATATTTTTTGTAATTTCCATGTGTTTGTATAGTTTCTAATGTTCCTCCTGTTACTGACTTCTAATTTTATTCCATTTAGAGCAGAGAAAATACTTGGTGTGATTTCAATGTTTTTGAAATTTTTAAGACTTTTATTGTGGCTTAACCTATGGTCTGTTCTTGAGAATGATCCATGAGCTGAAGTAAAGAATGTGTACTCTGCAGCTGTTGGAGGAAACATTCTGTAAATATTTATTAGGTACATTTGGTCGATAGTACAGATTAAGTCCAGTGTTTCATTGTTGATTTTCTGCCTGCATGATATGTCTAATGCTGAAAGTGGAGTGTTGAGGTCTCAATAATTATAGTATTGGGGTCTGTCTCTCTCTTTAGCTCTCACAATATTTGCTCTATATATCTGGGTGATACAGTGTTGGGTGCATATATATTTAGATTTGTTATATCCTTTTGCTAATTTGACCCCTTTATTATTATATAATGACTTTTTTGTCTCTTTTTATTGTTTTTGTCTTGAAATCTATTTTATCTGATAGAAGCATAGCTACTTTTATTTGCATGGAATATCTTTTTTCCATTCCTTTGTGTTCAGTCTATGTGTATCTTTATAGGGGAAGTATGTTTCTTGCAGAAAACATGCAGTTGGCTCTTGTTCTTTTGTCCATTAAGGCACTCTATTTTTTTTTTTTTTTTTTTTTTGGTTGGAGAGTGTAATCCATTTACATACAATGTTATTATTGATAGTTAAAGACTTAAACTATTACCATGTTCTTATTTGATTTCTGGTTGTTATGTGGTCTTCTGTGGTCCTCCCTTTCTTTCTTACTTCCTTCCCTTGTCTTCCTTTATTAATGGTGATTTTCTCTGGTAACATGTTTTAATTTCTTCCTTTTTATATTTTGTGTCTCTGTTGTAAGTTTTTTGATTTGAGGTTACCATGAGGCTTGCAAAACACATTTTACAACCAATTATTTTAAACATATAACAACTCTGCTTACAAACAAAGAAATGAATAAACAAGCAAAGAGAAATCTAATACAAATTCTACCCTTTAACTTCATCCTCCTCCCACTTTTTAACTTTTTGTTGTTTCCATCCATTTCTTTTTATATTATCTATATCTCAAAAAGTCATTATTTTTGACAGGTTTGTATTCTAGTCTTTCTAGTCAAGATATAAATGGTTTATATACTACAATTACAGCAATAGAGTATTCTATATTTGTGTACTTACTATTAACTAGTCAGGTGCATACCTTCAGATGATTTCATATTATTCATTAACATTCTTTTCCTTCAGATTGAAGAAATCTCCTTTTAGCATTTCTTGTAGGACAGGTCTAGTGTTGATGAAATCCCTCAGGTTTTGTTTGGGAAATTCTTTATATCTCCTTCATATTTGAAAGATATTTTTGCAGGATATAATGTTCTAGAGTTAAGGTTTTTTCCTTCAGCACTTTGAATATGTCATGTCGCTCTCTCCTGGCTTGTAAGGTTTTGACTGAGAAGTCTGCTGCCACATGTATTGGAGCTGCTTTATGTGTTATTTTTTTCCTTTTTTCTTCCTTCCCTTAGGAACTTTTCTTTACCCATGACCTTTTAGAGCTTGATTATTAAATGCTTTGAGGTAGCTTTATTTGGATTATATCTGCTTAGTGTTCTATGACCTTTGTGTTCCTGAATATTGAAATCTTTCTCTAGATTTGAAGAGTTTTTTGTTACTATTTCTTTGAATAAACTTTCTATTCCAGTCTCCCTCTTTACCTCCCTTTTAAGACCAATAACTCTTATATTTGCCCTTTTGAGTCTATTTTCTAAATCTTATAGGTGTGTTTCATTCTTATTTATTCTCTTTTTTCCTTTTTTTCTCTTCTGATTGTGTATTTTCAAATAGCCTGTCTTCAAGTTCACTAATTCTTTCTTCTGCTTGGTCAATTCTGCTGTGGGGAGACTCTGATGCATTTCTCAATTGAATTCATAAGCTCTAAAATTACTGCTTGATTTTTCTTTATTATTTCAATCTTTCTGTTAAATTTCTCTGATAGACTTCTGAATTCCTTCTCTGTGTTGTTTGGAAGTTCATTGAGCTTCTTCAGGAGAGCTATTTTGAATTCTTTTTCTGAAAGGTCATATATCTCCTTCACTCCAGGATTAGTCACTGGTACTTTATTTAGTTCGTTTGGTGAGGCCATATCTTTGTGGATGTTTTTAATATTTGTGGAGGTTCATCAATATCTACACATTGAAGAGTTATATATTTATTTTATTTTTTTGCAGTCTGGGCTAGTTTGAACCTATTCTTCTTGAGAATTCTTTCCATACATTCAAAGGGGATTGAGTGTTGCAATCTAAGTCTTTTGTCACTGCAGCACTGGGGCAGGCTCATTTAAAGCCAGTGGTGACTATTGCCTGGCTACCCCTGATGTTTACTCAAAGCCCAAGAGATCTTTAGTCAGCAGGTGGTGAATCCTGCCAGGACTGGGCCCTTCCCTACAGAGCAGTTTGTTTCTTTCTGGCCCAGGGTGGCCCCAGCTATGCTGTCCAGCAACCAAGGCCTGGACTCAGGGGCTTCAGGAGTCTGCTTGATACTTTATTTTGCTATGGCTGAGCTGGTATCCAAGTTGCAAAATAAAGTCTTCTGTGCTCTTAACTTTCCTTCCCCCAAGTAGAAGAAGGTTTACCCTTAGCCACATTGCTTATAGTTGGGAAACGGGTGACTCAGGCACTGGTTTGGCTGCAGCTTCTGTTGTCTCACTGTGCACTCCAAGTCCACTGGCTGCAAGTCAGCACAGCCACAGGTATTGCACAGATTGTCTTTTCCGCCTTCTTCAGTGCCCCTTTCCTTGATATAATGTTAAAACCAGGTAGTATGAATGCTCACCTGATTTTTGTTCCTCTGAGGGTACTTGCCTACATGGATAGTTGTTGAATATGGTGTTCATGTGGAGGCACAATCACTGGAAGTTTCTATTCAGCCATCTTGCTCTGTCCTCAATCCCCAAATTTTTATGTTTTGTAAGATAAGAGCAACCAAAGAGAGGAAAGGATGTCCTGCTAATGAGAAGAAATATTCTTTCACATATATGGATCCTGCACCAAATACTAAAGTACTACACATAAAAATTAAAGATGGGACATTTAAGAGATTTTCTCTATAAGCATATTGATTAAAATGTTAATTTGTCAAATAAAAGAAAAAAATAGCATTAGGTAATAAAAACAGTATCTGTATTAATAAGGAATATAATAATGCACAAATAACCTATATGAATAAAGAAGCCCTGGTAGCTAGACAGTTTAAAAGAGAGCATACCATAGTATTGAGAAAGTTAAATGTGGAGCTTGCACTGATTCACACAAATTTCTCTTTAAAGTGTCAGAGTACAGTTGCTACATGAATAGCTTTTGAAAAAACTGTAGACTTTAGTGATGAAATAGATTTAAAATGAGTTTATTGCTCTGAATATAACAAATGTAGCACAGTTGATTTAGTGATTGAATGACAGTAATATTTCTTTATCACAGTGATGTTTGTTGACTCAAATTAGAGAAAATGTAATTAGAGTGCTTCTAGGGTTTAGAATTTATTTAAAGATTATGACTTTAGTCTTTAAATGAAAAATGGGAGATGCTGAAATTGAGACTTAAAATATACCTAGATATTGTACTTCTTTAAGAAAAGATCCAAATGCAATTTTATGCATAATTGACTATTAATAAACTTGCTATTAACTTTGTACATTTTAACATCTATATTTGTCAAGATAAGATAGGCTATGATTCAGCGACAAATAAACCTCCAGCTGTCAGTGACTTAATACAACAACTTAATATATTGACTTATTAAAAATCCAATGCAACTCTCTAGGTGACTGACTTTCATTCAGTGATCCAGGGAACTGGGCCGAAAGATGTGAAGAGTATATGGATATTTAGTAAGTCCTAACTATCTCTGGAACATAATTGTGTTTTGAAAGCCCATTTTTCAAGGAGAGAAATTTTTGATTGCTAATCTTGGAAGCTTAAGTACACATACATTGATTTATGTATCCTGTCAGTAAGTGTTATTGTTTACTGTGTGTTAGACACTGGCTAGGCACATAAAATGCTAAGCAAAACAGACTTTTTATTTGTTCTAAGAAAGCTTCCAGTGTGTGGTATGTTTTTGGAGGGAATAGGATTAGCAAACATGAGTCAAAGAATCACACAAAAACTTAACTGCAAACTGTGATAAATGTTATAACAATGAGGATCTGTGTAAACATATAGCAGTATTTATATTCCAACAAGTTAAAAGAATTAAGAAAATGTAGATTTATCTAAAAACTTCAAGAATGAGTGGTGTATGTGCGTTATACTAAAGGAACAAAATGTCTTGATGAAAGTGAGAACAAGACCCCTTTAAGAAACTGAAACAAAACTCAGTTTATTAAGTGCTTTGTAGTCCATGTTAAAGGTGATATATTTTAAAAGCAGTACATGGTATTTGAATTTTGTATATGTGTGTAAACATATATGTGTTTGTTTTTTATTGTCCTGGCTCAAGTATAGTGAATCATGCTTTAAGAGCCAAGTGCTGAGTCTAGGCAAGAGATGATGTTAGATTGGATGAGAGTGGTGGATATGGAAAACGGAGCTTTGGTTTCAACTAAGAAAAAGAAAACAGGCTACCCCTAGTTGTAAATATTCCATTTGTCATCATCTATTTTAGTAGGATAATTGGAAATTAAAGTAAATATGGAGATACTAGGAAACATGGAAGCGTGTGCATGTATGTGTGGGGATGATATGTAATCTGAACCTAACTCTACCCATTCTTAACAATATGACAGTTAAATGTAATAAATAGCTCTCTTGATTTTATTTATTTTAGCATCTGTGACCCACTAACTTATGCAGTTTTGTTGATTCATTTGGTAATTTCTCTGGTTATATATTAAAGTAATTAGCAATTTAAGTTTACATTTTCCCCATTTTTTTTATCTACAACTAATGTGGTAGGTTGATTGTAAAAAATGACCCCAATCTTTACCCACCCCACTAATCAATCCCAGTATACGTGCCCTTTGCAATAAGTGTTTTCAGTTGTTCACATAAAATGCTGCATTCTTTTTCTTTACCAATTGAAGCTGTCCTGGCCTAGTAACTTGTTTTACATAACAGACTTTTAGGAAATGATGTGCCAGTTCTGAGACTTACCACACCATTGGAAGCTCTTGCATGATTCTACTCTCTCTCTCTCTTGCTCTTCTGATTTCATCCCGAGACTAAAGCCTGTATGTCAATGCCCAAGCAGATGCCTTTAGTAGAATCAAAGCAGTCCATTATTTCCCAGCCAAATTCCCACTCAAGATCAGTAAAGCTAAATAAATGTTGGACAATTGACCACAGCTACATGGATGGGCTCCAGTGAGCCCAGCTCAGTCAGTAGAAGCACCCATCAGATATGCCGACTTGTGAGTAAAAATAACTGTCTACCACTACATGCCACAGAAATCTTATGATTGCTTTTTACACAGCATTGTGATCATAGATATCTGAGGTGGTAATGAGCCTTGTGTTAATCAGGGTTCTCCAGAGGAATAGAACTAATAGGAGATAGATAGACAGGTGCATGGATAGATAGGTAGATAAATATGGGGGAATTTAATATGAGAATTAGCTCACATGATTTTGGAGTCTGAGAAATTCCACAATGTACTTTCTGCAAATTCAAGAAACAGGAAAGTCAGTTATGCAATTCAGTCTGAGTCCAAAGCCTGAGAAGCAAGGGAGCTGATGGTATAACTCTCAGTGTGAGGCTGAAAGCCTGACACCATGAGGGGCTGCTGGAATAAGTCCTTGTCATCTGCAGGCCTGAGAACCTGAAGCTCTGATGTCCAAGAGCAGGAAAAGATGGATATTCCAGTTCCAGAAGGAGAATTCATCTTTCCTCCACCTTTTTGTTCTGGTCAGGCCCTCAAGGGACTGAATGATTCTTGCTCTCATTGGTGGGAGCAGATGTTCTTTACTCAGTCTACTGATTCAACTGCTAATCTCTTCTGGAAACACCCTCACAAGCAGAAATACTATTTCACCAGCTATCTGGCTATCCTTTAACCCAGTCAGATTGACATAAAACAATTACCATTACACGTCCTAATAGAATTAAGAAATCCATGGGCATAGCATATTATGCCTTAATGGCAAGGTCTATGCTATATACTGCTATTTTTTTTGTCCCAAAACAAATCTTAAAGTGTTGGACAGAGCAGGTGATCAAAGTAGGTGGTTGATTATCTGACACGACAGCAGAAATGTCTCAAATTTTCTCTCCATTTCAAGGATTACAATTATTTACTCAAGATTCTGGGCTTTTTTGTCATTGTGCCTAGAATAGACCTCAGAAAATGTGTACTGAAAGAATGAATTAATAATGAATATAAAGACTTTTTAAAGTGCCTGCATTATGGTTAATTGTGTATCAGTGGATCCTTTACTTTCCTGTTTGTTACACACATTCAAAAATTGCTTTGAAATAAATATCTTAAATAACAAACATTGACATGTGCTGTGGACTGAATTTTGTCCCCGTACCCCTACCAAATTCACATGCTGAAGCCTTAGTCCCTGTGAGACTGCATTTAGAGATATGGCTTTTAGGAGATAATTAAGGTTAAATGAAGTCAGAAGGGAGCGCTCCTAATCTGCCAGGATTTGTGGTTTATAAAATGAGGAAGAAAGAGAGAGATATTTGTCTCTTTCTCTCACTCCCCACATGCAATGAGGAGAGGCCATGTGAGAACACAATGAGAAGGAAGGAGGCTATCTGCAAGGCAGGGAAAGAGCCCTCACCGGGAAACCAAAGCCTGCTGGAACCTTGATCTTGGACTTTTCAGCCTCCAAAAGTGTGAGAATATACATTTCTGTTGTTTAAGCCACCCAGTCTATGATATTTCATTATGGCAGCCTCGGCAGACTAAGATAGAATAAAAAGAGCAAAGGAAAAAGAAATTACCTGACTTTTAGATTTACATTGATGATAATTTGGTGTTAAAAGCTGAAGAACACCAACAAAAAACTTATGAATGGGAGTAAAATGTGTCCAGGAAAATAAACTAGTTTTTTGTTTGTTTGTTTGTTTTTTACTGATTGTGAAAACAAAAAACTTAAAATACAGAGCTTTATTTATTAGTTTATCTACTTTCAGAATTATAATGCCATCATGATCATATCTTATCTCAGGTCTACTTTAAAGAGCAGAATAGACAGACTATTAGAGGGAAAATGAACAGTTTAACATAAGAAAGAATAAACACAAGGGTTTTGGTCCCTTCATGGTGATCCTGGATCTCTCTTAACTATATTCTGAATCAAATTTGTTCACTCTGTTCTTTCTGTTTCCATTTATATTAGTTTTTTTCTTGTGTGTGCACATATGCATGCTACTGATCAGGATTCTGCTCATTGCTCTAAAAATAACAGTTTTTATGAGTACGTCTCCAGTTTATAGACACTGAAAACAACTTAGCAAGTTGTATGACAAAAAACAATTATTGATAGTGGTCTCATCTTCCTTCTCAAATATATGGTGGTTTTTATCTTTTTAAAAAATAGTATTCTATGAAATAGTCAATATCTAATTAATAGAAAACAATGAACGCCCCAAAGTAACAAACAGCATTGGAAATACAGAAATATTCTTAAGTATTGTCTTACAGTCAAGAGTATTGTGGTCAGACAGCTGTTTTGGGCAGAAAGCAAAAGTTACATACTATGGCAGTTAGAGCTCCAAGAGTAAGTATGTTAAAGACTACGAGAGAAATAATGCAAAACACTTTCCCAGGTTAAAGTCTTATCCACCTACTGGTATGTAACATTTAGATGGTAGTATTATGTTCCTGAAAAAAAATAATAGCAATTGTATTGATTGAATAAAGAGAATATAACTAAAAAGCATTAATTTTTATTATATAGTATATCTTCCCCAAATATTACTTTTATTCAAATTATATATATTATAATTTTGTTTGTTTTATTTTATTTTCAAAAGTATAGGTTTATAGTTAAAATATTTTAACTCATTTTTTTCACTTACAATATGTCATGACATCCTTCCAAATTGAACATATATTTGATATAAGTTTAATTTATCATCTTCTAATAGTTTATAGTTTCATAAAAATGAATTCAATATATATCCAATGATTTTTCCCTACTTGGTTATCAATATTGTTATTAGATTTTCTCTACTAATTGTAGGGCATACCTATATCTCTCAATTATTGATACTTTCTTATCTGTAGAAAAATTTACCAAAGAAAAATACTGGTTCCAAATATACATATATTTTAAATGTTAATAAATACTGCCAGTTTACTTTCTAAAATGTTATAATTTATAGATTCAGCAACAGTGTATAAGAATATCTATTCTTCTACACCTTTCAGTGCAAAGATGACAAATGATGTTTCATTACTGGTTTAATTTGCATTTTCCTGACTTCTAGTAATGCTAGACATCTTACCATATGTTTATTGCCTTTTTGCATTTTCTATCTGTAAATTATTTGTTCATATTATTTACCATTTTTTGATTAAGTTGTTTTACTTATTAATTTATAGAAGTTGTTTGAATTAATTAAAAATTATACTTTATATTTTTCTGTTGTATACATTAATTTTTCTTCCTGTGATTTATCATTTGTAATTTAATATTGTTTACAGTGGAGTTTTTTTTTTCACCATATGAACACTTACATTTTAATTTAATCAGTCCTTTAACTCTATTTCTTTATATGTTCTTTTATTACAGAACCTCCTAACCTGCAAAGATAACCTAGAGTTCATTAACTTTGATTGTTTATATGTCTATCACAATCTAGAGAGAATAAGAGATATGATCCCTTTACCATGTCAAGGTGGTGGTAAACATTTATATTTTCTTGCTTTGTATGTTGTGAGTTTTGAGTTACAGTATCAAGTGATGAAATTACCTATTGTACAGAAATCAATCTCATTCAGATTTTTTTGTGGACCAACCTTCAGGAAAATGTTATACAATAATACTATGTTAATAAGACACCATCTTATTAGACTGTGAGGGATTCTTCTGGTATTGAAGAAGTAAGCTGCAGTGTTTTCAGAGGATTACATGTTTAGGACATGAGGGCAGGCTGTAGGAGCTGAGGGTGGCCCCGGTTAACAGCCAGCAAGAAAATAGAGATATCAATTATGCAGCCTCCATCAACTGAATTCTGCCAACAACCTGAATGAACTTGGAAGAGAACTCCAACCTCCACATGAGAACTCAGCTTAGCCAACACCATGATTTCATTCTGGTGGGACCCTGAGGAGAGGACTAGTTTATCTGTGCCTGCACTTTTGACTCATGGAAACTAAAATAAAGAATTTGTAATTCTGTGCTAAATTGTTATGCACTGGTAGAAACTAATATATAGATTCTCAATTTTAAGACCCTAGAAAAGGAGAAGCCCATTCCCTCCAATTACTGACTTTGAATTTTCTACCACTTTGAGTTGAGTAGGGTTTGCAAGCAGATTAAATTTGACTTATATAAATAAAAAAACTCAGCATTTCTTAAATTCTAATATTAGTTGTAATACCTATTCTAATTATAATAAAGTATTAAAATATTCTCCTGTTTTTGTTATTTTTATGGATTTATAATAAAATAATTATGGAGTGTTCAGTATTTCCTGTGGTTCACAATTGTAGATCCATTCTTAGGAGCAAGATATTTAACTTCTCTGTACCTTGGTTCTGTTATTGGTAAAATAAAAATGGTTGGAAGATTAATTGGTTTATTTGTAAAAAAGCTTACCTGTAAAAATTGTACCATATCATGCCTGGTACAGTCTGGTTAATAATCACAATAATTATTAGCTATAATGATAATATTAATTATTATTATTGTATTAAGACCTCTAATCTGTATTAAATTTATTTTTTAATATTTTGCAAAGTAGGGATATAATTTATTGTCTTAAAGATAAATTGTCTGCTGAGCCATTTAATTTTCCTGTAAACTCAAATCTGTCCTTCACTGTAATGCTACCTCCTTCATTTATATCTTAATTAGAACAGGATCTAGATTCTGTCTCATATATGTAGTTGCCTACCTTTCCACAGGTACTAGATTATTTTTTTATTATGATGACTTATACTGAATTTTAATGTTGAGCATAGAAAATGTCCACCCACCATTACAGTTTTTCAAGATTTTCTTGTCTACATTTATTCTCCAATGAACTCCAGAAACATTTAATTTAGTTAAAAAGATAAGATTTTAACTAATCTGTCTTTAAATCTTTGCATTTCCCATGGGCACCTTAACGATAATAAGTTTTCACTTCCTGAAGAATGGTTTATCTACCATTTGTTCAGAATTTTTTCTTTTATTTTTTTTTTAATGATTTCAATTATAGGATGTTCCTATGGGAATCTACACCCTCTTGATCGCTCAGTGTCTGTGGTTCTGGTAAATTTGACTCTATTCCAGGCTCTAGGAATGGGGCATGTAAGCTAGACCTTGCCTTGGCTACAATGACTGCCTAGTGAAGGGCTCTTCACCCAAAGCAGGCCAGTTAGTTTTCTGGGAACTTCAAAACTGAGGATGTGCTTTTTGTCTCCCTGCTATGTATTTGAGAAAAAGAAAATTGGCTATCAATGTAAAATTACCAAAAATTGATCTTGACTATTCATGTGAAGAATGGGAGGAGATCTTTTGTTTGTTTATATACCATTTATATTTATGACAGCTAACAATTAAATCTGTCTTATTGGCATTTGAGTTTCTCCAGGGATGGGATATTTTATTGTTTATTTCTCTGGAGCTAATGCTGGAGCTGGTGTTAACATTGTCATTCTGTGGAATCTTATTTTACAGCCAAGTTTAGAAAACCTAATGAACTCTACTAAATGATGTTTACAACTAAAAATAGATTGGGGAGATGGATGGATGATCTACAATTGCTTTTTGGTTTGTTTTTAAGTGCTAATCCAGTAGGATATTCCTTACTGTGCTTTGTTCATCTTATCTCCAAAATCCAAGTTTTGGTTCTTGTCTCCCACACTTTCCCACTAAGTACACAGGGTTCTATCTCTTCCTGGAGACTTTGGCTGTCTAGACATTAGAAGGATGGAATCTATAATGGGTTATGAAAATGAGATACAGCAAAGTCAGACTATGGCATAGATGGACTTCATTTCTGATGGAGTGGAAATAAGCAAGTTATGGCTAGAATTGGAGGGAAGTCTTCTTTGGACTCCTCCTTTGATGAAAAGTCATCTGGCAAGACGTTCTTGTAGAAAGAACTGAGAAATTCTCAGTCAAGTGAAAACAGGTGCATTAGTGAATGATGACTCAGCTCCCAGGAATAATGGCCTCATGAACCATTTTCCTGGAAAAAAAAGTCCTTTTGGACTTTTTTCATGTGGCAGCTGGCCCTCTCCCTTCGTGGGAAATTTTGTATTAATAGCTAAACCCTTTAGTTCAGAACAACTGATAATAATGTATTTCACTCTTTCTGCTCCCCAATACTCTGAGAGTTCCTCTCTCATATTTATTTCCATGCCCTACTCACTAAACATCTGTTCTTTATTTTTCTTGTGCTAAAACATACTGTTATTTTGTTTTGTTTTATTTTTCAAAGGCCTTGTTAGCTTATTAAAATAAAGCTTTTACATCATTAACAAGTAAAAAAAATATAGTTTTCTTTTCTTTGAAGACAGAAAGAAATAATGTTTGCAGCCTGTTAAGAGGTGAGAAGAAAATGTCATCTTCTTAGTGTAAAAATAAATGAGAATAAAAGTACCACAGTTTACTTTTCAATTAAAAAAAAAAAAACACTGAATACTGTTAGCCAGCTAAACTAGCAATAACCAACTAAAGAAAAATGAAGCCATAAATTTGTCTTGATAAAATTTATATAATTCTCAAGAAAGAAAGAATTTAGCAAGGG
>CM052445.1:32799450-32846697 GCA_028533085.1 Varecia variegata
GTATGTATTTGAGAAAAAGAAAATTAGCTATCCATGTAAAATTACCAAAAAGTGATCTTGACTATTTATATGAAGAATGGAAGATCTTTTGTTTGTTTATATCCCGTTTATATTATGACAGCTAACAATTAAATCTGTCTTATTGGTTCTTGAGTTCCTCCATGGCTGGGATATTTTAATGTTATTTCCCTGATATGCCTCACATACCTAGAACAGTATCTGCTACATAGTGGTTGATCTAAGAACATATGGGAGGTTTTGTTGAATAAACAAACAAACGACAACTGACTCTATAAACAGACTTCCAATTCTGAGCATTTTCTCATAAAAATAATTTTTACCATTTAATGAGCATATGCCATGTTTTATTTTTAATGGTTTCAATGATTTACATTATTTTTTTGTTCTTTTTTAAAATTCTCATCAGCTTTACAAATGAAAAAACTTTAAAAAGTTCTCTCACTTGCTCATGGTCCAACAGTTACTAAAGAGAAGATACAAAATTTAAAAATTCCCTTCGGTCCAAAGATAGTTTTCCCCACAAGGCCATACTGCCTGTTTAAAGACAATCGCCATTTCCTAGGTAACATTTACATGCTAATTGTTTGACATCAAGTAGATTATTTAAATTAAATTTCACAACACCACAGTGGAGGCATTTTATTCTTTTTTTTTTTTTTTATTGTTGAGGCAAATATTACATTTAAATTACTGAGTCTTCAAGTAGAGGAGAAATCTTCTCTCCCTTTGGCAGCCTCATGGAAGCTCAGGCAGTATGCTTTTAGATTCTTTATACAGGACCACTAAAAAGAAGTATGAATACCCACTGGTCATGTTTATTCAGATGACAAGAAACTTCTACTCCACCATAGGGAGAGTGTTAGAAAACCCTTCAGCCCTTGTCCTCTGTGTGTTGTCTCACAGCACCTTCCCATTTGAGGGGCAACTTAGCTAATTGTTGAGCTGGGGAGAAGGAAGTGCTTATATAGAGTTCAAGACTTTCTGGGTTTCACTCCTCAGAGTAGCCTCTTCTTTGGATGTATGTGTTCTGTCTTCTAGGATGGGCTCATGGCCTGTACTGAAGAGAGGTCGTCTGCCAGCAATTTGGTGAATAATCTGGATTCCAATCAGCAATAAAGTGTTATGATCCCCCCATTGTGTCTCGATATCTAAAATGAATTATCCAGTTCAGCTTTCACCAAAAATTAACTGATATTTTGATCTTCATCCTTGGGATACTTCTGACTGTCAGTTCAGAAGTAGGGAGAGAAACAATGAGCTCCCTAGACCTCTAAAAATTTTTACCTCTTTTTATAATCAAGGAATTCTAAACATAGGAGGTCTTCCTAAATACCTTGAATATTATGGATCTCTGTTACATAAAGATAAATGAATTAAATATTTTTGAAAGCACTTTATAAATTGTTGTGACTATAAAATTTGTATTGACTACCCTACATTGGGTTTGGGTGAAGACTGGCATTTAGAAATAATGACATTTAGTCTTCATTTATCCAACTCAAAGAAAGAGAATTATATTTAAATGTAATATAAGAAAAATAAATGTTGAACTATGTTAAAACATAGTGAAGAAATAGCATGTGAGCAGGTATTTGTCATGAGCCACAACACTCATAATAATATTATTTTGTCAATAAATTTATAATATTAGTAAATAAGGCACTGTTATTCCTATACAATTATATTAATTTAAATCTGGAAATGATAGCATAAATAATTTAGTTGAAGACCTTAACTTTAGAAGAAATAGCTTTAAGCCAGAGCAATTAACTGGTATCCAAGATTGCATTATCCCTTGACCTGGAAGCAA
Source organism: Varecia variegata (assembly GCA_028533085.1). Classification (NCBI taxonomy): domain Eukaryota; kingdom Metazoa; phylum Chordata; class Mammalia; order Primates; family Lemuridae; genus Varecia; species Varecia variegata. Next base: position 32,801,282 of record CM052445.1, read on the forward strand.
GAATAGAACCTAGGCCTTCCTAAATGAGAGTCTGTATATATAACACCCATTATAGGGTCTAGTGCAGTTGCTAGATCTCAATAAATGTTCGTATGCTCTTTTCCTCTCTTTAATTCTAGAATTAGGATCCCCATATGACATTCACTTCTTCTTCTCTTAAAACTCAGAGATCTAAAAAAATAAAGTCAGAGATCTAATACTTTCCATATAACCAAGGGGAGAGTATCAGGTGAGTAATTTCAGAGAGAGGAGAAATGAAAGCTTTTATTATCAAAATGGATATTGTCTCAGAGGGAAATATAAATATGCAAACATTGTAATTTGCCCGATTGTAAAGCTATCTCATTTAGATGAATAATTGTTTTCCTGAAAACATTGCATTTGTACAAATTTGGAAAATAGAATTGTATTCCAAATAAATAGTGATTACTCAGTATGGACTGAAAAAAGGTTGCCAGATATTATTGAATTGAAAACCACTCAACATTTTAACTTAGTCCATTAACCATCTGCTGGCAATTGAAAAAATATATATTTTTTCTTAACAGAGAAATTTTGAGCAACTATTTTTAATTTCTGTAGGATTTATCTCACTGTCTCTCCACCAGCGTAGGATTGGAAGTATGACTGGACATGGGTGTGAGTGTGAAGGACGGTGTGAATGTGAGGGGGAGTGTGCATGTGTGAGAATGTGAGAGCACGTGTGAGCAGCAGCATGAACCTCTGTGTGAGTGTACACAATCAGGCCCTCCCGGAATTAGGGTGAAGTCTGTTGTATGTAGACATGATGTTCAACACATCACTGCTGGATAGAATCGCTATTCTTCTTTTTGTAGATGCCTATTGGCTGACTCTCGCCTCTGCTTAGACAGTTTAAGAAAGCCTTCGTATGTTTCTGATACTTCTTCCCTCTTCTCCTGAGAAGCCCTCCTTAAACTTATGTTCATGATAAGAAAGCACTGGTTTGTCTTACATTTTTTTTTCCTCTTTATTTCCATTTTGTTGGCAGATACTATTGTTGATAATATTTTCTCAGTTGTTTAAATGTTGCCTAAAAGACAAATCTGAATCACATGTAGGTGACATTAAGTATATGCAAAATACTTAGCTTTAGGTTTTTAATCTGTAGCACTTAATTTTGTTCAAAAGAGATATGCTATCTTTGATTCCAACTGCTGGGTTAGTCAGGCCTCTGTCCTTTTCATGGCGCTTTGCTATTGTTCAGCCTCAGGAATATCATTTTGTAGGCTTGAAGCTAGAATTCAGTCACTTCATGAACAAATACTTTTGTTCCACTTAAAGTTTTTTCTTACTTACTTTATTCTAATAAATAGGGTGTTTTTTTTTTTTTTTGGCCCATTCTTTTTGTTATACAAATGAATCCAGAGTCTATAATTTAAAAGTCAAATCTTTTTCAGTTTGAACTATATGTAATCTTACGGGACAGTTTATTTTAATTTTAACATTGGTGAAAAGGTCCTTAACATAACATATAAAGGTAATTTTCCACTGAGGTTTAGTTAGTTAAGCAAGCTTGTGTTTGATCATCTATTTTTAATTGCATGTAAATCTATTCATTTCTCTACAAAATATTAATAGTTTATACTATTAATATATGACTGGTAATGGTGCCTCATGTTTGATTTGACAAGTTTAATGTTTTCTAGAAATTTGAACTTGAATAATTTTAGAAAAAAGATCAAGTTCTAATTCTCTGAGATTATTGTCACTTCCTATTTCATGAGCTTGTATATGCATCACTTTACCCACTTAGCCTCCCAAAACTTTTAAGATTGAGATGCTCAAATTAAAGGGATGTTAATGCCCTGTTAAGGCAAATATAAAGAAATACAAAGAATGCAGAACTAGCTGAGCACCTATAACAACTTGAATAGCTAAAATCCAGTTAATAAAAAAATAGCTATAACACCTAATGAACATATAGATTGTAATACAGCTGGGTAATTAAGGAAAAGGAATAAAAATGTGACACAACTTCTTTTCAATCTAGAATGTCTCTTGGAAGAACTAGGACTTTAAAATCTGTGGTTACAACAAAAGGATAGTAAAAAGAAAATGCATCCTACGCTCCAAAATTGCAAAAAAAAAAAAAAAAAAAAAAAAAAAAGACTACGGAAAACAATGGAAACAATAAAAAATAGGATATTGGGAAAAAATGTAGAAGGAAGACTCAGAGTAAAAACTATAAAAGTCAAAAGATCCTGAGTACCTTATTGAAGACAATGAAGCAATTCTCTTATTTTATATACATTTTCAACTTTATATTTAGTTTTGTAACATTTTCCCATAGTGACTATTAATTTTACCTTTACTCAAACAGAAATCATCTCTTATTTGCCACTGAGTGACTGCTATATGTCAGGGTAGACCCACCCCACTTATATCCTATATAAATATGAGGGCACAACATTGTTAAAAGTTTACACATTTTCATACAAGAAAATATTGAGCATAATTCACAATCTATGTATATTTTGATACAGGACACAGGATATATCTCTTATGAGCTCCTTTGACGTGAAATAGACCAATAAGTATGCATTCCAGGGTAAAGTTACTCATTAACATTTTTTTTTTCTTTTAGGCCAAATCATGTCTTCTGAATTGCCAGAGGTTTAACATATTTCTTTTTCTGATGATACATAAAGTCTATGTATCTACAATGTTGTCTCTCAAAACAGTGGTTAGAGATGAGGTTATAATCACATTAGTTATATATTATTTGACCATGTCACAGTAATATATGCACTTTATGAATTAAAAAAATTGATGTGATTTAAATGTAATTCTAAATATACTTCAAGTGAGTTAGCAGACACAAATAAAACAAAATCTAGTAAACACAGCAATTGGTGAAACCACATGGAATATTGAAGTCTTTCCTTAAATTGTATTATTTTTCCTTTTATTCTGAGCTGTGATATATACAGCACAGAGGTTTTATATCTTCTTAAACCCTTTCGGGTAGTGATCTAACCTTTAATAAGCTAAACTTCTGAGTTCAAATTCAGTTCATAAAATGGCATTTTCGAAAGAGCACGAAGAGTCATATTTAGAAAATATAAGTGCATCTTCCAAAAGTCAATTCGTGCATTTTCTATTCATTTTTCTCAATGTTCTTATATCATCCAAAAATATCTTCCTAGGTGCTATAGCCAAAGTTTTTTTTCCTTCATATATTAGCAACATATCCCAGTTGGATAAGAATATTCAGTGTTTCTTTCTTCAAAACACCTTAAAATTCAGCTAGCATTTCATACTTTTTTACATGCTTGTAAAAAAATATCTAGGGAAAAGTGTATTCTGTGAATAAAATCTGATTATTAAACTTTTGGAACAACTACAACAGAAAATAAAGCCAAAAACTTACAGGATGGTGGCAATGTGTTGAAAGAGATACATAAAAAACTATTCAAATTGTAAATTAGATTAAGCTAACTTTCTAGTGAAAGTTAAAGAGACATAATAACGCTCAACACTACAGTGTACTTTAAGAGCTTGACAGGTTCTGATACTTCACCGACAACACAGAATTTGCAGGTATAGTCAACCTTCTGTATCTGTGGATTACATATCCGTAATTCAACAAACGGCAGATCAAAAATATGAAAACCAAAACAAAACAAAACAATGGATGGTTGCATCTATACTGAACATGTACAGACTTTTTTTGTGTTATTTTTCCCTAAGCAATATAACAACTATTTCCAAAGAATTTACACTGCATTAGGTATTATAAATAATCTAGAGATAATTTAAAGTATACAGGAGGGTATGCTTAGGTTGTATGCAAATATTATGCCATTTTATATAAGAAACTTGAGCATTTGTGGATTTTGGTATCTGCAAAGGGTCCTGGAACCAGTCCGCCATGGATACCAAGGGACTACTGTATTTTGGTTCTAAGAAACGGTGTTCCTGAGTAGATAGCCTTTGGGCAAAGGTACCTAACAGAAGGTTTAGCAAATGCATCTCAACTGAAGCATATTCTATTATCAACAATTTATCTATTCCTATGCCCGGTACCTGTGGGTTGAGGTTGAAAGAAAAACAAACAAAAACAAACAAAACACCAAAAACAATTTCATACAACCACAAAGCGATAAACTGCTAGAAATAAGAGCAGCTGGCGGGCCTCACCTGGTTTGTGGCAATCAGAGATAGGGTTAGGGTTCTGAGAATCAGGAAAACAGCCAACAGCACAAACCTCCATATGATTATTGCTCAGTGGGAACGTATATTCCAAAAAGCAAACATAATTACGACAGCCTGCTTTATATATGGACTGCATCTCTACCTTATTCATAGCTTTAGCATATTATGCAAATCTCTTTTATTTTAAGCTTCAATAATGAATCATTTTAGTACTGTTTTGAACAAAATTTAAAGAAGCCTGCTTTCTATGGAAATCGACAAATTTTATCTGTGCAGCTTTCTCCTTCTTCTTTTATATATTTACCATGATTTATAATGTTTTCTTTTCTCCTACACTCTGTTCTGTACACATATTTGAAAACAAACTCAAGTAATGTACTTAGATGAGGACATGGGTGACAGGGCTTGTTCAAGGTGATGGGGGGGGTCGGGTTATGACAGCAATGTCTGGTGATCCTTTCTCTAGTAGGTCTTGCCACCTACAGAGCTATGTGCTACATACTGGGGAAACAGGAAAAAAATAAAGCTATCCTTCTGCTTTGTCGAAGATCTGTTTTCTTGTATATGTGTATATATATATAAAAGAGTATGTAAATATAAATGTATATATGTGTATATATTTTTCTTAAACACACTATGTGTATATGCATACATACGTGTGTGCATATGTGTGTGTGTATGTGTATGTATGTGTATGAGTAAAAACAGGGACTTCCTAATTAGAGGGTCATCTGCTTGCTGTGGTCTGTAGTAGGTTTGGGTGCACATATTACCAAGTAGGTCCACACTTAGAGCTGAACACACCTGCATGATTAATAAATGAAAAATTTGGAGAACCTGAAGAAAAAGACTGGACTGGAAGTTGTTTGTCATGGGTGTTTAATTTAAAACCTTCCATTTCCATCTATATAATACTTAGCATATTATATGTTTCTCCTTTTTGTGTTTGTGCATAAAATATTTCAGATATATAAAATGTATGGCAAATTTTATGATCAAACCATGAAGCTACCACCCAGCTTAAGAAATTTAGCATTTACAGTTATAATTTAAGCATATTTTATATCCTTTCTTTCCCAGAGGTGGCCACTATCTCAATTTCTACTTATCATACATCTGAATACTTCTACATACATACCTGGCATGTTATTTAAATAAATATAATAGATATTTCATTGTACTTATTCTTCAACTGGCTATGTGGTCCAAATTACTGTTTTGGAACAATATTTTGAAGAATTAGTTTATTTTGATAAATACAAACAATTTATATAGATTTGTTGGTTTATGGATTTATTAATTTAATCATTTTCTTAATTCCTCCCTTTTGATTACTGGTTTCTATTCTTTTAGGGGTTATCCTTAAAATTTAGTGTGAACACTTGAGTCAGGAAAGGCTAACGTTATATAACATTTGTATTTTATTCCTGAAAAATAAATCAATCAAAGAAGTGAGACTGCTCTGGCCCCCCAGTCACTAACCCTCTCTTAATACTCTCCCATAATGTACACTCTTCCATCCACAATGTACACACAGGTCTGACAAAGACATGCAAGCTGTCTTGTGCTCTCTATCTTTGGGATGAGGTTTGTTTTTTGTATTTTTGCTTTGCTGTGTGTGTTTGTGTGTGTGTGTTTTATCAAGTCTTTTTTATTGCTGAGTCTGTGGGTCTTTGAACATTCCAGCCTTGTGTAGGGGTCTTAGTCAGGACTCTCCATCTTCTCCAGGACCTATCCAAGCACTGTCATTTCTACCCTCTTTGTTCCTGAGAGCTGGGACTCTTTTTCCTCTGCAGTCACCACCATGAATGGTAAGAAGTTTCATCTCAAGCTTCCTGCTCTGGTTTTTGTTCCCTCTCTATGGACACTGAGATTTTTATTGCTTTCTAGGAAGCAAGGTTTGTATTATATAGTCAACTATAATTTATTGAGCATTTACTGTATGGCAGGCATTAATTTTTTACATGCACACAGCATTGAACAAATCAAACAAAATCCTTTCCTTTAAAAATGTGAGGTATATGCCATCATCCATCATTCCACGTATTTTATAGGGAGACATTTGTTGTTGTTATTGTTTTAGGGATGCTACTCCATTATGTGGCCAGAAATGACTTCCTTGACCCTCTTTCTAACAAAATACACACATACAATTATGTTAAAAGGAATTAGTGTGGTCAATAAACACATTCTTAACATGGTTACAGGCTCAGAATTCCCCAGTTTCCACTTGTTTTTTTTTTTTTTTGACTGTTTTTTGCTTTAAAATATTACTAATAATTTTAAGTCTTTTTTGGCTTATTACCAACAGTAATAATCTGCATTAACTTTTTAGATTACATTGACTCTGGAATATAAAATATTGAGCACATTGTTTAGTATAAGTACTCTATAAATAATAATTTCCTATTTTCTTTCTCTTCTGCCATATAATAGGGCAGATTTTTCCCTATATTTTTCTTGCCACAAAATGAAAAAAAATCTAAACTGAACAGGAAATAAATGGATCCTTAAAATTTACATAATATATTGTGTTGGCCTCTGGGTAATATATCTTTAAAAGATCATTTCCTCATCTGAAAGTGAACATTCAATCTACTAATTGCCATGAAGTCTACTGATCATGTTCTCATTACAGGACTATACACTTTGCAGTCTTTACTTGTGAATACCATGACCACAGTTAGATTTCTCTTCTATTTTAACAGCAACTTAGAAAGAATCTCAAAGAATCATCCCTGAGTAAGCACAGAATCTGATAGAAATGCTTTTGAATTAATTAATGTTGACATAATCAGTATTGATAGTTCATCATTAAAATGATGGGTCTTGAATAATCTGTTATATGCCAGGACTTCTCATTTTACATGTGTCATATCTCTTTCTTTTAGCTTGTTTTTGCCTGTCAACTATGGTGGTGATGTGTAACTAACTCTGGCTGTACTATGTTCAAACTAAATGATCTACATTTTACTGTAGGCCTGGTTTCCTTCCACCTGAAAGCAAAGATACAAGAAGTAGCCTTAACATATTTATTAGTCTCCTTGTGCTTCCATAACAAAATGTCACAGAGTGGCCTAAATAATAGCTCTCACAGCTCTGGAGACTAGAAGTCCAAGATCAACGTGCCATTAGGGCTGGTTTTTGGTGAGGCCTTTCTTTCTGGCTTACAAGTGGTCACCTCACTGTATCCTCACATGGCCTTTACTCTGTGCACACATGGAGAGAGAGATCGCTTGTGTCTCTTCTTCTTCTCATTATGACAATAGTCCAATCAGATTTGAATGTCACCCTTATGAATTTATTTAAACATAATCACTTCCTTAAAGGCTTTTCTTCAGTACAGTCCAATGGGGATTAAGGCTTCAACATATGAAATTTGGAGGAGACACAGTTCAGTCTATACAGATATCTTTCCATAAATATGCTTCAGTTCTCTTTCCTGAATCAGTGGAGAATATAATGCTAATTCAACATATGGAGTTATGGGCTACATAATTACAAGATAATTTCTTTGTTATTTAGTTAATCATGCCTTATTTCTACATATAGTCACATAATAAAAACACTAACTCTATAAGATCTTAGAGCAGTGATTGTCAACTGGAATTATTAAAATCACATGGGTTTATTATTCATGGCGTGCATGCCAATACCCATCACCACTAGAGAATCTGATTGACCAGATCTGAAGTGAAGCTTGAAGAATCAAGTCTTCAAAACCCTCACAGATTATTGTAAAATTATCTGTGAATATAGAGCAACTATTTAGGTAGTTTGCATGTTCTAATCTAGTAAGTGCCTAATAGTTGTATTATTATGGATGATCATTTTTTACAGAATGGTAGAATATGTGGATATTCCTTTTTTACAATATGTTATTCATACATAATATTTTTGTGCTTAGCATAGAACATGGCACAAAGCAAGCTATCAAAATTTAATTGTGGCCTGAATTAGTAGATAGATTAAACAAATGACAGAGGACCGTGATGGAAAACCTATGAGGGATAGTGATGTACTTTTGAAGAGGTGGCATGATGAAATAAGCTCTGTTATTCTGCAATTTTGATAGACATTTTGAGAGAGGAAAATAAAGATAAAGAGTAATATGTGACTGAGAGGGGGAAAAATCATATCTAAAAGCCCCAGAAAACCTGAATCAATAATTAGAATAATAACTTAAGAGAACAAGAAGGGTGACTCTGTCTGGAGCAGATGCTTTATTGTTCTTTTAGCATGAGTCACTCCCTGTTGGTTTATTTATAACCCTTCTGCCATGTTCTGCAGTAATGTAAATCCTCATGATAAAATAGAGCAAGGGTACACCCAGCAGGTTAGCTCTACTTTTCCACACATTTTCTTTAATAAGACCAGGGGGCTTGCAGAGGCTGACTGCTCTTATAGCAGAGACTGTTGACAAGGTATAGCACAGCATTACTCTTTAAATTACTTTTTCAAATGCTGCTATTACTGACATCAGCAAAATTTTCATTCTTATAGCAGAAAAGGAAGTAACATTTGTGATTAGGCATTTTAACTCTGTAAGGAAAAGAAAAAAAAGAATTCAACAACTTTTGAAACCCATGAAGACTGAGAAATAAAAAGAAGGAAATCTCAGTATCTCTGTGATACTCTCAGAGCAATTTCGGTGTTGTGGAAAGGGAAGTGCTTTCTCAAAAAGACCAATGCTTTGAGATTGATACCTGGAATAGAATTGGTTCTGTAAAGAGGTTTTCTGCTTGGCTACACTATATTTTCACACTTAAAAGTCACAGTAAAAAAATCTAAGTACCAGACATTAGAAAACTTTTATTTTTTTTTAAGGATCAATGTTTGTCTTTAATCAGGAACAAATGACCCCTTTGAATCTAAAATGGGGAAATAAATAAGTCTGGCTTTCTCAGGAGATCAGTAATAGGATACAAAGATGTTAACTTCTAGCTCACAGATGCATTAAATTCAAACCAAACCACTGGTGACTAAACATTATAATATCCAATAGCTTTTTCAATGGCCTAAGTAAAATTACTTGATAGTCCCAGTCCAATTGCCAAACATAGATGACACATAAATACAAAACATGACTCAATTAGTGATTCTGTCTATAGCTGCAGCCACACATTAAAGGAACATTTTTGTCATCTGTAAGAGACTGGTAATGCAAATGGGGAACACTTCTTTGTGATTCAAATAGAGATCTCAAGGCAAGGACTTTTAAATCAGAAGACAAAAGTAGTTAGCAATTAAGAATGTGAATATTTTTTCTAAATCTGTATCTGTGCTATACAGTTTTGAACACTCCAGATTATTCTTTATGAGCTTCCTTTCATAAGATTGTGTGGAATCTCCCTCAGTAAATTGCCCTTCTTCTTGCTACATTACTAATAAATTTCTGAACAGAAGCATATCATTACCAAATGACTTTCACTGAGCATAAAACAGGATAATGCTAAACTGGAAGAGTTAATTCCTTCATCCTGGGAAGTGACCCATTTACTTCAAAATATTTTAAATATATATAGTAGATATTACAGAAGTTCCAATATATACTTATTCAATTTTCTGCTTGTTTACTTATTCTACCTATTTACTCAGTAGACATGATAATTTAAACATCCCCATATGAAAAAATTATACATAAATTTATTGCATGCCAAATGATTCTGAAATATCTGGAGTATTCAAAACAATTAAGTTATATTAGAATCCGTGGCATACAATTATATCTGTTTTTCTTTTTAATATTTTCAGTTTCAGCCAACCAAGAAATGCTCTTTAACCAGCACATGCATACCACTGGACAGAATAATTACTTAATATTTTACCACAAAAACAATTTTTCTCTTGATATTTATTAAGCTATTTTCACTAAATTTGTTATTTTCTCTTTTTCTACACAGTCCGACATAGTAAGCATTAGCCACATGTTGCTATAAAATTAAGAAAATTTAGTTCTACAGTCTCACTGCCCACATTTCAGGTACTTGAAGCCACACATAGCCTGTGGCTATCTAATGAGAGCAAAAATAGAGCATTTGCATCACTGCAGTGAGTTTTATTGGACAGCACAGCTTTGGGTTATACCAAGTTGATTCCTGTGATCTACATCTGTCTATATATACAGACACACCTATATATGTGTATATATGTGTGTATGTTTATATTTACATATGATTGAGTTTAGTGTATATATTTTACTTTCATATTACTAATGTAGAATTTGTATTTGTCTCAGTACATTAAAGTTGCTTTCATTTTATTATAGTAAGCTTGTTCAATGTAAACCTTTTACATTTTCTTTTGGCTGACATTATAAAATGTTATAAAATGTAAACTAGGAGGTGTAGGTGTTTATATTTTGTAAGTATGAACAATTGTAGATGAAAACAAGGGAAAAAGCCAGATGAGATAGATGGAGGGAGAGATAACTGAAAGGAAAATAGATAGTGAATAATGAAAAATAGCAAAAACTTGTTCTATTATTATTCTATGCATCTTCTTAAGTGTTCCTATTCCTATGACAAGCCCACAATGACATAATAAATCACTTATTTTCCAAATAAAAAATATAAATGAATTATATACATATGTAACCCACTTACGATTTTTTTTATTTGCAGGTTTGCTATAAAGGCTAATAGGAAGACCTGTGCAGGAGTGTAAGTATGGTGTCCAAATAATAAGAACAAAAGAATGCACTCTGGGTTCAGAAGCAAGCACCATTTTTTTCAGGAGGATTCATTTACTAACATCAAGGGTCATACGTCAGCTACCATACCTTTTAATGTACCTTATTAAAGATATTTAGAAAACTGATGCCCTGGTTAATCAAAGATTTTCTTTTTCTTAAAAGTTCACTCAGAGGTGTTAGCTCACACCTGTAATCCTAGCACTTTGAGAGGCCCAGGCGGGAGGATCGCTCAAAGTCAGGAGTTCAAGACCAGCCTGAGCAAGAGCTAGCCCCTGTCTCTACTAAAAATAGAAAAAATTAGCCAGACGTGGTGGTGTGTGCCTGTAGTCCCAGCTACTCAGGAGGCTGAGGCATGAGGACCGCTTGAGCCCAGGAGTTTGAGGTTGCTGTGAGCTAGGCTAACACCAGGACACTCTAGCCTGGGCAACAGAGTGATACTCTGTCTCACAAAAACAAACAAACAAACAAAAAACAAAAAAGCAAAAAAAAAAAAAAAATTCACTCAGAGAATAATGAGTGAATATAGTTGCATTGGTTTGACAGTTTGTCCTCTCTAAAACTCACATTGAAACTTAATTCCCAATGTGGCAGTATTGAGGGGTATGACCTTTAAGAGGTGATTGGGTCATGAGGGCTCGGCCCTCATGCATGGACTAATCCATGTATGGATTAATGAATTATCAGAGGAATGGAACTGGTGACTGTATAATAAGAAGAGAGACCTGGGTTAGCACACTCAGCCTTCTTGCCACGTGATGCCCTGTGCTGCTTCAGGAATCCGAAGAGAGTTCCAATGGCAAATAGGCCCCACCTTGGACTTCTCAACCTACTTAACTATGAGAAATAAATTCCTTTTCTTTATAAATTTCCCACTTTTAGGTATTCTGTTATAGGCAACAGAAACTGAGAGTGTAGCAGTTAAGCACACTGTTTGGGTGTAATACAATCATAGATTGAATTTGCACAATTCCCTTAGCCTCCCTGAGACCATTTTTCTTCTCTGTAGTGGTAATAATAATACCTCATTAGGTTACTCTAAAGATTAAAATACAGTTAAATGTATTTCATTTAACTACTTGCCTAGAATCAATGACTTAGACTTTAGCACTCTTCCCTTTGCCTCTTTCTCTATAGTTTGGGCTTCATTTTTCCTAAAATTGATCAGTTTTCTCTTTGGAGTGAGAAACATGGGCTCCAGCAACTGCCAGAGATACAAACCCTCACAGCTGAACCACATGGGAAGCGTCCTTTCCACTAGCTTCAGATGAAACTAATAGGGAAATCTCACATAGAGCTGCTCCATTTGCATGTCCATGCTGTGCACTCATCACCATGAACAGATTTCTATAGTTTTTGTCAGAGGCCCACTTATTCTACAGTCACTCTGTGTAGAGGAATGGCATAGTGTCTGTTTACATTAGGACTTTATGGTAGGTACGGAGAGGCAGAGAAAAGAAGAGGGAATTGTTTCCAGAAGAAAGGAGGAATATTAGCATTTAAAGCAATAAACAATTTCTACACTAGGTTTGCTCTATTTAAGTTATAGCTAAACAATTAGTTTTTTATATATTGTAAATAAGTTGATTGAGCAATTGCTAATACAGTAAACCAATTACTCTGGGATCAGGTGGAATCAATAAATGACCATTACACAGTTTTCAAAAATTGGATGTAAATCCCCATCAATTAATGCAAAAACTAACAAGCCTCTAGTTTTTCACCTTTAACAGCACGTTTTAGCTGTTGAGGTTTGGTGAAATATAGGCTTTTTTTTTTTTTTTTGGCTTCCAAAGAGATTTCTTTAAAATTTAGAATACTGAAATTTTTAAAAGCAAGAAGTATTTTAAGTATAAGATATGCCATTCTCACTCATGAAATTATACCAAAGTACACAACAGTATATGCATGGAATATTAGGTTGCAGTACTTTTAGGCAGGAGGTAAGTAGTAACATAGGAACTGCTCAAATTAGGTATATATGCCTTGCTCTTTGGGCAAGTTTACACATCAAGTCTTTTAATTGTAATGAATTAGAAATTGAACACAGGAAGCTTTCACTCACTATACCCAGCCAGATCTTACTAGTCTAGTCCTCTGTCTAATCCTCTACATGAAGCTGTAAGTCTTCAAAGGTTTAAAAAGTTGTTATTTGACCTTTGCTAGTGCTCTGCACTTTGGCAAGGGGATAGGCACTTGTAACTTAGTTCTGTACATATCAGGAAATTAATTTTGTAGTATAACTTATTTTATCTCTTCTTAATATTTTATTCAAGGCAGAATTTAAGAGTTTTTGGTTGTATCCAATCACATTATTCTTTTACTATATATAAGACATTGATTTCTTATTCAAATAAACAAGCATATTTTATTAATATAAACAAAGAAGATTTTTTCCCTGAGATATCTAAAGATGTCACCTGTGCTCATCACTTATCAAATAAGAGATTATTTCTTAAACAAATATATAGATTTTGATATAGCTTGATTAAGCCAATAGCCTATAGACACAATCTCTTAATTACATCTGCTCCTCACGAGAAAGAATTATCAATTTGTGGACTCACACAAGAGAAATATGTAGGGTTTTTTTTGGTGGTGTTTTGTTTTGTTTTTCTCCAAGTGTATTCTATATGGGTGTGTGTTTGTGAGTTCTGGACAAAGTGGCAGAACTAGATCAGAAAGATGGCTGGATTTAGATAGAAAATATTAGTTTTTTGCATATTTTGCAGAAGTAGAGTTGGATGATAAAAAATGCACAGAAATAAAAATAAAAATCTTAAAAATTTGTGGTGTTATGAAAAAAAGATCTGAAAGATGGAGGAAATACAAACTAGGTAACAGTATGTGTTTCATGCTTGTGGAAAGAAGTTAAGTAGAAAACAAGGTGAGATATATATAGTAGGAAAATAGGAGTGGTTTCATATTATGAGCAAGAGAATAAAATGATGAAAATACTGTTTAAAGAAAGATTTCTTTAGTGTGTTATATATATATGTGTATATACATGCATATACCATTATCTTGACATTTTGTCATGTACTTGTTTTTCATTTTTTAAAATAATAATTTATTCCATTTTCATTTTAAATACAAAAAAATTAAAAGAGCCACAATGCTTTGTCTCATCACTTGACTGTCAGATTGTATTATATAAAACTTTTGTTTGATGTTTGAACATACACTTTCGTACTCTTTTCTCCTTCATTTTGCAGTAAACATTCAAAGAGACATTTTCCTGTGTCTAAAACACTACCTTCTCTCTGTATTCCTGAGATGTCATAATCTTTTGAAAGATTTCAGCCATATATCTGTAGTCAATATTACCTGGATGGTATTAATGTCTTCTATTCATCCTGAGTGTTCTTCTATTTGATCACAGTCTACTGAAGTATATTTTTTCTTCTCAAAGAAGTATCTGAACACTCCTTAACTGTGAGGATTGTGTCTTTTATCAATACTAGAAATTTCTCAGATTAAATTTCTTGTAATATTTTCTTTCTCCAATCACTTTACATTCAAGTATGTATTATCTTTTCTCATCCAATCCACCAATATCTCTTAAAACTCTCTATATATTTTATGTTTATGACTTGTATACAAAATTCTGTATATTTTCTTCAGAAGCATCAATCATAAAACTAATTATTTTTTTTGCTGTGCCTATTCTGCTGTTTAAGTCTTCATAGAATTTTCAATTTGAGTTATTATATTTTTAAAAATCTCTACTGATAAGTTGGTTAGTTGTTTTTTCCCCTCCAAATATGCATGTATTTATTTATAGTATCTGCAGTAAATTTTTCAATTTCTCTTCTAATATCTTAAGCATATTATGTGTTTTTATTTTTCACTCTTTAAAGGGTACTAATTTCCTGTTATTGTGTAACAAATTACCACAACTCACAACTTAGTGGCTTGAAACAACACAAATACATTATCCTACATTTGTGTGGGTCAGAAGTCTAAACTGAATCTTTTGGGGCTAAAATCATGGAGTTCTACTCAGCCACAAGAAACAATGGTGATATGGCACCTCTTGTGTTATCCTGGATAGAGCTGGAGCCCATTCTACTAAGTGAAGTATCCCAAGAATGGAAAAATAAGCACCACTTGTATTCACCATCAAATTGGTACTAACTGATCAACACTTAAGTGCACATATAGTAATAACATTCATTCGGTGTAGAGCAGATGGGAGAGGGGCGAAGGGGATGGGTATATGTACACCTAATGGGTGCAGTGTGCACCGTCTGGGGGATGGACACACTTGAACCTCTGACTTGGGTGGGGCAAGGGAAATATACATAACCTAAACATTTGTACCCCTGTAATATGCTGAAATAAAAAAAATAAATAAACAAAGAGAGGGAAAATAAATAAAAAATAAATAAAATCAAGATGTCAGTAGGTCTGGTTCTATCTGGTGGCTCCAGGGAAGGAGAATCATTTCCTTGACTCCTCTAGCTTCTTCCAGCTCTGGCATTACTTGGCTCTTTCGCTCTTTGGCTCTTGGCTGCATTACTATACAGTATCTGCTTCTGTTATCACCTCTCTTTCTCCCTGACTCTACTGCTTCCCTTCTGTAAAGATAATCCAATATTATGGATGATCCAGGATAATGTCTCCATTTTATAATCTTTAACTTAATCACATCTGTGAATCCCCTTTTATCATATAAAGTAACATATTCACAGGTTCTAGAAATTCAGATGTCAACATATTTGGGGACTGTTATTCAGCCTACTACAGTATGTACCAATTTTAATATATAAAGTTTATGTATTTGTATTTTAAATTTTTTAAATTTTTTTCTGGCTGAATATCACTCCTGGAGCCTCATTTCTTATAATATTTTATGATTTTGAATTGGAGTTCTTTTTTGGGGGAGTGTAACTCTCTATGGCATTTCTATGGGGCCTGAGTCTAGAGTCAATTCCCTAGAGATCAGTGTTTTTGTTGTTGTTTGTGTGTTTGTTTGTTTTATGCCTGAGACCTGAAAAAAATACAAATCCAGCAGTCTACCCTAAATTAATTTTTCTTTTATATTTTTGAACCAAATAATATAAGTTTAGTTCTCCTATCTACCCAGTCACTGTAAAAATCTCATAAGAAGCTATTTCTATTTTACTTCTACCCAGAGGCTAGAATGGAACATGAGAGACAAATTTTCCTTCAAATTCTCTTCTAGTTAACCATTTTTCTTACACTATAGACCTTTATCATAGACTTCATGTGTGGTGAATTCTTACCTAGTTCTCCAGCCTGTACAGGTACAGGTCCACAGATTCTTAACATACCCATCCCCCAACAGATGTACAAATTCAGGATAGACCACAGCTTTAGCAATTGCTTATTGCCTTAGCTTCATCTTCCCAATTTGTTCTGACCTCAAAGAAATACCATTTTTCTATGGCATATGCATGTAGTATTTTAAAGGATATGGTTTATATTATGTATGGCAATTTTTGATAATTTTGGTTCACAATCTGTAGTCACCACTTTGAAGTGAATATAAGTGTCTCAGTTTTTGCAAATATTGATTTGTTTAGTTCATTAAAAAGTGGATTCCACTTCGGAAAGGGTAATTTTATCCTACTTCCAAATTAATTCATGAAAATAAAACTGTAAAAATAATAAGACATATGGCAGTAATTACTGCTTATTGAGAGGTTGCCAATATATATTTGATAACTTTTGATAATTATTCCTTTTGAAGTAACATAGTATGAGTTTTTAGAACACTATTTTCTCGTTGGTCTTTTGAGTTTGATAGCACAAAGTAGCTTTTAGATTACACATTTAGTTAGCACCACAGTACTTTGTAGCACATGTTCTGTGTGGTGTTGCTAAAGAATATAAGCTATATATTCCTTTCTCAAATCTTAATGCTTAATGTCAGATACTCTATGAAGCAAAATCCTTTACATAGGACAATGTTTACCAACATGTTTTATAAGATCTCACTGAGGCTGACCATGGAGAATAAGCATCCCATCTATTTTTTTCAACTATAAAGATAAACTGAAATATACAAAGCAAAAAAAAAAGCCTCATTGTTTCTTACATTAACTAAAAATTATATATTTAATTAGAAATATGTTCAAATTAATTGACAAAAAGTAATTACGAATTTAAATATTTATAAATGGATTATTTCTTGGGTATTTGGAAATACAGCTTCTGGATAATTTAGAAAAAAATGATTTAATATATTTTCATTTTTGTCCATTAACACTGGTATTTAATGTACTAGTGTTTCCAACATGGAATCTGTAGTATAATCCTTAGATGATGTTCTGTTCATGCCACTGACTTTGGAGAAAATGAAATTTTGCTGTTTATACATCCATAACCTGAAGAAGAATCAATATGAACGAATCTGTGACCAAAACACAAGGTCTCTGTAGTATATCAAATCTATAATGTGTTGCAAATTTCTTTATAACATCACAATCATCACATTTTAAATAAAAACCAAGAGGCTATTTAATTCATGATGATTTTTGTTTACTTATAAGGGAAGTATATTTTCCTTTGTTACTTATGTTAGTAAAAGTTTGTTCATTATATTGTTTTCATAAGGGATTTGTAATCTGTTCATACTCAGTTTATCTATGATTATTTGAGCAAAGATACTCCTTTCAGCATCCATAATCTTTGAAGTCAATGAAGATTTGGAGTGATAAGAATTGCAGCACTTATCTGGTAGATCTTACACTGTTATTTCAAGAATGACTTAAAGAAAGATTACAGAATTAGATAATCCTAAAAACAAATCATGTTATGTAGCATATATTATTTTATTTTTATACATTTGGTTTTCTGCATAATTAACCAGAATAACTTTTTATTCTTTTTGCTATTAATTCAGCATAGGATTATTTTTATAACACACAGTGTAACCTAGCTGATGTAGTTTAACAAAAATATTAAATAGCTTACATATGTATATGTGATTAGCACATTACATTTACACATATACACACACAATAATATTCTGAGGCTGTATGTGTGTGCTCTCATGCAAGCCTTTGTTTATGTGTCCCCATGGAAAGAAAATAGTCTATTACTTAATTTCCTAAAATTCCTGTCTTACATATTATTGATCAGAGTAAGTCATGTTATAGTGAGGTCATATGTGTGTATGTGTTTGTATACAAATGTGTGTGTGTGATTTTGCTCATACATATAGATATCTACATAGATGCATAAAATACATGATTGTGCCAATCAGGATTATCTAATGTAATTTTTAAATTACAAAACTCTTTAACTTATCCTGTGTCGTTCAACTAATCTTTTACATTCTCTAAGTTCAATACATTTTTGTTTGACATGAGAAACTCAAATTTCTGTGTTAGGTATCCTGATAGCCATAAATTTATAATATAAAAACAAATAAAGGAGAGGAAGAAAATTTATATGGCTTTAGGTCAATGATCCAGCTCTAGAAATATCTTAAAAACTTGCAGTAAAGCTGTTTTACTGTTGTGTCTCCCAGATTTTGCTTCATTGCTCATTTGTAAAAACAAACATTTGCCATGAAGACATAACTGCCAATTCAGCCTAAATAAGACAAATGAGATAATGAGACCAGTGGCAGATTTGAGTTGACAAATCCTGCAGAATGCCCAGCTCTAAGTAAAAAGCTTTCCTTTCCTGCCAAAAGGTCTACATGCTAATACTAACTAATTTGCCAACCTTGGCTCTATGTGGTTTGACAATAGCTGAGCATCCCAATTTGTTACAGTTGTGACATTAATTTGGATGTAAAGTGTAGTTCGATCTAGTAATCTACGCAACCTCTTAACCCACCAACCAATCACACAGATGCATACTTTGTATTGTAAAGGCTTAGAAAAGCAGAGAGATTTTTTTAAAAGGTGAGGACATATTAATATTGAAAGGGTAGTAGTATGGACACCGTAAGTATGACTCGCACCTGCTCATATTCTCGTTACAACAACAGAGGTGAAATCAAGCATGTTATTTACTTTAACATTATGGAATCATTCATAATATATGCCCTGAATTAGTTATTCAAATACCTGTAACTTAACCACCAGTTTTGATAGATTTCGAAAAATCAATTTAGATTATTAAAAAAGTATTTTTTAAATCTCTTAATAGAGTTCCAAAATAATCGCAGGTATTGATAACTACATAAATATTTTAATGTTTTCCTATCATTTAAATGAAAGGTGTTCCTATATGTTTCTACTACTCTTTATATACCTTGATATTGTATATTAGAGTAGAAATAAAGTAAAAGTTCAGTTTGGAGAAATCTTGTATTCAAAAAATGGGCCCTTAGAGTTTGAAATGCTTGCTTCATTTCTTTAACTTACTCTAGGTTAAGCAATAAGAATACCACGATTGTATACACGGAGGGCAAATATCATAAAAGTTGTTTATTTTGAATCAGTATGAATTGGTGTAACTCGATTTAGGAAGTAGATTTGAAATTCAGCACTTTAATTCAGATTTTGTAAACTGCTCTGAGATATTTAGTCACTAATAGATAGCTAAACATGAATATACAATGCTTTATAGTTACAAAATCATAATAATCCTACAGTTATGAAATAAATTAAGAAAAAATATTTGCCTGTCTTGGGAAAACTACATTTAAAGAAACTAACAGCTAGAATTTGGGCAAAATTTTTGTCAATTTATGATAATACTTAAAATTTTCTTTAAATAGAAAGACATTAAAATAAGTTCATAAAAGATATAGGAGCTTAAAATACCTTAAAATTACAAAAATAGACAGGATTTTTAAATTTTTATTACAGAGTCTTTTTATTGAGGGAGACAAGCTAAAAATATTAAAATCCATTCAATTTGTAACAATGTATTCAAAAATAATTCTATAGTCTCTCTAACTTTACTAGCTTGTTAATTCATAGAAACAAAGAATTGCGAAGAACTTGGAAGTCATATGAACTCACTTTCGGATAAATGCTAATTCAATACTTGAATGCTTTCTCTCACAAGTGTGGTAGGCAGCCGTGAAAATGGCTTCCAATGATTCCACATCCTGGTATTCATGCCCTTATGCAATTGCCTTCCTTTGATTATGGACTAGACTGAGTAACTCACTTCTAATAAATAGAATAAGTTATGAGACGCCACTTCTAAAACTAGGTTATGAAAAGACTGCAAGTGTTATCTTGCTTGTGCTCAATGGTGCTCTCATTCATTTGCTCTGGAGAACGTAATTTGCCGCATTGTGAGTTGTCCTATGGAGAAACCATCTATTAATACTAAGCAACTGCTGTGTACAACTAACATGCATAACACAAATCTGAGGCCTGCAAACATGAGTTTGAAAGTATTCTATCTTCAGTTGAGCCTTGATTCTAGCTTGTGAAATACTCTGAATCCAAGTAAAGCCATGCCCAGATTCTTGACCCATGGAAACAATGAGATTATAAGTATTTGTCATTTTTAGCTGGAAGTGTGTTGCTGAAATCATACATATCTAAAACTGAGGAAGTAATTTTAGAATCACATAGTGGGTAAAGGATGGAAGGACTTTGAGGAGGCTTAGCAAAAGCCTAAGTAGCTTTCATTAGACTGTTAGTAGATGTCTGCTATTTGAGGAGATTGTTGATGCAGGGTCAAAAGGAAATGAGTAACATTATTGAAAATCAGCAAGAAAAAAATCAAACAACCCTATCAAAAAGTGGGCAAAGGACATGAACAGAAACTTTTCAAAAGAAGATAGACTAACGGCCAACAAACATGAAAAAATGCTCACTATCTCTAATCATCAAGGAAATGCAAATCAAAACCACAATGAGATACCACGTAACTCCATTGAGAATGGCCTTTATCATAAAGTCCCAAAACAATAAATGTTGGCATGGATACAGAGAGATAGGAACACTCATATACTGCTGGTGGGACCACAAACTAGCACAACCTCTGCGGAATGAAAATAGGGAGCTACCTCAAAGAGTTAAAAGTAGAACTACCATTTGATCCAGCAATCCCATTACTGGGCATCTTCCCAAAGGAACAAAAGACATTATATAAAAAAAGACATCTGCACTAGGAGGTTTACAGCTGCACAATTCACAATTGCAAAGATGTGGAAACCCAAGTGCCCATCAATACATGAGTGGATTAATAAAATGTGCTATATGTATACCATAGAGTACTACTCAGCCACAAAAAACAAGGGTGATCTAGCACCTCTTGTATTATCCTGGATAGAGCTGGAGCCCATTCTACTAAGTGAAGTATCACAAGAACAGAAAAACAAGCATCACATGTACTCACCACCAAATTAGTATTAACTGGTCAACACTTACGTGCACATATAATAGTAACATTCATCAGGTGTTGGGCAGATGGGAGGGGGGGAGGATGGGATGGATATATTCATACCTAATGGGTATGGTGCACACTGTCTAGGGGATGGACAGGCTTAAGGCTCTGACTGGGGTGGGGCAAAGGCAATATACGTAACCTAAAAATTTGTACCCTCTTAATATGCTGAAAAAAGAAAAAGAACATTGGTTAAAGGGGAATTCCTTTTACATAGTGGCAGAAAAGTTAACAATATTGTCATCTGTAGTTATGTGGAAAGCAGATGTGCCTAATAAATTGTGAACTGATGATCTAAGTAAATTTCCAAACAAAGTGCTGAAGTCACTACCTGGTTTTTCCTTACTGCTAATAGTAAAATGTGAGAGAGGAGAGAGAAGGTGATGGAAAAACTGCTAAATAAAAAGAAATCATACCTTAGTGATTCTGAAAAGATTCTTCCCCTCTTGTGATGGCAAAAAAATGCTAAACATAAATGTTTCTGTAACAAAATGCAAATCCAGGATACTGCCAGGAAAATATAGACTGGAGATGAAGTCAAGAATATGTCTGCATATGTCAGCATGTCCGTAACCTGTGACTTGCTTGACTTCCTTCCCTCAGTGAAAAAATCCAGATGCCCTACAAAGAGGCCCACATGATAAAGAACTACTATTTCCATTCAATCGCCAGGAGGACCTAAGGCATGTCAAAATCCACATGAGTTCACTTGGCACTTCCCCATTGATTGGGATGACCAGATTACCACAGCCCTTGTCAACATCTTGAATGCAGCTTGCTAAGAGATACTGAATAAGCTTCAAGCTAAGTTGTGTCGAGATTCATGACTCATGGAAACCATGAGATGATAAATACTTGTTTAAGCTGCCAAGTTTGGGGGTAATTTTTATGCAACAATACATAACAGGAAAAATTAAAAAATTATATTTTAGCCATTATTGTATAATTCATAGTTTTAGCTATCTCTTCAGGAACATGAACTTAAATATACTCCTGAAAATTTTATCAACCAACAAAATTCAGAAGAAAGAAGATAGGATATACTCATATTCTGTGAGCACCCACTTTGTTGATGGAATCTTATGTATCATTTTTTGTAATCAGCACATCAACCTTCTATAGGATACACATTAAACTCATTTTACTATTGTGTAATGGGCTCAAAACATTATATATATTACCCAAGATCAAATAATTAGTATGTATTGAAGCTTGTTTTCAAATACAATTGTCTAATTTAAAAGCCCTTGCATTTTCTATTACATTATATTACACCTATTAGTCTTTTTTATTTTATACATAGAAGCTCTTAATTGCTGAAGTTTTAAGACCATCTTTAATTCTTCTACTTCCTATTATAATAACTTCAATTTATTTAATTCTTTAAAAATGTGACATGTTTTGTACAACCCAATCACTGACTCACTGTCAGTTGTTCTTAAATTCGGATTATATGAAAGAGTCACAAGGCAATATGTTTCCAACACCAGTTTATTTAGATTTAATGGACATAAATCAGGGAATTTACTACAAACCCTGCAAAATAGTAGTTTCATCAATGAGTTTTATAATATCCATGGCGTCTCAGGAGCACCACTATACTGGGTACGTTTGGCTGCAAACTGAAAGGCTGACAAGGCACAGCCCACTGCAACTCAGGGAAGCAAACACTTTCATTCCTCTCCTAACTTTTATACTGCTTGTCCTAAAGTCTTTCTAGCTGTATGTGTCAAGGCATATCCTTTCCAGGGTAGCCACAACTCGTCCATGGAGTTTAACAATAAACAATTCTGATAACCAAGTACGATTTGTTTGGTATGTCATTAATCAGATTGCCAGCAGATTCCAGGGGACAAAGTTTCAAGAGGGTGAATCCAGGGTCAGCTGTCTGCTGCTTCTGGATGTGGCATATAAATTCAGACCCACTGTTAACCCTTTAATACCTGTCTGTC
The DNA here is from genome assembly GCA_028533085.1 of Varecia variegata. Classification (NCBI taxonomy): domain Eukaryota; kingdom Metazoa; phylum Chordata; class Mammalia; order Primates; family Lemuridae; genus Varecia; species Varecia variegata. The sequence goes on from CM052445.1 coordinate 32,824,436, forward strand.
TTTGAATTCTAGATAAATATAGCCATGCCATATATAATTTTAATACCTTTTTATCTCTTTTGAAAGACATATATTATTTGATATTGTAAACAAAAAGACAGATTTTCCTGTGTATAGCCAATAAGATATGTAAAACTCATGTAGTCTTAGTATGAGTGACTAAATATCTTGGTCTTGACCACATCTTCTTACATGTTTTTGAGACCTTAAAACAATTTTATTCCTATTTTTATCTCTTCATTTATTAGCAATTATACTTTTCAAACAATTAAGATGAAAGATGTATATCTAAAATTATTCTGAAACTAAATTTATTTCCTTTTCACTAAGTCAATTTCCATGGGAGCTACATCAGTTAGGAATTGCAAATCAATTTTCACAAGTAACTTTCCTTTCTGTGGTTTCTCATTGAAATATACCCTTTTCGCCTCATTTTCTTTCAAACAACCAGCAAATTGTTGATTATACCAACTACCAGAAGAGGTATTATTAATAGTTTGCATGTCAAATGTATATTAACATATATCAATGGCATCTTTTGTATTATTTTCAACAAGACAAATAGTTATTAGAAGTCACTGTTCATTAAATTTGAAGCCTACTAAGTTTGTGGTTCCAGCCATATCCAGCTACAAAGAATCAGCTTTGACAAATATTATATTTTAAATATCATCATGCATCACTGTACATCTACTTCTCACTGGGATTACATGTTGCAGATCATGTTTTTCCCTGTCCCTACCAATTGTATTATCAGAAAGTTTTTATTGCTTGTGATGCCCTTCACAACTGGAGCTAGTCAGACTATATACATGTGTGAGCTCCTCTAGCCTGGACTTCCACAGTTCTCAGTTATTGGCTTCACAACACATTTGACTCTGTAGTTGTCAACATATAAGACAGCCCATCCTGAGAAAGGGGTCATTTCTTGTACCAAAGTGTCACTCAGGAAAATTGCCTCATAATTTTATGTATAGGTTTGCTGCACACACCTATTGTTCATCATCTTTCTAAGTCTTGCCAAATTTGGCTAGTTTCTTGCCAAATAATCCTTCCAAAATTTCTATATGCTGTAGTATATACTTTTCAACATTTTGGCATGCTTCTAAAAATGCTATTTCTGCTTGGCTCAAAACATTGAGCTACAAATCAATGGTTCCTGAATCTCTTTAAGAGCATTGAATTAGTGTTGACTTTGCCACTACACTTGCCATTACTATTGTTAAGTGTAGTCCAAAAAAGTTGTACATGCATCTGCCTATATTGTATTTATTAGGACATTATTAATTGTGCATATTCTACTCCTAAAATCTACTCAGTCTATTTGTGCCATAAGAACTGCCTGGATAGGGTTTCTCTGGTGCTCTATATGAGAACATAGGTGAATGTGGATCCTGTATTATACCTACATCAGTGTGCTTCATTATCATTGACCTCTTTTAAATTCGTGTTAATGAGTTCATCTGCATTCACATTTGGTATTTTTATAGTGGCAAAGCAGGCTCTGGCATATCAGGCAAGCTGCAGTAATACAACATCCTTCATATCCCGGCAACTGCTTTAGCAGTTGTGTCACCCCGATCCATAGATCACATGTGCACATGTAATCAATTATTATACAATCACAAATCTGTGCAATTTAAAGGTAGTATCTTCTTCCGATTCCAGCATAAAAACTTGATTACTGAGCATAATCTATAAATTTTAACCAAAAGAAGGTTCCAAATGACCAAGATTCAGTAGGGTCATTTAGAAAGTATTGCATCACATTTTTCCCTCTAGATTAACCAGGAAGAATTTTTGACAAAGTTCCTACCTCATCTTCAGTCCATTTGACATTTTTCAGAAGGAAACAATGTTGATGGTCTTCCCTGGGAAAAAACAACTAACTTTAGTTGTCCTCTTGCATTGACATACTCTTGAGGGAATAAAATATTAGCAAATTTTCCTGAAGTTTTCACTCACTCCCAGGTTCCTTTCCTCTAAGCTACAATGTTCCCTATTTTTTTGTTATCCCCTGACTCTTCTACCTGGATTGCATTGAGAGTTTTTGGAACAGTCTGCAATCATATAATTGGTGGAAGGCGTGTCTACACCAGTGTCTTCTCTTACATTCATTCCCATTCTTGGGTTTGTAACCAATGGAGCTATTTTTCTCACTAAGCAAAGCAGGTGAACATCAAGCCTTTTCAATCCAGGAATCCTTTTGGAATAAACCCTGCAAGATTCGAAGGCTTAAAGATAATGTCATGTGCCAAAATGTCTCTCTTGACATGAGCCAACAAATTGAAGTAAGGTGCTGGTATTATGGGATCCTACAATACAAAAGTAACAACTTATTAATATCAAGTGGTAAAGACAGAGAGATGTATTAGGACTTAATCTCCTACACATTCATTCTAACTTCTGCACTGCAAAAGTTCCATTTTATGCTCTCCCTATTAAAGTCTTAAATCTAGAAACCTGATCATGCAGGTAAGCTCTTTATTCCTTTTTTCATTTTTTAAACAAATGTTTTAATTTTTCCTTTTTAATTTCTTATGAAATCACTACTTTGAGAGTGAAATATGTCAAAATCATATGGTGTTTTTAGCTCATAACAATATAACAGTCATTGTGAAGTATGTCCCTTAAGCTGAAAAAATATATATAGGAGGTTCAAATTGAAATAATTCATAGTGTATTTATTCTTATATCATATTCTCAACCATTACTGAAGTAATGAGATTTACAATAAAAAAGTGAAGAATACCACACACCAATGTCTAGCATGACCCTTAGAAATCCTCTGGAGGCTATAGATAATGGTCCAATATAACCCACCTGACAATCATGAGCTGGACTCTATCCCTACTGAATTCATTCCAGGGCAGGTTTCTAAAAAAGTATTTTCTTGTTGTCATTCTGAGGAGTCATAGGGAACTATTGGTACAGCAGAAAATAATGAAATATATTTTCATTCATCCTAATTGCAGAGCCTGGTAGCCCCTGTAACAACTCATTTCTTATTCTCAGTATCCTACTTCAAATATTGTTTTAAATGTCACATTTCACTCCCTTCAGATATTCAAGCTAGATTTTTTTAAGGAGCATCCAAGGTATCCTATCCTTTTTTTCCTCTTTGTGGTTCCAGAAGTCCTTCCAAAATTAGGGATCTCCACATGCAGATATTTTTAATTTTCTAATTGTCTATCACTCATTTAATCAGACATGGAAGTACGCAGGCTATCACTACTTCCCAAGAGTTTGTAAAAGTCCAAACATATCCAGTTAGAATCAGTCTCTAGTTCTACAAAAGCTAAATGTACTACTACAAGTAATTCAGCCTATTATACAGATTTACTTTTTTCTACTTTTTCAAGAGTTTTTTCTTCCACCAGATGAATTGCTGAAATTCACATTTTCTGAGAGTTGCCATACACTATGCTGTACACATGCTGCCTGCATGGATTTATCAAGACAAGAGACATATGGTCAGGTTACTCAGCAATAGGACACAAGAGATAGAGGGTCCTAGGGTTGGTTGATTGCACACAAATGGTAGGCAAATAATGTGATTTCCTTCCTGAGGCATCACTTACAGTAGGCCTGTAGGCATATGTATATGTCTATGTATATACTTCTATGTAATACACACACACACACATAACTTTTACTTGATAAGTGAACTCTGTTTGGAAACCTCCTCATAAGAATCTACTTTGTCTCCATCATAGCCTCAGAGTGTCCTGTCTGTCTTCTCATGACTTTTCTATGAATTATTCTAACCTTTTTCCTATCCTCAAATCTCATACAAAATAATTAAGAAAGCAAATTCACAATTGTATCTTATATGTCGTTAGTGATGGGTGCTGTCTCAACTACAGTGTAAGACCACGCCAATTATTTTTTTATTGAAAAAAGCAGTAGCATTTGCTAGCTTTCAGGTGTACATCCCTAGTATCCTGTAATGGACGGCTGAGGAGGCAGAATCTGACTTTTATCACAAAGCCCAATGAGCATGGTGAGAAGATGGTGAAATGTCTAATATGTGTTCATTTGGATCTTATGGTCCCAGGGGTGCAGCACAAGTCCTATGCTACAGCACTTTTTATATCCCACATTGTAAAACTGCTAAGTTCTTCATTTGAATTGTTTCCTTCCTAGTCACTTAGTTCTTCTTTCACTTTGCCTATTTTGAATACACAATAAGATTCCAAAAATTAGCAAGGTGCATTATCCAGAATGAAATACACCAACTAAATGCTGAACTGTCTTCTTAGCAGTAAGATTCTTCAGAAACTAATTTATTTCTATTTTTGGAAAGACCTCTTCAGGTACCAGGCAAGTGATTCCTAAAATTTCATAGGCTTAGCAAATTATTAAATGTTTGAAATATTTATTCACCACTCTCTATAAGACTTAGGTGTAGTTTTTTCTATCAAGCTTTCTTTTGATTCCTTTTCCCATTCTGCTATTTTAATGCCTACAACACAATGATTCAGCCTGCTCTTCACCAATATGCCCAAATCTCTCCTCATAAAATTATGACAGCACATGGTGGAATTTAAATACCTTTGACACTATGCTAAAAATGTACTGAGTTTGTACCGACATTTAAACCAACTGAGTTTTACTTTCCTCTGCTGTGGTATGAAAACAAGGAATTAACTTAACCAGTCACATCACACCAGTGTTTTTTGTCTGTTTTGGATGGTTTACCAGATACTACAGATCCTATAAAGTGTGCCACATTATTCATTCCCCATTAGTCTCTCATCAGTCTCCACGATTTGCTTACCTTTATCATTAATCAAACTTGAATTGTTATAAAATGGGCACATTGATATGATTACCCCTACTTCTACCATTTTTTAAGTCAAAGTTGACATTTTTTGCTGCCCTCAGGGAAGTCTATGTTGCCTACTATTTATCATCAAAGAGGGTTGAGGAAGCTTTACTTTGGATGTTCAAATTCTGGATGAAGACAGACTTGGCTGAAATTTGATCTGCAGAAAGTAACAGCAATGTTTACCATTTATGTCACATTCATTGCAAATGTGAATTGAAGTAAATACCTTGTAGCTTCTAGCGTTTCAATCCTTAATTTCATTTTTAATTGAATGCCTTTGAAGAAAGTACCTCTATAACCACCCAATTCTACTAAAGTCCCTGCAGTGTCTCCTCACTGTCACTGGCAGAGATGCTATTTTATGGGGACCTCTATCCAATAAACCAAAGAAGAATTGCTCTATACTCCCTGATATTTAACCTAAAAGTTTCACATAGCCTTGGTGATCGTGGTGGAAGATTCAGTTAAATATTTCTGGACTAAATGATACTTCATAGATTAGATGAATTCTGCATCATGTTTCAGCTCTCCTATTTACTTCTTCTTTCACTTTACCTATTTTAAATTCATCCCAGCAAGGACAGATTGAATCTACCAAAAATCCTTTCAGAGATATGATTTGGAAAGTAGAGGCTTTGTAAGCACCTATCTATTTTTTTTCCACATTAATCTCCCCCCCTTTTCAATATACAACAGAACAATTCCACCTGTCTAAATCTTTATTTTTCCCCCAACATTATCTTTAGGCTTAGAGTTTCTCTTTCTCTTTCTTTGCCCTGTTTCACATAGCTCTAAATTTTTGCACATTCTGAAACTTCATGGAAGGTAATTGAGGAAGCTACTCTATTACTGTATTACAATTGAGAAAGTATTCTACTACTGTATTTCTGTTCAGTTTGTTGCCTGAACAAAAAGATGGGAGTTTCCCTGAATTATTTGGAGAAGAAGCAGACCATTAGGGGAAGGTCTATCTTGATTTTTATATGTCCAAGCCAGTGAGGTTGCTGTTCTTAGTATTTCCATTGTTCAACAGGTATGTTCTATTTTAACATGAAAGAGGAAAGAAGGAAATTCTCATTTTTGGGGGGACACTTTCCTGACTCTGGCTTTTATTACCTTGAAGCGGGACAGATCTACTACATTTTGTCATTAATACATTGAATGTCAAAACTACAACTAATTTTAAGTAGGTACTCATTCCAAATACATCCCTTTATTCTATAATACCTAAGCACCAAAATGTTAGATTCACCTTAATTTTCTTCCAAATTCTTCAAAAGAATACTGGAACATCAATACGAATATTTTTTGAACTTTATTACAATATCATTGACCAATAAAAATTATATATATTCAAGGTTCATGTGATGTTTTGATACGTTTGTACATTGGGAAATGATTACCACAATTGAGCCAATTAACATATCCATCACCAGATGCTGGTAAAGATGAACATTTTTTAAATACTGATTTTAATTCTTTTACTCAGTCTCTAGTTAATAGTTTCACTTTGGCAATGCAGTCAACAGCAATCACTGTATTTTTTTAAGTGGGAGGGGTTGGATTTTCACTATGTGACTTTTCCTATTCAATTAGAGTCAAATTTCTGTCATATAAATCCCATTAAAAAGAGAAATCCCTGATTACATGCAGCAAAATTTTCACCATCTCAGACCACATATGGATTGGCGATCACCTAGGGAACGAACCCTTGTCAGTTCTTTTCTCCCCATATTGTCTCTCTCCCCATAAATCTTTTGCTGTTTTGAATAGGGGTCTTTGTGTCAATTCCACTACTGCCACTAATCGGCCTGCTACACAACCATTGATCCAACAATTCACAAGTATTTTTATGTCTCCAACCCATTTTACTGTCATTGAATGACAAACAATAGGCAATAGAGTACACTGACCTGCACTTGCTTTGGGAGGTGAAGCTCCATCTCAAGCACAGCTTGCTGGCTTCCTCACTGCACAGGTGCACTTCCATGTAAAATAGAGTTGAAGATGGTTCTGCCCACATTAAGCCAATTCCTGCCACTTTTTTTCCCTCTCTTTAAACTCTGCTCGTCAAGTAGCCCATCAAGTAATATGTGTCAAGGCACATGCCTCCCATTGTGGGTGAAGTGCATCAGTCAGAGTTTCATAATAAAGAATTCTGACAATGATGTGCAATAGCTCACCTGGGTAAAACATAGATGAGGTATCATTCTACATTTATCTCTGGAGGCAATTGTCCTAGATCATGTTGCCAGAACTTTCTGAGTCTAGGGTAATAGTTTAGAGCAGCTAGCTGTTGTCTTTTCATCTGCATATGGTATCTGAATATGTCATCATTATTGTCAGCCTTTGGACATATTTTGTCAAAGATATTTTGAAATGGTGGAGTTCAGAAATAGACTCAATACTTAAGAAGAGTCTGACTAGCAAAACTACAAAACGTTTATTAACCCCATTTCAGGGACAATTTCTGCACAATAAGCCACCACAAAACTTACTAGCCTCAAACAACTACTCTTTATTTGCTCACATTTCTATCAGGTTCTAGTTTGGTGAGTTGGTCTCTCAACTGGGTAGTTCTTTTGCTGTCTTACTTGTGGTAACTTATGCAGCTATAGTAATTTGGGGTTGGATGATGCTAGTAAACTTAGTTACATGTCAGAGACATTGCTGGCATGGATGGACATTCTTTGTGTTTCTTTCCACATGATTTTTCATCTTCAAGGAGGCTAAATCGTGCTTATTTGCAGAATAAGGGTCTCAGGATTCTAAAAGCTCACACTTTATTGGTGAAAGCAAGCCACAGGGTCATCTAGGATTCAAAAGGAAAGGGAAAAGTTTTATTGTACAGCATGGTGACTACTGTTAACGATGATATGTTGTTTTCTTGAAAAATAATAAGAGAATAGATATTAAATGTTCTCACCTGAAACCAGAAAAAAAAACTATGTGAAGTAATGTTTTGTTAAGTAGATAGATTTAACCATTCCACAATGTTTATATACTTCTAAACATCATGCTGTACATGATAAATACATACACTTTTGTGTGTCAGTTTAAAATAAATAAATAAATTTGAAAAAAGAGGAAGAGGAAAAAGAAAGGGAATAGATGCCACTTCTTGTGGGAAGGAAGCAAAAATAAAAAAAAAAAATGACATCTTAATCTACCACAACCCCTTTCGATCATCACACTACATTTCTAGTAAAGCGGAATGACAATATACAATACGGATAGCACAGTGATTGAGAGTGAAGACATGAAGATACTGGAGCCCTGAAAACTAATGAGAGATAACAATATATATAAATAAAGCAGTGGGGCACTGCCGTTAAGATTACAGAGTTTGGAAACAATCCGCTAGGTTTAATTCTTGGTTTCTTCATTTAATATTTATGTACCTTGGTCAAGTGTCTTGGTTTTTCCTTTGTACAGTAGGAATAAATATAATAACATATGTGCCTGTGGGTTTCTCTGAGGATTAAGTGAGCTAATATATAACATATGAAATGCTTGTTCTAGCTCCTGAGGTATTTTAAGTGCTAAATAAATGTTATAAACCGTTTTGGTAGATAACTTACATTGTACATTGCTCAAGCTCATTACAAAGTCATTTATTTTGAACTATTGACTGAAGATTAAGCTTGTGATTAACTATAGTTTGGAGAATTTTTTCACATTACTACTGTTAATTCTAGATAGACTATTTTACAAACAATATTTAACACATAAATTTAGGAGTTTAAATGTTATAATTTTTCCCTGATAAATTATTGTTTCTATGTGGTCATTTAAGCTTATAAAAATGTTTTTGATTTCAAATTGTCATGTTATTAGAAATTATTCCAATATTTCCTCCATAATTGACATAGTGATATCTTCAAGTACTTGATTAAAATGTTACAGTTTTTATCCAGTTTCCAAACAACCGTCTGCTAAGTTTTGATTTTGTAAAATATCTACCATGTTTTAAAACAAAAGTAGTTTATTTTATAATCTTTCCATACTTAATATGATTTGTTGACATGTTTTATTTGAGTTTTTTCTCATTATTATTCTTTGCTCCTCACTTCTTAAGGAGTTCACATTTCTTATTGCCCAAGTACATAATTCAGAACATTTTCAGCAAACATTTTGAGCAATAAATTCTATTGGTGAAATTGTGTCGATTATTTTCTTACTCAGTAGTAGTAGATATAGAAGCAAAGATCAATTTATTTTCTCTCACTATTGTGACTTATGACATCTATTGCTTTTGATAGAAAGTCTATGGCAGATTATACACTTCATTTTCATAGTTTTTAATACTTTTCCACTTTCCTTGTAATTTTCTTTTATAATTTATATTTTCTAGTCATTTAAAAAATAGTGTATGTTTAAAGTGTACAACATAATGTTTTGATATACATATACTGTCTTTTCTTGATATCTGCCAGGGATTTTTCCAGGACTCTGTGGGTACCAAAATTTGCAGATGCTCAAGTATAAAATGGTATAGTATTTGTAGGTCATCTGCACACATTCTCCCATATACTTTAAATCATCTCTAGATTAGTTTTGATACCTAATTCAATGTAAATATTATACAAATAGTTGTTATATTGTCATTTTTATTTGTATTTTTCTAGTTGTGTTGCTATATTTTATTGTTTTAATTTAAAAAATATATATTTTTTTGGCTGGGCACAGTGGCTCACACCTGTAATCCTAGTGCTCTGGGAGGCCGAGGTAGCAGGATTGCTTGAGGTCAGGAATTCAAGACCAACCTGAGCAAGAGTGAGATCCCCTGTCTCTACAAAAAAATTAGATAAATTTAGCTAGATGTGGTGGTATGCACCTATAGTCCCAGCTACCTGGGAGGCTGAGACAGGAGGATTGCTGGAACCCAGGAGTTTGAGATTGCAGTGAACTATGCTGACGCCACTGCATTCTAGCCAGTGTGACAGAGAGAGACCCTGTCTCAAAAAAACAAATATTTTTGATCCTAGGTTGGTTGAATCCACAGATGCAGAACCTGTGGACACTGAAAGCTGACTGTACATAGTGAAATTGTTACTACAGTCAAGCAAATTAATATATCCATCATCTCACATGGTTACCTTTTTTGTGTGTGGTGAGAGCACCTAATGTCAATCTTTACAATATAATATTATTAACTATGGTCCTCATGCTGTACATTAGATCTCCAGGCTTATTCATCCTACATAACTGCAACTGTGTACGCTTTGACCTACCTCTTCTCATTCTCCACTCCCCCCACTCCCACTCTCTACCCTGCTAACTACAGTTTTACCCTCTGTTTCTATCCACCTTTCTCTCTGAAGAGTCCACATGTAAGTGAGACTAGGCAGGATTTTTCTTTCTATATCTGGCTTACAGCACTTAGCATAACATCTCTTGGTTCATCCATGTTATTGCAAAAGGCAAGGTCCCCTTCTTTTTAAGGCTGAATAGTATTTCACTGTGTATATGTATCACAATTTCTTTATCCAACCATCTGTCAATAGCACTGAAGTTGTATTCATACCTTGCCTATTGTGATTAATGCTGAGGTGAACAAGAGAGAGGAAATATTCCTATGAGGTTCTGAGTATATAGCGCAAGAAGAGAGATTGATGTATCATATGGTTCTATTTTTAATTTTTTGAGGAACCTCCATACTGTTTTCCATAATGACTATATCGATTTACATTCCCACCAAAAGCACAGTATACAAAGGTTTTCTTTTCTCCACACCCTCAAAAACATTTGTTATCTTTTGTCTTTTTGATAATAGCTGTACTAGCAGGTATGAAGTGATATTTCATTGTGGTTTTGATTTGCATTTTCCTAATGATTAGCTATATTGAGCACCTTTTCATATACATGTTGGCCATTTTTATGTCTTCTATGGAGAAATGTCTATTAAAGTTTTTTGCCCATTTTTAAATAGAGAGATACATGTGTGTGTGTGTGTGTGTGTGTGTGTGTGTGTGTGTGTATAACTACTGAGTTGTATGAGTTCCTTATATATTATGGATATTAACCTCTATCAGATGCAGGGCTTACAATATTTTCTCCCAATCAGTAGGCCTCCTAGGTATATCTTTCCTTTTGTGTTTGTTTGTATGTTTGTACCATTCAGCAGTGGAATATATTTTCTTTCTAATGTATGCTTTTGTTTGTTAATTACAGAAAATTTTGAATGACTGTTTGAATTTTGATGCTTTTCCAACTATTGTATTCTCTTCTTTTGGAACTTACATTAAACATAATTTAAAATTATATTTCGAATCTATCTTTCATGTTTTTCATTTTATAATGAATTTGGTGACTTTCTCAACTCTAACATTTGATTCATTAATTCTCTTTCCCTGTTTTCAGACTAATTATGCTGCCCTTTTATTTTCAATAACTACATTTTCCCATTTCTATGATTTTTAATTTTATCTTTCTTATGTTCTAATTTTATTCTATATATGCTTGTGCTCATATTCACTCTGAAAATTTAAAAAAATACACTTATTTTAACATCTTCAGAGCACTCTGCTATTTATAATTCAACATTATGAAGTCACTTATTTGTTAGGGTTATTAGTTTTTCTTCATGGCTTCTATTTCATTCTGTATATTGTAATTTTGTCTGGAGGGCTCACATTTCATATGTGTTTTTTTAATGTTTTTTCTTCATACTCATTTTACCTCTTAGGCTTTATTCTAGTTTTCTCACACCTCAGCTACTTCCTAGGGACACCACTCAGAGGCAATATTGCTTGTGCACATCTACAAGGGGATTGCATAATAATCTTCAACAGTGCATAATGTATTAGGCTTCTGGACATGAAATTAGGTCCATTTTCTCCCTTTCTAATGGAAACTACTGAATTACACAGCTCCCAAACAAGGAGATATTTGTATTGTCTTTTGCCTCCTTTTGCTTGTAGGCTGGCATAGTATCAGTCCCAGAATTCACCCAGGATGCTTTTGACTCCAGCCCCTCCTTATAGGTGGAGCTGCTTTCACCCTGTTTCCCGTATTGAAGTTCCAGCTCCCATTATCTTCTCACAGTATCCAGAGATCTCTGCCTTCAGCTCCAACTCACTAATGTGTGTTTCCTCCTTTGGCCCATGAAATCAGTTCTGTAACATGTGGAAGACTATGGAAACCTTGAGAAGTTAAAGATGCCAGAGGCTCCATCAGTTAGGGTCTCTCAATCACTCTGTAAAGAAGACCTGTCCTGTGGACCTGTTCATAGACTTACTATTGATTCACGAGCAAGAGGCAGACTGCTCTTACGTTGAGCCTTTACATATTTGAGACATTCTTACCAGAGGCTATCCCACCCTGATTAACAAACTGGGACCTGAAAGTTTTATGTCTCCTAGCAACTGCATCTTTTTATTAAGCACTGAATTTTTTGTTGTATTATGGTATTGAAAATATTATTGTACTTTTCTGATTTTTTTTGTTTGTTTCAATAGTCATTTCTCTGTTGAAGTCTACTCCAAACCAAATTCATCCTCATATGCAAATGTCAAAATAATTATATTTCTTGCATAATACTATTAAGTAGCCCCCCAAATTAATTCAAAATTAGATCAGTATCACTAATGTTAATTAACTTAATTAACTTTATTCTCCAAATGATATAATTTTGCCTTTGCACACACACAATCTCAAAATCTTTTTCCAATGTAAAAATTATGGAAAACTTCTTACTATTGTTACCATCTACCCAGAAGCCATAAATTCTTATCATTTGTCTCTAAATATTAACTTACGCATTTCTGAATTAGATGGCATTTAGTAACATGCTATAAAAGCTTCAAAAGATTCTTTCTTTGAATAGTTATGTTCTGGGTGACCTTATTTGTCTGTTTTGTTTTTGTTTTATGTTGGTCACATGCCCTACATATAGCCTTTGCAGATTTTCTCTTAAAGGTTGCTGTCTTTATAGTGATATGGGTGTATTATGTGAAGCATGACATCAATGACACATTTTATATTTATTTGTAAACATTTGTAATTTATTGTCAGGTTGGTATATAACACCTTATCCTTTCTGGAACTTAAAAAAGTCAGAAGTTGAAATCCAATCTCTTTTATCTGAACCTTTTGAAAGCTTGTTTGCTCAGTTACACAGGATATTTTGTCTGCTGAACATTGTTCTTTTTTATTTCACTATTTTAATTTCTAAGATAATATGAATATTACTTGTTGCATTTATTTTGCTTTACTATCACTAATTTGTTCTGTCATTTTGGTTACAGTTAAGTCCAGTATATGATTGTGCACTATCATTTCTTCTGATGTTTGAGTTATAAACTACCATTTATTCAATTTAGTAATGTTGCAAATCTTGTTCTTAGCTTGTTGAAACGACCACAGAAACTACCACAGAACATGCAGATATTTAAAACTTCCTATTTTGTTCAAAGAGCATATTTTACATATATATTTTTAACCATGGTAGAAAAGCATGTACTTTGCCTAGCCAAGCAGTCAGCACATATCTATAGCTCATATCCAGCTTTTTCCTTTTGTCCTCTTTAATAACTTCTAGAATGCTTTATGTCTGTGAATTTCCATATTAATATTCCTTGTGTGCGTGCGTATGTGTGCATGCCCTTATCCCAAATACGGGATAAATTATTCTTTGAAAAACATTTATGTTTCTATATATTTCTGTTATAAATTCCATGTATGGACTATCTGTGAAACAGCTGGGTGGACTGACCCATGAACTTTGGCACCAACTGTTGAGCTTTAAATGTGACCTTCAAATAAGTTACTGAACCTCTCTAAGCCATTGTGTGTGTATATATTATTTGAATAATTATTTTAAAAATGGGTAAAATGTGTAGCATAGCAGATGACATCAATAAACATTAACTATTAGTAGTTTTATTTTCTATGAAGTTTCCTTAATATTTCTTTAGTTAAAATTTCCATACACAGACATCTGAACTATAAAAGATTTTACCTTTTTTCTCTGTTATTGTCATCCAAAAATCACTAGGCAAAAATCATTATATATTTTCAACACCTTTTCCCCACTCACATTTCTGATTTTGTCTGGCCATTTTCCTCTGTCTTTCTCAGCTTAATATACTATTGATAAGAGACAAACTGGTAGCCCACAATTTCTCGTTCGGATTTTGTCATAAGTACTCCAGTTCTTACCTACAGACAATTGCTTTCAGAGTATTACACCCCATATTCTTTTATCTAACCTAAATACTTTTGTGAATATTTTAGACAATTTCCTCTATTTTTTCAGTACTAGAGATGGTATATGACTAGTAATAAAGTGATCTATATATATTCACTCATTCAACTATTCCTAAGATTCCTCTTCTTTACACCAAAAAAAAAAAAAAAAACAACTGATAACAAACTGATGCCCTTTGATTTTTTTTCATCAAAGAACTTACAAATTCGATTATCTTTCAAGCATTTTAAAAATCCTTTACAATTTAGAAGGAAATTTCTTTTGTAGTATGAGCCTAGGACCTAAAAGACATTCTCATAATTGTTATTCAGTTTTAATGACAAACGGTAGATTACTTATTACTTATCTTTTGTGTGCTCACCAACACATTACAGAACCTGGATTCTTCCTAACTATAGAGAAATCACTCATCGAAGTCAAAACATCAAGCATTTATTATTGCATCCTCAGTAAAATGTACAATGCCAAGTTTTATAGGCATTGAAAGTAGTAATATCTTATAAAACATTTAAATAAATTTATAATATATTGTGCAATAAAATCATAAAGTATTTTCAAATATGCCATTTAATCATTAAGGATTTTTTTGGTAAGTATTAAAAATCTTATCTTAATTGGGATGTAATAGGAATTATAAAAAATCTTATATTAAACATAAGAAAATTGATGCATAGAGAATAAGTATTTTTTTTCGGTAAAGCATAGTCAATAAATGGCAAATCTCTAAACAATTTGCAAACTTCAAACTTAGGTGAGTTACCAATTGCCTCTTGTTTGTCACATTTTTTGTTTCCATACTCATTTCATGTATTGTTTACTAAAAGAAAGTTGTTAAAATTTAGAAGTGCCTAATAAATATTATTATTACTACATATCTTTTCTCCATACAACTTCTACTTCTACAATCTAACCTGAAATTTTTATCATTGTCCAAAAATTCTTGTGCTTTTCAGCCTTTGTGGTTTGGCATTGCCATTCCCTTCTTAAGGACTTTTGCCCACAACTTTTTTTCATCCATCATGAGCTGAAAGAGGGAGGTAGAGACCACCTTTATACAGTGAAGCAAATTTTAAATGAATAAATTTTCAAACAATAAAGTTGAAATATTCTATGTAATATTCAGACAAAGTCAGTATCTATTATAATATTAAGGACATTTTGCTGGTTATTCTTCTATTGGTTCAGAGAAGTTTGAGTTAGAATCTTGAAAATATCTGTTCTCTAGCCTTATGGCAATTGCAATATTCTAATCTATATTACAGTATTTTTGTACTTGTCTCATTCAACTCCCCTGTAAATTGCATGTAAGGACAGGGTGGGAGTGTGTGGGAATCCACATTAGTCATGGCATGTAACAGGGTAGATCACTGATATTGATCATTTAATATATTTTTATCAAATGCCTTACCTATATAACTAAAAATAAAGTTAATAACTATATAAAGAGAACATTTTTTTAAAAAATCTAGTGAGAATATAAAAAGAAGATAATAGGAAAGAGTAAGAAGAAAAATCAGTAAAGAATAGTAAGAACAAGCATATACATATATGTAATAAAAATAAAATGAAACAAACATCTAATAAATGGATGTAAGATAATTATTGGATTAATATTACTCCCCAAAGCATAGTGTATAAGCATACTGATAAATGTCAGAATAAATTAAAATTTTGGATCATGGTGCTTTGAAATTTGTTGAGAAACCTATATTTATTTGTTTGTAATGCTTGCTGATATTAAACATTTCATAGATCTTTGGGTACCAATACTCTTCTTAGTTTTGCAGAGAATTCTACAGATTCCAGTTTTTAAAATTTGTAGATGCTTTTATGAAAGCAGAGCTGTCTGCTGACCTTAAAAGTGTTTTGACCCCTAAATACTGTTAGCAATGACATTTATAGAATAAAGTATTTTGCATGTCAGGAAAAATTTATATATTTATTAGTTTGTTCTATTATTCAATTTCAAAAATAATTACTTTTCCACGATTCTCCATGATTTTCCCTTTCCAATGCAATGTTAGTCTATGTATCTTTTAAAATTTTCTCCAGAAGCAATGTCTCTCCTCTACATGAAGAAAATCAAAAAGTCCCAGTGATAGCATCTACATTATGTTTCAAAATAGGAACTAATTATAATATTCCAAAGAATTTTAGACATTTCTAATACTTTGCTATAAATAATCATGCAGCATAGCATTTCTATTCTGCTTTACAGTTTGCAAAATATTTTCACATATACGATTTCTATACAGAAATAATTTTCGAATAGAGAAAATGCTCTGGGAAAAGGAAGTAACTGGTAGTACCAGGTGAAAATATTCTGATGGCCATATGTTTGAAAACATAATGCCTATTCCCAATTTAAGACAAAGTTTATGACATTTACTTCCCTCTTCCTTACAAGCCCTCAGATTGATCTTTATAATTTTTTCTTTTTTTAATTTAATTGACCTTATTTGAGCTTTGCTTCACTTATTTAAAAATTGAGATATTTAAATCAATCTCGTGTGTTTAAAAAAGCTGAAAGTTATTGTATACAAAATATGTACACAAAATATGCCACCACTGAGAGGCACAAGTGAGAGTTTGAAAGATGGAGGAAAAGTAAGATATATCCTCTGCGTCTGGAGATGCCCCTGACAATAGCAACAATTGATTCGGGTAACTCAAGGTGATTGCAGGTGCCTGCAGATTTCAGCTACATTAGTAATAGTTGCAGCAGCAGCCAGAAGGAAAGCAGGATCCTGGATTTCTGCTCAGTAGCAGTGATGTGGAACAGTTGCAGGAATGGTAGCCTTAGAATCTCCAGCAAGTCAAGCAAAGTGTGTGGGCTCTAGTTCAGGGTATATAGCAGCTTCCCGAGTTTGATGTAACTGCCCCTCTTCACTTTCACTCCTTTGTTCTTTCCTGTAGGTAACACCATTATGGCCAATTCTTTTCCTACTTGGAACATCAAGAGTCCTGTCTCTTTTACTGACAGGATATCAACTGACACATGCTGATGGAAGTGGCACCAGGAAATAGACCCTTAAAGCTATAAATCTGAGAATGGTTATCTGACCTGATTGTAAATATTGTTCTCATTACATTTGGAAAATGAGACACAAGTAATCCATTGCATGAAAATGCAAATGGTTACTTAAACTACTACCTGTTGCCTAGGATGAGGTAGTTAGTAAAGGTAAAGTTTTACTTAACAGCTACGGTGAGTAATACCTATAAAGGTTATCATACGTGTTGACTACTTCTGACTGTACTGGAGATAATGAAAAAATAATACCATGAGGTCAGCTTGTTAAACTCTCAGATCAAGGCCTGATCAGAGAATAATTTAGCTAAATAAGATAAAATATAATCCTGCAACACAGAAAGTTAGAGCCTCATCTAGTGAACTATGCAAAATGTTATCTGGTAAGATTTGGGATCGTGACCATAGGAATTGAAGGCATTTGTACAGATCCCAACGAATCTAAGAACATTTTCAACATCAAACCTTTTTCTTTTTCTTTTTAACCAACAGAATACTCTCACACTTTAGAACATACTAGCTATCTGCTACTTAAAACTTCTGTAATGATCTTACTCTAGGAAGTTGCTTAATAAGGTTTATTTTCCAGTTTCCACATACTACTTACCGCTTGTGGGGTAACTGGAGATCCTGGCCTCAATCCAGCACAAGGAGGCAGAGAAAGTTAAAACAAAGAAAGCTGCCGGGGGAATGGCCATCCCCTTCATGGAAAGCAACTAAGAACACCTGACCTTTGCAGAAGGAGGCCCTACCGGACCTGGAGATCCAGTGCCTGGCTGTTTGGACTCAGTGAAGCACACCATATCTCTGAGTTACTGTTTCTTTGTTTGTACATGCCTATATAACCATTTGCTATTTCTGGGTGCAGTGCGGAGGATCGCCCAGCCTGCTGCCACCCGTGCCTTGCACGTAAGTCCTCTGAATAAGAATAAACTCATGTCTCTTTTCTGTGGTCCTCTAGTGTCATTCTTCTCTATTGGTTCACAATATGCAGAGGTTTTAAAGGCCCTTAATTTGCAGAACACTCCTATTCTTCAAGACCCATAACTAGAGCAAATCTACAAATGTCGCTGGGGAACAAATACAAAGAATGACTTGGGAGGAGATAGCTTACACACTAAAGAATTTGCAATTTTTTTCTAGTTTATATAGGCAGAAACCGAGACATTATTCATGGGGATGGATCCTAAGGGTGTTAGATTAAGAAGAACAGAACATTCCGCCAAACAAATTTTGTCCCTGCAGGTTCGTTTAACAGAGATACTGACTCAACATGTTAACTCAAGCAACTTGAAGTGGTTTTAACACTTCTTGGTTTGTTTTCTGAAACCTAGTTTCAGCAGTGACTTATATTCAATGAGTTTGATTGCCAGAATTTTCCTGGTATAGTAGTGAAGAAGGAATTCAGATCTTTAGAGAGATAGCTATCTTGGTGTGAAGTTACCATGAATGATATAATATGTTTCATGTGAAGACTCAGAGGGCACTACCTTGAAAATATTTTGAAACGTTTTGGAAATGTGTTGATAAGGAGAGCTCCAGTATCCTAACAAAGCTCCTGGGTGTCTCTTCCTCACAGGCTTGGGATGATGATGGCAGTGGCTTCTGTTGACCTTGACTTTCTCATTTCGGTGATTTTAATTTTAATCCTGAAGTGGCAGATGGAGTGACTGAGTAGACATAGGGCAGAGTGACAATTGGAATGTTTTTACCTGCAGGGACAATTATTGGTGAGTAATTAACCAGGGTGTCCTAAATGGGGAGTCTATTATTATATTACTTGCACATACAATCGGAAAAACTGTAGGCCTGGTGAGCACAAACCACCACTGAGTTACCACCATAGAGAGTGAGCCAGAACCAAACCAGTTCACAATCTTTTAATGATGGCCATATGTTGAGAAAGTCTTGTAATGATGTACAAATATGATATCTGACTTTGATAGATTATTGAGGAAGTGCTACAATTAATCTAGAAAAGGAACTGAATTTATTCAGAGAAGAATATAGTAACTGATATGATCTCATATACCCCTTATAGGGAAGAGGTGGAATAGTTGCATCCTGTGAGGAATAAGCATGGTGTTGTTGACATAGTTGTATGGAAGCTTAAACATGGACGGAGGGATTTACATGGATATTGAGTAGCCAGAGTATATGTGTATGTGGATGCCTAATGCTGGAGACATTTATATTGGAAATATATCATAGCTTTAATATAATAACACGATAATATTCAAAATAGCACTTCAAACTTCTTGGAGCATCTGGAAATGTTTTAATAACAAATACTTAAGTGAAAAGGATGATAGGAGGTTTTCCACATAGACATTTAGAGAGGAGACAGAGAAGGATTCGCTCGAAGCAAAGGCAGAGACAATCTGAATCACAAGGCATAAGAAAATCTCTATATTCACATTATAATTAAAATTTGCCCAACTGCATGACCAGAACACCTTTGTGTCAGTGAGCACCCATGACAAAGAATGGAGTCTATAATTTTTTCTGCCTCTCTGTTCATTTACTGATAGATAAACAGTGCCTAATTTTATTTTTAAAATATATGGATCTTATGGCTACTCGTGGAAACTTCTTATTGATGAAAGAAGAGCAAAGATGACTTTGGTGGGCAATAATAAACCTTTCTAATAAGCTTTGTCTCCTTTCTGATTTCAGTTTTTAGAGTCCATCATGTCTAAGTATCTGAAAATCAAAGTAGATTGTAACACTGTAATCTGTCATTAAGAAACAACTTCCTGCTATTCTAGGGCAGGTCCTTAGTAGGACTTTTGGAGCCTGAGGGTTTTTCAATATTATCAGGTAATTTGGCATTCACAATACTTTTGATGTAGATGACAGGCTTAGAAATACTCAAATGTTTTCAAGTTATCTAGAGATGTAAAGATCTTTCTGATTTTGTAACTGCATGATCATGCATTCTGAATATTTCCATAATATAGAATGAACCATGCAGCACTTGTTCTACACTATCCCTAATAGATTGAGTTATTTATTGTTCCTAACCATTACCATCCTCATGAAAAGAAAAGGCTTTTATATGTACTATTTAGAAATTATTTAACAGAATAATTGTCAATGAAATAAATTTAATTTCACATCATTGCTGTCAGGCCTAAAGACCTACAAATGAAATATTGCATTTAGTTGACTAAAATACAAATGGCAGTGATGACAGTAGGGTAATCTGAAACATCTTGTCTTCTCATTTACATTTCTATATAAAGAGAGGAATTGTGTAAATTTAGAGAATTTAAATTTAGCATGTGATATTTATTACCACTTCTTTGCATTCATAATTTTTTGTAAGCATGTGAATGAAAAGACCTGAGTGTAACTGGAAAGGATCTTCAATTCAATTGTCAAATGCTTGTCAAATACACTGGAGCAGAGGAATTCTCCCTAAGGTCTAGCTAAGGGTGTCCAAATGCAATTCCATTAAAAACTGCTTCAGTCATCATTCTCTCAAGCCAGGTTCAAAAGGGCAAAGTCAGTTTTTTAAAAGAATTTTTTTAATTATTGCATATGCCCTTTCAAGTCAGTGAAAAACAATCACCTTTTCTACTCATCGGGTAATTGCGTTCAATGTCTACAGAGGACACTAAGCTCCAGTAGTTTTAACTGATACATAGACAAGTTGTGCTGCTGTTGAATAATGTTCTTATTTTGTATGTGTCAAGGCCAAAATAGCATGCTTAATTTAAACATATAGCAAGGCAACAGTTTGTTTTCATTTTAAAGGAGAGTAACCAAATTGAAGGCCTTCTCTATAATAAAACTGTTAAAACAAATTGACAGTCAATATTCCTAAACTTTAACTTGATTAATCCTGCTCTTAGCAATTGCACTATTGCATTATGTATGATCCTTGGTTATCCAATGAAGGAATAAGAGTAGATTGTTTTCTTAAGTGAATTTTGGTTTCATATTGAATGTTGCAAAATATTGGTGCTATTTAGAGATTATATAGTCAACACACATTATATATTATCGTATTTGTCATGACTAAAAACATAATAAATATAAACCTTACTATATTTATATATCTCTAATTTTAATAGGTATAAATAAATAAACTAATTGTATCATGGGTGATCAGAAAAATTTTAATTTTAAAAATGACAAATGAACCTAATTATACTACAGATTAGTAAGTAATTTTCATTTATAATAGCAAGCAAAATAATTTTAATAGATGCAAATAATCTAGTTTTTTTTTAAGTGATCAAAATAACTTTAATTTTTAAAAATGAACAGCTCACTAACCTAGCCATACTACAGTTTATTAATATTGATTTATGATGATGGGGGAAATAAAAATGTAAGTAATCTCAAAATCCTACAACACTATTTTTACCATAATTGTGCTCATGAACATTAATAATAATGTTATGCCTTGTGAACTAAGTACCCTTTCATAATATGTCATTTTCTACTTTATATTTATCCAATTCAATAAATTACTATCACTACAGAAAAACTAAATGATGCTGCACAAAGGCCTAAGGCTATTGTATCAACATGAATATTTTCAACTTAAGAGCAGTGTTTGTGACAGAGTAGAGGAGTAAATTCATATAATAGAATGTCATGAGCCTAATAAAATCTAATCACCTAAGGTAAATAAAACCATAACCTACCTATGGAAGGAAGACTAGAAACTCAAAGCAGTATTCTGTTAAAAGTTAAATAATTTTCAGGGTGATTTTGTATATATATTGTTCAGCATATTACCAAATTAATGGAAAACAAAACTGCTTTTTTATTAATAGCACCAGATATTTGGGATGATTAGTAACAGTTACACTACATTTGCTTTCAAACTATGGATCTTTGCAATAAGAAAAAATCAAACAACCCTATCAAAAAGTGGGCAAAGGACATGAATAGAAATTTTTCAAAAGAAGATATAAGAATGGCTAACAAACATATGAAAAAATGCTCAACATCTCTAATCATCAGGGAAATGTAAATCAAAACCACAATGAGGTATCACTTAACTCCAGTGAGAATGGCCTTTATCAAAAAGTCCCAAATCAATACATGCTGGCGTGGATGCCGAGAGACAGGAACACTCATACACTGCTGGTGGGACTGTAAACTAGTACAACCCCTGTGGAAAGCAATATGGAGATTCCTTAAACAGATTCAAGTAGACCTTCCATATGATC
>CM052445.1:32847197-32918508 GCA_028533085.1 Varecia variegata
CATCATAAGATGATTTTTATGTCTGTTTGATATCCTGATATCATTTAATTAATAATACATATCTTTCATTGATATATCATTTTATTACTTAAATTCCCTAAAATGGTTTTAAACTAATAGGCATATTTTTAAAGGAGAGGAATATGAACAAAATATTTGAATTAAAAATCAGCATAGTCTGTTTCTATTATCCTTTGCTTTTGTCATAACACCTGGTCTCCTCATTGTTCAGCAAGACAATATTAATACAATGATATATTTAAATATAGACATAAGTTAAGTAGTATAGTTTAGAACTATTTCTTGATTGACTATTAATATATTCAAAGAACTAATATGCAGTCCCACCAAGAGTATATGAGCATTCCTTTCTCTCTGCATCCACACCATCTATTGTTTTTGGACTTTTTAATAAAAGCCATTCTAACTGGGGTAAGGTGATATCTCATTGTGATTTTAATTTGCCATTTCCCTGCTGATTAGTGATGTTGAGCATTTTTCCACATTTTATTGGCCATTTGTCTAACTTCTTTTGAAAACCTTCTGTTCATTAAAAAGTTTGCCCACTTTTTAATAGGGTTGTTTGTTTTTTTCTTGCTGATTTATTTGAGTTCTTTGTAGATTCTGGATATTAGCCCTTTATCAGATGTATAGATTGCAAATATTTTATCCCATTCTGTAGGTTATCTAATCGTTCTGTTGATTGTTTCCTTAGCTATAGAAAAGCTTTTTAATATGATCAAATTATGATTACCATTGGGTCATAGTCATATATTTTTTGCCTAGGCTGACATCTAGAAGATTTTTTCCCACATTTCCTTCTAGAATTCTTATGGTTTCATGACTTACATTTAAGTTTTTTATCCATCTTGAATTAATTTTTGTGAGTGATGAGAGTACAACCTCTATGGAAAACACTATGGACATTCCTCAAAGAACTAAGAGTAGACCTACCATTTGATCCACCAATCTCACTACTGAGTATCTACCCAAAGAAAAAAAGTCATATTATCAAAAAGATACCTGCCCTCTAATGTTTACTGAAGCATAATTCACAATAGCAAAGATGTGGAATCAACCCAAGTGCCTGCCCATCAATTCATGAGCGCATTAACAAAATGTGCTATATGTACACCACAGAAGAATACAATGTAGCCATAAAAAAGCCTGGCTTAATGCCTTTGCAACAGTTTGGATGGAGCTGGGGACCATTATCGTAAGTGAAGTGTCTACAGAAGGGAAAAACAAACACCACATTTACTCTCTATTAAATTGGAAGTGACCAATGGGCACTCGTGTACAGAGGAAAGTAAAACTCAGTGGAAATCAAGGAGGAGGGCGGGTGAAGGAGGAGATAAGCAAAAACCTACCTAAGGGATACAATGAACACTTGTTGGGTGATGGCCACACTTATAGCCGTGACTCAAGCATTACAAAAGTGATCCATGTAACTAAAAACATTCGCACCCCCTAAATAATTTGAAATTAAAAAAAAAAATTAAAGGTATTCAAAGAAAACAAAATCATCTTAAAATTATATATCTATATAAAAGTATATATAGGATTAACATACACACTAATTCATAGTAGTTCAAATTATTTTTCACATATTCTGCTGCATGCAAATTTATATTTAATAAAGGGAGAATTTTAGGTTGAGAGGAGAGAGAGGCTCAATCAAAATAAGAGCAAAGATTAAAAATGCTAAGCCATTGGTAGTCTATTCTTGAAATATAAACAAGGTGATTGTGAAGGTCCAGGTCAAGGTGTTCTTCCTAGTTTTATTGTGGGTGGAATCAAGCTGTGCTATACTGCATATGGGAAATAGAGAGGAAAAATAGACTTTGTGTGCAAAGACTATTTTCCCTCTTACTTGAGCCAATTTATGAATGTTAAGGAAAAATTAAGGAATATTTTTCTTTTAAAAGTATTTATCTTCTCTTTACTTCTCTGTCTTCAGGAGGTTGGCCACACCAGGGACGACAGTTAACAGTGAATGCCTAATCCAGACTTCAGCTAATTATTAGATGATTGCACAGTTGCAATCATCTCCATAAACTTTAAACATGTTCTGGCCTTTTGCTTTCACTTCTATAAGTGTGGCACACTTTGCTTATATATACACAGCTAAATATCAATTGCATAGTAATGAAGGAACATTAAAAATCTTGAACTGTGTTTTTGCTGTGTTTGTTGACAGTGGCTCCATAACGAACACCTTTGAGCACCTTTATTCCACTTTATAGTGTGTCAATTCATAAATGCTTGGCCTTGTATGCTTTTTATGTTGTCAGCATTCTCATCATTTTGGGAGACAAATTGATATCTTCCTTATAAATGACCAAATTGAGTGCCATCTGTTATAATGAAGGGCTACTTCAAGGACATCTTTTATTGAGTGTGAGTTGGAATTTTCATTGTAGCAGCAAAATTGAGAAGCATTTCTAGTGGGCCCATGGGGTAGCATTTTTTCTCTCTAAAATCATTGTTCTCAATTTTTATAGGCTGTGCCCTCGGAAACTGTTGTAAATAGCATGCAGTAGGATTTGGTTTTTTGCAAATTATATCAGCAGAAAATTACTGTAAATCAAACTAGAAGAAACTATAACACACATTCCCAGAAATCAAAGAACTAATATTTTAACCATCAGAGTTGATACAGAGGCACCTAAAATAAAACCCTACAGAATATTATTAATAGCACTTGATCAGTCTTTTTAAAAACAATTATTTATTTCATTGACATTCATGCTTACATAGGACACCTTCTATGGGACTAACTGTACAATAGATTATCATCTTATAAAATGCAAATAATTTTAAAATAAGCCAATAGTGTAATAAGATGCACACTAACAATCCTAACTTAATAAACACCGTTTGTAGGTTTTGTTCAAACTTATTAAAACCTTATAAATAAACATTCTCTGTCATAGCACCTTTTCTTGCTACATATGGCAACTCCTATATGTAACTTTACTTTTTAAAAATATATGTATCTGAAAAAGAAAAGTATTATCCCTAACCAGTTTTTCTAGCAAGTGTGTAAATAAACTACTTTCAAAGAAATAAACAAAAATAGAGTTCTTCAAGGACATCATAGATCCTGCCTGTTCAAGACTTATTCTGTTGGATCTTGGATTAGCAGTTTTTGATTAGGTGTGATGTGTGGGTTCATAATGCAGCTTTGGTTATTGTGATTCAAAGCAGTGCACTTTATACTTACAAATTGCCCAGTTGTGTGACCTAACACCATCTTTGTAAAGCATTTATTCATTTTCTTCTGTTACCAATTACTTCTTTTTTGGCAATTCTATTCCAATCCTTTATATTTACATTGCATCAATGCTTTTGTTTTTATATTGGATATGTGAGAAAGAGTTTTTTTTTTTTTTTTTTAAGATTGATGCAAAATTAAGTGCTTGTACTAAGGAGGTTAGAGAAAAAAATGGAAAAGAGGTTTGTTTCTTCGTTGGCAGGTAGATTCATTTTATCAATTATCTTTTAGAAGAATAAGTATAAGGTGAAATGTAAATGATTCAAACTAAGCAAATGGGAGAGGTTTTATTTGTTAATTTGAAAGTTACACCTAAATAATTGTGGGGATTTTTTTTTTTTTCTGGCCAGGATAGCACTGGATTTCCAGAAGGAATAAAGAACACATATTTAGGCAGGTCCAAAAAAACTGAAGAAAGTTGAAGAGAATAATATGATACTACTGAAAATTTGAGGTTTTCCAGATGGAAGACAGAGGTGCTCAAAGACAAACATATCAAAAAAAAAAAAAAAAAAAAAATTCCTGCTGCCTTGTTGCTGTAAATCCCACAAGGTGCATTAATGTAGGGAGAAGGCAAGCCTCATATTATTAATAAGCTTAGAAACAGATTTAAATTGATCTTCTTTAGGTTATCCGGCTTCTTTTACATTCTACTCTCTCCCTTGTGTTTAGTTTCACTGGGTTTTAATCAGATTACTATGAAATGTTCTGAACGTAGGTTGGAATTTAGCATGAAAACAACAGAAGAAGAGAGAAAGAGAGTTTTCTGCGTAAGTCAAATAACTCCCCACAATTAAGATGATGAGGACTCCTGAAGGGCAGAGAGAAGAGGGAAAACCCATGCACTTGACATGAGAAAAGCTGAGTAGCCAGAAGAGTTCGTCAGAGGTAAGGCTCTGAGGATGAAAAGTTGTCAATGACTCCCTTAGGAATTGCACTCTGAAACGCCAAGGTTCAATACAAGCTTCTTTCATTAGTATAAGTGTTCCTGTACGAATAACTTTTCGTAACAATTTGGTTTAATCTTAGAAATTGGAGGCGCAAAAGACCTGTCAGGTCACAGTGCTTGTCACTCCAGTGCAAAATACAAACAGTGTCTCTCACAGACAAGAATGCATAAATTAACATAGAAGTAGAAAATATGGAACTATTGTTTTTTTCTATGAAAAGCTTTAGGAAGCACAATGTTCTGTTTAGATTTTTTTTAGTTGAGTTATTTGAGCATAGAGCTCTTCTATAAAGGCTAAGGCTGAGCAAGTGTTAGAGTGCTTTAGGACAAGGTAGTAAGAATGGTTAAGTGGCATCACAGTGGAAGGACCTTGAGAAGAAACTGTGACTTATTTACTTTGTAACTTTGATAATGATGCTTAAGCCTTCCCTGCCAGAGCTGTAATTATAAATAGCAGTAGGATGCTATCTCAGATCATTGGTATGATCCACAGTGAACAAATGCAGAGCATTACAATATAAACTAAATTTTAAACTACCTTTTAAATTCATACCATTCAAAGATATCCAGATGGTGTAATTTATTTTCCTTCACATACAATGGAAAGTATGGTGTAACTGAAAGGAAAGCATGACTGATGTGTAGGGATATTCAGATACACTGATCCAAAATGCTCTAATCTTATGACAGCGTTAGCTTGTTGCTTTACAAAGAAGAAAAAAAAGCAAAAGAATGTTAAATCATTAACAACACAGGACTCAGCTTCCAAACTGCATAAATATTACAAAAGAGCAAAGATATAAATTATGTGAAAATTGTTTCAATGCTTTTGACTGTAAAATAATGTGGCATTCATAAATAATTTTACCCTCAGCATTACTCCGTCTTATAAAATTTAAGTTGAAAAATCTCTTTTCTTCTCTAATTTCATATCCCATTTATTTCACTTACCTATTCATTTATCTGACAGTGATAATATGCCTGTAAAGTATCTCTTTTTGATCACACATATTTGACAGACAGGTTTTTGTTTCTTTTCCCTGTTTCTCCTGGCTAGACTCTGTCTAGTGATGTGCACCTGCTGGTGATGTCAGCCATCAGACACTCCAGCAAGTGATAGGAGATCAAAGGAAACAAGGGATGGCTTAAGTTATCAATCAATGTAATATATACTTTGTTAAGGCATGGAAACATTCCAGCCAACTGTAGCATTCTCAGTCAGATGTGGATATATGTATTGCACATGTGTAAGTTTCACTAGGAAATATAATTTAATGATTTATAGAGTATTTTTTATGGAAGTTTAATTAAACTACTCCAGCACTGACACTCCTGAAGACTGTCCCTTGGGAGACATAGTGATGAACCCACAATCTTCCCTTCATTAGGTCAACCGAAGAGAAGAGAACCCAAAGTTTTTATTTGCTAATGTTGTATGTTGACAATAGTTTCTTTTTTAAATTTAAGTGCTTGCAACTCTTGAAATCATCACCATTCAGTTTTCTTAACAGCTGAATAATATGGATCTAGGAAGCAAGATTAGAGAGGAGACTGTACAAGAGAGAACTGTTCATAATCCCCACGTTCCTTATTCATAAGACAGGTACAAGCATAGGGAATTTTGCCTTTAGAGAAATAATAGCAATTGCTAAGATCAATGAGGTAAAGCTTATGATGACAAATGGAATAAGTGTTTTTGAGCAAAGTCTTGAGAATAATTGTGAGTTCAAGTGATTAGGGTCTGGGAACAGCTGCTGCAGTTGCATATCAAAGAACACGTGTAAGCTGTGCTCAGCCTGGGATGGGCTGTTAGTTATTCTTTGGTCTTTTCATCCTCAGAGAGATAATGATCTTCACATTAAGTATTCTAGTTGTATTAGAATACCTGCAATGTACAAAACAGGTATGGACATTTATTTTATAAAAATTGCTTAATTTAAATGGCTTTTCAAAAAATATATGTTCAAGTTCTTACTCTCATCCTGCTAACATCTCTATCCAAAAAAGGTGTTTAAAATTTATTTACCATTTGCATTGAGGTTCTTGTACGTGGAGTGTCTTACAACCTCACCCAGGTCTAGCTGCCTTTATTTGCCTTCTTTTCTTATGACTTAACATGTATCAGAGCTCTTACAAAAGCTCATCAGGGAAAGCAGAGCCTGGGTGTCTTTTGTCTGAATCTTTGGAATCTTCTGGATGTGGGTATGGGATCTTCTGCCCAATTCAAATTACTGAGCATGGAGTACTGCTTTGTTAGGAGTTTTCTCCTCTGTACCATGTCAATAATTAATCTGGAACCAAGATTGCTAAATTTACCAAATTTGCCTCAAATATGGCAAAAGATATAGCAAAAATAATTATCTGAAATTCAAATTTATCTAGGCATTCTATATTCTATAGAATATCTATACACTGACAAGTGTAAAGATAAATAAATACAAATAAAAAAATAAGTGGCTTAATTCTTCCTGTGAAAATAAAGAAAGAGATTTCTTTTTTTAGAGTATTTAGAAAACTTGTAAGTTTTCTCACCTTTTAAAAAATGTACATAAACATTTTTGAAGACCAGATAGGTCTTTTGTCAGCTAGCCTCTTATCTCTTTTATGACCCGGGAATGTCTTCCTTAAAAACTTGGAAGCCACCTTTCTAAAATGTACACAACAATAGAAATAGCATCCTTATGTTCCAGTTTCTGTGGAAGAAAAAGACCCTAACTTTAGTGGACATCTTGCTCCAAGTTGCAAAATGACCTCTTATTATAAAGATATGACACATTTGTTTTATCAAAGATATAAAGATTTGTTTTTCCTCTGGGAAAAGCCAATGAATTATACAGATGGTCACCCCAATTAGTGGGTGAATTTAGGATAAACTATATGTTACAAATGCTATTGTCAAGCCCTCTTATTTGAGGTCAGTTATTACTTATATTGAAACAGTATATGCAAATGTTTTTTGCTTATTTATATAAAAGGGTGAGATTTCTTTCTGTCTTTGCAATCTCTTAGCAGATGGCCTGCAATGTATATCACTTTCTGGCTTAATAATTATCAAACAATTAAACTGCTTTCTTTCTCCACTATCATCATGGAGAAGTTTGTCTGGGTTGGGAGAAGATTCTGGTTTTTATTTTATTTCATCAACACAACCCTATTTGAAATCTTAAATTCAGATTTTAGTTTTGATTTCAGACTTTGAATATAGTGGGCATAGAGGTAAGATTGACCTTAACTGGATGTTTATCATAGTACAAAACCACTAATTTATTATGGTACTTTATTTACCATAATATTTATTATGTTGAATGAAAAATAGAATTTATTAATACAAAATTGCTCAATGGAAAGTTAATGATCAACTTAAAAGAGGCTTGATGACTTTGTTCTCAAACTCCAATAAAGTTCTCTTAATCTGGTCGAATATAACTAATTTGACTTGAGGATTGTTCTATGGCTAAAACTGGAATGCTTTTGTTGGAACTCAGAAAAACAATACCCCAAAATGAAGGCCTCAGAAGCAAAAGTTTTTCTCTGACCTTCTCCTGCCCTCTTGTCTCTAAATCCAATTATCCCCCAAGTCTAGCCAAAAAAACTAGAACCCCTCTTCCCTAAGGCTAGTCATAGAAACCAGAGCCCCTGTTTCTTGAAAAGCAGCCATAAAATCTAAAATTATTACTCTAACGTTTCTTCTGCCCTACCTGTGTAAAAACTGTCCATAAAGAAATTACCTGACCTACCTTGTTTCACTGTGGGTTACAAGACCCCCATTCCAAAGAGGATCCTGCCCCTTACCTAGAAGGAAGGAATGCATACTCTGAGAGGACAAGAAGAATCTGCACAGACCCTAATGGGTCTCCCCACTCAATTTGTTAGCATTAGATCATATACTTTGTGCCCAATCTATTTCTACACTGTTGTCCATGCTTTGTTGAATATAAGCATAAAAATGGACAATTCCCCCTATATCTTTGGGCCTTCATTGTGAAGGCTCCTGTGAATACACGTTAAATAATTTTCTGTGTTTTTTCTCCAATTAATCTGCATCTTGTCGATGATTTTTCAGTGATCCTTTGGAGGGCCAAGGGTCTTCTTGGCCCCTTCATTTGATATATGATGCTGTCTCCAAGGAAACCAGTGGAGTCAAATTCTCTGACTTGCAATAATAACAGCTTAGAAAATTTAATTCAAATTGGGCCTTTTTCTTCTGTCAATAATGAGCTAGTTTCCATCTCCAGGAAAACAATACCTGAAAACTATGTAAACAGTTGGCAAAATTTAAATTTTTAATTGACGAAGAAACATATTATAGTTTTGAAAGAGTATAGGCATATCTCATGTTATGGTGTTTGACTTTATTGTGCTTCACAGATATTGATTTTTTACATATCGAAGGTCTGTGATAACCCTGCATCCAGCAAGTGTATTGGTGCCATTTTTCCAACAGTATGTGTTCACTTCATGTCTCTGTGTCACATTTTAAAAATTCTCACAATATTTCAAAATTTATTATTATTATTATCATATCTGTTATGGTGATCTGTGATCAGTTATCTTTGATGTTACTATAGTAATGATTTGGGGGCACCACAAACTGCACCCATATAAGATGGCAAACATAATTGATAAATGTTTTGTGTGTTCTGACTGCTTCACTGACCAACTGTGTACCCCCATCTCTCTCCCTCTCCTTGAGCCTCTGTATTCTCTGAGACAGAACAATATTAAAATCAGGCCAGTTAATAACTCTACAATGGCTGTTCAAAGTTCAAATTAAAGGAAGAGTTCCACGTCTCTCACTTTAAAGACAAATGCTAGAAATGAATAAGCTTAGTGAGGAAGGAATATCAAAAGCTGAGTTAGGCTGAAATCCAGGCCTCTTGTACCAAAAGTCAGCCAAGTTGTTAATGCAAAGGAGAAGTTCTTGAAGGAAATTAAAAGAGCTACTCCAGTGAATATACAAATAATAAGAAAGCAAAATAGCTCTATTGATGAGATGGAGAAAGTTTGAGTGGTCTGGATAGAAGACCAAACCCGATACAACATTCTTTTAAGCTAAAGCTTAATCCAGAGCAAGATCTAAAGCACATCAATTCTATAAGGGCTGAGAGAATTGAGGAAGCTGCAGAAGAAAAGTTTGAAACTACTTGAGGTTGGTTCGTGAGGTTTAAGTAAAGCCATGTCCATAAGATAAAAGTACAAAGTGAAGCAGCAAGTGCTGATGTAGAAGCTGCAGCAAGTTACCCTGAAAATCAAGCCAAGATTATTGATGAAGGTGGCTACCAATTTCCAATGTAGATGAAACAGCCTTATTGGAAGAAGATACCATCTAGAACTTTTATAGCTAGAGAGGAGAAGTCACTGCCTGGCATCAAAGCTTCAGAGAACCGATGAACTTTCTTGTTAGGGGATAAGATAGGTGGTGACTTTAAACTGAACCCATTGTCGATTTACTGTGCTGAAAATCCTAGGGCTCTTAATAATTGTGCTAAATCTACTCTGTCTGTGCTCTATCAGTGAAATGACAAAGCCTGGATGATAGCACATCTGTTTACAGTATGGTATACTGACTATTTTAAGCCCACTGCTGAGACCTACTGCTCAAAAAAAGAGATTCCTTTCAAAATATTATTGCTCACTAGCAATGTACTGAGAGTTCTGATGGAGATATACAAAGACACTAATGTTTTCATGCCTGCTAATACAACATCCACTCTGCAGCCCAGGATTCATGACATAATTTGGACTTTCAAGTATTATGACTTAAGAAATATATTTTACAAGGCTAGATATTCCATAGGTAGTGATTATACTAATTGATCTGTGCAAAAATTGAAAAACTTTTGGTAAGAATTCATCATTTTAGATGCCATTAAAAACATTCATGATTCGTGAGAGGAGGTCAAAATATCAACATGAACATGAGTTTGGAAGAAGTTGATTTCAACTCTCATGGATGGCTTTGGGAGTTCAAGACTTAAATGGAAAAAGTAAGTATAGATGTGGTGGAAATAGCAAGAGAACTAGAAGTGGAGACTGAAGATGTGACTGAATTGCTGCAATCTCATAATAACTAGGAGTTTCTTCTTATGGATGAGCAAAAAGAAAATAGTTTGTTGAGATGGAATCTACTCTTGGTGAATTTGCTGTGAAGATTGTTGAAATGACAACAAAGGGTTTAGAATATTACATAAACTTAGCTGATAAAACAGTGAGTGTGGCAGGGTTTGAGAGGATTGACTCCATTTTTTTTTTTTTTTTTTTAAACAGAGCATTGCTCTGTCACCCAACTAGAGTGCAGTGGTGTCATTATAGCTCACTGCAACTTCAAATTCCCAGGCTCAAGCAATCCTCCTGCCTCCACCTCCTAAGTAGCTGGGACTGCAGGCTCATGACAAAACACTCGGCTAATTTTTCTATTTTTTTGCAGAGATGGGGTCTTGCTCTTGTGCAGGCTCTCCTCAGACTCCAATTTTGAAAGTTCTACTGTGGCTAAAATGCTATAAAATAGCTTCACATGCTACAGAGAAATCTTTTCTGAAAGGAAGAGTCAATCAATGGGGCAAACTTCATTGTTGTCTTACTTTAAGAAATTGTCACAGCCACCCCAACCTTCAGCAACCACCACTGTGATCAGTAAGCCTCCGTCAGCATCAAGACAAGACTCCCTACCAGCAAAAAAGGTTATGACTCACCAGAGGCTCAGATGTTTTTGAGCATTTTTTTTAGCAATAATGTATTTTTTAAATTAAGGTATGTACATTGATTTTTAAATATAATGCCATTGCACACTCAATAGACTACAGTATAGTGTAAATATAACTTTTCTATGCACTGGGAAACCGGATAATTTGTGTGACTCACTTTACTCCAATATTCAGTTTATTGTTGTGGCCTGGAATTGAACCTGCAATATCTCCGAAGTATGCCTATATATAATTATACTATGTATGTGTGTGTGTGAGCTTGTGTATGTGTTTGTGTATACCACTCTCCTTATAATTATATATTTTAAAAATGTTTATTCCCCTCCTTATCAAATTTTCTTCCTGTTTCGCTACTCTCTATCCCAAAGAAAACCTACTACTAAGTTTAGTACTACATATTCTCATTTCTTTTCTTTGTAGGTTCGCTCCATCTGTATGTATCTTTAAAATTATAGTGCCTAGTTCTATCTAATTTTACATTTTGTATAAATGATTTCTATACATATAGTGGTATATATATGCAAATGTCAGGGAGATACCATGTCAACAATTAACCTTAAATCATCAGAATTGTCAGATTTACCAAATTTGTCTCAAATATAGCATGGGACATATTTATATTAAAATTTAATACATATTTTTTCTCAGAAACTTTATTTTTCAATATTATTTTTTGTGGTTAATCTATGCTAGTAGTATAAATATAGTTTATTCTTTTTCACTACCATATAGAATTTCATGGATTAAATCTCAAAAAAAAATTTATACTCTTGACTGTTGATAGAAAGTTGGGATGTATGTCCAATTTATCAATTAATTTATCTATGATTGAATAATTTAGTATTACAGAAAACCTTAAAAAGTAGAAATATACATGCTGCTTATAAATAAAATTACTGATCATTATAAGACATCAATTCTCCTAATTTTGATTCATAAATTTAACTCAATTTCAATAAAATTCCAAAATATTTTATTTATGGTACTTGACCAACAGTCCCTAAACTTTTTTTGGAAGTGAAAATTGTCAAAAATAGTCAAGAGAATTCTAAAGAAAAATAAGCAGGGAAACTCTCCCTACCAAACAATATTTGTCAAAAATATTATAAAATGCTATAGTATTAATGTGAATAATATAAAATTAAAATATTAACATGAAAATAGAAAAAGAACAATGATTATATAAAAACATGTTATACATCCAAGTTGCTTTGTAGATCATTAAGGAGAGGGTAACTATTCACTAAATGATACTGAGAAAAATTATTTTTAGAAAACAATGCACAATGAATATTTTCACATTTCTGCATAGTCCAGGTTTTATTATTAAATAGCAAGCATGCCTTGGAAATTAAAGATAATGAATTGCTCAGAAGAGTTTTAAAGTCTCATCTCTCTTGGATACATTTGCTTAATTTCCAAAGGTAATAAGCTTACAAGTAGAGTAATATCTCTGACTTTTCACAGTTTGAGACTTAATTGTTATCTTTTCATAAATAAAAGAGTAAAACTCTACCTCATTTTGCATATAGAAATTATTTTAAGATAAATTATGATTTAAATGTAAAAGGCTAATCTCTAAAACTTTAGAATATATGGATTTTATTATGTCAGATAATGAAGGAATTTAAATTTGATTGTTACTGGAGTCAGAATTCCTGAAAGTAATAGAGTCATTAAGACATGGCTCATGGGTGTAAAGCTTCGGAAATGCCCTGTAGTTTCAACTTTTTTGACTCTGTGGTTTGTGCACGAGAATACCGGTAGATTAAACTAGAAAAGTAGTTGGAACACATACGACATAACTGAAATTAAACTAAAACACTTGCGTTTATTTTTAGGTAGCCAAGTGGAATTATCAATAAAACAGTTGAATATGGCAGTGTGTAACTCATAGGTCATATTTAAAATAGGGATATAAATTTTGAAACCATCAAAATAAAGACCATGAACAAGAAAGGCATTGTATAGGAAGCGTTATCTATG
Organism: Varecia variegata; assembly: GCA_028533085.1. Classification (NCBI taxonomy): domain Eukaryota; kingdom Metazoa; phylum Chordata; class Mammalia; order Primates; family Lemuridae; genus Varecia; species Varecia variegata. The sequence continues at coordinate 32,860,114 of CM052445.1, forward strand.
AGTAGACAACAGGTAACAGAAAAAAAAAAAAAAAGGAGAGAAATACCGTCATTATAGGACCAGGAGTTTCTAGTTCAAGGAGTAAGGTATTTGGTTTAATTAGGTTATATAATATGAAAATGTAGACAAAGGAAAAATAAAATAATACTTTTGCTATCAAAAATTGGAATATAGACCATCTCAGGATTGATATGTGAACAATTTTGATCTATTTACTCATTACTTATTAAGGCAACAAATATTGGGAGTCTTGGGCATGGTGGGATGGGTCTTTTGCTTCAGGGTCTCTCACAAGGTTGCAATGAAAAGATGTTGGCAAGAGCAGTGGTTGAGGCTGAAGGCTCAATCCGAGAAGGATCCACTTTCAATCTCACATATTTGTTGGGGAAATTAAGTTCCTAGAGGGTTGATTTGTTGCAGGCCTCTGTCCCCAGCTAGCTGTTCACCAGAGACCATACTCAGTTTCTTGCCATGCAGGTCTCTGTACCTTTACTGCTTGCCTTATCAAAGCATGCAAGCTGAGAAGACAATAGAGAATCTTCTAGCATGAAGTAAATCGTAATCCTCTAACACATAAGTGATTGCTTCCCACCATTGCTGTATCTCATCTTAAAAAGCAAGCTTCTTAAAAAGAAGGCTTTGCATGAGGTTGTGAATGCTGGGAGATGGGGATTAATTAAATAAATTAAATTATAATGTAATAATTTTAATGTCTGCCTGCAACACTAATTTTTATTTCTCCTGTTAATTCCATACAGTATGTATTTCATTTCATACATTGTATTTTCAATCTCCATATGTTCAATTTGGGTGTTTTCATATGCTTTATATCTTCCTTAACATGCTCATGTTTTCTGCTAACGTATCAAACATATGAAGTATACAGGTCATAGCTAATCAATACCCTTGGCTACTAATTCTGTCATAAGTATCATATCTAAGTCTATATCTTTTGACTATTTTTTTCTTCATCATGGGAGATATTTTTTCACTTCTTTTCATACCTGGGCATTACATGCTGGTCAGTCTGAACTTTCTGTTGTTGGGTGCTGATTTGTTGTTGCTGTATTCCTTTAAGTGAGGTTGAGCTTTGATCTTAGATGCAATTATGTTTCTTGGAAATAATTTCATACTTTCAAGGGTAGCTTTTAAGATTTCAAGGTGAGACCAGAGCAGACTTTAAATTAGGGCTATTTTGTTCCCACTACGGACTACTCTTCCCAAAGTGCTATACATTATAAGGTTAACAATACAGCCGCTGGGAAAATAGCTACTCCTACTGCTGTATGAGCCCTAGAAATTGTTTTGCCTGCCCTTTTCTATATATTTTTCCCTGTCCTCACACTCATAGGCTGATCACCACTCAGCTGAAGACTTCAGAGACGGCCTCTGCATATCTTCGGAGCTTCACTCTGCGTAGCTCTCTTCTCTTCAGTACTTTGCCTTATGAAATTGGCAGCCTTCATCTGTTTGAACTCCCAGCTCCTCCTCTTGAACTCAGGAAGACCACTGGGCTCAACCTGCATTCTCCCTTGCTGAGCCACAGTCTGGAAACTCATTTGTGGCAGGCAGGAAGCTGGAACAACCATAGGACAAACCTTATTTGTTTTCCCTTGCACAGGGATCAGTGTCCTTAGCTGCCAGTTATTTACAATCTAAAAACAATTTTGGGAAAATTTTTGTCTAAACTTTTAATTGTTTAATGTGGAAGTTTAAATTCAGTCACTGTTTTCCCATCTTGGCTAGAGGTGAAAGTTTTAGAATATTGTTTTCATTATTTTTAATGTTTTGTTTTAACTGCATATATAAAGAAGCTCTTTCTCTTTACAAGCAATCTCTAACACACAATATAGTGGATTATTCTTTTTTAAGCTGAAATAAATCATTCTAAATTAATATTTAATTCTCAATGTTCCCTCAAAAATCAAAAACAAGTAATATTGCTGAGTCTTTTTACTTATAATGGTACACACTTATTTGCATAGATGCAATACAACTCTTGCCTCTGTCTTACCAGAATATAATTGGACAAATCAATAGTTCAACCAAGGCCATAATTGAATTTATGAGAAATCTAATTGAATCAGGTACGGAAAGTTCATCTTAGGGAATAAAGATCAGCTTTATATTTGGAGACAAATTCTGTAATATTCTCCCCCAAAAATTGACTTGTTACCTGTATTACAAAGTCTTAGCTTCATAGGATGTAAGAAATTCACTATCTAGTAAGCTGGAGACTTTAAAAAAAACTTGGAGAATCTCAACTCAAGAGATATTTGCCCAAATATATAACAGTTGAAATCTGAAAGAAAGTGTGCCGTAGACTTGGCTCCCCAACCTCAGAAATCTTCGAGTAAGTCATAGAGGTTTTTAATGTTTTTTTTATTTTTAATTATTATAGGTACATAACAGTTGTCTATATTTATGGGATAGAGTTTGGAGAGTCAATCTATGGTTGATTTCTTTTGAAACTTTACACACAGAAGTTAATTATTTGGCATTATTAGTTGTCAAACCTGTTTGAGCCTGATTTGCAGAACAGACTCAAGCAGGCATATCGAGTTTGGTAACACTCTTGCTTTATCTATGTAAATAATCAGGCCAAATCTAATAAGAACAACTTTTTTTGTGATCAAGAATAATCTTTGGAGATGGTGATCCAAAAAGGGAAAACTGTCGTAACAAAACTATTCAAAACTTGTACATAGGTAAAAGAGATTAGTGTGCATTTTTTCAGTGCAAAGCTGGACTTATATTACCGAGTGATTTTCAACCTTCTAGAGGTAGTAGTAAACTTTGTAGAATTTTGATAATTTCTCTCTACCAAATATTATGGTTTATGGCCTTGATAGACATTAGCCAGTTTTTTATGTAACCCAGAAATCTATCAAATGCCATGTTTATTTCTCTCTTCCCCTCTCTCTCTCTCTCTCTCTCTATATATATATATGTGTGTGTGTATATATATTCTCTCAAATGTTCTTTAAACTGTTCATAACACATTTTTGCTTCTATCATTAAATGAGTTAAATATCAACTAAATGTTCATTTTATATCCATATGAGAGCCATACTATTTAACCTTTAAAAATTACACTTTTCACAAATATTATTATTAAAACTGAAAGTTTCTATTATTATCCTGCCTTCAAAAATGGATACACTAATGTATTGTTAGGTTTTATAACTAGCTCAAGGTCATATATTTCAGATTAGATGGAGTGAGGTTTGAATACAGAAATCAAGCTCTACAGAATGTGCTCTTATTCAGCATTCTAGAGGAATAAACAGTCATTTCAGCACAGAGAACACATTTTATAATACTATCTGAATGAATAAAGTAGGGATAAAAAATAGCCATGTTTGCAAAATTCTTCCCTTTCACATGGCTATAATATGCTAGACCCTCAATAGAATTTTTGAGTTTACCTTCTGATGTGATTCTGAAAGCTTTTTACATAAGAAATTATGAAAGCACAGATCTCATTTGATGACAGAGACTGGCACTTTACACATTTCTCCACATATTTTTTACTATAAAGTCCTCTCCAAATCAAACATATTATTTGTGTTAAACAACTTATTAAAGTTGTTAGCAATTGAATTGAACATATCTTTCTGCTACAACCGATAAGACTTGAACATTTTTGCTATTTTGGATGCGCATGAATCTTATATAGACAATTGATGTTAATTGTAGCAAACATAAAATGTCATATTTGGCATGTCTTTGGATGCATAATCATAATTTAAATTATCAAATAATTAAAACATTCACTTAAGATACATTATGAAGTAAAATCATCATGGTGGTCTCATAAAAATATAAACATATTTAAAATCAAGTAATATAAATTTCTTCAAATAAAAACTTTCCTAACTAATAATGCATTCCTTTTAACAAAATTAATATTTGTTAAACTAATTCTTTGTGGCACTTTCCTTTAAGAGAACATACAACACTGATATTTGGAACTAAATCCAGTAACAAGAGGGATATAAAATTCAGTAAATGTCTCTTTAAGTATACTCCTCTGTTTAGTATCCTATGGATAAAGCTACAATTATGAGTCTTCAATTTTATATTTATCTCCTTAAAAAATCGAATTGCTTTCTCTCATTAAAAGAATTGGTGGAGTTTTGGACTCTGACAGCACCCATACAACTCTTTTTGCAAAAAATAGTGAATACATGTTACAGTGATTTGCTGAATGTACTCTGAAGTAACAGTAACTTCTGAATAGCCTCTGCAGTATATTTTCTTATTCGAAGTGAATGGGATATAGACTGTTCTTGTACTACATCACAAGAATTAGTTTCTTGGGATTAGCATAATGCAATTCTCTGAATTCTCCTTTCCACTTTACTGTTTCTATGGGCCTGTTTGTTTATAAGAAAGCACTATCATTCACTCCGATTCATTAAAGAAATGCCTAAGCAGCATAGTTCTGTATAATTTTGAGCATCGTTTTAAAAATTGTGCATGAGAAAACTGGATCTGTGCAATTTTTTATTCAGCTTTAACACTTTCCATTGAGACACATACTAGATTTACTTCAGCACTGATTATGCCAAAATATGATCAAACTGCTATAAAAGTGTGTAAAAGCAGCTACACTTTTCATTAAATAGGTTCATTTTGATATGAATATTGTTTGTTATGGGCTAACAGGGAAGATGTTTTGCTATTTCTATTATGGAAAAATTATATCCAAATGCTATCCAGCATTTCATTGCAAAATATAGCTCAAAGTGGGAATATATTTTGCCAAGTGGGGTACAAACCATGCCTGGACATTTTGATCAATTGCAGACAATAAGGGGCCAAAGTGCAATGTATTGTTTTATCTATTCAGAATACCATTCTGCACTGATCAATTATCTGGACCACCTTTGAACAGTCACTGTTTTATACAGAGTTTATCTTTCATCATGTATCTGTCATTTAATTAGCTTTATTTTTTATCAAGTTTTCTTTATCTAGTCTAGTCTTGAATAAAACTAAGTTAGATCTTAAAACATTCCAAATAACTGTACATTCTGTCTGTGGCTACATACATTTTCAGATAAAAGACTGCTTAAATTCAGTTACTAGATTGCCAGTCGATTCTTGCTAGATTTGAAAAAAAGTGGTGGAGAATTTGACAATCTTTAAATTAGGTTCAAATTAGATTTTTAATATTACTTGCTAGCCTTTTATTCTAATATATGTGTTAATCACTAATCTAGATCCAACTACAAACCCAGCTTTAAACCAATCTAGAACAACTTGGTTTTTGTCTCTCTTGACCTCTGGACTCAAATATTCTGTCTGGATTTGCTCTCTCTTTCCTGACCTTCTCCTGACCTTGAGTGACCAATTCCAACGTTAGCTTACCTATATTACAGGTTGATTACATGTGTGCATGTGTCTTTGTGTGTGATTACTTCAGAAACATTTATTACATACATCCTATAAAAAAGATCTGGTTCTTACCTCTAATGAACTCACAATCTAGGATAAAAAGAGTTTATGTGTATGATATGTGATATGAATGCATACAAATACAAAGAACATAACTATAAAATAAAGCTATACTATGATTGATATAAATTTATGCATTCAAAAATTATTACTGTCTACTCTTTAATAGGCATTGTTGTAAGCACAGGAGCCTGTAAGGTAAATAATTATGAAAACACACAAGAGGCACTTGAAGAAATTTGTAGTGGTGTTTTGTGGTAGATAGCATTTTAAATAATCCCAGAAAATAAAGTAAGATTTTTCCAGAAAGTAAAATGGTAAGAGAAAAATTCTTTCAAGGAAATGGAAAGGTATAAGCAAAGACAAAAAAAAAAAAAAAATGGAAAGGGAATAATAACCTGGATTTTAATAGATTACAGGAATAATAATAGGTAAAAAAGCTGTAAACTAATGATGTGGGATTCACAGACAAAGTCATTATTATAAGAACAATTTTAAAAGGAGCACCAGAGAGCCAGGAAATATTGAATTCTTCCTTCCGATCTATTAACTCATGAAATATAGAATGGAGCTTGGAAGAAAAGGGAAAGTCAGGTTTAGCAAAAGAGAAAAGAGAAAGGGCTTATTTTAAGGGCTATAAATCGGTGTGTGAAGGACTAGGTTTTAACCAAGGAATAGAACTTGAAGGAGAAACAAATTGTGGAAAGCTCATGTACCTTTATAAGACATACAATCAAATTCCTTACAGGAAAAGAGGCTCAATAATTTAAAAAGAAAGAAAAACAGATGTTGAAAGGATATTCGACGTTATCAGTGAATGCAATTAAATAATCAAGTATTACTATGTTCCAGATTATCAGTAAATACAAATTATGTAATAAATTATATAAAAATATTACTTTATTATTAAAATTTCCAAATATTTGAAAAATTTGGAGATATGTCTGTTAAAAGTGTAGTGAAATCATACAATTTAATGCTTGTTTTTTGGAAAGCATCTCAGATATAAATATATTTGGCCTTAAAAATGTCCATACTCTTTGTGTCACTAATTATAGTTACATGACAATAACTAAGAAACAATCAGATTCAGCTAAATATTTATGTACTATGATTTTTACTAAACATTATTTACCTTACTAGGTTGTTGGAAAATAAAAATTAAATGTCCTAAAGACATGATAAACCAAATTAAGCCAAAACCATAATAATTTTCACCAAATATCTAAACTGATTTTTTAAACACCAGTTCATTCAGAGCCATATGGTCCAAGATAATCACAGACAAACTGGTCTAAAATTTACTCTGCACAAATTCATGTATTCTGACAGACCAAATATAAACGTGGACAACCACTAGACAAATGACAATAGAATGCTAACTCACAATTCCTGTAGCAACCAGAGTAGGAAACCAAAACACAACTTCTGAGGAATCAGCCCAGAAAATCAGGATCTGTTCAATGATTTCCAGCTTCCAAAATTTTTGTACCTATTTCCAACTCAGAACCAAACAGAGAAAGCCAAATATGTTCTCCAAACCAATCACAAGGAATGCCTCTTTTCTAGTTACTCTGCCTCCGGCTTCCCTCTGCAAACAACCTCCAATCTGAGGATATCTTAAACCCTTCCTCCTCCTTTTTTGAAAAGTATAAAAAAAAAATGCTTTCCTATTTCCATGCCTGCCTATGAGTCTCTGCCCAATTTAGGAAATGGTAACTGACTCCCTTGTTATAACAGGCTCTGAATAAATAACCTTTGTTCTCATTTTGGTCTTTATTATCAGAGTTTTAAAGATAAGAACACTACTTTTGCAGTTTAGAAATTCTAAACCATCCATTTCAATAATCTCCTTTAGCACAAAAACAAACCCTTTCCTAACTTTCCTCCTATTAAGAGGCCCTACATTTACCCCACTATGTGATTCCTCATGGTGTTCAAACTAGTGAATCTAACTTTGTTGACAACACCTGTGTTCTCGATGGTCTTTGGCCAATAGGCATTAAGGGTTGAATTAGACCTCTGGAACAAAATAGAGATATTGGGTGAGAAGGTAAATTGAGTAAAATAAGTCCAACATAGAGATCATGTTATAAAGAAAGATAGTATTTTTTGAGAGTTCAATATGTGTCAGGTTGTATAAATTATTCTCTCTATATAATATCTCATTTAATCACCCAAACCACCAATGAGTGGAGCTCACTATCCTCATTTTAAATATGAATAAAATGAGAATCCAAAAGTTAAAGAAACAAAATATTATACACAAATAATAATACAAGTGGTTTTTGCATATAGACAGACTCAAAAGAATTTAGTCAAAGTCTAAAAGGTTTCAGAAAGTCAAAATAGAATGAAATCCAAAAAGCACACCTTCAATTCTGCTCTAGGTCATCAGTACATTTGGTGAGAGCAGTTTCAGAAGTGTGGTGGAGGCTGAAGCCAGAGAGCTGTGAAGGTGGAGCATGGATACTGATTAACCTCTCAAGAGATCTGGTCTGACAGAGAAAGAAAGTGATGTCTTGAGGAGAGACATGAATACAGTCAGTCATTTCTAGAGAGAGATAATTAAAAATGATTATAAGTAGAAAAAAATAGAACCAGTCAAAATGGAGTAAATAAAGATACTATTTAACAAAAATTAAAATGTTAAGTTAATGTAATGATGGAAAACTCCATGGAACAAGGAGGAGCCAATGATGGATAACAGAGTTTTAATGCTTATTCTTGTTAAGTAAGGACAAAAATTAATCCCTGGAGAGGAAATTTGACTTTTGGAAATACCAAAAGTCCCAGAAGTCAATTTTGGTGAATGTTTTTCATGAATATTATCATTTGCAGTTCAAATTAAGATTTGATGATAATACTGTGATACATGTTGTCTTAAGTGATTTTTCATCTTCAGAAGTCACAGATATTTTTAGTATTTTACTATTATATAATAGAAGCACTATGTATAATTTCTTAACAAGTCAACAATTTATATTGATATATAAATATATTATCATGCATATATTTAGCCCGAGGCTTCAGAAATATTCACATCACAAGAGGCTAAGTAATATAAAATAACCATTTATGAATATGAATATATAATGTATATATAAAATTTGTCTTGACTATAAATGTTGTGTATATACATATACATATATATCTCCAAGACAAAATGAATCTACAGAAAGATGACTTTATCCATCTTTGTGCAAGATTGTGAACATTGCAAAGCCATATCTTGAATCTTGATATTTAATTTATTTTTATGAAAGAACATGAACAAATACAAATTCTAGCATTATCAATAACATAAAAAATCTATAAAGGCTGATAGGATATGAAATATTGTGATCCAAACCTTTTCTATAAGATCTAGGAGATTATTTTCTTTTTGAAATAGAGATATCAGCACAAAGATTTCTGCTTCAAGTTTTCTTGGTTAAAAGGGGATTTCTAATCTTTTTGACATTCTTTACAAAATCTCTTGTTCTCATCAAAAAGCAGCATTTATTGAATGTCTACAATGTGTAAAAATTTGAGTAATGATAATAAGAATCTGAAGAGGAAAGTCACCTTTAAAAAAAATGACAAAAAAAAAACAAAGAAAACATTTCCTTTTTGTGGCCCAAACCTGTTCCTATTTATACATTCACTGTATTATTGTTGTAGAACTAAAAAAGCTTACTGGTGATTGAGCTGCTTCTCTCATCTTATTGATTGTAAGGAAAACTTAAAATGACTACGAGGCTGCCAAAAAATCTTTATTGTTAACTATAATTTGTTAGCATAATAAACTATGAATTTTGCAAGCTCCAATTTCCCAAATAAGCATAAAAGATGATTGAATACAAAAAGGCAACTAAATAGAAAGATATACTGCACTGATAATTGGAGAAAACATGTTTGAAATGTATTCATTGAAGAATAAGAATAAAATCTTACAAAGGTAGACTGTTTCAGTTTCAAAGGAAATGATTTTAATGGAGCATTTCGTATTATAAAATAACCTTGGGATGTACTCCTTATGTCATTCTACAGTGCTTGATGCATGCTCTAGTCAAAATAACAACTATCTACAGATACTGCCATAGGCCATTTACCCTGTAAGATTTGATCTCCTTTAAGAGTTTCACATATCACTCTTATTAACACCTTTTTTTTTTTTTTATCAGTCTCTTTGTGCCTACCTATTAGTCAAGGGTGTGATGTGTGGGGGAAAAAGACAATAATAAGCAGCACCAATAATGCTTGCTTCCTGTGTTTAACATGCTGAAACAACAAATAAAATGAATACACTATCCAAGGTCTTTTTAGCCAAGATAAACAAGCACCCCAATTGTTGCAAGATTTATGTTTGTTTTTACAAAATATCTTCTTCATGATGTTGACTCTTATTTTTCAAATGCTGTCATGTGATTTTCAAGTAATTTCAGATTTGTAGATGATAATGTTTACGATGATGATGATGATTTGAGATTAGCATCATTTAGATGAGGAATAAAACTCACACTGGCTTTACTGGTAGTTCTCATATATGAGTTCTGACAGTGCTTGGCAATCTAACAAATTTTTGAATTTTCAGTATGAAGATCCTTGTGTGCCACATTCTCTCCACCTTCCACCTCTTGGTGGTGACATATTAATTACGTCAGTAGGAAATAATGTATCCAGGGATGATTATCTTTGAACCACAAACTTCTATGAAGGCAGCAAACATATTTTCCTTTTTGTTTTGATACATACCATATCTGTAGTAAATAATGCATCATACTTACTAGGAACAAAAATCCCTAATCATGAAATTCACAAAGCTAGTGAATTTCTTAAATTTCTACAAAGTTGATTGAATTAAAATTCACATTTATGAAGAAAAGAGCAGAAAATGCAGTTATAAGAACTTCAGACAGGTACATCAGGATGCACTTCTAATCCTAGAAATAATCAATGTAGTATTAATAAACCCATTTTTATAACTCAGACCAGAAAACTTAAGTAATTTTCTCAAACTCACATAGCTAACAGGTAAAAGAGACAGGATCGAAGACCAGGACAAATGTAGGGAATTTTATAATTTATCTTTGTCCTTTTTCTTTCCTTCACTTCTTACCTCCTTTACCAAATTATTCTGGAATTAGGAATGAAAATTTGTGTTAATATAATTGCATTATTTTTTTAGTCACTTTATATAGTTCAAATAGGATTTCGTGTGTTCAATATCCTAAAACCAAACTACTCATTCATGAGAAAATGTGTTTTGAGTTCTGAATAATCAATATGCAAACACTTATTGGTCACAATTCATAGATATGACATGGTATGTGCTCCGATTAAAAGATGGATCTAATATAAAATGTTCAATATGAGAAATCAAATAACCCTGAAAATTACATCATTTGAAATTGAGTCATCAGCAGGTATGTTGCACAGGGAATGGATTTTAAGCCTTTGAGCTATAACTTGTTTTATGGCAAGTTGTTAATACTGTAAGTACATCAGAGACAATATGATGTTATTATGAATAAAATCTTGACAGAGCCCTAGCATTCAAATTTCCTGTTCTGAAGCCAGTAAGGAAGATATTTTTTTAAATGTGTATGAAAGAAAAAGGAGACAGTGAAACCATTCATGCAGAGAATAAAAGAATGTTGAACTGAGAGTATACAGATAATGATTGGGCAAGCATAGGGCAAGTCTAATTTCAAGCAATAGTTTTTAACTACAATTTGCAATTTCACCTAAAATGAATTAAATAGATTTGTACACATACTTAGTTTGGCTACAGAATTGTGTCTGGGGTTTCTAGAATCCCACACAAAAATGCGCATGTTAAGTTTAATGCAGATATTTAATTTTCTGATCATACTATATTTGATAATTTTTTTAAGAATAAAATATATCAAACAAATTATTTCAAGTGAAATTGTTTCATATTTCATTTCGATAAGTTTCTCTAAATGTTTCTGTATGTAAATCTGTTAATTTCTGGAAAATGAAATAAAAAACTAAGAACCACGATTTATTATCAATTTATAATATATTATGAATTACAGTTTGAATTGTATAAAGCTATTGCTTATTAAAACAACTAAAATTCAAAAATATGTAATGTATTCTCTCTTTTATACACACATTCCACTCATATATTCACACTCTAAACTAACATATTTATTTATTTATTTTAATAGATTTTATTGTATATAATTAAGATATACAACATGATGTGATGAGTTACATATTTATAGTAAAATGGTTACTATAGTGAAACAAATTTACATATTCATCATCTCACATAGTTACCTAATTTTTCCCCCTTTTGCCAGAACAGTTATAATCTACTTATTTAGCAAAAACTCTGAATACAGTACATAATTATTAACTATAGTCTTTGTGTTGTACATTAGATCTCCTTCTGGGTATAATACACAACCACTACCTCATAAAGGTATGTGTATTCCCATGTTCATTGCAGCATTATTCATAATAGTGAAGATAAAGAAACTGTCACATACATTTTTGTATATATACATACATATTTATATACATATACATAAAATGGGATATTATTCAGCCTTAAAAAAGGAGGAGATTTTTTCACAGGCCACAACATGGATAGACCTGGAGGACATTATACTTAATCAAATAAGTCAAAAATGAAAATGAAAATATTGCATGAGCTCACTTATATGTGGAATCTTTAAAAATAGAAGTTAAATATACAGAAATGGCGAATAAAACAATGGTTACCAGGGTTGAAGTGGAGAAAAGAGACACAATGGTATGTTTGATAAGGATACAAAGTAACAGATATGTGGGATAAACAATTCTAAAGATCTAATGTACAACATATTTATTTTGTAATTTTGTTTTGCTTATATGTCCATCTGCGAGATTTGATAGTATCTTCACACTCACAACAAAATCAAGTAGAATCACTTAATCGAGTTGTGATTTTTGCCACTATGATGAGAGCAAAATCATTATCCCAGCAACAATCATTGTTTTAAATTACCTCTGATACTAGTGACGCTATCATTTCAACACATTTTGAGATTTGTCATGTGTATTTCTTGTTCTTAGATTTTATATTCATCTGATTTGTTCATGTTTCTATTATGTTGTCTAACATCTAACTTATTGTATTTTAGGATATTTCAAATACTATATAGTACCATCTTTATCTGAAATAGAATTAATAGAATTCTCGTACCTATCTATGGGTTTTGTTTGGCTTTTTTTTTTTTTTTTTTTTGCCTTTATCTCTTTTTATTTCTGAGCAAATCTGATTCCATTTGCCTTCTATGTCTAGGACAGTTAATAAAAATTTCCAGAAAAACGATGGTACAATTTTATGATTTTCCACAGCATTTGTGTGTATTATTCTGATTAGGAGGAGTTACAGCATGTACACAAATATACATTTAGATCACATCTGACATTAATGATTTATTTATACTGACGTATTTTCCTGTTGAATTGAAAGACATTTTGCATGGACTTTTGAATCAGTCAAACTTGGTCAGGAATAGCACTTCCTTCATTTAATAGCATGTGTCCAAGTTAACTTCTCTAGGACTTAATTTTTATATATGTAAAGCATATAATAATTCTAACAATTCTACTTTATCAGGTTTTGAGGATTAAGTGAAATAGTAAATAATGCTACTTATGAAGTTCCGGGAATACTGTAATGGCTCAAATATTAATTTTCATGCATGCTGTTATAGGTATGGTCTTTACTATTTAGTGTTTTTCTTGTATATGTTTGGTGGCCTGTAATGCATAAGGGGGAGTCTGTGTCCATGCAGCTGGTTTCATTAAGCACCAGATACAAACATTATATATGAAATCATGCATACATATATACATTTTGAAGACATTTAAATCCTATTTAATTTTTGATTATATACACTTTAGTTAACAAAATAGTAATTGTGCAAGAGCAACTCATCTATTATACTATATACAAGCATACCATGTCTTCCTCTTACCAAAAATTTACATCTTAAACCACCTACTGTGAACCAAGGAGGATATATGCAAAAGGGGACTTGCAAAGGGTTGGACATGAGAAAAATCCCGTGTGTGTTTATTATTGGTATCTAGGAATTAAAACATGGGGTCTTGATTTTGATTCCAAAATTCTGATTCTGTAGGAGAGGAGACAGACACTGCATTTCTAATTACAGCCATGCTTGAAAAATAAAAAAGTATTAATTATATGTTACTCCTTATCTTAAGCTCATTTTTTGAAATTCCTATTGTCTCTATTAGCATATATATGCGTGTAAAATATATTGTTCAAAAAATAAATAAATTCACATGCATTTGCATTGAACTTCACACATTTCAAATGAGGAAATAAGAATATGTTTACATTCACAAAATGAGCTTATAAAGAATGAATTCCATTAATTGTGCATGTTTTCTCTTAGAAGAAAAAACAATAATTTTCTGTCTTTATTCATGCAGCCTTGACTTTGATATGCACGTTTCTGTGAATTCTTATCTTCCCAGAGTAAGAGTGTTGTAGTCTAGTAAACAACAGTAGTATTAATAAATATAAATCTCATTTCATGTTCTAGAATTGGAAAAAATGCCAATTGTATGAAAAATTTGTAAACACATGATGTGATGCATATTAGACTGTGCTGAATTAACTACTGAGTGCTTGACAAGACTGCAATTATGAATTTCAGAGGAATGATTATACAATCATCCAGATACACTTTTCTGAATTTCTATATTTCTTAAAATTGATTACTGTAGCACATGTACTCTCAACTGGGATAATATTGCCCCAAAGGAATGAAAATGGTTATTAGAAAGGAGAAAAAATTATTTCTTATGGGGATTTGTGGTTCTCCATAGGGCCACAGTACATAAACTGATATACAGTATATGCGTGATAATAAATTTCCATGGGAGAAGCAATTAGCAAAACATACTAAAAAAGCAACATTGCAGTGGCACAATTCAGAGAACAATCTACAGATTGTTATTTTGCACAAGGCCATATGTTGTTCTTTGTTAAACATTATGAGATTTATTTATTTTATAATTTAATTTGAAATATGCTCAATAACTAGTATTTAATGTAGTGATTATAGGTCTGTCCATAAGTCTTGAGTTTGAAGTTTTCATGTACTAAAGATTGTTTTAAAGCATGTTCTAAAGATTTGAAAATCAATGGGTAATAAAAATAATTCTCATAATGAATTTTAATAAATGATATAAGAAATATTTCTCATTTATACAGAAATTCATTTTAACAGAAATTATATATTTTTCTTTCATCATATATATGGAATCAAAGATCATAATGTATTTATCTTTTTGGTTTGTTTACTTTATTCTATCAAATAGTATGTAAAACAGTATTTTTCATTCTTTCTTAAGCACTTTTACCTTTTAATAAATATGAATATTTTCTCACCTCAAGATTCCATTGTGCTCTTCTAGGGTCAAACTTGACTCATGAGAATACTGATATAATATACTGAATTTATTTTCTGCATGTGCTTAATCAGTAATAGACTGTGCTAAGCTTGTGCTAGAAAAATCATTTTTTTTTCATTTTGTCAAATATAAATTGCATTATACTATTGAATATGCCTTTTTATCCAAATCATCCAGGCCTCCATGAACATTTCATTTCCCTCACTTATTAGAAAATCATTGTGGAATTAAACAAAAAAACCTGGAACATTTGTTAGGGCTTTGCCACTAACTAACTATGGTTTGGAATAAGCCACTAATCTTCACAAGTTTCAATCATCTCAAAAATGGAATAAAAATGAAGCGTTACTCTGTTTCGTATCTTGCAGCCTTTTTGTAAGGAATAATTGTATTCGTGAATGTTCTTTGAAATAATTTTAAGTGTAAAATACAAGTTTCCCAAATACTAATATTAGACTGGCAATTCTTTTATCTACCATAGAAGTAGCAATGATCAGTACTAACAATTTGTACTTTGTTTCTTATCCTGTGAGCACATTGTTCATAATCCATCAAATCAGTATTTAACCACTAACTTATCTAAAATGACAAGGTTAAAAATTTTAAATGTATATTTTTAATATAAATGGTACTATTTTCATTTTATCTCCCCTAGGGAAGGAAACTTGTCCTATTCAAATGTGCTCTTCACAACCTGGCATTATCGAAGGTATTTATAATAGTAAATGTTTGCTGAATCTAAACAATTATTCTGCCTCAGTTTTACAACATTTTTGAACATCTGCTATATGAGATGTACCATATAAAACATTTGTAATATTTTTAAAATTTAAGGATATGAAAATTCAACATCAATGTAATTTTATGATTAGATCGATAATAGGAATTTTGATGTTAAAAATTGAACAAGTATTTGATATCTTCCAAAGTATATGTTTTACAACATTCTAGCCTAATGAATTTTTCAATATTATACATACTTTTAATCTGGGTAGTCAAACTACAATGTAGGATTAGGAAAGTTAAATTATACAGTATCAAACATGACATCAGTAACATTGATAAAGTACTCAAGAAATCATTGTGTTTATGACATCTTGCAAGTAATTCTGAAATTCAAGTCTTAAATCCCAACTTGACTCAAATACTGGTTTAAACATCATTGGTTATCCATTCATCCAAGTCATTAGGAAGCTTGGGTATTTTAGAAAATGAATAAAGTATTCAAATAATTTTATTCACAGATATTTTTAAAATTTGCATTTTAAGATATTATGTGACTTCTATAGAACTTGATATTATCTTAGTAATTAGAAATATTTTTAAGGGTTGTGTATGAGATAAAAAGACTGTGTTGGTTAATATTAACAGCATGCAGTTCATTTCAGCTAATAAATTTTCATGTCACTTGCATGCATGATGCAATATTGAATATGTGCCATAAGCTTCTGTTGGTAGTTTTCGATAATGTTGCTTTACATTTGCAGCTTATAGAAATGGACCAATGGCTTAAATGTGTTTTACAAAAGCATGAAAATATGTATACACATAGCAAAATATTATAATTTATAAATGCAAGTTATAAACAAGCGTCTTCTGTGAATTTCTATTTGCTGAGACAAACATCTGTGGGAGTGATTATTTTACACATGCATCTTAACTAGCTTTAAAAAAAAAGAAAAAAAGGTAAAATTGTAGTTAACATGCATGATAAATTAGTGCTACATACTTACATTCTACTGTCTAATATGTTATTTGTTAAGAAACTATACCACATAGTGTCATGAACCATCAAAGATTTCACATCACTGACACACACAAAAAAGACAGATTGAATTTATTGGTGAAAATAATCCTATATTTTTCCAGAATAACTTTAAAATAATGTTTTCCAGTATAAAATTTATTAAGTTGATCTCTTAACATGGAGATGAGATTAAAGCTACTGTAGCATATTTCAGATTGCAGCAATGCACACTACTACTGAACTTCCATGACTATAAATGTTGGTGCGAGTCACACACATGGAGGATAGCAGAACATCGTTGCAGTGTCCCAGAAAATTTTTAGCTAATTATTTCTAGGAGACTAAAGAGAATGTCTCATAAAACAGCTTGTTTAGCTACAGCGTGATATCTAGTGCTTTTTAACTATCTGTTTCTTTTTGTTTTAAATCTAGTACAGAAGCCTTAGATACATACAAAGTCAAGTTATTATGCCATGTATATGCAATTGGCTGTAGTTTCGCCTCTTGTTAATGCTACCAAAAGTCCATTGTGTTGACCTTCCAGGAATACTACTCCTCTTTGGACAGGCTTTTTTTGAGCTCTGCCAAATACTACCACTCATGCAGCAGCTAATCAGTTGACATCCTCATCTGGGTCACACCATTTTTTCCACTCAAGTGCAGAAACATTTTCGTCTCACTTTTCTATTTTATATCCTTGACTCTCAAGGATGTTTTAGAATCTTACGGAATTGTCGGTGAAACAGTTTTTTCAATTTTATTTGCAGTTCCCTCTCTTTAGGACTCAAAGAAGAGGCAACAGGAGCTGAATCTGAGGTCATTCTGAACCAAACCATCATGCACTTAAAATGTACCCTGCTCAGCAATACTAGGGTGTTGCTATGGCACCCAGTTTCTGAGCCTCTTTCCCTCTTTCCTTAGTATAATGCCTTTCCCAAGAAGCAGCTTAATTTATTTAGGCAAATAGTTTCCAAACAGACATATCCAACCAGTCTTTTAGACATGTTGAGGCATGTTGGGATCCTAGGAAAAACCCTGCTTAAGCTCATATTTTAATTCTATGTTAACAGTTTTATTTAGTGAATATGATGAATATGATTTTATTTGGTTATGAATTGTTAAAGAAAAATTGCATTAGACAATGTTAAATAGGCAATGAAGACGTTAATCAAGATTATTGTAATAAGGGAGAAAGACTAAACTCAAGTCTCTTGAAACAAAAGACAGGAGGGTTTTTAAGTGGTGGGTTGCACAAATGGAAAAGTGCTGAAGGACATTAGAGGGGAATTGGTCAATGTGACTAGGTCATCAGTGTTTGCTAATTGTCCCTTACTGAAGTTAGGCTACTACATTCCCATAGTGACTGAGGGATAAGGTACAACATCTTTCTTGATAACTCCATTTCAAAGAGATGGCCTCAGAGTCTTTGGGAAAGACATTTCTGGATTATAAAACTGACAAGGGTTTGGGAGAGGATTTACATCTCAAAGGGGCAGAAAAAAATTACAAGTTTAAATTTTCTAAAGTAAATGCTCAAAAAAAGAAAAAAAAAAAAAGGGAGGTCTGGGGCTGATAATCAGTAAGAAATCTGGCCAATGTTTAGTCAAGCTGAGAGGAACATTTAAGCTGTATTGGTCAAAGCTAGGTTCCTGAATCTCCAAACTCCATCATGGCAGAGCAACCTAAAGAGAGGTCCTAAAGGAGATGATTAAAGCAAAAGTAATGATCATGATGATGATAGAAAAGCTGATTTATTGATTTATTTCTATGTATTGTGAACTTAAATAAAATCCTAAGGCCCCCACTGACTGAATAGAGCCCCTCTGGGCTAAGAGGACCTCAGAGAAATCTTAAAACTGAAACTGTCCTTCAATAAAGGGGTGCAAGGTGAGAACTGTGGTAAGAGCATAGCTAAAAATAATGCACAAGTCTAGCTAAAAATAATGATAATAATTTGTAACTGTCCCCTGTAATTGACACTTCGTAGCCACTCAGCTGGTATCCATAAAGATTCTTAACTTTCTCTGTAGATAACACCACCTTTCCTAACCTAAAGGTAGTTTTCAAGATATCTTCCAGGCCATGCATTCCAGTGGCTCAATTGGCCCACCTAGACCAGTGGTCCAGACCAAGAAACTGATTCAATTGGAATTATGACCCCAGGGACTGGAGCAACACAGGAAGATGATTTCCATACCCCTATAATTCCACCCCAATTAACCAACCTAATTACCTAATCCCTTGCCTGCTAAACTATCCTTAAAAGTTTGTCCATGTTCACTCAAACAGTAAATGGTAAAGATTCAAACTCAGATATTTTGGTACCAGAGCTAAAGGAACATGTATTACCAGTTGGACATTGGTCTCACGTACTTAGTCCTGGTAAACTGCGATAGGTCAAATGGAGCTGGAAGAATTCAATTAATTAGTCTAAGACATTTGTATCCTAACTTCATTTTTTTTTGCCATATCATCTCTGCAGTTTGAAGGTGAATTATTATTAACTTATTTTAATTGTCTATTTCTCTCTTTCTCTCTCTTCCCCTCTCTCTACTTAATCTTATCCTAAGCAATAGTACCCAAGAAATCATCTTCAATGTGATATAAAAGCATCTTGGTGTATACTATGTTCAGCCAAGAAGGGGATTGTTGCCTTATTTGTTTCCTATATATATTTGTGCTGTTAATATTATAGGCATATAAATAAGCATACAATAAATATGCATTGAATGAAAAAAATGAATCAACCAATTACCGAGTAGAGGTAAATGCATAAGATGTGGAGAAAGAGTGGTCTGGGATATATCTGTGCCTGATTCTTATAAAACTGAAAATAGATCTTACAGTCTCATTTAATTTTTCTACATTCTCGTTCTAATCTTATATCTCTAGATCTCAATAATTACCTACTGAGAAACTTTGAAAGTACAGAAAAGCAGCACATGAATGAAAAAGCACTGTCTGTATGAACTAGCAGTAATAATTGGATTCAACCATAAACCAAATGTAGGTATTATTCAGGACCAAAAATCTTTATGCAAACTAAGGTTGTGCACAATATAGTATTTAGAATAAGACAAAAATAAATGCAGGTTTGAGAGATGGGAGTTTAAGAGAATACATAACTATCTTCAAATGTTTGATCATTAGTTAGGTGAAAGCAATTGCATTACTCTTAGAGGTCTGAAAATATCAGAAGACTAAATATGGAAACTAAAGAATATCTGATTTCTTCTAAAACCAAAGACTTCAAAAGTTGATTTGTGGTCTGAAAATAGAAATAATTATCCTGGAGACAGACCTGTCTTCACTATTAGAGGTATTCATGCTAAATTTTGACCACAGATTATAGTACAGAATGGAGAGTGATTTCAGTGTGCTCTTAGATTTATGATTTGTTGGTTCTGTGATTCTTCACTGTCTCACTCTAGTAATTCAAGTTACTTTTGTTGTATTTTGTTCTCTCGTGGAATGTATCAACCAAATCAACTTTGAGTGATTCCATAGAACAAGAATCAGAATAACATTGAGCCTGGGAATAGAGGCAAGAAGTAAATTATTGTAGGATCTAGAAGCACTTATATTGACTTAGAAGCAATTAGAGCATGATGTCAATCATCAAAGCAAAAAGGAACTGCTTTAGGGAAAGGAGAAAGACTTACACATCACTCTAGAAGTAAGAACTAGAAGGAACATTTTAATTCAGCCTAAAACAGGACTTTTTATAATTAGAGGGGTTTTGTGTGTTTTGTTTTGTTTTTAAAGAATGGAATGACAGGTGAAATACCAAGTTACTTATTACTGGAAGGTTTTAAAGAAAGGATGAGAGACAACCTTTCAGAATTTTGTGTCAGAATTCTGCAAATTAGTAGAATATTGAACTGAATGACATCTCAGTTTCCTCCAAAACTTATGATTCAAATTTTATGGTATTTTACATTATAGAAATGGATATATTCCAGACTTTCTCTATGTCACCAGATAAGAGATATTCCATGTGTAATCATTTTTCAAAACACCATCTGCCTTAAGTTTCTATTAATATGTATCCAATTATATACTGACATGGAAATTAATATACTACTTAGCTTACACAGTTTTTGAATGAACTCTTCAATACTTTGTTATGAGGCAAACATAATGGTCCAGTTGTGCTAGAAAGCCACAGTCCATTATGTTAGTAACTATGTTATGGCTAATTCCTGCTTTTATTAAAGAGAAAAACAAAACAAACAAAAAAACATATGATTGTCATTAGTTCCTAACTCAAAAGGAGCATTAGAGCCATTTCACATAATACCTTGCATGACTTAATATATTAAAAGCAGAACACAAAATATAGGGTAATAATATTTGAGTCTACAAGTTGTCTGTATACTTTATTGATCCAGGGAACTAATGACAATCATATGTTTTTTTGTTTGTTTTGTTTTTCTCTTTAATAAAAGCAGGAATTAGCCATAACATAGTTACTAACATAATAGTTTAACGACTATAATTTAAAGTTCTACTATTAAGTTTAGTAATTACAATTTTTTAAATAATACTCATTTTCTCATATTATCAAATTGAAAATTTAAAATTGTTTAGTCAAATTTTTAATATGAGTAGGACTGTAGTAACATACTATATAATAAATGTTAGGAATAAATCATATTTCAATTTTCTTATGCATACACATTCTTTACTTTTCTTGAGATTATACAGTCAAATATCTTCATGATGGCAGAAAAAAATCTAAATAAACATATTGTAAAGTTGAATGCATTTTGGTTTAAAATGTAATATTTTAAAGAAAATATACTTTTCACATTTCCAACTTATACTTCTGACACTTTGTCACTATGGAGCAGATATGTAAATATAATAAACTTGAGAAAACTTTAATGTATGATACTAACAATGATAAAATTGCCCTTTTTGAGAAGATAAGCTGTTTGAAAGTTATAATCACCATATTAGCTGTTTGAATTTTATCTGTGACAGCATTACACAGGAATGGAGTGGTCATAATAATCAGAGCTAGCTTTTATTGAGTGGTTCTTATGCAACAATCACCATTGATATACAGCATTTTATATATATTACCAAAATTTCCAAGCAAACTTGGAAGAAAATTATTTCCTTCATTCTGTACCTCCCTCCTCCACCCACTTTTGGATGAGAATAAACTAAACAGAATTATTTTGTTATGGGGCAAGCAGGAACCTTGATTTTGAATAATTGCAATATAAAGTGAAAGCATTTAAGATATGGAAGGACAGCAATTAACTGAATCTAGACAGTGAGGTAGGTAGAGCCAGATAATAAGGTGCTTATATACCTTGTAAAAATGTCAGGTATTATTTTGCAGATGATCAAAAACTATTTTAGCAATGTGAAAAATGAAGTTACAGAATTATATTTTAATGAGCAAGGCAGGTCAAGTCCCATAATATTAAAAAGTGATAAGTTTTATGAAGAAAATAAAGCAAGCAACAGCACAGAGAGTGACAAATGGTGATGGCATTGGGGGACTTAATTTAGATATTGTAGTTAAGAAGGAATCCTTTGAGGAGGTGACATTTGAGCAGAGACCTTAATAATGAGAGACATTTGAGCTGAGACTTGAATGTTGAGAATGAATAAGTCATCTAAAAATTTTGTGCAATAAAGTTGTAAGTAAAGGTCAGGGCAAGAGCAAATATGCTGAGACTAGAAAGAAGGAAGTGTACATTTTTAAAGGACAAGCAGATGCCCAGTATACATGAAACATAATGAAAGGGGGGAAACACGACAGGATATGGTGTCTGAGTTGAAGGTCAAGGTCATGTATCTGTTCCTGTAGACACCATAGCAGTAAGGAGTTTGAATCTTGTTCTAATAGCAATGAGAATGGAAAATTCTTGGGATGATGGTTTCTCAACAGCTTTCTTTACCTTAGCCACTAGGTATATGGAACACTCATCAATCAGAAGAAGTAACACTCTGACTTCAGCATGATACAATTCATCCATGTAACCAAAAAACACTTGTATGCCATAAATTTTTTGAAATAAAAAAAAAAAAGAAGTAACACAGGGAGTAATACAGGTTAGTAACAGAAAAAAAAAAAAATGAGTTTAGCTTTGAATGTATAGAGTTTTAAGTGCCATCAGGGCAATTAACTTGCTTAGCTCCTAAGGGAAAATCACATACTACGTGGGTCTGTAACACAAGGAATGAAATTTGAAATCTTGGAAGTAGTTCAGACCAAACCAGTGAGCAAATATCACAGGAATGAGACTTGAGGATGAAACTCTCAAGGATCCAATTTTATGGGGTATCAAGAGAAATGAAGAGTTAATTCTTAAAGAGATGACTGAAGTGTGGAGGGTGGAGAAATACAGAGGACAAGTAAATTTCAAGAAAAGAACATAAAAGACATCAAAAGCTAAAGAAATTTCAAATCAGATATGACAAATATTGTTTGCCAATTTTGGCAATGGAAAGAATTAGGATCGGCAGTGAGCTTTGGTATTTTAGGAAGGTACAGACATTAATAATGTTCAAAATGCCATCTCTTCAGAAAATTTTCAGAATATTTTAAAGCTTATAGCAGACCCAGAGAATATTTGGCTCTGTCTAATTCAAGGCCAAGAACATGAGATAGGTACGGTGAGAGCTGCTCTCTGGCCTTGGAAATGTAGCAATCCTGTTCATGTATTATGACACAAGAGATTATGAAAACTGAAAACTAAAAGCTATCAATTTATATCAGGTATCCTCAATCAGTCTTCTGCTTCTGCTTGCTTGCCTAAGCCATTATTCATTCTCTCTCTCTCTCTCTCTCTCTCTCTCCCCCCTCTCTTCTCCCTCCTCCTTCCCTCCCTTTCTCTCCCTCCACTCTTCTCTCTCTTCTTTTATTTTGGTAATTCTCTAGCTTCATATGTTAAAGCCCTTAGGCTAACCTCTAGTACCTCCTCAGAATGTGCCCCTATTAGAAGATAGGGCCTTAAAGAGGAAATTAAGTTAAAAAGAAGCCATTAGAGTGGGCCCTAATCCTATTTGACTTCTGTTGGAATAAGAATAGGAAATCTGGAAACAGAAAGTCACCAGGGACACATGCCCAGACACAGAGAAAAGGCCATGTGAAGAGGTGGCAAGAGGGCTGCCATCTGCAAGCCAAGGAGAGAGGCCTCAGAGCAAACCAACTCTGCTGACACCTTGATTTTGGACTACCAGTCTCCAGAACTGCAAGAAAATAATTTTTTGTTGTTTCAGCCACCCAGTCTGCAGTATTTTGTTGTGGCAACCCTAGCAAGCTAATAGTTCCTTATTTATGTGATTCTTTAGACTATCATCTCTGGTCTCAGCCCATATTTTCCCTCACTTTCTTCCTCTTTGGCATTTTCTATTTTACACGTTCTCTTAATTCTGATAGTCCTAATTATTTGCGCTATGCTTTAAACAATGTAGATTTTATGTCTCTGATGTCATCCCATAGTAATCACCCAAAATATTTTAGACATTGACATAGATGACAGTAATAAGGCCATGATGATAAAATCTGTTGATTGATATAGTTAAATGTAGTGATGTGGGGAATGTAATGTATGACTGAAGGAGCATCCAATCTGGAATGAAGCCAAATCCAAAGAAAAAATTAAACATTTATGTGCACATATGGTAGTAACATTCATCAGGTGTTGGAGAGGTGGGTATATTCACACCTAATGGGTGCGGGGAGTATTGTCTGGGGGATGGGCATGCTTTAGCTCTGACTCAGGTGGAGTAAAGGCAACATATATAAACTAAACATTTGTACCCCCATAATATTCTGAAATTTAAAAAATATTAATATATATATTGCTCAGATTTGATAAGAATTGCATTAAATCTATGCATAAATTTGGGGAAAAAATTAAACATTAATAAGAATGAATGTAAAATCTTCAAGTTAAATCTCAAAACTAAATTTCTAATTATATAGATGACATAACCAAACACCACATACGATGCCAAGAAAACACTCTACAATTAGATATTTTAATTGACTGCTAATGAAATACTTATCAGTGCTGCTAAGTTTGTAATAAAGGTTGATGTAAACTTAGATGCATGGGAAGTAATTGTCTCAATATTTGCTGGGCTACTTATACTGTACTTATATAATTCTAATTGCCAGAATTTAAGAGAGATATTAATGAATCGGATTAGGTACGTATGACAGGACTGAGGACGTTGAATAGACTCAATACTATTATGTACAAGGAAAGACCTAGAGGGATTTTATATTTAAGATGAGGAAAAAAAGGAGAACCCTCACAATAGGTATTTTAAAATATTTAAGAGTTGTTATGTAAGAGAGAAATTCAGTTTTCATTCTCAGTGGTCACAAAATAAACCCTTAGACCAACAGGGAAAAGTTACAGTAACAGAATAACATATTTAAGAGTTTATTAAGAAATACATTTGCTTAAAAAATAAAATGGTCTAAGAAGTTAAGAAGTTCTGTCACTGACAGGACTACTCAAATTTTGGCTGTAAAACATTGTTGCCAACGTCCAAGATTATATTAAAGCATTTACTAGAGATTTTAAAATTATGCTCCATGGCAGTTGGGTGATTTTCTGGAGCTGCTTAATGAATCACACACTATGGTAGGAGCAATATAAAGGGTTAAGTAGTTGGAGTTCTGCCATTTTGCCTTATTTCAACCATAACAGTCCTAGTTTTATATACATTGTATATCACGCTTCTGAATATGAATATATCATACCTGCTCCTCTTCCTCAGACTTCATACATTACTATAGCTGTCAAGATGTGGGTGATAAAACAGAAGCTACCACTCTAGGTATTTCAAGCAGAAAGGGATTTTTTTTAAAGGGGCTTAGGTTACAAAATTGTAGGAAGAACTAAAATATTTAAAAAGGGAGAGTAGTGTTACCCAGAAGTCAATAACCTTAGGAAACTGTTATACTCCCCAAAGGAGCAGGAGCCTGCCAGATGCAGTTACTGCAGGAACCCAAGTCCTTTCAAAAGCCCTGCTGCTTTTCTGCTGCCCCCTGTCATTAGCACTGGGGACCTCCCAGTGGCAAACAAAACTGTGACGGGAAAGACTCTGGGAAAAGTAACTTTTTGGGTTATAGCACCTGCAATACAGGAAAAAAAAATGAAAAGGACAGAAATTGTGTTGAAATGCTGGGAAATGATTTGGTGCCAATCCAACCTTCTAATTTCAATTGATGACACATCACATCTACTGTGGCGGAAACAGAAGTCATCAGACACGAGATACTTCATATACCTACTAAAAATGCAGCGACCTATGAACATTCCTTACTCATGATCTTCCATCTCTTTCCTTTTACAGTGTAAGAATCAACCTAGCTATGTTATATTAGGCCACCTCTTCCTCTGCTGCTGTACAGCCCAGCTCCCTCAACTATCACTATTATCCATATTTTCATACTTCTCTCCTGGATTATTCTCATATGAATACAGTATAGTTTAGAATATCCTTTATTATCAGTTTCTCTGGACACTATAAACCCTCTCTGCCTACCACTATATACCTGTGTACTCCTGTATTTAAAAAAAAAAAAAAAAAGTTCTTGAAATTTTTCTGTAGAAACTATATCCATATCCTCATTTGGCATCCTTTCCTTAAACTATTCTAATTGCCTTTCCATTCCTTCAACTCCATCAAAATCAAAGATTTCTATGTTACCAAATTCAAAAGTTAATCCTTAGTTTATATTCTTAACTTACCATGAGCATTACAGCTAACTTCCTTCTTTTTAAAAATCTTCATTCTCCTGGATTTCTTCTCACCAAATTCACCATTTAGTCCATCACATCCCTATACTTCAACCTCATCTTCTGGATGGAGTCCTCTCCCTCCATCCTTAAATGTTTCATGTGTCATCTGAGCTTCTTTCTCTTTTCTATCTTAGTATATATTTGAGATTATCTCATCAAGTTCCACATCTTCACATTCAACGGATCACAATCTTTAACACTAATCTCTTTAGAACTGCAGATGAATATCAAATTACTTATGTAACTTCTCCACTATGATATAAAATAGGCTTTTCTGACTTAACATTATTAAAAGAGAAGTTTTGATTTCTAACTACCCACTAAATTGCTCACGTTAAAACCATAGAAACTATCCTTTGTTTATAGTTCTCATCCCTATTTCATTCCATCAACAATTCCTATTACCCGCATGTCTTAAAAATAAAAGAAAAAACTAGAATCAGTTCAGTTTTCTCCAGCTTTACTACCCATACCCTTATTCTATGCCATACTCAACTCTGGCCTTGGAAATTGCCGTAGATTTCTAACTTGTCTCCCTGCTTCTACTCTTGGCACCTGCAATCTGTCCTCTACCTAATCCCCTCCAACTCCACAAAGCAGCCGGAGCGAATTCCTTCAAACTAACTCAGACCACTTCACTCACTCACTTATTTCAGTGACCTTTCATTTTAATTGAAACAAAATTCTGTCTGCTATCCTGATTTACAAATCACTACATGAAGTGACTTTTATCTGTCCAACTAAACTCTTCTACAACTACTCTCCCACTTGTCTGTTAATTCAAAGGGACAGATTTACTTCCTGTTTCTTCAATCTGCCAAGCGTGTTTTGGCTTTAGGGTCTTTCCTCTAGCTGGTCTCTCTGCCTGGAATGTACCGAGCATACTGAGCTCTTCAACTTTCACATCTTCTGAAACCCAGTCTAAAGTACCTAACCAGCCACTTCTCCTTCTCACCAATTTTTAATTTTCTGTTTAGCATTTATTCATGACTGATTGTCTATTATATGTACTAAATTTTTCTCTTTCTAAAATGCAAAATTAAGTGCAGAAACCTCACCTGTCTTGTTTACTGTGTTGACTATTCAGTGTCTAGAAAAGTGACTAGTACTTCAATTGGGCTTAAAAATATTTTCTGGATGAATGAGTTGTAATCCTTTGTCTGAAGAATTAATTATGCATCTAAAATTATGCTGTAAATGTATTACTGTCACTGTTTTAATTGAGACTGGGTATCAGCAATTATTTTGTCTATATTTCCAGATAGTAAATATTTTAGGCTCTGTGGGCCTCACAAGTTTTGCTGCAACTGTTCCATTTTAGAGTGGTAACACAAAAACTGCCATGGACATCCCAAATCAGTTAGTTTTAAGAATAAAAAAAAATTAAAAATTAAAAAAATAAAAATAGATGCTGCCATGGGCAATATGCAAATGAATGGGCAGAGATGTGTTCCAGTAAAATTTTATTTACAAACATAGTGGGCAGGCCAAATTTGGCCCATGAGCTCTAGTTTGCCAATCCCTGATCTGGACTTAAGTCACATGTAAAATTATGCCACATGGACTGACTTAAAGTGAGGGTACAGGAAATTCTGCCTTTTTATTAATATCTTACATTTTCTCAATAATGTTTATTTTAATTTCTTTAAAATTTTGTCTATCTTTTACAGTTACTGCTCCAGTTTGTAGATCATCATCTTTTCTATTTTTCTGTGCATTTCATTTTTATCTATTCTAACGTTCTTATTTATACCTCTCAGCCTCCCAAGGTACATACCACCTGCTTTTTAAAAAGGAGATTTCTTACTTTTGTGAGAGAGATGCTTCCATTTTTATGTAAAAATGTGACATGTTTACTTTCTTGACAAACCATGGATGAATTCAGTCATCTACTATTTCAATAGCCCAACCAAGCAGCAGAATAAAGTTGGGAAAAATTATACTTTCCTCCCTGAACATTTGGGTCCATAGTACTGGATAGATTAATATTTATTGGGCTTTCATTATTTGCAATCAATTTTGCTCTTTCTCTTGACAGATATTTTTCCCACTCTGCTGAATAACAATATAAAAATGTTTTCAACCTTCTCACATATCTCATCTCCCTTATTCCCACTCGCTCTTGTCAGAAGAGTTTTGTTTTCATCATAGACAAAATAGAAATCATCAAATGGTCATTTCCTAGCCTCCTCCACACCAAATTTAGAATTATTTTTCATCGTGTTCATCCTTCTATTTTGGTACAATTAGACAAAAGTGCTCCCTTGAAGTCTAGTTGCTTTACCTTTGTTTACTTTTCCTTCCCACCTTAAACCTTGTAGTTGATTATTCCCTAACTCTCATCTATCTTCAACATTTTCCTGTCTATTGGATCTTTTCTTTTTCACATGTTCTCGTTTATCACATTAATTAGTCAATCAATCATTAACAAAATTAATGAAGAATAAATTAACTGTATGTTAAAATTAATACTATTAATAATAAATAACAAAATAAATAAGTAAAACACAAACACATTCATACACATTCTTCCAACTATTCTATACAGATTTACTGTTTCCTTGTTCTCACCTTTATTTAGAGTTAAACTTCTCAAAAGAGCTTTCAAAACTCCTAATAAAACTTTTTCTCCTGTAATTTACTTCTAAACATACTCCAATCTAGCTTTCTCAGTTAAAGTCATCAATAACATCCATGTTGATATACTCACTTAATATATTTTAGTTAAAAAACTATTTTCCTATACTTTCTTGAATCTTTCTATTCTGATAATATTTCCCCAGGCCCCATTTACTCTAGATGGAAAATTCTAGTTTACTCCAAGTTAAAGCAAATTTACTATTAATAGGAGTAACAATGTATACCTTTCTCAAGGAACCTGCAGGGATGCTTTTGTTTTTGCTCAATCAACTGCCATTCTATTTTGCTGAAAATGTCAGAATGCATAAAACCTGGCAATTTATTTTCCCAGAATCACTGCTACTTGTCTTTAGTATGGCTTCATCTGCGAAAGTTCTGTACATCCCCTTCCCAGTTTAATCACTTTGAAACAGTTTCTTCAGAGGCCGTCATCCCTACTGTGCATCAACTTGTAAAGGGAAAAACTGTTCTTACAGATCCCCTTGCTTATTTCAACACAGGCTTACTTATTTATTTATTTCAATGTAATATTTTTAGGTTCTTCTCATCATTGGGCAATACTAGATACTCTTTCTTTGAAGCATTCCCTTATGGAAGAAACGATATCACACTTTTCTGGTTTCCATCTTTTGGCTACTCTTTTGGTTTCTACTTTCTGTTTTTAACCTCTTTTATATGATTCTTACATTTTGAGTTTCTCTGGATTTGACTTTAAGATTACCGTTTCATCATTTTAATCATTCTTTCTAAGATACCCTATCCATTTTCATAACTTCCGGGATAAAATAAATCTCAACGAATCACAAAAAAGTATGTCCAGAACATAGTCATTGACACTGAGCCTCAGAATCATGTGTCCAGTTTTATTTATTTATTTTTTACTGATTCTTTCCTTTTGCCAAACACGTCACAACAACTCCACACATCCAAAATTGAACTCATTTCTCCACAGCTAGCTTCCTCTCCAGTTAACCTTTCTTAGTAAATAAACTGCCCCCAGAGATGGTGTTTGCAGCAAATATGACACCTGCCTCTCTCTCTGTCCAATTCTGTCAGTTTCACCTTGACCATTCATTATCCTTTGCCTCCATGCCCCTAGGTCAGATCTGCCCATCATGTCTACCCTAATGGGGAGAAGATGCTTTTTCCTGGTCTTTTTGTAGTCTCTTTGTTTCTTCTCACACCAGTCTTCATAGAGTAGCCAGAATCATCTTTTTAAAATTCTAACTGAATCATGATACATCCTTTCCTAAAATCTCCACGATGTTTCTGCATCAGCCTTATTTATGCTGAATTTCCCACAGCAAATGCAGGATTTGGCACATAGCAGATTCTCAACGAGTTGTTAAACTCATTGTTAAACTCAATGAATAATGACTGAATGGATTTACAAGTTCTTGACAGTTTAGAGAAAATTTAAATATCTGGATGCTAATGAGGGAGATGAAATCAGAGAACCAGTGGGTAAAGTTTACAAGGAATACTTATGTGTTCATTTAGGGAAAAAAGCTGTAAGAGTAGAAAACTATACCTGTGTTTAAGAAAAAGAAAGGTTTTGTTAAAGACATCATCCATTACCTGTGTGACTATGATATTCAATAAAAATATTGAAAATCATGATAAGACTTATTAAAGACTTTAGATTCCATCCAAAAATCACTACTTAACTAAAAACAAAACACAAAAGATGGTTTTTTATGTGCTCAGATTTAATATGCATTATTTGTATGGGGAAAAATTCTAATAGTTCTATATATAATCTTTACTTCATCCAATTTCAAGATCTATGCATAGGATGATAGTATATTATATGTTCATGGCATTATGTCCATATTTAAAATTTTCACAAACCCTTAAGTGAAAATAAAGGAAGAGTTTTTACTTATGAAGCTGACTTAAGTGCATTGTGGTTACATGCTCAAGCCATTTGTTTTTCGTTGAATTGAGCCCACTTTTCTTTGTCCAAGAAAGGTATTGCCAGACTTACAATAAGTGAGTAGCAGAAGAGTAGTGCCCTGAATGTAATGCTGATCAAAATGTGTTTGCTTTTTTTCAAAACTCTACAATTCTTCTGCAGCTCCAGTTGAAAAGCAAAACTGTCTCCAAGCAGAGAAGGGGATCGAAAGTCTTTCAATTCAGATCAGACTGAATGAAACCTTGTCCTGCCACAAGGGAGCGCTTTACTTTTTCTGTGGATGGCAGTGTCTCGCTTTTTCTCTGCATTATCCATTAATGAATTCCCTGTACTATAAATGAGATTATGCATTATTTGAATACCGAGTTGTTCTTATACATAAAACTAGGATATGGGGAGGAGGGAAAATCGCTTTTTACTGTGAATGCACTGAGCCACTTAAGTGACTATCAGGTGTCCCTCAGTTCAAGAAAATCTTTTCTCAGTGTCCCCTGTGAAGTTCAGAACATTTCTTTGGAAATGAAAATGTTTTTCTTCCCACTCCTACTGCATTTCTTTGAAGCTTGCATACGAGCCATTATTCAGAGAATGAATAATCCTGAAAATTCCCCTGAGAGCTCATCCTGATGCGTACTGAATATAATGTAAGAAAGAAGACAGAATGAAGAACCTTTTTGTAAATAGCTGGTGGAGTCAAAAAAAAGAAGTTTAAATTAAAAAAAAGTTTTTGCCTCTAATTGTGTGCATGTTTATCTCACCATTAGACTGACATTTTTTTTTAAAAGACATCTGAGGCTGCTAGATTAATCTTTAACTATATTTTACAAACATCATAACCCATGTCACATTTCAGCCTCACAATTTTACCACCCTTGGCCGTTAAGCTGTTTTACGAGACTCCATAAAGTATATATAAAACACTTGAAATTTACTGGATGGAGAGGGACTGAGATTGTGTTTAGAGGAAAGAAAAGAATGTCGTCGTCAATCCAAATCTAAACTATGCTACATACTATGTTAAAAAAAAATTGATTTTTGGCAATCCGAACCTCCGGTGAGTTATAATAAAATAGGGAAGATTTACGAATGTTCAATTATTAACTTGACTAATATAGATTTTGTGAAATTTAATAGTATTCTTTTCATAGTAAGATATGAGGAAACATTTCTATAAAATATTTGGAAATAATTAACAGTTGTGTTCCATAGTAGGTATAAAAACTAATATTGAATTTATTCTTTTTATGAAAAGATTAAAAATATCAAAAACTTTTCCATAAATAACTTTTTTTAATTGTCATTTAAAATTGGTCACACACTCCATTCCCAGGCACTTTCTAACCTCCCTTCTTACTTTTTTTTTTTTTTTTTTTTTTTTACCATGGTAATTATCTTAATGTGACACACTATATTTTTCTTATTTTTTTATTGTTTAGTGGCTATATCTTCAGGTTTTCAAAAAATGAACAGCTTCTGAGTTCAGAGAAAGATGACTGTGAGAGTTTGAAAAACAAGGAACAGTATATGGATGTACTGGGATTTAATGGTTCTTCCAAGGCAGGTTAAGTTTTGAAAACAAAATGAATTAATTTATAGTCAGTTTTGATCTCTCTCTTTTTTTTTTTTTTTTTTTGAGACAGTGTCACTCTTCTGTTGCCTGGGCTAGAGTGAGTGCCGTGGCGTCAGTCTAGCTCACAGCAACCTCAAACTCCTGGGCTCAAGCAATCCTACTGCCTCAGCCTCCCGAGTAGCTGGGACTACAGGCATGCACCACCATGCCCGGCTAATTTATATATATATATATAATTTATTTATTTATTTTTAGCTGTCAGATCATTTCTTTGTTTTTTTTAGTAGAGGCGGGGTCTCGCTCTTGCTCAGGCTGGTCTAGAACTCCTGAGCTCAAACAATCCGCCCGCCTCGGCCTCCCAGAGTGCTAGGATTACAGGCGTGAGCCACCGCGCCCGGCCTGATCTCTCTTTTTATGGTAATTGTATGATTTACTTGTTATACCTTTGCAGTTATATCACAATATTTATGACTTTGGGAGGCAGTGTTGGCCAATGGAAATGGTAATAACCTGAGTGCCAACAAACCAGGATTCTAGACACACATAGAATAGTAAATACTTTTGTTATTTTGGTCACATCATTTTATTGGCCCATCTCTAGAGTAAGATTTGGACTGGATGATCTTTAGTATAACCCTAGTTTTACTTGATTCTTGATTTTTTCTATTCATTTATTTATCTCCTTTCTCCTTCAACAAATATTTAGTAAGAGCATGCTATTTGACAAAGGCCTAAAAATAGAGAGTGAATAAGCCAAAAAATCTGGCCTAAATAAGAAAAAAAGTAATTAAAAACTTAAATAAATAAAATAAAAATGAAGAAAATAAAGCAGCATAAGGGCACAGAGTGTGTAGAGGTTATTTTAGTGTAGATGACATCAGAAGACACATATGAGGAGGTAATATTTCATCTGAGACTGGAATGATGAGGTCACATGAAGAGTTTAGTGAAAAAATATTTCAAGTTGAAGAAGCAACAAATCCTAAAGGCTTTAGGATATATCTCAGGCTTTAGAAGGCTTTAGAAATATCTCAGAATATTCAAAGGACAGAAAGGAAGTCTATATGGCTGACTCAGTATGATAGGGGTAACTATGAAAGTTAGACGAGATTAGACCATGTTGGGCTTCCTGTGCTAGAATAAAGAGGTAGAGATTTATTTTAAAAGTGAAGGGAAGCCACTAGACATAGGTAAAGGTCACTTTTGATATGAGTAGAACAGATTGTAGGGAGGCCACACTAGAAACAGATTAATTAGGAGATTGTTGCGATAGAGTTTGGGTTAGGGAGTTAACAGTGAAGATGGTGAGAAGCGATTTAATTTAGAACATATTTCATAGGTAGAGTGTGTGGAATTATCTGTTGGATTCCATGTAAAGTATAATGGAAAGAGAAGATTCCACAACAACTGTAAGTATGTCTTTCTGGATAGTGGCTTTAGTTCTGTGATTAGGAAGGAAGCAGCTGGGGTATGGAGGTTGTGAGGGTATCAAGCAGTGGTGGATATTGTAGCATAAGAAGGTGCTTTGTGCCAGCAAAGTATAGGTGAGGTAGTAGAATAAATGTGAACAACTCCTATTGTACTTTCAAAATTGTGGGATAGTAAAATATGCCATTTCCCTGTCATGTTCTCTTTATCTAGCCTTGTCTTGCCTTGCCTTCCTTTTCCTTTCTTTTATTTTGTTTTGCTTTCCTCTTGTGGTTCTTATTACAAATAATGGATATTGATGATTTTAAAAGTCTGAAATATTGCCCTTACCCTGATAGTTCTTCTGACTATCTCTAATCTTGTGAACTGGCTGGGAGGTCCAAAGCCAGAGGCTTTGCTGGGCCACCAGTTTAGTCTAATGGTTATGAGGGGAAAAAAATCATTTTGCATTCAAATAGCTCTCTCTGGGAGACACTATGTTAATCATACAGGTTCTAGACTGAAGTCTTCTCCATGGCCCAGTAACAGTAGCCAAAAGCAAGGAGAGACATACAAGTGCTGATGAGTACACATTCTGAAGATTACTTTGATATATGTGTTTGCCAAGAATCTCAGTTGACATATTCACTAACCTAGGCCCAATTTTTCTTCTTTTCACATATGCAATGGTCTGAATTTTCAGAAAACCGGGAAACTCAGAGACTTCAAAAGATATTTTGCATAAAATTTGGAATTTACTCATGATTCAGAATTCATATTAGGTTAATTCCTATTCATGTGAAATGTGTTTTTTGCTGTTATTTTTAAATAGCTTTAAAAGGGGGAGGGTCTCATGTTCCCTTCACACCCATTACAACAACAAAAAATATTAGCAATAATGAAATCTAATTCTGACTTGACAGCATCATTTGAATAGTTATCAGGCAGGTCTCAGTTATTAACTAATGATAGTTAATACATGTAGCATTTAAAAATTTTCCAGGATTCTTTTATGAGTTTCATATATGTTAACTCAATTAATCCTCATAATAACTATAGGAGGTAGGCATTATTATTATTATTATTCTGATTTCAGAGAAGAAGAAACTGGAGGCACAGACAAGTCAAATAATATTCTGTGCAAATTACATAGCTATTAACAGTTAAGACCCCGATCAAAACCCAGCTTGTCTTGCTCTTAAGCACTAGGAGACCTGGAAAAATTAATGACAATCTGGTACAATTTTGGAGACAACTTTCTTGTAGAAACCTTATAAAGCATGACATATTCCATTTGTAGTGAGAATGTAAAATACATTTCTGAAATATTTGCAGAGATGTTGGTATGACTTTGTTTTTAACAATCAATTCTTTTCATTTTATTTATTCAGTTAACACATATCTATTGAAATGTTTGTTATAAGCTTATGGCATTTAGCAATGAACAAAAACACAACAATTCCTACTTTTATTGAGTTTACTTTCTAAGAGAGGAAACTGTTAAGAGGCAAGATTGCTTATTTCTATCTTTTTCCTAAGAGGCGTGGACATCGTTGACCTACAATGAGTGTTAAAAGGATCCAAGCTCAAGAATGATACGACCAAACATGTCTCAGAACCCTAAGGCATAATCCATTTCATGAGCTATACCACCCCTGTTGCCTATACAAGCAATCAACAATTGTTTTTTAGTGCCTGCAGGAGTGAACTAAAGTTATAACCCACTGTAAATCTATGAGAATTGCATGAAGGAGGCCATTCACTAATTAAACCACAGTATCATTTCCTGGCAAAGGATTCTTGTTATTGTTTCACTTTCACTAACACACTGCAGTATCTACAGAACATTAAATCAGCTAAGAATTTCTATGGCTCTTGCTTGGTTATGCTTCAGAGGAAAAAATCATTAATGACAATAATCTTCTTAGGCTCACTTGGAATGAAGAAAACTACATTTTGGCACTTCTCTGAATTTCTCCCATTTTGTACTAAGCAGTACAAATGGGCCACTGAATGGTGTTATTGCATCTTCATCCACCAAGAAAATGGTATTCTGCGCTGCTCACTTAAATAGAATATTGGGCCATCAAAAAATCAGACAACCTTTGTGTCTGGAATATCTTCTTTCAGGTTTTACACAATCAGCGATTTATTGTGCACATTAGACAGTAGCTCCATGTAATGTTTTGCTGTTGTTTTGAAGTGATAACTTTTTAAGTGCTGGTTGTCTTGTTTGGATGAGGGTGCTTATTTACGAATGTTTTCCAAAGACCAGATAGAGAAGTGTGTGTGCCTTAGACAAATCAATAAAAATACACACACATAAATAAGTAAAGCACATCTGTAAAGCACATCTTTTACTATGACCTGGTTAGTGCTTTTGTTTTACCACTTTTAAAATGTTTTAAAAACATTTACAATCATTAGAATTTGATATCTGAAATTTTCAGGTTTTTATGCTGTTGGTTGATTGAAAAGGATGGTGTGAGTTGTTAGACTATAAACTCAGACATCCGAGAGAGCCATTTTTAGACGTCTTTTCTTCTCTATTTCTATTAGTAACCTTGCAGTTCAGTACGAGAGCTCCTCTGTGTGAATTGACAATGTGCCAATGCTGTGGTGTGAAATTGCAGTGTGCAACTTTGCCCTAAGGAATTTAGCAGCCTGGAGTTGAACTTTGATAAAAATGAATGAATTATTCCTCCCCAATGGGGAAAGCTGAATGGCCTGGTGTGCAAGGCATTAGATGGTGAGTCAGAAGTCATAGCCTTGTCACTTACTTGCTGTGTGACCTTGGGCAAATCAATTAACTTCTCTGTGCCTCAGGTTCTCCATCTGTATAAAGAGGACCATGATACCTACCTTAAAAGGAAGGTAAGAGAATTAATGAGGCAATGTCTGCAAAACACATTAAGCTCCATGGAAGAGAGGTGCTCTATAATTACAAGCCATTATTACTGAATTTAAAAGACAGTAAAATGGAATCATTATTTTATCTTTTCCTGTAGGAGTTATTTCAACTGAAGGAGTATTTGGTAGAATCTTAAAGCTGAGTGGCTTATTTAAAATGCTTTAATTTTTGAAGAGTTTCTCTTAATTATATAAAATATCAGATTTTCAATATAATAGATCTGAGCAGTAAGCCAATTCTGTACATTGGCAGAATGCAAATCACTAAATATTGAGTTTTGGATGGCCTCAAATTTATTCTACTGCTTAGATAGTACTGAGCCTAATTCATCTCAGGGTGATAGTTATCTGTTTGATTCTCAGAGCCTTAAAAGAATGTTTCTAAGACCTCTTCTATTAACCTGCTCTGGTTTTTAGCAAAACAAGTGGTCACAGTAACTAAATAGTTCTTATTCAATTTAACTGCAATTTTTTTCATTCTCAATGGAAAACAGAATAGTAATTTTACATATCACATTAAACTTTTGCATGCTTAAGGTGAGTTACTAAGTTTTATTTTTGTCTCAATGCTAAATAACTATCATTTTCCATTATTCTTCAGAGGTACACCTTCAGCAATATTGTTTTCTCTTTTGTCTCTGAAACTCATTCAGTTTTCTGTAGCACCTTTACTATTGCAAGGTCCAAGCTATGAAGAAATATAGCTTCTCTTAGTTTTGGCACTAACGGGTTGTTTGAGTTCTTTGTAAATCACTGAACCATCCAGTTGCTTAGTTAACTCATCGGCAACCTGGAAAGGGGAAACTAAATCACAAGGGTTGATTCTGACTCTCACATCTTACATTACTACATAATTTTTTTTGTTTGTTTGTTTTCCACTAGTTTACTGAGTGTCAACCTAGTGTTACAGACCTTTCATATGATTTGACACATTTAATCATCTCAACAGTCCTGTTAAATGTAAGGACCTCTCTTTTATTGATAAAAGGAAATTAATTCAAATAGGAAGCACCATGTTTCTTGTACTTAAGAGTCTGGCCATTGGAGTCAGCCAGATATGAGATTGAATCCAATTAATTCATTTCTCTAGACCTCAGTTGTCTATGTGGTGTAGCAATACTTATTTCAAAGATTTAGTGAGGATTAAACAGGATAACATTTAGTAGATACTTAACATAATGCCTGGTATGTTAAACATTTGATAATTCACAGCTTTCTGGCTATGACTGTGTTTGAGGTCATGGTTAATGTTACTGATTTATCACTTCTTTGGGAAAAACACTCCCCAAACTATGCTTTCCTCTAAACTCCAAAACAGTCAACACAGAAGAGGACTTCTGTGACCAAATATGGATTTTTCACCCTATGCCGAGCAGTGGGTACCAGCTGGGAGTTCTCTAATTCAGTTCAAACACTATCTACCCAGAGGCAGTGTGAGATCCCGCAGGGTGAGGGCTCAGTCCCCAAGACGTGCCCCCTCCCCATACACACCAGTCACAAGTGCAGGCCTCCAAAGCTTCTGATCAACAAGCTTGAAGCTGGGGTTCTCATGACCCCCTCTCCCTCTTTGAGTTCATTAATTTGCTGGAGTGGCTCACAGAACTCAGTGGAACACTTATATTTACCCGTTTCTTGTACAGAAGATTGCAAAGGATACAGATGAGGAGATGCATAGGGCATCTAGGGTATGGGGAAGGGGTACGGAGCCTCTATGCCTCCCTTGGGTGTGCCATCCTCCAGGAACCACCTCCTTGTGTTCAGCTATCGGAAAGCTCTCCAAACCCAATCCCCTTGGGTTTTTATGGAGACTTCATTACACAGGCATGATTGACAACTGTGAGGACTTATGATTGGTCAAAAAGCACATAATCTAAACCCAGTAAGTCCTGTCTGTTCAGATTCTTCCTGGCCTCTCTGTGCATCATTCCTTCCTCCAGGGTACAGGGCAGGACTCTCTCTCCAATGAGGGTCGTTAGACCACAATCAGAGAGAGTCCTGCCTTGGGAGGTGTGAGGAGGACAAGAGAAGGTCGGAGAGAGAGATCTCTTGAGGCCTGCTCCTGAGGGCTAAAGCACCATAACATTATAACAAGGACTGTGAGAGTTATTAATATGAGTTAGGAACCATAAATGAAAACCAACATATATATCATAATACCACAATCATCCTAGGTAACAAATCTAGTAAGTAGAACCACAATTTGATGCAAGTTTGTCCAAAGCCCGAATTCCAACCACTTTAAAGTCTTTAGCTAGGTTTTAAGGTATCAAAAAAGAAATTCTTGTTAGAAAGAATAGGTAATTTCTTAGTTTCCTTTCGTTTTTCTTTGATGCAGCTAAGATTATATAAACCAGTTATTGGGTAAAGTTCTTGTTGAGAAATTTGTTTTATTCATTATATATACATGTATACATATATGTGCATGTTTATTATAGACAGTCCCTTACTTATGATGGTTTGACTGAACAATTTTTTGACTTTTCAATGGTGTGAAAGTGATACGCATTTAGTACAAACTGTACTGGAAATTTCGAATTCTGATTTTTTTCCCAGGCTAGCGATATGCAGTACAATACTCTCTCAAGATGCTGGACAGTAGCAGCAGGCCGCAGGTCCCACGCAGCCGAATGATCATGAGGGTACATAACTGATACTCTACAGTGTACTGTGCTGCCAACGTTTTCTTGGATAATAATGAAAAGAAGAAAGAAACTGTATATTCAAAACTTGATATCTTCCTAAAGAACACTATGCCTGCTAAACCATCATCAAGTGTCAATGCCCCAGTGCCTTCTACCACGTATTCTTGAGCCTTATCAGAAGAGAGAGAAATTGATAACCCTGAGGCTATAGCATCCTCATCACACAGCAGTTAATTTTTGTTCAATATTTCAAACATTTTTTAGGCCAAGTGTGCTTTCAGCTGTGTATGTTAACGGTGAGCACCCCTACAGCCATACTATTTTTCACTTACAGTACAATATTTAATAAATTACATGACATATTCAACACTTTATTATAAAAGAGGCTTTGTGTTAGATGGTTTTGCCCAACCGTAGGCCAATGTAAGTGTTCTGAGCACATTTAAGGTAGGCTAGGCTAAGCTATGATGCTAAGTAGGTTAGGTTAAAGGCATTTTCAATTTATGATATTTTCAATTTATGATGGGTTTATTGGGATGTAATCCCATTGTAAGTAAAGTAGCATCTGTATTTAAAAGACATTTATATATATTTGAATGATATTTTAAAAACTTGATATTATTACTCAACAATCTGATAAAGAGTATAAAAAATTCTGACAATAAATAAACCAAATAACTGATTAAGTCATTTCTTTGTTCATCCAAAGTAGTATTTCAAAGCTCTGTTACCAGCAACAATGTGTTGGGATTATGAAGCCTGTAAAGTTGGCTCATTCTTGCCATACTGTGAAACATTTTATAGCAGGGATTTTGCCTTTTTTCTCTGAATCTCTAATGACTTAATAAGTCCTGATCCTTAAGAAGTGCCTCATCAATTGTGAACAAAACTAAGTTTTTATGGGGAGCAAATAGCCAAATAGAATGGTAAGACATTGTACCAATATGATTCTGTTCCAAAGTAAAATTGCTATAGTTACTATAAAGGATATGGAGAAAAGGCTTTCAGAATTCAGCAGTGAATGAGAAAGAACTCTCCTAAGAGTATAGAAACAAAATTTTCTGAAGGAGAAGAAATCTAAGTGGAGCATTAAACCATAAGTAGGATTCAGAAATGGAGAAACAGGAAAAGATGCTAATGAAGGCTAAGGCAACGTACAGGAACAAAAAAATTTTACTGGTTTATTTCTTGTGTGTCACATACTGTGGTTTTTGCAAATCTCTATATTCTCCCACTTCTACGAAGTAGGTATCATTTTTGAAAGGAGGAAAATGAAATTCACAGAAGATAAGACATTTGGCTAGCGATGATAAAATTATATTTGTCAGGGGTCAGTTTGACTATCTAAACCTATCCTTTCAGGTCTTGAGGGACTGAGGATTGGGTGGGAAGTCAATAAGAATCAGAGAATAGTTGAGTTTGACTGAAGAAAGGGGTTCTGGATCTCTTTGATCTTAACCCCATTCATAAAGGGCCAGGCTACAACTGACTTTGCTTTCAGATAATACAGAGCCATATTACATTGGTTTGCATCGTTTGAATCACTGAGTGACCTTTGATTTCTCTCTACCTTTCCTTGTTTTATTTTTCTTTCTGTAAAAATTTAATAATCATATTTAGTTATAAAGTCAGAGAGATCCTGGCTCAATTCCTGATGAATTATGAATTAGAATTATGTGGCCCTGGGCAATTTTTAAAACTTTCTGAACTTCACTTTCTAAATATATGTAGTTTTGATAATTTTATTTATCTTGTATTACTTTATGAAGATCTGAAATAATACATGATAAAATTTAACGAACATTCTGTAAAGCAAGGATAATATCATTTTCTCCTTAGGATTATTTTGGGGATTAAAAACAGATAAGATAAATGATGAAAATGCTTTATAAAATAAGCATTTGGATACTGAAAAAAAAGTACCAATATTACAAAAGGTTATATATGTGTCTGTACACACATATATATATATATATATATATATGTAATTTCTACACCTACACATACCCACTCACCACCCCCCCAGCAACATGTATTTTTATACAAGGCCTTTGTACACTGTCTAGTATGTGTATCTACTTGATAAATATTCACTCAAGCGCCATGTAGCTCTATACTAATGCTAGAAATAAGAATATCTTATACATTTGGACTTCCTGTTTTAAATATAATATGTATGGTAAATCAATTCATGAGTTCTCCAAAATTGAACCCCATAATTCCCCCACACTGAGATATTATAATATAACTAACTTACATGTATAATTGCCATATCATATCTATTGATTTTTTTTTTTTTTTTTTTTGGAGACACAGTCTCACTCTTTTGCCCTGGCTAGAGTGCTGTGGCATCGGCCTAGCTCACAGCAACCTCAAACCCCTGGGCTTAAGCAATCCTTCTGCCTCAGCCTCCCAAGTAGCCGGGACTGCAGGCATGCACCACCATGCCCAGCTAATTTTTTCCATATATTTTTAGTTGTCCAGATAATTTCTTTCTATTTTTTTAGTAGAGAGGGGGTCTTGCTCTTGCTCAGGCTGGTCTTGAACTTCTGACCTGGAGCAATCCTCCTGCTTCAGCCTCCCAGAGTGCTAGGATTACAGGTGTGAGCCACTGTGCCCGGCCCTGATATTTTTTTTTAATTAACATTTGAAAGTATTTATTGCTCATAACATTAAATTGTTATATGTAACATACTGCCATAATTTATTAGGTCATTGAATATGTCCAATTACAAATCAAAAGTTTAGTTTATTATATCTCCAACAAGAAGCAGTACAATTAATCAAAGTGTGTGCCTAAACTATCTACACAGTTTTGCCATGTTAACGGTGTCTTGCTTATGGCAGCAGCAAAGAAGCCTGGAGAGTGAGTGGCAATAAAATAGCCAAAGGCATTTTCTATAGCTTGTTGGGAATTGAATATTTTTCCTTGCAAGTGGTCCAAAGCCTGGAAGAAGTGGTAGTCAGTTGGTGCAAGGTCTGGTGAGTACGGTGGATGTCAGAGAGTTTCCAAGTCCAGCCTCTATAGTTTGAGCTGTGTTTTTTTTTTTTTTTTTTTTTTTTTTTTTGTGACATGTGGTCTTGCAAGAGGATTGGCTTGTCCCTATTGGCCATTCTCGGCTGCTTAATCACAAGCATCCTCATCATTTTGACCAATTGGTTGCAGTATACATCAGCTGTAATCGATTGACCAAGGTTTCATGAAGCTGTAGTGGATAATACCAGTGCTGGACCACCAAACAGACGCCATTAGGTTTCTTCGATGAATATTCGGTTCTGGACTGTGTTTCTGGCACTTCATCTGTATCCAACCATTGTGCCAAATGCTTGCGATTGTCAAACAGAATCCATTTTTCATCACATACAACAATATGGTGTAGAAATGGTTCCCCTTTATGTCGTGACAGAAGAGAAAGACAAGCTTCGAGACGATTTCTTTTCTGATGCTCATTTAATCCATGTGGTACCCATCTACCCAGCTTCTTTACCTTGCCCATTTGTTTCAAATGGTTTGATATTGTTGGAATAGTAAAATTAAACCTTGCTGCTAATTCACACATAGGTTGACATGGATTCTCTTCTATTACAGCATTCAGTTCATCATTAACCACCTTGATCTCAGGTCACCCACATGGCTTATTTTCAAGATTAAAATCACCAGAAGGGAACTTCTTAAACCATTGATGTACTCTGAGTTTGTTCATTAGCCACATGCTTTCCAAACATTTAGTTGATATTTTGAGCTGTCTTCACTGCACTGGTTCCAGGATGGAACTCATATTCAAAAATAACACAAATTTTTGACTTATCCATGGTTTCATAAAAATTGTTCTAAAAATATTTGAAAGATAATCACAAGGCAAACCACGTGTTTGAAAGACTATGTACCTTCATGATAAAATAAATAAAATAAAATAAAATGAAATAAAGAAGTGTCCAAGTATAATTTCAGAGATATCAACTGACAAACTTAGCACTTAAGGAAATTGAATATTCCATACTTAATAAACTAATAATTAACTAATCATCTATTCTTGAGCACTTGCATTTTTTAAAATGTTTTTCTACTACAAATAATGCATTCATGAATAAATTTTTGAACCTCTCCCTGATTGTACAGTTTTTAGGAAGAAATACTCCCATTTTTAAAGGTGAAATTACTAGACTAGTGGCTATGTACATTTCTCAAGGCTTTTGCTATGTGATATCAAACTGCCTTTCAGGAA
Source organism: Varecia variegata (assembly GCA_028533085.1). Lineage (NCBI taxonomy): Eukaryota > Metazoa > Chordata > Mammalia > Primates > Lemuridae > Varecia > Varecia variegata. The sequence continues at coordinate 32,903,869 of CM052445.1, forward strand.
TCTTATCCTGTCTCTTTAATTAACATTCTCTACCTGATCTGTACTATTTGGAAAAGACTATCACTTGTCATCTTTTTGTTCTTTTCATCACTAGCAGCTACTCTGGACTCCCATGTAAATTATTCTACTGAATGATAAATCTCTGAAGATTCAAACAATTTTTGCACCATTTTCTGTGTATTCTAAGAGCCTTGTTATTTTTTGGGCAGGAAAAAATGGATTTATTTTTATTTGCCTATATCTTAGTCTTTATTTTCACAATATTATACATTTGAAGGTATGAAGAAAGTTTTCCTGGAATTGAGAGATTTAAATTCATCTTTTTAAATCCAAAAGTGATTGAATATGCCAAATTTAGCAAACTATACACATTTATTTATATCTGATTTTATTGAGCTCAGACTGAAAATATTTGTGCCATGAAAATGCCTGTCAAAGTTAGTTCCAAAAGCCTAAACTTACCATAGGAAGAATATTTTGGAAGTTGGAAAACCTGAAACCTTTAAATCTATTTGAGCAATAATTTAAGTTTAGTCTTTTGGGATATAATTATTTTGTGTGCTTGTGTCACTCTTCTGAAACCAGCTACTTTTGTCTGTAGTGTTCCAAAATGAACTGCATTGGGTGCTAAGAAAACAAAAGTAAAAATAGTATGTTTACCAGTTCATTGAAAATAAAATTGTAAACAATGCCTTCACCAATATGTATTAATACTTTTCCAAAAATGGATTTCTATTTATTATTTTAATAAACTGATTGCTTATGACTTGTGTGTACTAAAACAATCAAGGATAGTATAAAGATATGTAATGATAATTTCACATTCAGAGGGCAAGATTAGACTTTATATTATTTAGCATGTTCTGGAAAGTAGAATTGGATACTAAACTGAGAAAAATTTCCAAAATATTCTCAGTTATTTCTATTTTGTAGTAATGATGGTGTGTTTATATTTCTGTTTCAATCATATGCATTCAGTGTTAAATAACTTAGGGACTACTTTTTTTTCAATGACATTCACTTATGTCAAATCCGTTTCTTATAACTCTATTTGACTTCATCATTAACTTCTCCTTTAAGAGATAAGTATTGCATGGCAAAACCTATCATTTTTGAAGTCTGATTCATAATTCTTCTGGACAAGAAGGCTGTCTCTTAGAATTAGAATAACTTGATGGGATATATGAGTATGAAAAGTTAGGATACTGGACAGTTCATGGAGGAGAGGGCTTATAAAATATAGCCTGAATCAAACTACTGGAGAATAACGTGAAAGCATGCAAAGTTTTTAATAGTCATATGAGACCACATGCATTTCAAAAGAATTAAAGAGGGGTATAGGGGAAGAGGTAGATAGAAGACAGCAAGGGACAGAAGGTTGGAGCAAAATGAGACAGGCAAAATTCAGCTGTGTTCAATGCAAAGTTGATAAGTGAGCATTGTTTCAATATAAAGACACCTCTGTTATCTGCCATCCCCCTCATTTAAGTAAAAGTCAACTAAACATACTTAACTGTCAATATTATTTTAAAAATAATGATTTATACAGAATCCTGTGTGGAGATAAAACTGGGCAGAAAGGAAATAGCATATGCAAAAAGCTAAATGCAAAAGCAAAAATTGATAATTCAGAATAGCATAAACACAAAAACAGGTGATGAGGGTAAATGTCAGTCTTCTAAGAATTCCCATATTTATTTGAAAGGATAGCAAATTTCCTTTGAATGCACTGGGTGTAGCTGACATAGTTGTATTTAAATCATAGAAGACAGGGTGACCCCAATGATATTTGGGCTGATATTTGAATTTTTTCACAAAATGATACCTTACACCAAATCATTATATCTGTTTCTAGCATATACAATTTTCTGCTTAGAGCATTAAAAGATGTTATTTTCTGTATAAAATGTTAGCATTTGCTAGTTGAATGCCTGCTTTGATAATATGAGAATATAATTTGGGATTTGTTAATCTATTTACTTGCTTATTTTCTCATTTATTGAAAATAGGCAATAAGTACATATTTTACATTAAATTATTGAACAAATAAGTCAAAAATATTAAGGACTTACTAAGCACTGAGAACTGGTGATTAAATGTTGAGAAAAATAAGCATCATTTCTGGCGTCATAGAGATAACATTCTGCTGAGAGAGACATTAGCCATATAATAAGAGAATTAAGTAGAAAATTCAACCTTGCTGAGTTCCACAAAGCAAATACATGTGTGTTATGAAAGCAACATATTCAGGAGGTCAGAGAAAGCTTCCTTGAGTAAGTTTTGCCCGAACTTAAATCCGAATGCTGCATAGAAGGTAATTTATAAAGAGGAAAAAGAAGCATATCACAAGGGGAAGGAATAATAAACATAAAGTTCCTGCAGGAGGGAACAGGTAGAGCTTTCCAGAACTATAATCCATTCTGTATTGCCAGAGCAGTGAGAGGGGGCATGTGGAATGATGGTGTGTGGGTGGGAGATTCCATACTGGGCCTTTCTGATCTCTTTAAATAATTTTGGCTTTATTTTAGGAGCAATTGAATATCATTAAAGGATTTAAGTGTGCCTACAAAGATGTAGGGAACTGGATATGATTAGATTTTTATTTAAAAAAACAATCACTTGAGCACGCTGATCTGCCCCTCAAGGCACATACACCTCAGTAGACTTGTTCACAAATATCCCTTCTGTGCCCCTGGGCAATGTGATCAAGAACCCAGCATATGGGATTTGGCCTGCAGGCCTGTCCCCCTGCCCCAGAGATCAATCCTTGACCCTGCCAGGGAGAAGAATGCTTGTCTCAAGTCCCCCACAGGGTGCCCAAGCTGGATCAATGTCTCTCTTCCTCGGGATTTGCTCTGCTCCCCTGGGGTCACCAGGCAAGCAAAACCTGGGAGGGCTGGCGAGTAGGGAGCTCACAGTCTGAGTACCCCTCAGTCCGCTGCAGGACCCCCAAAGAAAAGGTCCCATTCCCTGCAGATGCCTCTCGATAGTGGCTAAATTGTCTCTCTCATCAGCCTCGGGTAGGGAAGGGGAAGGAGAGAATGAAGCAATATGGCACATGCTGATCGGCTTCGGTCTGTGTGCCAGGAGCTGCCCTGAGGGAAGTGGGAGCCTGATGCCCTGTCTGCAACAGGCTCACTGCTCACTGGCAGCAGTCATCTCTGGGGTGGTGTTAGGAGCTCTTTCCAACCATTCAGGGGCCCACCAGCAGTCTGAGATGCAAGGAAGGGGAAATTTAACCACTCCACCTACCCTTGTCTCTGGTCTGCAAGCCTCTTGAGGGCATTTCTCCTTCCAGTTCTCCTCTGCAGCTTCTTCCTGTGGAGTCTCCTATAGTTTCAGGCACCCTTCCTTCTGACCCTCATCCATATATGTTTGCCTGCCTATTTTTTTTTTTTTTGTTTTCCTTTCTTCTAAAATCTATCTTTCTTGCAGAGACATTCTGGCTGGCAGTTTTTCTTGTCCACCATCTTATATCCGCATGGGGGCAGAAGAGGTCAAACTATCACTCTTTCCTGATGATATGATCTTATAGCTAAAAAACCCCAAAGATTCTACCATGAGACTACTGGAATTGATAAACAAATTCAGCAAAGTGTCAGGATACAAAATGTACAGAAACCAGTAGCGTTCCTATATGTCAACAACAGTCAAACAGAGAACCAAATCAAAGACTCAATACCCTTCACGATAGCACAAAGAAAATAAAATACCTGGGAATATATTTAACTAAGGAGGTGGAAGATCTCTATAGGGAGAACTAGGAAACACTGAGGAAGGAAATAGCAGAGGACATAAACTGGTGGAAAACTATACCACACTCATGGTTTAGCAGAATCAACATTGTTAAAATGTCTATACTACCCAAAGTGATCTACAGATTCAATGCAATCCCTATTAAAATATCAACATCATTTTTTGAAGATCTAGAAAAAAATAATTCTACACCACATATGGAACCAGAGGAGACCCCGTATAGAAAAAGCAATCTTAATAAAAAAGAACAAATTGGGAAGCATCAATTTACCAGACATCAAGCTATACTACAAGGCTGTAGTAACTAAAATAGCATGGTATTGGCACAAGAACAGAGACATAGACCAATGGAACGGACCTGAGAACCCAGATATAAAATCATCCTCATATAGTCAACTAATCTTTGACAAAGCAGACAAAAACATACACTGGGAAAAAGAATCCTTATTCAATAAATGGTGCTAGAAAAACTGGATATCCACATGTAGAAGACTGAAGCAGGATCCTCACCTTTCACCCCTCACAAAAATCAACTTATAGTGGATAATAGATTTAAACCTAAGGCATGAAACTATAAGAATTCTGGAAGAAAATGTTGGAAAAACTTTTGTAGACATTGGCCTATGCAAAGAATTTATGAAGAAGACCCAAAAGACAATCACAGCAACAACAAAAATAAATAAATGGGACCTGATCAAATTAAAAACCTTCTGCACAGCCAAAGAAACTATCACGACAGCAAACAGACAACCTACATAATGGGAGAAAATATTCGCAGGTTACACATCTGATAAAAGGCTGTTAACTAGAAACTATTTAGAACTCAGGAAAATCTGCAAGAAAAAATCAAACAACCCTATCAAAAAGTGGGCAAAGAACATGACACTTTTCAAGAAAAGATAGACTAATGCCCAAGAAACATGAAAAAATGCTCAACATCTCTAATCATCAGGGAAATTCAAATCAAAACCACAATGAGATATCACTTATCTCCAGTGAGAATGCCTTTATCAAAAAATCCTGAAACAATAAATGTTGGCATGGATTCTAAGAGATAAGAGCACTTATACACTGCTGGTGGGACTGCAAACTAGTACAACCTCTGTGCAAAGTAATATGGAGATACCTCAAAGAGCTACAAGTAGAATTACCATTTGATACAGCAATCCCATTACTGGGCATCTATCCAAAAGAAGAAAAGACATTCCATAAAAAAGACATCTGCACTAGAATGTTTATAGCAGCACAATTCACAATTGCAGAGATGTGGAAACAACCCAAGTCCCCATCAATATATGAGTGGATTGATAAAATGTGGTATATGTATACCACAGAATTCTACTCAGCCACAAAAAACAATGGTGATCCAGCACCACTTGTATGATCCTGGTATAGCTGGAGCCCATTCTACTAAGTGAAGTTTCGCAAGAATGGAAAAACAAGTACCACATGTACTAACCATCAAATTGGTGTTAACTGATCAACACTTGAGTGCACATATAGTAATAACATTCATCAGGTGTCAGGCAGATGGGAGCGGGGTGGAGGGGACAGATATATATACACCTAATGTGTGTGATGTGCACCATCTGGTGGATGGACATGTCTGAAACTCTTACTTGGGTGGAGCAAAGGCAATATACATAACCTAAACATTTGTACCCCCATAATATGCTGAAATAAAAAATAAATAAAAAAAAAAAATAAAAAAGCAATCACTATTTCTGATTGTAGAATGCAGATTAGAAATATGAACACATGAAATTATTTAGGAGTCTGTTATAAAAATCCAAATGAGTAATAACAGTAACTTGAGTTATGATGATTATTTATGCAGGTAGATATGGTGAATAGATTTGAAGTAAATAGTTAAACTTCAAAACACAAAAATAGATATTTGGAGGGTTCTGTAAAAGAATGGCAATAGTTACGAATGACATTATGTTTCTTCCTTGCCATGGTCTAAAGGTGTTAAAGCCATTCAATAATATAAGCATCTCGGCAGAAAAACAGCAGGATTAAAAAAGGTCATGAATTTAGTTGGAATGGTTTGCACTACCAACTAAATTCATGGTAGTGCACCGGTAATACCGGTGACTTTGAGCTACTTAAGAGGAGTTGTTAGTTGGCAGTTGGACATCATGATATGAAATGGAAGACAGTCTAGGCTAGCCGCCATGATTCAGACATGAACTACTCAGATTTAGGCCTTTCTTCATGGGTTAAGGTCCTCCATAAGGCTATTCACACTTCAGATCCATTTGCTAGTTCAGGGGTGCCCAAGCCACCCTCATTTCAAATCAGCTGTATACTAATTTGGGGGAACCTCTTAGGCTCTATAATTTACTATAAGGGTTCATGGAACTCAGCAAGTTCTAAATTTATGATTACAGTTTTATTATTGTAAAACAAATCAAATCAGAATGAGCCAAAGAGAAAGACACACAGAGCGAGGTCTGGAAAAGTTCTAAATGTGAAGTTTCTGTTGTTCTCTCTTCGTGGAATCAGGACACATTAACCTCTCAGCACACTGATGTGTGACAATATACAAAATACTGCCAATCAGGGAGACTCATCCAAGCTTCAGGATCCAGAGTTTTTATTGCTGTTTCTTTATGTAGGTAGTATTGATTCACTTATTGGTCACAAGGCTCAAACATCAGCTCTCCTCGCTGCTCCAGAGGTCATATTGATAACACTTGGCTCAATGCCCCATTCCTTTAATCACAAAGTTGTTCTTTGTGGTATGGCCAGCACCCATCCTGAGTTATCTCTTTAGCACAAACTATTTAAGAGCTCACCCTGAGTTATCTTGTTAGCATAAACCATTAGGTATGGTCTGAAAGCCCCACCATGAATAAGAAAGTCACTCCTATCACTTAGGAAATTCTAAAGATTTTGGGGTTACCACCCAGGAAACAGGAACAAAGGTCAGCCAGTTATTTTATTACATAGTGGTAATATGACTGTGAGGAATCTTCATCTAGGCAGTTGTTGCAGCTGTGGGTATGGATAAACTTGTCTAAGCCTCTGCATGTTGAGTTTGGGAATGGTTTTAGGACCTACACTTAGAGAACTCAAAAATATAATGTTTACATTGAGGAAGATGAACCAAAAGGGAAGAGAAATAAGGAGTTTACGTAAAGAGCTAAGGGGACCTAGGGTGGGTCTCCCAAATTGGAAGACATCAGACATGAAACTGTTGCTGAGAGGTCTTATAAGTGGAGACTTAAGAATTTTGCTTTTTATTTACTGACTTGGGTGTATTGATGACCTTTGGCAATGTTGTTTTTGAAGCTAATGTTGGGGATCAGAAAATAGTTACCCCAAAATGAAGGCCTCAGAAGCAAAATTTTTGTCTGACCTTCTCTTGTCCTTCTGTCTCTCATCCCCATTCATCTAGCAGTAGAAACTAGAGTCCCTCTACCCAAAGGCTGGTCACAGAAACCAGAACTCCTTTCTCCAAAGCCAGCCATAAAACCTAGAAATATTACTTTAACTTTCCCTCCACCTTTCTGTGTAAAAACTGGACATAAAGAAATTATCTGACCTACCTTGTTTGAATGTAGGGCAAAGACCCCCATTCCAGAGGGCCCTGCCTGACACCCAGAAGGAAAAAATGCATGCTCAAAGAGGCCGAGAAGAATCTGGAAAGACAGCCCTTGCTGGGTTTCCCTACTCAGTCTATAAGCATTAGATCATATATTTTTGTCCAATCATATTTCTACACTGTTGCCCATACCTTGTTGAACCCAAGCATGTAAATGGACAATTTCCCCCACATCTTTGGGTCTTCATTCTGAAGGCTCCTGTGTATACACATTAAATAAATTTGTATGACTTTTCTCCAAATAATCTGCCTTTTGCAAGTTGATTTTTCAGTGAACCTTCAGAGGGCCAAGCCCTGGGCCCCTACACAGGGCAGGGACTGGGAACACAAGGAGCATATGCTGACTAAGTGGGATTCAGCCAACCTGAACAACTACTGTGGCTGTGAAGAAAAAGGATAAAGTTACTGCCATAGTGTGAAGCAGAGTCTAAGGTTTAGATTTTGTTGAGTTTGGTTTGGTTTTACTGAGGGACAATTGAAGTGACTTACAAGCTAATAGGAAAGAACTAGTACACAGAGAGAAAGAGAGAGAGAGAGAGAGAGAGAAAGAGATATTAATTTTAGAAAGAAAGCTGTGTGTAGTTCCTGAGGACTTGGAAGAGAAGAATGTGAAGCAGAGGGAAGAAGGGCTTTACATAAGACAAGAAACAGGAGGGGAAGGGAATAAAATAGGTAAAGATAGAATCGCTACATGCCAAGTCTCCATCTGAGCCTTGGGCACAGAGCAATGAATAAAGCAGAACTAACTCTGTCCTAATGGAGCTTATGGTCTAGTTAGGCAATTTACATTAGCTAAATTCACACAAAATCCTCAACGAGAACCGTGTCACTGAGGAAACAAGTAGTATCTGGTAATAGAAAATAAACAGCAATCTAAACAAATGAGTCACTCTACATGTAATTCCTTGTGAGATACTGGAAACTGGTATTTTGATTGAAAGTTGGAAGGCCAGGCTTGCAGAGAGGTGGGAAAGGGAGAAAGAGAAGAAAGAGCTCCCCACACAGCAAGTAAAAGGCCTGCCCAGGGTGAGAATGAGTTGAAATCATTGAGAAATTGAAAGGAGGCCTAGGAGACTAAAGTATAATGAACAAAGGTGAGGTGGGGGAGTAGAGATGACGTTATATTTGAAATGCAGCAAGAAAAGGATAGTCTATTTTTTTGTAAACTCATATCTGCTCTTTCTGTAGTTTCGTCTTTCTTTCTGATGCTCCAAGATTATTTCTTTTATAACTTTATTTCTGTTGAAAGAGCTTCCTTTAACCACTCTTTAAGGGTAGGTCTGCTAGCAACAAATTCTTTTAATTTCTCTTCATCTAAGATATGTTTATTTCTCCTTCATTCCTGAAAGTTTGACTCGATATAGAATTTGCAGTTTACAAGATTGTTTTTTTGTTTGGTTGGTTTGGTTTGGTTTTTACTCCAGCACCTGAAAGATGTTATGTTATGTCTTCTGGACTTTATGGTTTCAGATGAAAAATCTTCTGCCATTCACCTGGGTATTCCCCTATAAGTGGTTTCGCTCTGACTGCTTTCAAGATCTTTTTTCCATCTTTAGTTTTCAGAAGTTTGACTATGTTATGTCTTAGTGTAGATTTCTTGAAGTTTATTGCCTTTGGGATTCATTCAGTCTCTTGAATCTGTAGCTCTGTGTTCAGTTTGTTTGTTTTACCAAATATGGAAAGTTTTCAAGCCATTATTTCTTCCAATATTCTGGCAATCTTACACCCTTTCTACTCTTCTTCTGCATGCTGGTGAAACAAATGTTTTCTCTTCTGTTGTCCCACATGTTTCTGAAGTTTGTGCTTCTTCTTCTTCTTCTTCTTTTTTTTTTTTTTTTTTCCCCAATCTATTTTCTCTATGTTGTTCAGATTGGGTAAATTCTGAAATGGGTGAATTGAATCAAGTGAACAGATTCTATTCTCTTTCCACGCTGCTACAGCCAAGTTTGGCTGCACAGAGCCCATCCAGCAAATTTTTAAAATTCAGTTGGTGTATTATTCAGTTCTGTGATTTCCAGCTGGCTCTTTCTTTATAACTTCTTTATTATTCAGTTTGATAATTTCCAGTTGTCTGTTTCTTTGCTGAGATTTTCTACTTTTTCATTTGTTTCAAGAAAACACGTAATTGATTGTTGGAAGATTCTTTGATGGCAGATAGTTCCAAACATCTGATTTATCACACTGTTCATGTCAGTTTGTTATCTTTTCTCATTTAAAGTATTGTTTCCTTGATTCCTGAAATATGACAGGTGATTTAATTGTATCCTGCACATTTTGTCTGTTATGTTAGGAGACTCTAGGTCCTACTTAAATCTTTTCTATTAGAAGGCAGACACACCGTTCAGGTTTAGCATTTAGGTGCTGGCTTACTTTGTGAGTTGTGGTTCCAACGACAGTTTACATTTCAGAGTCTTTGTGGTACTATTTTGTTCAGCTTAGTTTATCTGATGCCATTGGGGCATCTGCTGGTCCCTGCTGGTGCACCCTCAGTAGGCAGAAGGGGGTTTTCTGGGCTGGCCCTCCAGGTATTTTTTTCATAGGGGAAGAGAGTCCCAGACCCTGGGAGATGAAGAGACTTACTTGAGCAGAGGCTTGTTGCAGTGAGATCTCCTTACCAATGCCCCACAGTTGCCCCAGCGTATCTAGACAGAGGAGGGGATTCTCAGACCTGAAGAGACAAAGGGACTCTAGGCCAGGCCACCAGCTGTGGCTGGATTACTCCTGCCAGTCTCCCTGCTCTTTCCAGTGAGTCGTCATAGGGGACGGAAGTGTGATGTCTGTGCCAGCTTCCTTTCCAGGCATTCGTTATGGGATTCACCCTGCTTGTGAGGGATGAGAGCATTTTTCAGGCTGGGCTACTTGTCCTGGCTGCTTCTTTCCCCGCCTTCATCCTGCCCACCCCAACACCGCCTATCAAGGGGTAGGAAGGAATTCCCAGGGGACCACTGTGGCTTCCCAGACAAGGCTGTTGTGGTGGTTTCTCTTGCCTGTCCCATCTGCCTTGGCATTATCCCACCAGGGAGTCCCAGGCTTTGTGGGAAAGGAGAATGCTTCCCCTGGCCCCTTACAAGGTTTCCTGATACAGAAGTTATTTAAATGCATTCATGATCAACATGATCTGAATCTGTTTAATGACGATATTAAGTTAAATGACTTCATTAATTAATTAGGGAAAATCTTGAGAGCCTAACATGCTGGTCTCTATCCTATGCTAGAGATGAAACAATGTATTAAACAGATAAAATCCTCTTCATCATTGAACATATATGTTCGAGAGAGAAGCAATTCTTAATTTCTGTTCACAATAATATAGTTATTATAACTTCAGTCATATTTTAAAGTTATTTTAAACCAATAAAGCAAGCTAGTCACATTTATGTAAAAAAACTATTTAGATTATTTCAAATTCTTCAAATCAGTTTCCTGTTTATCAATCTCTAATTTAAAATTCTATTGTAAATATAGATCTTCATTTTATCCTGCCTAAAATTATCTTAAATTTACTGGTTGGATTACTCAAATATAGGCATCTTGGGGTGATTTTCTACCAAATCTAGAAATCATAAGCTAGTCAATTGAGGTATAGTTTGTGCTACTGTTATGCCTAAATAAGCAGTTGAAGAGATAACCTTGCAGGATTTGTTTAAATAGATACTCCAAATTCTTTTATATTTCATCTTCGAATAAAATTGTTTGTGTTTCTCATTACAGCATGTGTGAGTCTTCTTTATAAGTGATATAATTTACAAAGGATGGATAAGCAATTAATAGTAGAAGAATAATAAGGAAAAACTTAATTTTGCCCTAGGGCACTAAATCTTATTAGCAAAGATGCAAGTCTGACACTTTTAAATAAGAAAAAGTTCTAGGGAATTTGATTTTGTATTGGCACATCTACTTGCTGCCTCCTGGGTTATGACACGCTCTAGCTACTGCCTTCTACACCATAATTTAACACTGGGAACTCACTCTTTCCTAATGACACCATCCTTTGAACAATACACTAATAGATCATGGGCTGATGATGTTCATTAATGATGAATCACACTAATATATCATTTTCTCTGTCACACAGGTGTTTTATCAGATTAATTTCATCGGTGCAATGACCTGTGATGATGATGCATTGCTTAAGGATAGTGCAATTCAGAAAGAAATGAAATTTGGAATTAAAACCTGTATTCAGCAGCTTTGAGCCTCTATTGAAAAACTTTATAGAAACAATAGATGTGAATGAGATATGCATTCAAATGTTAAGCATATATTCTAGTATTTATAATTCACAGGGCAAAGCAGCTCATATATCTACTTACAAATTATTTAAAAGAAAAAAAATCAACACATTAAAATCCTAAAACCTTAGCCCCTGACTTCTTGACAAGTAGTTTCTACCTGGATATGAAAGCATCAAACTCACATAGCTTTTTGTGAGATTAAAATGCTGTGGCTTTGTCTTTTACTACACATAAGCAAAATCACTGAAGTAATTAATTAATTTATTTTTCCTTAATTTAGACATTTAGCAAAATATGTACCTTAAGCTTTACTTATCAAGTAAATAAAAAAAAATTGCATAATGGATTTAGGTCAATGTGAAGAAATCTTTGAGTTTTTACTATACATATCTAGTCAAAAGGATATATTAAAATGATATTTTCTCTCATTTCTATTCTATATGAATAAAATTTTAAAAACATCATTAAGAGAATTTTAATTAGACACCTTGCAGTGATAATGAAAAAAAGTGTTAACTATATTCTTATTATTACATTTTTATTTTTAATTATAAAATAGAATCCCAATTAGTACCCTATTAAATTACTTTTATATGATTATTACCTACATGATATTAAAGAGAAATGGTATATTTAATCATGTATTTTAGAATTTTCATTTATAGAACAACTGTTTTACTTTTCTTCAAATTAAAGCCCAGTACTCAGAGTATCATGTAAATCCATCTTCTATATTATAATTCTTGGACTCAATTTTAATTCTTCAGTATTTGTTGTAATGTTCCAAACCACTGTAGATCCAAGCCTGATATACATGACTTCTCTAACATCAAATTTCAATAAATACTATCCATCTGTCATATTCCTATTTTACATAAAAGACCCCTGTAGACTTAAATCATGAAAAGAGAAAGGGAAAAAAGAAAAATAAATGTCACTGATGATGTGTTAAGCCATCTGGTTGCTTCTTAATCTATTTTCTACTAAAGATGTGGTTTGGATTCCCTACAATCTGGTCAACATTCCTAAGAGGGGAGAAGATGTTATTGGAAGTAGCAATCTTGTCATCTGCATGTTTCCTCCAGTTGCTCCATCCTACAACTCACTTCCCAATCACATACCCAGAATACATTTTTACAACTACAGTTTTGCTATTAATATCAAATGTCTTGAATTAGCTTGGTAGTTCATATAACAGTGACACAGAGTAACGGATTCATTTTACTGCAAAGAAAGTTTGACGGTAGGCACATGTTCATGGTTTCCACTGGGCTTGCCATAGATCGCACACATCAGAAGGACCTGGCATAATGTAAGAGTGAAATAGCCTGTTAAGGGTTCAGCTGGAACACCAGCTTAGGAATATCACTCTATGCATATGTTGGCATTTTGTTAGTTGCTTCCATATGGTGATAGGTCCATAACAGCTAGAATATAAGAGTCTAGGAACTGGGTTATGGAAGCAGTAATGGCCCCTGTCACAATAGCTTTAATAAATAACTTAGGGAATCTGTGCTTTCTTCCCCCATTACCTTAGGCTTTGCTGGATTAGACAGAAGTCCTTGCTGCCAGTGGCAAAATACTTCCTCCAGGGAACACAGCAAAAGTTCCACAGAAATTGAAGTGACAGCTACCACTTGGCCACTTTGGATTCTTCCCACCAGTCAACCATCAGACAAAAAAAGGAGTTACTGAATTGAGGGGGCTAATGGCCATTTACCATAGGATCCATGGGGTACATGGTGGGGGAAGGTAACAGCAAATGGGGCAATTACAGAAGAACAATGGCAAGGCAAATAAAGGCTGATAACTTTTGGAGAAGAAAATCTAAGTCAACGACCTGCTAAGCAACCTACACCAATCAAAATACAGCCTGAGAGTGAGGGAAATCTAGTATGGGTGGTAGAAAAATAAGGTGATGAATGTTAACCATGGCTTTGGAATCATCTGCTGCTGCTGGAGAAGAAACCATTGTTCTTTTTCAATTAGCTGATTTGCATTATGTCCTTTAAGAGATTGAGCTACCACCACAAAGAGGCTCTGTGGCTGACTGGCTTTAATGCAAGTATCTGAATGATTGATGCAAATGGGTGACTGTATTGAACACCTTTTGTCAATACTGTAAATCCTTTTCTTGCCCTGGGCACTATTAAGGCAACTATTTTCCAAGTAGCTTTTGGAAAAGCTTTGCAGGTAAAATGGATAGTGATTGTCTCAACCTGAGACTCTTCCTGCCTTTTGCTTTCAACCCCAGAAATTCTCACTTCTCTGATATATCTATGTGGAATGCCCATGGGAATCCATTTAACACCAATACACATGCAATCTTGAATGTTAGGGGTTTAAAATGTGTAAGGTTGTCATTAACCAAGAGGGGAATAAAGGTAGCAGATAAATATTTCCCCTTGTGTCCCCAGTTGGGATAATTCTGAGATGCATTTTAAAGATCGCATGAAGGTTAAGCCCCATGTCACCCATTGCAGTGGTCCACAATAAGATACTTTTAAATTGGTTATCTCTCTTTCCCTGTTCCAATTTCCCAAATCCTCACTGCAGCTTCCTGGAACTACATTACTTGACTGGGGGCTTTTGTCTCAGGTTCTCCTTTAGGGGTACCCAAGCTAAGAACCTCATAAACAAGGTAATTCACCATTTTTTTTCCTTTGAAGAATATTGAGCAAGGTGGTATAAATAGGCCAAAGGTTTTAAACTGAATAATCACCTTAAATTATTAATAGTAACATAAACTAGGAGCAACTGAAATACAATACAAGGTAATAAACCAGTTTTGTGCCAGGAGTGGAATGTTGGTTTAATATTATGATATCCTTTAAAACATCATTATGTTATTGAATCAAAGGAAAATAAAAACCATATAATTATCATGCTAAAAAGACATTTGGTAATATTTAATATAATTCTTTATAAGATATATTTAAGATGTGTAAAAGATTAAACCAAAATTTACCATGAATATATTAAGAAAAAAAATTTAAAAAAATTAGGCATCAGACTAAATGTTTTTCAAAAAATGACCAA
>CM052445.1:32919008-33036438 GCA_028533085.1 Varecia variegata
ACTAGACAAAAGCAGAACAGTGGGTTTTGTAAGGTGGGAACAAGGAAACCAAACAATACAAAAAAAAAAAAAAAAAACTGATAGATTAACTTCAGGTTACTTTTTTGTAAGGGTTAAAGTAGAGGAGATTTTCTTATCATGCTCACTAAAACTGGCCTACTTTGCTATACGCTCTCTCCTGATCTCTGGGAAGGTCAGATAAACAAATTAGCTTCAGTTTGGTGACAGGGAACTTCAGCATGAGTGACTCCAATTTAATTTGGTCTGGTCTGTTGGGGTTTAGTGTAAGGTCTCAGACCAAGACGATGACCTCTTATAATCTTTGTTTAACATTTTTATAATACTTTTTCCATTTTACTTACAAAATTCATTGCATTTATTATAATTGGCTAAAATACTATACTCTTATATTTCAATTTTATTCTATCTTGTATACAAAAGAAATTATACCTCTTGCCTACTTTTTAAGTGTCTGTGACTTATACTTTGAGTTACTGCATATATTTTTATATCATTTATGCAGTCTCCAAGCATAATACATAAGGGAATAATTGTTAACTGTCAGATCACGATGCATTTCTAATCATATTCCATCAGTGACACGTGTTTTACATTGTTAAGACATCCTATCTGAAAAACAAAACTCTAAAATGGAATGTAAAAAGCCCATTCTTTTAGATGGTGTGAATTATTCATGAATAGAGCACCTTGTCGGCACTTAGAAAGTAATCAAAACATAAATGATGCATGTGCATGTCATGTCCAAACTCTATACTGGGTGTTTCTAAGTCATACACAAATGTCACTATCTTTTAAAATAGCAAAGGA
Organism: Varecia variegata; assembly: GCA_028533085.1. Lineage (NCBI taxonomy): Eukaryota > Metazoa > Chordata > Mammalia > Primates > Lemuridae > Varecia > Varecia variegata. The sequence continues at coordinate 32,919,837 of CM052445.1, forward strand.
AACTTGAAACTATGTAAAACAGTTTTGTCAAATCTAATTAATTAAAATATTTTTTAGATTTAAATTCATCTATCATAATCTTAACTATGAACTATTCCCAACGTCTCCATTAAAATGCAAATATGTTATCTAGTACATAATGAACTATTTCCCCTTTTTTTCCCTCATCCTTTTTTAAAAGTTCACAATACCCACAAAATATAATTTGCATTGTTCTAGAGGAAGAAAAACGGAGATGCTTAAGCTGATTTAGTGAAATACTCAGGTATTATAAACTATAAACATATATGACTTCTTTAGTCATTAGTACCATAAAAACCCATTTATCTAGTTATCTACTGTCTTAAATTTCTGTGTAGGGAAAATATGCATTTTGAAATACTATTAACATTTTTATATTTTTTTGGCGAGCTCTCATGAGATTTTCTGCAGTTTCACTTTATACCAATAGACCATCCAAAAGAACATGGTATTCTATTTTATTATGTCTAGGAGATTTAAATAGAGAAAACCAGCACTTGGATTGTGATATAGGAAAGCATAATTTCACATTAATTTATTCTGTAAATATAAAGTAGGATATGATACGTAGGAATATTATATAATAAAATTAGTAGGTCAATTTTATGAATATATGAACCTAAACTCCACTTTCTCATTCTGATATTAATTTTGGAACTAGGTAGGGATATGAAATAGGAAATGAAATATGCACATATTCCACTATATGAATATCTGTGTGTGTTTGTGTGTACATATATATGTATGTGTAGATGGATTGATAAATAGACACATAGGTAGATATTAAGGGTAGTATTGTGCATGATATAAAAGATTTGTAAGGCAAAATAGTTGACATTAAGCAATTTAGGACAGATGGGGATAACCGATTACTATGGAAGGGGTAGGAAATACTCTGACAAAAAAAGTGATGTTCGATGCTACAGATAACTGAAATGGAAATTCTTGAAACATTTCTTTACCTATTAATTCAATAACATTTATTAGCATCTTTTATATGCCTACACACTGGGGGTATGTTATGAAGAAGACAGATAATATCTCTGACCTTATAAAAAAGCTTTAAGACCAAGATTGTTGCACTGGATTAAATAACAAATGGGTTGCTTACAAGGCACATGCCTTAAACATAAGTGTGCAGAAATGTCAACAGTAAAAAGATAGAAAAAGGCAAATAAATAAATCTAAATTTTTATGTAGCCTATGTCATACGTTGATAATATATCAGGCAAAATAGCAATAACAGAGGGATAAATAGACAAATCCACAATCATCGTGTGAGATATTTTCAATACTTCTCTGAGGAACACATAGAGGAGGCAGCTATAAAATTATTAAAGACATAGAAGAGTTGAACAACAAACTTAACTCTAAGTGACATGCACAGAGCAATGTACCCAGCAACTGGGGAATACAAATTATTTTCCAGGGCACATGGAGTAGTTACGAAATTGACCATATACTTACTTAGTCACAAAACATCTCAACAAATTTCTAAGGATTTATATAATAGAGTAAGATGCCTAATCACAATGGACTCAAGTAAGAAACTGATTATTAAAAAAATCTGAGAAATGTTTGAAATTGGGCAATATCCTTCTATACTAGCCATGGTTCAAAGAACAAATATCAATGGAAATTATTTTAAGTTTGATGATAATAAAAATACAGCCTAGAGTCACTTGGCTGAAATTAACCATTTTTATTTACCCCTTTCTCTCTCATTCTCCATAACTAATTGCTCAGTTATGTACAATTTGCCTCTGTTAAGTCTCTCTCATCTGCTTCATTATTTCCAAAACCACTACCAAAAAGTTAGCTCAGGTCCTAATTATCTTTGGCCTAAAAAGTTTCAACAACTACTGAAAAATTTTCATTATGCTCATTCCTTTTCAACATAGCTGCCAATAAAATGTTTCTGAAGCAGTGTTTGCATGTGCCTTTCCCATTAGCCTATACCCAACTCAAGCTCCTCTTCGTGGACATATAACAAATGTCTCAAACTTATTGTGCAAGTGTTCTGTGATATCTCTTTCATATACTTCAACTTATCCCAACACCCAATTGATATGTCTTTCTTCCCAACATACTTCCTAAATTAATGACTCTTCTCTCTTTTAACATCCTATCTGAATTTTAAGTTCTAATTCACGTTACCTTCTCAAGAAACCTTGACACGTTACCTTCAGATTATCTCTGATTTCCCAATTCTTTGGTCCCCTTCTGCAGAGTGCATGGTATATTTCTCTGATGGCACTTGTAAGCTACCACACAGAGATTTGATTATTCCTCCCATATACTAACTTTACTGTGCTTTTGATTTTATTAAATAATGCCTTATATTTGTGTTACCAGTAAGCTATAATATATGAAAAGTAGATAAAAAAATCTAAATTAAAAACAATGCACTAAGATTAATCTTGTATTGGTTTGACATATGGAAGGTCATTTAATTTTTTTGTTTTATATACCAGCTAGGTTTCAATTCAAGTTGAACTTAGCCCTTATTAATGTAGGTATACAGAAGAAAATATTTTGGAATAAATAGATTTTTATTATTTAGAAATACAATAAGTTAGTTTTAAATTTCATTTGTTACACATAAAATAGTTACATTATTTTTCTTATATTTTTGATTATACAACTATAATCATTATTTTCTTACCAAAAGTGCTTTGAAATTTATATCTTAAAATATTCTTGATCAAACAAGCAAATTTCTTGCCTAAAGTATAAATTAATAAAATTAAAGCTTCCACGGGATAATTCTAAATGTATTTTAGAATACTGGAGCTTCTCCTTTTCCTAGTGATTTTGATAAACTGCACCATATAACACCCATAGTGTCTTGCTTTAATTTCACGGCAACTTAATATAGTGTAGGTGGGTATTGGAAGTTTGAAATAGGTTAGAAATTGCACATTTCCAGTGATTCAAAATATATCTAAATGACTTAAATGAATTATAATTTTCTTATAGAACAATAAATTTCAAATATTGAACACTTTCCCAGTTTGTACTTAATAAAAGTGGCTGTAAATTTTAATCTTTAATTCTAACACACTCCAAGTATCTTTTATGCAGAGTATATTTATGAAAAAATACTATTTAATCCTAATAAAGCATTGCACATATTCATTAGTTTCTACAAAAAGCTATTAGTACAATTTTCCTATCAACTCTTGAATTATCAATCTGAAACTATTATTACAAACACTGAGCTATAGAGAAATAAAATACAGTGGTTTTAATGACTAAAATTACAGAATACCAAAGTGATAGAATTTAGAGAGGAATCATTCAAAGGTATCTAAATCAATAAACTTGTTTAATTTCTTATCTTTAAGTGAAAATTATTCTTAGTATCACTATAGAAACATGCAAAATATATCCCTAAGTAAATTTTTTATCAGTTATAATAAATTGACTGTTCTAGTTTCCTGCTGAATAATCTCTTTTCAATTAATACTATTTATTCCATTTGGGGATGGTCTTCCATCCAACTATTAAAATACCATCTCTAATATTAGGTATTAGAAAATTTTATTTGAGGTGATTCATTTAAACTGTGTTTTTGAATTATTTTATTTTTTTAAAAAGGAACAACTCATCTTTTATGCAATCAAAAGCATCTTTAGGTTTCAACTTTTTAATAGTTCTAATTCTATCATGAAAAATTTTGAGAATTATCTCCCAAAAATAAATTTCAATTAATTTGAAAAAAATTAAATTGAAAGCACATATTTGGTTCTAAACATGACTCTATTTCACAAGAGAATAATGGGCACATATGGTAGTAACATTCACTGGGTGTTGGGCAGGTGGAGGGGGAGGAGGGAATGGGTACATTCACACCAAATGGGTGTAGTGCACACTGTCTGGGGGATGGGCCCGCTTGTGTCTGTGACTCTGGCAAGGCAAAGGCAATATGTGTAACCTAAACGTTTGTACCCCTGTAATATTCTGAAATTTAAAAAAATAAAAAAAAAAATAATAAACCATCCTGGAAACTAAGACAAGAATAAGAAAAAGCATAAAACTAATGTCTTCTCATTTATATAGATGAGGTCTATTTCCATGGAAAAAGTGGAAAGTGAGACCTATAACATATAGTTGTAAAGAATCTGGAGGAGAAATGGTTTTCCAAAATCTTCCTACTTTATTTTCTCTATCAGTCTTCTTTAAAGTTGCACACACCCAACTGAGTGATAGAGAAAGAAATGCTCCATGATCAAGAGAGATAAGGGAAAGATGTCAATATAGAAGATAAGAAACATGATCAGTAATCTCTTAGTTGCCCTTCTTAAGTGTGATATAACAGTAGAAAGTCATGTTAAATATAAGTGGAAAAGTATGAGTGTGGTTGCTGAGTGTCTATCCAGGAGCTTGCTAGGATTACCTGTAGTCAGTTACTGTATCTAAGTGGATTGCTTATCCCTAAACCAAGGTACAAGCTGAAACGTGAGCAGTATCCCTCAAGGGGACAGTGTACTTCCCATGACTCTAACTGGAAAGTATGCACTGATACAGAGAATACTCTGAGATAAAGTATGTGTCCTAACCTCCCTTGTACCCTTTCAGATAACTGAAGGCCTGAATTTATGAAATAAAGAGAGAATTTAAATGTTGCCTAGACAAACAAGAAGAGTAGGAGGTGCACCAAGACTGTTATCACTGTGCTAAAGTAATAGGAAAACTGTGACACGGATCCCCAATACCCCAAAAACCACTAAAAGGAAGATAGATATACAATAATTTCAAATTGGATAAAATTTTCTATTTTAATAATCTTTAAAGGTTTATATAGTAATATTATAATCTGATTAAACTTAAAGCACTTCTTCCGAATTTTATTTAGTGAAATATAAATAATAAGAAAATTAATTTAAAAGAAAATAAAGCAGAAAAAAAATAAGAAAAGGGAAAATTAAACTTTAAAACTTCAACTAAGGAGAAGAATTGGAAGCAATTCCTCAAAATACACACTAAAGTAACAGAAAGATGAGTAGATAGATAAATATATACATATATAATAATTGAAATGTTTGAATAGGAATAAAATAAATGGAAGAAAAATATATTTAAAGATGTTTTCAAAGAAAACAACTTTCCTAAATAAAAAAAAAAAAAAAACCTGTGCAAAAGAAAGATATTAATAGTGAATGATACGCCTCACAGGTCACTGGCCAAAAATAATTTAAAGAAAATAATACATTGAGACATATGCATGAAAAGATATTTTGTCTTCCCAAATAAAGGGTGGCTAATTTGGATGCTTTCTTTCCTAGTATAAGCCTATGCAAATATTATATATTATGAAAGGGAAAATCTATTATGTGATTGAAAGCTGAAAAAAGAAAGGGAAATTCACAAGTGTCATTTTTACACAAAAAGATGGAAATTAAAGGCCAAGTAATAATATAAGCTAATGAGAGGTTGCCACAGCAGCCTGAGGAAATTTGATATCTAGATATAGGCTCTACTAAATATACTATGAGTCACATATTAGTGAAACTGCAGAAACTGCAATTTATGCAGATTTGCTCACTTAACTTTATTTCAAACCCTTTTAGATGGTTTACTTCAAAGTAGAAGTAGGAATGCTAAACTCTACACTTTCTTGATTCCCTACCAGAGCAGGTTTGCAAGTGTTCTGTTACCAACATTTAGATGCACATATTTGAAAAGCTGAAATTAGGAAGAAGTGTGTTTTTTGCTTCATTTGATTTTTCTGCAAGCACAGTCATGGAGGAACTTGAATTATCTGCAGCAGCAAAGCATGGGACTCAGTGTTTAGTTCTTAGCTTGAGGAGCAGGGCATAAAGCAACTATTCTGCTAGCATGGATGGTGTCCATGCTAGTGTGGCCCTGGAGCCAACAGTTACGGTAGCACTTTCCTCCTCTCTAGGTCAGAGGGTTATGATCCATAAGTCAGAATAGTAGAGAATAGTATAGTAGGGACATTCTGGTTTTTCACCTTTCCAACAATCAACAGAAGTCTGCAATGAAAGAAGATCAAGTGTTGAAAATTCATGCTAAAAATAAGAAAAAGAAGAGATGTAATCTGTCGTCATAAGTGACCACACCGTGGCGGTGAAACCTTCACCTAGCACATCACAGGTAACACTCCCCTCATCCAGGCCCTGAAAATTACATGACAGAGGGATGAGCTAAAACAGGCAGCAGGGCAAGTGCCGCAATTGAGCAAATAAACACACCAGCAACCCAATATCAAGTAGGATTAGCATAGATTCAAGTAGGTGTTGAAGACACAAGAAAGTTGTTTAATCAAGTGTCTTACTTCTCATCCTGCCTTTCCTGCTACACAGCCACCCCTTCTGAAACCACATCACCTGTGAACCCATAGGAAGCTCCTGGGACAAGCTGATTGAAGAAAAAACACTGAGTGTGATTTGAAAATAGTGTGATGTTTTGGGCCCATCTAGAAATGGACTTATCATTACAATCACATGCAAATGTGATCCTATAGAAAAACAGGGAAAAAATTTCCTACCAAAGGACAAAATTTTCAGAAATATATCATAGCTTACCTTACTTGGTAATGATGATTGACTGAATCCATGTATATACTGATTTTTCAACGGTGATTATGACTAAGTGGTCAAAGACTTTGAAGAAACAAAACTGGAAGATTAAGACAAAGAGAGCTCAACAAAGGTATGTGAATGGCCTCTCACAATAAACACAGAGTTTGACAAAATGTATCCCCATGAATGTCACCATTTGTATACCCACTAAAAGGAAGGTTTTTCAATAATCAGGTGTACATTGTGACCCACTCCATAGATATCAGTTGGCCTCGTTCCTCGGCCACACTTATGCTTGCTCAATAGGCAAATGGACCAAGTGGCCGTGGAGACAGGGATGATGGTTATGCATGGATGCAATGGCACAGCTGTCTCTTATCAAGGTTATGGCCCTAAATGAGTACCAAACTTGTTAGTAAGAGTGAACTAATGTTTGGCCCTGGTAAATATTGTTCTATAGGATATAAATTTGCCACCGAATCATAGATTGGAGGCAACAGTTTTTCTTCAGTACCAGAGATACACATTCTGTAAATATATCTATCTTCTCTATAAACCATTCTCTCCCAGCAAAATCATCCTTTGACTTACTTAATATCTCATTCTTTATTTTGATATTCCCCTCAATTTTGTTTCTAACTCTGCAGCAAATGAAGTAAGGCAATATATACTAATACTGGATTGGATTCCCTGATTTTATCATGTTCTGTATTTCTCAGAAATAGTTGGATTACTGAGTGTGGAATAGCTTTTTTAAAACTGATTTGAGACCCAGCTTGGACGTAAATCTTACAAGTCTGTGGTGCTTTCTGATAGGATATGGTATTATGCTTTGAACCAGCAACCCATACATGCTGCTGTTTCTTCTAACAGACAAGCTGTATTGTTAAGAGAACCACAGAGTGAAAGATGTATTCCCAAATCTTCTCTTTGATTCCTGTAATGTATATGATAGTACCCCTATTCTTCCGTGATCATGTCTCAGGAATGCTATGGCTATCTTTAAATTTAAATTAAGAGAAAACATATATGTACTTACATAAAATTTCAGTGTTATAATTTACAATGTGTGACAATAGAAATGAGAATTTATATATAACTGTAATGCCTGCTACTGTTTTGTATAAATGGAATATGTATAGAGTGTTGTTAGTGTGTTGTTAGTGTGTAATTCATTTTATTTGGATTAACTAATGCAAGTAATATAAGTAATATTTTATATGTCATTAAAATAGAAAACATTTATGCTTTTGACCTTGGCTCCCTAGAGAGTTTTATTTCTTCATTTTTACATTTATTAATGTAGAATGCCCTTGTTTTTTCCATAGAAAATAGTGTGCTTGGTAATATGTAACTTTTTGTCTGTAAATGCTTCCCTATATCATAATGGTACTTCTTATGGATTTATATATTGTTGTTTAGTGAAGTCTAATCAAATGATGTTTACAGTCAGCTTTCATAAATTCTGTGATCCTGTGTTCAACAGTGATACATGAGATTACAAAAGACCCTGAATCTTCTGTTCAATTATGGAACTTATTTTACTCTTTAGGATACTGAAAATGAAATTATATTCCCTGCAGTCTCTTCCCACCCATAATCCACTGGTTTTCCTTTATAAATATAATTGCAGTGTCTGAGGAATTTCTAATAAAGCTGATATTTTTAGTTCTGAAATTAAGAATACAAAGTACCTACAGTATTGCAAAGTATAGTATACTTTTATAATAATACAAAGCATTTTTCTTACATAATTATAATTCTATAATAAATTTGTAGATTATAATCATTCTCCATATACATATTACACACTCATATAAAGAAGTTTTAAAAAAGCCCAGTTGGTTCATTTTATTAATCCAGATATTTAATAGCATTTTGATTACGTCCTTCTGAGAGGTTGCTAGTTGCTATATCTGTCCACTGAGCATTGTTTTGCTTAATCATAGCATCCCTTTGAGAGAGGCTAGGTTACCATAAATGAATTTAGAGATATTTTGAAAGTTTTAGTGACTGTTTCAATCATAAAGGTAGTAAGTGCCAATACAGGTTGCAGGTGAACTTAGTACACTTCTTTGCAGGGAAAAAAAATCATGAAGAAGAAGGGATAGAATTGAATACCAATTGAAAATAGGAAAAGAAGATTGCACTATGTTCAGCTAAGTGAACAGCCTTAGCAAATTCATTAATTGACATGAAATTTGCATGAGCACAGTAGAGTTTGGGAAAAATAAAAACAACTTCCAATTATGCATTTTTTCCTAATTTCGAGGAAAGAGTTTTTCTTTTTTTTCTGTGTTCAAGGTTTGAGAAGAAGCAGTAAGAGAAGAAGCAATTTTTGCATTCAAATGGGATGAGAAATCCAACACAAATATCTGTGGGAAAGAGGAAACATTTACACGAATCCTTATTAAAATTTATACTTGCCATGGAAGCTACAAATATATAATAGCTCAAAAATAAACCCAATTTGGACCTGGGATGTTTCTTTCAAGTAAGATAGAATGCAATTATATGAAAAATTTCCCCACCCCTCACCCTCTATCAAACATCAGCCCAAATCATTTGTGAAGCATCCCAGATGTGTAAACGAAGCCAGAGTCTCACAGTTACAATCAGAGCAGGGACTTTCATCTATAATTAAATTATGGATTATGATAACTTTATTACCCGTCAACTCGGCATTAAACAGCGTGAATCACAGCATGGGGTCTCTGTTAGCTAACACTCCTGGGATGCAGATTCAGATGAGACCATTAGAGTTGAAAATAAATGCGAGCTTCCAGATATCTGCCAAGGAGATAAAGTCCTTCTGCATTGTTTAAAGGAGATGAGAAGGCCCAAAACATAGGAAGTAATTTTCCCAGGGGGCATATATATTTGAAAACATTTCTCAACTTTTGTAGATACTAAAAAGAAAAATGAAAAAATGGTTTAATTGTTAAGTGTTAAATGTCTTATATTATTGTATATAGTCAATATAAAATTTTCCCACAGAGGAAGAGAATAAATGATGAACAAGAAGAGAGCTATCCTCAGATCTTACCTCTGAGACATGTGTGAAATGCCATAATAACATAAATACAACAAACATCTCTGAAAGCCAACCATCAGATTTTTTTTCTATTAAACACTGTACTCATGGGTTGCTAGTAAAACTCACTAATGTACCCCAAAAAATCAAAATATCAAATGTTAATGAATTCTTGGGATTTCTGTCTAAGCATGGATTATTAATAACTTTTAAATACTTTATATAATAATTTCTTAATGTTAAATAAGACTTTCTAAGAAGTATTTGTGTTTCCTTCTATAAATTAAATATAGCAATAGGTCTTGTGATTTACTTAGTGCTTGTGATTGAAGAGGGAGGAGTGCTGCCATTTTACAGATAGGATATTGAGACTAGAAACACAAAAGGCATAAAAATAGTAGGTATTGAAAATGGAGCTCATCCAGCAATTCCACTGCTCAGTGTATATCCAAAAGAAAGGAAATCAATATCTGCACTCTCATGTTTATTGCAGCATTGTTCACAATAGCCAAGAAACGGAATCAACCTAAGTGTCCATCAATGGATGAATGGACAAAGAAAATGTGGCATATATACACAATTCAGCCTTAAAAAAGAATGGATTCTTGTCATTAGCAATAACATGGATGAGACCGGAGGTCATTTTGTTCAGTGAAATGAGCCAAGTACTGAAAGGTAAATATTGTATGCTCTCACTCAGACATGGGAGTTAAAAAAAGTGGATCTCAGGGAAGTAGGGAGTAGAATGATGGTTACTAGGGGCTGGGAAGGGAAAGTGGAATGGGGGGATGAAGAGAAGTTGGTTAAGGGGTACAAAAATATAGTCAGACAGAAGGAATTAAGTTCTAATTCTGATAATGCAGTAGGAAAATTATAGTAAACAATCATTTATTGTACATTTTAAAATAGCTAAACTATAAGAATTATACGTTTCCCAATACAAAGAAAAGAAAAATCTTTAGAGTGTTGGATATCCCAGTTATCCTGATTTTATCATTATACATCTTATGTATTGAAATATCACATGTACTCCCAAAATATATACAACTGTTATGTGTCAATAAAAACATTAAAAATTTAGCTTAATTTAAATTCTACATGCTAGTATCTATGTATTAATAATATTGACTCACTAATGCTATTCACTCTTTCACTGATCATTCAGTTTTGCCTTATTTGTAATAATTATAGGTAAGATAATGATGCAAAGAATATAAAAGCATAGGTTTACTTTTTTTGTTGTTGCATTTTGGTTTTGACAGTAAAATGTTCTCTGTGCATTTATTTTGAATATCTGCACATGGGAAGGAGGCAAATGTTTGAAGAAAAAATCATAGTGTTTGCCTGATCTTTCTCAGGAAAGAGCAACAACAACAAAAAAATGTTTATCTTTTAATAAGTCCAATGTTTAAAATAATAGTCACACTGTCAAAAACGTGCAACACTTAAGGAAAATGCCAGAGGATCAGGAGTGTAAGCTGCAGTCAGTGCTGCTGCTGTACCTCTACATGTTTCATCTGTGCAAGTTTCAGACCCTACATATGTGATGCAAAGTGATTAAGGCATCCTAATATCCCCACTGCGACTGGTGCCACAAAAGGAAGTTGCAGAAGGTCAAGTGAGAGTTAGAACTTGTTAAGATTTATTACAGTCCAGAGCCATCTGCATGCAAACAAATTGCTTCCTATCTAGCACTTTCACCGATGTGCTTTGCCACAGCAAGAAACCAAGGAGCTCTAATAGCCAATTGATATTAATAATTAATCCAAACATTTCTATATGCCTAGCCTTTATCCTGTGATTGACATGTGAGCCTGCAGTTTATTAAAATGCACCACGGGCAATTAGGATATCACTCTGGTGCACCTTCAATTGCCCAGACAACCATTTAATAAAACCCTTTCAATACCTTCAGTCTATGTAAGTGACACAAAACCTCATACCTTATCCTTAAAGTGTAGAGGGGCTATAAGGTGTGTAGAGGGGCTATAAGGTATCCAGAGTAGTTCAGTATTCTTTAACTGCAAATGATGCACTAAACCACTTAATAGGAGCTCTGAAATGGAGGTAGGAAAGTGAAGCATAAGTCCATTTCTGGCGCACAAATCATTAAGATTTAAAGACCCTGGGAACAGGAGCGGTGCATTTGCCTTTTACTTCTAGAGACTCAAGTTTTAAATTTACCTCAAGCCAAACAAAATGATTTTGCAAACCTCAGGCTTTCACGAGATCTGATGAAACTGGTTTTACATGAAGTAGAGGGAAATCTCCTCAAAGAAGAGAATGAGTCACAGGAAAAATAAATAAACTATAAAAATGCAAAAAAGCTCTATATAAAAATGGCATTTAACATTTGAGTTAAAAATAATAAATATGTCAAGAATTAATGCATTGTTTTCTTCATTAGAAAATAATATATGTCAATTTTTATAGTTTTCCCTATTTTACTGAGAATTACCATTTTATATTTATTAAATAATATAAGCAATTGTTAAGAGAATGATCTCTTTTGTCTTTATTATCAAATTTTTGCATTATGATAGTTTATTCAGGATTAATTTATATCATGGAGGATCCCATAACTGCTTACATAATACTAGGTAAAAAAGACATGTTAAAAAGAAAAATCCATTTTTGAAAGGTATGTTATCTGACAGCAATAGCAAGAGGCAGTTTTTAATGATTTTAATTTAATGATTTCAAGGCATTAAAATTGCAGCTTCACTCAAATATATTTAATTTATTCCCTAATTCTATACAATTATTGCTATTGCTTTTGATCACATAATGAAAACTGCAAAATTGCTTGCATTATTAAAAATTACAATTATAAACTAGTTAAATGGTTTGTTGATGTCATATCATACCTATTTAGAGATTTGGGTACAAAATAATTTCCATTAGTTATTTGACTCAGTTTTTCTGTGCAATTTATGCTCAACACAGACTTTTCCAATTGTCCTTCAGGAGTCAAGCGTCCTGTTCTAGTTCATTTTGATGAAGGTGAGTTACTCTACATCATCTGGAAGGAAGCTTGTGCTATTCTTAGTTGCCATAACCAGCTGCATTACTGAAAGCAGGCTCTGTCCTTACACATTACAGATGGATAGCTTCAGATAAGAAAAAGCTATCTTGGTGAATGGTGGCCAGAATTTTGATGTTTCTGTCTAGTAGGTGATAGGGTTATCATTCACATCTCTGGGTGATTTGAGAAGATGGCTGTCTGGAGCGATAGATAAAGACTCATTGGACTGTTGCACAGGAAAAGAAATTCAAGAGAAGCATGTGAATTCATTAATAGGAAACAAGTGCCACAGTTTTTAAGCTAAAGGGAGAAATGGAAAGGATGTGTGAAAAATCAGCTGCATTTTCTTTTGGGTAGCATGTTCTGTGTTACCAGATTATATGAAAGAGCTTAGTAAAAGAGGGATATATTGAGTTTATTGACTATTTTCTTTTAATCAAGCAACATGATGACACATTTGCAGTAAAGTTGTTAAAATAGCTCAATTCAAATGGCAAAATTATATACTATATACAATTATATAATATATACAACATGTTTCATAATATAGGTCATTAAATATAAAATGTTCAATTTTGAATCAAAAGTGTAGTTGATTGTATGTCAAAAAAGAAGAAATATAATTAATCAAAGTAAACACCTTAACTATCGACACAATTTTGCTATCTTAACGATAGCTTGTTTATGCCAGCAGCGAAGAAGCCTGGGGAGGGAGTGGCAATGAATTCGTGAAAGGCGGTTTCTACACCTTGTTGAGAACTGGATATTTTTCCTTGCAAGAAGTGGTACAAAGCCTGGAATAAGTGGTAGTCAGTTGGTGCGAGGTATGGTGAATACAGTGGATGACAGAGAGTTTCCAAGTCCAGTTTCTGTAGTTGGAGCAGCGTTGTTTGTGCAACATGTGGTCAAGCTTTGTGTTGTAAGAGGATTGGCCTGTCTCTATTGACCAATCTCTGCTGCTTAATCACAAGCACCCTCATCATTTTGTCCAATTGGTTGCAATAGACATCCACTGTAATTGATTGAACAGTTTTCATGAAGCTATAGTGTATAATACCAGCTCTAGACCACCAAACAGACACCATTAGCATTTTTTGATGAATATTCAGTTTTGGACTGTGTTTCTGCACATCATCTTTATACAACCATTATGCCGAATGCTTTCAATTGTCAAACAGAATTCATTTTTCATCACACATAACAATATGGTGTAGAAATGGTTCACCTTTATGTTGTGACAGCAAAGAAAGGCAAGTTTGCAGACGATTTCTCTTCTCATGTCCGTTTAATTCATGTGGAGCCCATCTATCTATCCAGCTTCTTTACCTTGCCAATTTGTTACAAATGGTCCAATATTGTTGGAATACTAAGGTTGAACCTTGCTGCTAATTCCCAGGTAGTTGTTTCCACTACAGCTTTCAGCTCATCATTATCTACCTTGGTCTCAGGTCACACATGTGGCTCATTTTCAAGATTGAAATCACCAGAATGGACCTTCTCAAACCATCGACAAACTGTGTGTTCATTAGCCACATCCTTCCCAAACACTTCATTGATATGTCAAGCTATCTGCACTGCATTTGTTCCATGACAGAACTCATATTTGAAAATGACACAAATTTTTGACTTATCACTGGTTTCACAAAAATTGCTCTAAAAAAACTTTTTAAAAGATAACCACAAGTCAAACCATGCATTTGAAAGACTGAGGATGTACCTTCACAATAAACATAAACACACATTGCCAAAATGAAATGTCACAGATATCAATAGTCAAACTGACTAGTTAAGGAAATCGGACATTTCCCAGTTAAAAACTTAAATAGAACGGAGAAGCTTGCAAGTGCTAGGATTAGTTTTCTGTAATTTATTTACTTTTATTTAGTAAAATTATTTAAAGAAACTAGTTATTTAATGGCTACTGGGGATATATACATTACATGGATAACAGAAGTAAGTGTGAGTTTTAGTTATTTACTGTTTTCTAAAATATATAGGGAGAAGTTTATTAAATAAGAGTAAAATATCCAATCTATGTTGTGAATTGTAATAAGAAAACTTCTATGAATGTAATGGAGTGAAAATATTATGAAGTTTAAATTTGGACAAATGTGGACTTGCCTGAGGACTCTTATTAGGAGTTTTTCTCAGAAAATATACTTAATCTCTCCTTGACTCAATGTACTCATTTTCAAAAGGGGATCATAATACCTACCACACAAGATTACAGAAAGAATTAAGGTGAATGGAAATCACTTATTACAATGCCTGAAGTAGCAGGTATTCAATGACTGCTGTTTATTTTCTTTCTTCTTTGTAGAGATTGTGTAATAATTTCTCCTCACATGTTTACTAATATAGCAGGAAGAAGTTCTTAAGTAATTGGCATTGGCCTTGATTCCAGTTGATTACTAGTCCAAAGAATCATGAAAGTAGGTAATTATAAACTACCTCTGAAAATCTTGGTCAAGTATTTACACATATATCAGATTAGCTAATTCACTATATATTTTACTGATGTCAAAGTTAAATCTGCCCCATAGATATTAATAGCTGAATCTTAGATATTAGTCATCACATAACTTTTGGAGCATCTTGCATTGTTATTAATAAGTCCTTTGTCCCTTCAAATATATTTTTAATAACTTTTATGTTTGTGTTAATGTGATTGAAGTGACAAATTCAAAACTGACAAAGAGCTATAATGTACACATTCAAAATTAGGCAGCATATTCCCTTTTCTCATTTTGACATATTTGTTTTATCCTCTAATTTGCTGGTGGATTTTGATGGGTTTCTTGAAGGCAGGTAAAATTTTGTGTAATTAAACTAGCTGAACTTCCCTGTTCATTTATACAGACTATGTCCTAAGAAGATATGACTTTTTCCCTCAAATCAATTAATCATGAATAATATGTAATTATTAGTGAGTTACCATTGAAAAACTGATACATAATTGAGCAATGTATCAAAATAATGAAACTCTATTCCCAAATTGCACTAATAAGTAAGACAATACTCTGTAACCTGTTAATCCTTCTGGAAAAAATATATTTGTATATAATCTATTCTTTCTACTTTTTAGGTCCTTTGTAGAACAATCGTCAGCTATTTATAATGGCTTCCCTGAAATGTGACTTCAAGTAAGTGGTCTGGTGTTCTAAACTGTTAAATATTTGGAATCATTTTTAATTGCATAATTTGGAAAAAGACAGAGTAGATATATTCTTTATGCCGTATCTCTTTCCTCTATAGCTAATCTATTAACTTTACCCCTGTGAGAATTTTGAACAAGTCATACTATTTCTCTATTTAGCAAATTCTTATTTAGATTTGAAATAGGGCTATAATGTATACAATGTGTGTTATTTTATAAAATCAATACATATGCTTTATATACAAAACATAAACGCATATCCTTACCATAAAGACATATCTAATAATACTAAAAGCAAGCAAAGCACAGTTTTAATGTATATATTTGTGATTATTCTGGATCTACCATTTTTGAAGTTAATATTATAATATAAATACTTCCCCAAGCCAATAATTATTTTTACCTTCATCTCAAAAGGTGCATAATATTTCAGGTTACCATATGTTCTGATTTGTCTGGTTCAGTCCTGGTTTACACCTACTGTGCAGGCTTTCTTTCAAACTAACCTCATTAAAAATGTCTCCAACTGAACAAAAATATATATGGTCACTTGAATAATATCCTATTGAAAGAATGCCTGTAGGATTTTATTTTTATCCATTTAGATTATGTTTTAAATTAGCTATTGTAAAACAATACTTGGATGACAATTTTAACTGTAAACATTATTTTTCTTATTTAGAATTATTCTTTGGTAAAGTTTCTAAGGTGGAATCATTGAGCAAACAATAATATGCTATTTTCACACTTTTGTTGCAGGTTGCAGGATAACGGTGCAATTTTTTTTCTCATCACGGGGTTGGGATTCTTTTCAATCTGTTTTCTGCTACATGCCTCTATGCTATCATGGTATAATCCTGTCAGCAAACACAAAACTCAGCACAAATATTTAACAAAATTTGAAGAGTATGGAAACTGCTTTCTGTTTTGTAGATGACAAGAACAATGTGGTTTTTATTTAATCAAAGCTCTGCAGCTCAAACACTAGAGATCTTCTTCTAAACAGAAAGGTGGATCAAATTGAATTTTAGTGTTTGTGTGTATAAAATTTGCATTCACACACACATACACACACACTCACACATATATGAATATTAAGTGTTTTAAAGTGGTACAAGTAACTTTAGAGCACAGGTTTTAGTCTATCCAATGTCAGATGACTATGATAAATATGCTACGATTTAATTGTACAACTTTACCATAGCTCTGAGAAGAGTCATAAAGCACACACAAATAGTTCTATTTTTCAAATTAAATAATGAATAGAGTTTTCATATTTTGATCAATGAATTATTTTAAGCACTCAGAATAAGCTTCAAACTTTCTTCGGTGTTGAAAATCTTGCTTTTCTTTATTAAAATAATAATCTTGTTAAGAAAAATATAGAAATATCTTATTTTGTTATACTAAACTCTATCAATATTCAAGGTCAAGTGTAAGTGGCCTCATTCCTGATTAAAACTCTGATGATAGGCCATGTGGATATTTTTATCCCTGTGAATGCTTCTACATTTGTTTGCCTTCTATTGTGATCTTACATGTTTATTTTGACATATAGATATCTTTAAAATGCCTTATTTTTCCCACAAAATTACAATTCCTTCCACATCTCACTCATGTTCATTTTCTTTGCATCATCTAGTTTAGCTCTTTGTATAGTAGAAGTAAATAGTTGCTTCTTGCATAAATAAATGGAATTAATAAATTCAATATTTGCATTTGTTGAATGACAATTATGCATTTAACAATCATTGATAAAAAGGAAACCAGGAAGTATGAATTTGTAAATGGTGAAGTAGGACTGTTAGGTGGAAAGAACAATAGTTCAAGTATCAGACTTCTGAGTTTTGCTGCTTATTCTGAAATAACCTGTCTACATAAAACTGGAAAAGAGTGAAAGATTTTCTGCTTTTGTTTTCCTCACGTTTAAGTAACAGAAGGATATAGCTATCTCTAAGATACCTCTTTACTAAAACACTCTGCAGTTTTACATTTGGATACATTTTATCACAAACATGTTCATGCATTTGCAATTTGGAGCAAAATATATCCTAATGCTTTAGTTCCTAATGGTTGAGTTTCATGGAGCTTTTTTTAAATCATTCTTTTCAATATAATGATTTTAAGAACTATAGTCTGTCAGCTGAATAAACAGAATTCCATGAAATATTTCTTATTGGAATTCAGTCTGACAAAACTTTTGTTTTTAATTATGTATATTACTAAATAAAACAGGGATAATCTTTGATGGAATTATTTTCAGGTTATCCACTATTTTGGGAAAACTAGGTAGAAGCGAGTTATTTTATTTAGAAAAACTCTAATAGGGGAGAAGAGTGTGAACTTTATTCTGAGTGTTGGAGAAGTCTGCAAAGACTGCAAAGCTAATCACAGATTGAAATCAGTAATGATGGCTCAAGGTTTTCCCTTTGTATAAAAATATATGATTTCCACAAAGGCATTGAGAAGAAGAAGACATTTCAAAATGAGTTGGTTTACTAATTATCCTTCAATATCAACAGTATGAAACACATAGCAAATTTATTCTAGAAAATGTTACATTTATATTGGATGTATAACTTAGATCAGAGAGCAAACCACAATATTAATCCAAAGTTGTTATATTAAAAAAAATCCTACATAAGAATTATTCTTAAAATATTTATACTAAACACTATAAATATTTAAGCAAAATCATCTGCCTTATGCAAAACATCTAATTCAACACTAAGATTGTGAATCCCTCTGTTTAACTGTGTGTGAAAATTAATCTGCAAAATATTAGTAAATTTTGCACCTCTTGGTGTTTAAAGTGTTTACAAATAAATATTTTCTTATAACCATCAGTATACTAGGGTTATAATAACTTATTTTTTCAAATTTAAAATCCCTGTGTATCTAGGTATCTTTAAATATTTTGATTCTATGATATTTAGAACAATTTTACCATGTTGATTTCACTCTGTTCACTTTGGAAAAATTGATTTTTATATTGTGAATGCTCTAGGAAATCTTCATATAGAATTCCAAATCCTTATTACAGATTTTACACGAAAAATTTCCAAAGGTTTCCAAGTCATAAAGTACATTTTATAAGAGACTTTATTTGTGCCATGGTTCTCTGTTACACAAAGTGACTTAGAAATCTTGTCAAAAGTTAAGTTATGATTGTTTTGTGTCTTTATAAATTCCATGGGTGTCTACTCTCTGTGATAGGTTAAACAGGTAGAAAATATTTCCTTGCAACAAAGCTTCATTGTATCTCTGGACACAGGCACATTGTTAATTAGTAGCTTGAGGAGAGCTAAAAAGATGATCCCAACTTGTTATAGTATTATAATTTACTGAATATTGTGATTGCTACTTTTAATGACAATTTACAAAGGCTAATGATACATTAGATAGTATAAGAATGCCAATTAAAGGGTAATGGTCATTCCAAAGGTTAATGCTTGTAACTCTTGAAAGAGCATAAATTGATGTGATACAATTCATTTTAGGGAAAAACTTCCCATCTATGATGTTGTGACTAATTATCCTATTGGCAGTTCAGTTGCTATATAATCATTTCATCCATTATTATTAAGATGTCTTAACATAAGCTTTGGATTTTAGAAAGAATGAATATTTTCACCCTCAAAAAGGGACCTACCTAGATGATGATTATTTGACTGACAGAAAAGTTGAGCTGTTTTCAAAGTTTGAAAGAAGTCAAAATATATCCCATAAAAATGTGATGATGTTAAAGTGTTAAGCAATGTCATTACCATATGTCCTACTCACACACATACACGTATTCTTACATAAACACCCGTCAGAATTTAGTTTCCATTTGAAAAGCTCAAGATTTTGTGGAGTGACACAGAGCAAAATTGATTGCTCTCTAAATAATAGGCTAGAAGAAACAACTATCATATCTGAGCATTATGAACCTTACCTCATTCTGAAAAAGAGCTGAAGTAAAGTGAGAGAAATGGTCTGCTGGCTCCTAATTCATGAAGTGACAATGATGAATGAATGAAAGTTAGCTCCAGCTATAGCTGTTATGTTAGCTCCTGAATATTTCCTCCTGCTATAGGCACTGGGAAAAAAAAAAAAAAAATTCCTATTAGCAACAACAACAAAAAAGCCTTCTTTAAAGCTTTATCTAAACAGTATCCATCAAGGAGTCTGTTTGTTTTGCTGAAAGAGTTTCCTTCTTCATTACTAGTTACAAAAACATCCAAAGGCATATAATTCTTTTGGTCCACATTAGATATATTGGAAACATTTTAATTAGTCATTTCAGTTTTTCCAAAGTTAAGCAAGTTGAACATTCTGTGGATAGATAGGGAAAACATTTGTTAGTTCATCTCTGCACAAGGTCTTTTAAAAGGGAAAACATGCAAGACATGAGGCTAAATTTAAAGAGACAAAAAACAACAACAACAACAACAAAAACTAGTGATATTTGTCTGTTGCTTTATTTTTCTCAGGTCCAACATTAGCTCCAATTTTATATGAAAATAGTTTCTTAAAGTCACCAAACAAACCGGAAGTCCTTTCTCGATCTCTCCTCATCCATTTCCTTAAAGTTGAAATTAAACTATATATTTCCATGGCTATAAATCAATGTGCCCATAGCCACTCCACAAGATCTGCCATACCTGTGCAGTAGATAAGCATACAGAGAGAGAGGTGTAGGAACTGCAGAATATTTTTTCCTTTCTCTGAATTCAAATTATGCAAATAAAGGAATTAAAATACCTACTCCCCAAATTTATTATAAATATTAAATGCAATAATTTGAAGTATTTGATAAACCTTACTCACTTTTAAAAATCTAACTACATGTAAACTTCTAACTCACTTACGCTTTAACTTTCTCTTCTCCTGGAAATGAATTCATTTTGAACATATAATAATTCTGATAGAGTAATGCACTCCATAACGATGTTTCAGTCTATGCTGGACTGTGTATTTGATGATGGTTTCTTATGATTATATTGGAGCTGAAAAATTTCTATCATCTAGTGACATTGCAGCCATCACAGTCTTCTAGAGCAACACATAACTCCCATGTTTGTGGTAATGCTGGTGTAAATAAACCTGAGATACCAGTTATATGAAAGTATAGCACATATATAAAAACTGTGTACAGTATATAATACTTGGTAATAAATGGCTATGTTACTGCTTTATGTATTTACTTTAGTATACTTTTAAGCATTATTTTAGAGTGCACTCCTTCTAATTATAAAAAAAAAAAAGTTAACTGTAAACAGCTTCCAGCAGATCTTTCAGAAAGTATTCTAAAAGAAGGTATTGTTATCATAGGAGATAATAGCTCCATTCTTGTTATTGTTCCTGAAGACCTTCCAATGGGACAAGATATGGAGTTGGAAAACAGTGATATTGATGATCCTGACCCTGGGCCTAGGCTAATTTGCATGTTTGTGTCTTAGTTTTTTAATGAAAATGTATAAAAAGTTAAAAAAAAATAAATAGAAAAAAGCTTCTATAGTAAGGATATAAAGAAAGAAAATACTTTTGTACAGCCGTACAATGTGTCTGTGTTTTAGCTCAGTGTTATTATAAAAGTCAAAAATTAAAAAAAAATAAAAGTTAATAAACTAAAAAGTTATAGTAAGCTAAAGTTAATTTGTTATTGAAGAAAGAAAAAAATATCATTCTATAAATTGAGTGTAGCCTAAGTGAACAGTGTTTATAAAGCCTACAGTAGCGTACAATAACATCCTAGACCTTCATATTTATTCACCACTCACTCACTGACTCACCCAGAGCAACTTCCAGTCCTGCCAACTCTACTTATAGTAAGTGTCCTACACAGGTGTTCCAATTTTTAACTTTTATATTGTATTTTTTACTGTGGCTTTTCTATGTTTAGTTATGCTTAGATACACAAGTACTGTTGTGTTACAACTGCCTACAAAATTCAGTATAGTAACATGAGGCACAGGTTGGTAACCTAGGAACAAGAGGCTACGCCATCTAGGTTAGTGTAAGTACACTTGATGATGTTTGCACAATGACACATTTCTCAGACTGCATCTCTATAATTAAGCAATGGGATGCTTAATTCTAAATGGAATTATGCATATCTATTTTTTGGTAACCTCTTTTTTATCTACCTATTGATAACTTTTTCAATGCATCATGAGAGCAAGAGAGAGAAATAGAGAGAGAGGAGAGAGAGAGAGAAAGAATGAACCAACAAGGACAGCAAGGCCATTGAAAGCCTGAAGAAGGAAAGCTCTCAGCAGGAGTCACTGCTCAGAGTGTACAACATCAATGACAAGAGTTATACGTTCCTAATTTCCTTTGACAAGTGAACCTAGTAGACGGAGAATACCCAGGAGCAGCAGCAGATATGTTTCAAAAACTTCTGTCTGATGTCCATGGAGCTACAGATGCTGACCAACTCATGTGTCTAACTTCAGACTGTCCTTGGCATTCTACTGACCATCAGCAAAGAAGATGACAAATCTCCTGGGTATTATAGGTTTCTGAATATCAGTCCACTCAGTCAGTGGACTTAAACAGAGTTTACATTTGTACTGCACCATGGAGGTAGGTTTCTATAGGTATTTTGTCAGTTATATATACATTCACATTTTAGAAAAGTAATATTTCAAATAATAAATATATTACCTATAGAAGATGCAATATGCCTGCATACATACTACCAAGTTTAAGAAATAAAATATTTTATAATAAAATTGAGTCTTCCATATACACCTTTCAATTCCATTATTCTCTTCTCTAATCCCAAAAGAGATAGCCAATCTTCTTAGTTTTATTTTTTTAATTCCATTCTCTTCTTTTTCCATTTATGTTATGATGTGACAAATATACTCATAATGTTATATTAGTTGTTATGACATAGACATTCTTCTGGGACTTTCTTTTCTCACCTAATATTATGATTTATTCAAGTTGTCACATGAAATTTCTTTCTTTTTAATGGCAAAATAATATGTTTTTTAATTATACCATAATTTATTTACCCATCCATATTTACAGTCTATGGTTTAAAATTTTTCTATTATGTGTTAAGATAAAACTTTTTGTGTATGTGTCCTTGTACACTTGCATGTGTTTTCTCTAAAGTATTTGTCCCAGAGTGTAAATAGCTCAGTAATCAGTTACATGCATCATGATGAGAAACTCTGTGATTTTCAATACCATGGTCAATAAATAGTATGTGCTTTGCACATTTTCAAATTTTCTGAAATTTTTCTGTTCTTTCCTTAAACCTACTCCAAATATGTTTACCACCAAATAACTCCTCAAGTAAATCACTTGTACCTAGTACATTGCATATAACTAGTTATATGCATACTAATTTGTACAGTTCCAGGAAGATAGGAAAGCAATACTCATGTTATTAATTTTAGAAATAAATAAAATAATACTAGCAACTTCTCTTTTCAGTGGGCTCTCTATTCTTTTGTTCATTGACCACAAAATAATAGTGAAGACCAAATAATGAAGTATAATACTTTTTGGTAGTTTTAAATATGAGAACATTTTCTCATCATTATATAAATAAGTTTGATGCATAAAATATTGTTTGTTTACATATTCATTGAGAAATCTAATTCTAAGCCCCTGGCTTTTAAATGTTTCCTGTGACCTTTGTTGTATTGTGACAGTTGTAGCAGATATTTCACTCATCATGTACCATAATTGGCATTTCTGCCACAATTACTAAACCCAGCAACAATGTTAGCTCTAGGGAGCTGCCAAGATGAAATAAAACTTTTCAAATTTCATGTAATTAACAGAAATGTCTACACTTGGAAAAAAGTGGTATACTGTATCAAATTATCCTTTTAAACATTGGTAGTTAGATTTTTGAACTTGCTCTAATTTTAATATTTCAACAGCTGTACTAGGATTCTTATTTAAAAAGTATCCTCTTATTCTGTAAACCTTATCAGCACTTGTTCATTTAGCAAGATTGCATAAGTTATACCTATAAAGATACACAGAATGACATGTAAGAAAATATTATCATATTTTACATTAGAGTATATGAAGATGTGGTGAAGGATCAGTATAATCAAATTAAGTATTATTGGGTTAATATAGAAATTGCTTAGAGTCTAGTGTGGAAGGAACCGTTGATGACAAGACTGACTTTTTTCAAAACTGGGCTTGGATTACTGCCTATGATAAAATGGGCAAAAAGCTCATCATAACTGTCCAATTACGTGGAGGTTTCAGGCAGGTAGATTATACCTGATCTCCTAAACTCATATATCATTTCTATCTTCCTCAATTCCCAGAAAAATACAAGTTACTTGACAGTTCTGATTGCTATCTGAGGTAAGTTGCCTACAATTAGACTCAATGAAGGAAGATTGCTCAAAATTTAATAGATACAACCTGCTCAGTAAAAAAAACAGTTTCACTATTTGAAAATTCTTCAATTTTGTATAAGTTAAAACCTATAGAAGTTTGAAAGTTCACTAATATTTCAAAGTATTTGAAATGTGCATGAACTTTCTAGTTTAACTAAATATGTCTTCTTTGTTTAAAGAAACAGATTTTATAAAAAGCTTAAATGTTTGAGTCCACGTAAGTAAAATATAGAAAACTATTTTCTTCATTAAATAAAAAGACTTTATAAATATCTATGTAATCAGTGAGGAAATTTTATTTTTCTTTTTGCTCAAAATAGATGCATATAGTAGACATTTCTAAATTCAGAAGGTAGTTGAGATTTTCTTTTTATATATTTAGGTATCTATGTCTATCTATTGATTAATCCATAGACACAGATGTACTGTTAGATCAAAATATATGTGGACAAAGGGAATTGTTATTTATCTACTAAGAATTCTTTCTCTAGTTAATATTTTGATGAAATATTGACTAAAAAATTGATCAAAATTGATTGCTTGGTCTTATTTTCCTATATTGGTAACACATTCTTTGGGATTCAGCATATAAAGGAAATTGAATATAAAGTTACATACCACTGGAAAAAAAGTTGACAAAAACACTCAGTCCATTGTGTTTACAGTGTGAAGAATACCATTACAAAGAGGGTGTAATCTTTCCATAAACCAAATTACCATGGCAGACACTAAACATTCAAACCATTATGGTTAAGATGGCTATATTTTATTGGAAAAACAGTAAAGGAATCTGGAAGGCCAGTTTTCTCATTTATTTATATATTCCATTAAACATTAATCACCTACCAATTGTCAGGAACTGTTCATGCCCATCTTCCATGAAGATTAATGCAAATTAATTTGTCTAAATTTACTGTCATTTTTGACAATTTGAAAGGCACTGAGGGATAATAGAAAAGACTGAAACAATCCAATACAACATACTACAATATAATATGCCATAATATAACAGAATAATTTAAAAGAAAGTTTGAATTTCAGGGGAACAAAGAACTTGGGTGGGCAGAGGACATCAAGGGATGTAGGATCAAGTAGAATCAGCTTCGTTGATAGTCTGGGTGCAGAGAAGGTCCTGTAGAACCACCAGAAGAAATGTCAACATCTAAATTCATGTGCATCCAGGTATTCTTGCTCTGAGTAATGTGAACTACCCAATTTTCCATAAGGTTATATGAACTATGTATCCATCTGCTTGGGTCAATGCAAGTGGGGTGGGGAAGGTGGGGAGAGATGGAAAGAGAGAGAGGAAGGGAGGGAGGAAAAAGGAGAGAGGGAAAGAAAGAGAGGAAGGGAGAGAGAGTGGGAGAGAGGGAGAGAGAGAAAGAAAGAGTTGGTGAGGGGAAAGAAACTGTCAGTCACCTGAGAGTTCATCCCAGGCAAAGAACATAAGGTCATATCCAACACAAAAATAATTAAACTGTTGGAATTGGTGTTCCTGTGGAGGCTATTGCTAAAGAAGCTAGTATTGTTGGGGTTACATGGCTCCCACACATGTAAAAATAATTTTTCATCAGACATTTCAGTCCATTATTATAGTTTCATTACTATGACAGGTTTTACTATTGATCTAGTGGGCTACAGAGACAATGGCCACAAATATTTTACTTGGCTTTCTAAGTCCAAATGTTTTTCTTGAAATATGCTCTGCTATAAAGGGATACACATGTGCAACATAAACATTCAGCATACGAGTAGACTTTTGTATCTGCTTTCATAGGGAGAAACCTCATATGGGTGTGTTTTGGTAATTTGATGCCTGTTCACCCATCAGCGTTATCAAGCAGGTAAGCTATTTGTTTTGACATACACATCTGCATAAAGGGTCTTTCTAAAGATATATCTCAGTCTGTCTTGGGTCAAATGTTCATTAGATAAGAATATTATGTGATATTCAATGAAAGAATTCAATGTTTGCTATTGGTTAATTGTTGGAAGGATGGCTGCAGCATTCCACTGTTTTGCCCATCTTAGACACGGATTGTTGTGAGACTGTCTCTGCTTTTGATCAGTGTTTAGCTACATGTTTATGAAAGTGGCTAAGGTCTTAGAGCTCAGATTTGTCTCTTAATTAAAGACATCTTTTTATTTTAATAGAGTGGAAACTTTAGGGGTTTGTCCTAAACTATGCAATTTTAATCCAAAAAGACTTACTTAAGAGTGAGACAGTTAAGCTGGAAAAAAATTATGATTTTTTTTTCTTTTTTTAAGGAGATACTAGGTCTCCATTAGAATCATGTGACAGTCCAGTTAGTAGCTATTTAGCAAAGTTAGGATGCCACAAACTCAAAGGCTGGACAAAAACCAATTGAGTCTTATTGTCAAATGTGTTAGTCAACTCTAACGTTGGCAACAAATATCTGTAATTCCATAGAGACTAAAGAAGAGCTTAATTTACTGTTGCCTTGACTATTTATTAAGACTTCTTGATCTAAAAGTTCCATTCAATTTAGACATATATCTGGTTATTTGTTATCAAGGCTGTAGTAAACTCCCAGTCGTAGAATACACTGTCTTCAATTTTTAAAGAGGCCATTTGGTCTTGGACCACTTTGTTTGTAGTTTGTTCTGAGGGTCAGCATTTTATCTTCAGTAGAACGCCCATACTCCCACCAATAGTTCATACTGTACAAGGATTGGCTCAATCCACTGATGACAGTTGTTTGCATGCTAAGTCAAATTAAGGGAATCAAGTTTTTGCTTTATTTTCTGAAGGGCTATAAGAAATAAAGCATTGGAAATATCCAAAATTAAATATCAATTGCAGTAGTGACAGCATACTCACAGGTCACAAGTGTCAGTACTAGTCAAGCCTCTATAGTCTACAGAATGTGCCAAGAACCACTGGCCTTCAAGAACCAGGCAATTATTACACTTGGAGACCATATTAAATAGCAATGTTTCTTTAATAAATCTTTTGTGAGATAATCAAGATCTTTTTCTTCTACTATCTGTGGTATGTTGTTTCAATTGTATAATTTTGGCAGGCTTTATGGATATAGAATATTCCTGGCTGTGGATAAGACTGACTTTTGCAGAAGCCAAAGATATGGGTAGCAATGCATGTATTCAGTCAACATATCCAGATGGATAACCTGGAAGGTTTATCTTCTCTCTTCTGGTGGCTTAACAGAGACCTGGCTCAGCAAGGCTAAGTTAGTTCAACAGAGAATAGCTTAGTACCAATTAGTGGGCTCCCAAGTCTTCCCAATTTTAACAAGGTCATTTCTTTGACTAGGCAGCTTCCACTGCTACATAGTTAGTTACATGGGTAGTCTCTGCTCTCCAACACTAAATATATAGAGAGCATATGTGGATGGAATGCCCATCTACTGAAAGGTCTATGACCTTTATAGACCATCTGTTCTCAGCCTAAACCATAGGATAATGAGAGTTTGGAAGATTAGGTATGCCTCCTAGGATGATTTTTCCCAGTAACTCCTATATTTTATATTTGTACCACTTGGTACTAGTGGTAAGTGTCTATGAACCTTTTACATGAGAGTATCGCAAGGTCTTGATAACCTGAACACCATCTAAGTCAGGTAAATACTGGAAAACTTCTCTCAGTATGGGAATGACTGATACCATCTTTTTCCTTCAGAAGTAAAATCCATTTATTTAGTATTTTTCTCTAGTATTTCACTACATGGATCAGCCGCTTTAAAATAAAGAGTCCACATATTAAGGCCTGTGAAGAGCTCAAATTTGAATAATTCCATAGATTCTATCCTCTTATTCACTGTCAGTCTCCCTATTTGTTTTTTGAGTTGTCTAGAGTAGCATGTCTCTAAATTCTTGGTGGGAACTAATTTAGCATGTTATAAAAGAAACATTTGGAATGAATAAAGCCTTGATCTATAGCTAATATTTATAAATCTATAGCTAACATACACTGAGAACTTTTTTGCAGGTTGTTGTATTAAACCCATTATAAGGAATAATTCAATGTCACCCAACAGGTTTATGAGAAATAATAAATAAATTATATGCCTATAGTACACAAAAATTGAGATGTATATATTTAAAAAGTTTAATATAAGAATGTCACCTATGATGATAAAAATAAAAATATTGATATATATGTATCTAACCTTTGATTGAGGAAGCCCTTTCTAAATATAAGAATAAAAAAAAATACATATTAAAAGAACAATAGATTGGGACACAAAAATACTAAAAATTCTATATATAAAAATAATGTAAACAAGGTAAATGTTAAACAGGAAAAACAATTGTTATGCATATGACAAAGAATTTATATGCTTAGCATAAAGAGCTCTAATATTTTGATAAGAAAATGAAGAATATCCTAACAGAATATTCAAAATATTGAATGCCCAATTCATAAAAGGAAAAAGCAATAAATGTATTGTTAATGACAACAAGAAAAAATATCAAATACTTTTTGAGGGCATCCTTTGAGCCCGACAACATACTCGGCGTTTTGCAAATCTCATTGCATTTAATCCTCACCAAATCTTTTTAGGAATTAGATAGAGTCATATCAGTGTTATAGATGAGGTAACTGAAGCAGAGAAAGGTGAAATAATTTGACAAGAGGTCTATGCAACTGGTAAAGATTGTATTCCATAGTAATAAAAAAAGAAAAACTAATTTGACTTGTGCATTGGCAAATTAAATTACTATGTTTTGTTCAGAGTGAAGGGAAGTCTATATTTTCAGATACTGGTGCTGGAGGTGTAAACTCTAAAGCATTCTCACGGGCAGTATGATCAAAGGACTTTATCAACATTGATATTTTGTTACAATAATCCAACTTTTAGGTTATCATCTTGAAAAAAACTATAACTACAAGATATATATGTATTGAAATATAGCTCTATCAGTAATAGTTTAAAATTAAAAATATTTTGGGATTCTTGCAATAAGTAATCATTTAAATTAACATGGTGTTGCATTAAAGGAGGGTTTCAATAATTATGTGTGGAAATGATTGCAATAAGTAGTATATATGTATTTTTATATGTACTTGTATGTGTTCACATATATATTTATATAATATATGACATTATATATTAATAAAAATTATATACCCATAAACATAGTGTAAATATGATAGATATGCATATACAGTTCATTCCCACTTTTGTTTTTAAAATGTAATCACATAAAAATATATATAAAGGAAAAAAACTAAAATATTTATAAGGTTTTCAACATTGTGAGTATGGATTTATTAAAGATATTTCCATGTTTTTAATTTTTTTAATTAATGATTAATATTATACTTGGAAATATGAAATGACCATAACAGCTTTAACCTCTTGCCTTGATTAGGAAGCTGATATAAATTTGATAATTAAATTTGCTAGAGCACAGGTATCTCTCAAAATTCAATCAATCTACAATAGCCTTTCAGAGATTTTTTACTGTGTGATGTTAGTGGTGCCAATTAGTAGCATCCTTGCATCCTAACACTGTAACTCTGTAGTGCCCTTCCACTCTAACTAGGGGCTCATGCATGTGACTTGTTTTGGCCAACCAGATATTATTAGCAAGCATAACACAGCGGAGTCTTGGAAAGTGCATGTGTGTGTCTTCTTGCTCCCCCTGGCGTGACTGGGCTTGCTTTCTCTTGAATTTCTGCCACATTTATGAGAATATGACAAGAATGCTGTAGGAATGTGAGGAAAACATGAAAGAGAGCCCAGCTGTCCCAGCTGAGGACATTCTAGAGCAGCCAGCCATAGCCAGCTGCCAACTAACCTCAAATGCATGAACAAGCCCAGCTGAATTCTAACAAAAATGGCCCAAATCATCAAAACTACTCTTCCAATCCATAGTCCCATGAAAAATAATAGAACATTTTTTTAAAAATTCTCTGTGTCTGGGTGGTTTGTTATGCAGCATCATGTTAGCAGTAGATAATTTATCTTCCTTTATGAAAGGTTTGGGTTCTTCAATATAGTAGGGACAGCTGATATATTGGATTCTTTTGTTATAGGAAGCAAACAGCAAAACTGAAGATCTAGGATACTAAAGTTAAATAAATGGAAATATTTACATCTAGAAGACATGCAGATACATCAGCATGTATTCAAAGAGTGCGACCTTCTTAAATTTTCAAATAACTATACATTTTTCATGTTTTTAATTTCCAAGACAGTTTACATAGCTTATTAGATATGTGTAATGTTCAGAAGTAATGTAAATACATTATCTATTATTTAAATTTTTGATGTTACCTGAATTGTTTTAGCCTTTGATATAATATATTTTATAATGTTATATTAGAATTTATATTTTTTGTGTTTAAGGTAGATATTTGGCTCAAAGAAAATTATATGTATCCTTCACAAATTTATGTTAACACAAAATTGTTGGATAACTCTAATTTCTTTTAAGATAAAATTCTGTGAAATCACTTTAGTCATTACTAAAACACAATATCATGGTGAAAAAAATCAAGATAATACTTAACATGAGAAGATACAATAAAAAAAAAACTTTAACAACAACACATAAGTTAAACACTTTTAATTTATGTCTATACATTTCCAGTCTTGCTCTGTCTGATAACTAAAGTACACAGACTTGAGTTAATAATATAACTTGTGATTTTTGAAGTAGTGTTGAAACTGTATTTCAAATCACTGACCTGTATCCATAGCAATAGGAATAGCACTGCTGATCAAAATTATCGAAACATACACCACCAGGAGATATTTAATCCAACCTAACTCTTTTATGTTTGATGTAATTTGCCTTAAGTCACACTTCTGGGTTTTGGCAGAGCTTGGAATAGTACTCTCATCTCTTGGCTACTTATTTAGTGACCCTTACATTAATCTCTGCTTAGTGATATATTATTTACATGTAAGAGCTAAATCTAAGGCAATTAAACAAAATTATAAATCTCTCCTCAACAATGAGTTATAGCCACATCTATATGTTAATGGATCACAAGTCAAACAACTAAATAAATTGCATATGTGGACAGGTATAATTGGTGTGTATATCTGTGCTCGTTTTATAATGATCTGTTTAAAAACCATTTTTTTCCAAAATGACCACTACCCACTAGGAGGGGCAGTCTCTTTATGTCATCTAACTGGTAAAAATGGCATTTCTCTAAAAAGGATACTTCCCTATTCCTCCCTTAGTTGTTTGTTTACAACAAACGCTTGAATCTATTGGCCCAACATCATCTCTTACAGAGAGCATGTTCAATCCATTGAATTCTTTATATTCTGGATGGTGATTCATATACTATAGAGTAGGTGTGTTCAGATGATAGTTAAATGAATATTTGAATGAACTGATGAATAAACGACTACAACACAGAATGGCTACTGGGTACCCTAGTAGTATAAAATTGATCTACAGGACCAAGTGTTATGATTGCTCAAAGACAGTTATTTTCAAAGATATAATTAGGACATTAAATTTACTTTTAATAAGATTTGTGGAGTTGACGAATTCCTGGTGTGTTCCTGTTAGGAAGAAAGATACTGCTGTTTCACCTTTTATTATTGTCTGAGAGCACACTGAATTCTCTCTCTGCCAACTCCCCCTCTATTGATCTCTCTGCTGCTTTTCCTCAGAGCTTAAAGAGCATCTTAATTACTCACAGCTGCTAATTCACTTTCTAATTTCGTTTGAAAGCCAGTTTTCTAAGACTACAAAGGGCAAATGGAATTATCAATAGAATTGTGCATTTGATGAAATTTTGCATTTAATTTTTTTTCTTAAATTATGTAATAAATGGTTATGCAGTACTGACTATGTGCCAGCCCCTGTTCAAGTGCTTAAAAATTATTAATTAACTACTCAAAACAGCCATATAAAGGAGGTACAGACTTTATCCTAATTTTACTGATGTGAATATTGAGGCACAGAGAAATTAAATAATTTGCTGAAGATCATACAACTAATAAATAGCAGAGCCTGGAGAAATGCAGACTGTCTTTTTCTGGAAACCGAGCTCTTACTGCTGTTCTCTGTGACCTCCGAAATCTTACTCATTTAACTTCTCTTTTGGTATATTTCTCTAGAGTATTACTTTGCATTGTACTGCAACAGATTCAAAATTTAAGATTGTTTTACAAAATTGTTTGGCCCGGCCAGGCCCGGTGGCTCACCCCTGTAATCTTAGCACTCTGGGAGGCCGAGGCGGGTGGATCGCTCGAGGTCAGGAGTTGGAGACCAGCCTGAGCAAGAGTGAGACTCTGTCTCTACTAAAAAAAAATAGAAATTATCTGGCCAACTAAAATATATATATATATATATATATATATATACACACACAAAAAATTAGCCGGGCATGGTGGCGCATGCCTGTAGTCCCAGCTACTCAGGAGGCTGAGGCAGAAGGATCACTTAAGCCCAGGAGTTTGAGGTTGCTGTGAGCTAGGCTGACACCAGGGCACCCACTCTAGCCTGGGCAACAAAGCGAAATTCTGTCTCAAAAAAAAAAAAAAAAAAAAAAAAAACAACAACAACAACAACAAAATTGTTTGGCCAAATAAATATTTTTATTTGGTGCCAAGTTTGCAATGGATATATAATGCACATGTTTGAAGTTTTCTGTTATTGCTGTTTATTGAATGAGCATTTGTATAATTCACTCCAGATTTTATTTTTTTCTCCAGTTATTATGTTGCAACTTATTAATTAGTTATGTTAGGACATTTGTAGAGGTTCAAAGGTTAATAAAAAGTAACAGCTGTTTGAGCTATTAGAAACTGATACTGGTATCCCGGTGCAGATTATTAGTTGCATTGGTTGCAAGAAACAGACAAAAAAAAAAAAAAAAAAAATCTTCCCTGAACTTTGACCTCTATAGGTAAAAACTCTGAGAGTGTTGTTGTCACCATCTTAGAACAAGCCCATTCTGAAGACGACACTGCCTCTGATATCCACTAATGTTTCTGCACAACAAAAGGTGAATAGAAACTTACTCATCACTCTTGAAAAGTTGTATCTTTTTAAAATAATCTTACATTTGTAGGAAGAGAGAAGCAAAGACAAAGAGAGGTGAGAGAAAGAGCATATATATCCTTCCATATTTATAAAGCAACTGTGGTAAGATGAAAACTATATACTGATAAAACATCTCACTTTGTTTTTATAGAGTATCTGTTTTAGGAATAGAATTAAAGTTACTAAGAAAAGAAGCTTTCTGTTGCTTAAATAATCCACACTTTTATGGTGGATATACTGCTCTAGGGACTATGGTAATAGAGACAATAAGTTCTATAAGAGGTTGCTAGAAGTTACAATTGTATTGAAGGTAAGTGATGCCAAGAATATCATAAATATGTTAAGAACAGTGCAATGTTCTTGATTTATACTTACATAGACTATTTCAAATATATTCAAATGTACTTCACTGAATTTAATGTTGGTTTGGGAAAGATTGGGAAAATGTAGCAGCAGGTATATTGAACCTCCAACCAATTTTGGAATTTTAAATGCCTATAAACTTTTACTGATAGGAAGTTTTCAGTCTCTTTAGGTTTAGCTAGTTAAAAATTTCTATTTGTTAGCATAGAAAAGAAAGAGTGGACAGAAATATAGGAATTAAAGAAAATAATCTTGGAAACAGAAGACTTTGCATTTTCTGGTATGGTAATTCATTAATTTTTAATAAAATATACATATGATTTTGGATCTTGATCATATAAATACAATTTACATTAATTACTTTCATTTAAAAAACAATTTTACCTAATTTTTGCTCAAAACGTGTGTCAGTACCCTATTACTAAATCTTGATGCTTTGTTGTTAGGTGGAGAAAAGATACTTTTACATTACTGAGTTGTTACTCAGGGCTATAAGTTAAATAGCTTATCAGACTTAGGTTTGAAATCAATTGCAATTGTATCTGTGATATATAGTTGCATTGTATCCCATAAATAGTTTCATGAATTTTTCATTGGCAACTTTGGCATAACATATAGAAAGAGCTCAAACTACTGCAAGACAATGGTAATTTACAACTAAAAATATCTTTTAAAAAATAAAACAAACTACATTTTCTTCACATAGTCATTAGGACTTTCTGCAACTAAGCAATATAATATTAAATGCAGAAAGAGAAACTCAATATAATATGATTAGCTATAGTGTAGGGATGTATTATTTGGTGATTCCACCATTGACTTACCAGACATGGGTGTTACTTAGTGATGTGACCACAGACTATTTTTATTAGGAGAACTCAGCGATGAATAGTCTTCAGTGGACCTCAGTAGAAAAGATTAAAATGAAGTATATTTAACTTATTACAAGTGACACTTTGAAATTTTATCAAATTTTATGCTAATATAAAATTCTTTCTAAACATGACAGAAATTCCTAAACTATCAAATTCTTCTTCCACCAAATTTAATTACAGAAATTCTAGCTGCTTTCATTGAAAGCAAGCTTAATCCTTACAGATTAGTATTTCCTCGTCGAGTTACTTGAAGTAGTTTGAAAGAATAGATTTGGAAAGGAAGTTTAAAACAGCTGTATTCAGATCTTATAGTTTTTCCTACTGCTTCTAAAACAAATTAACATGAATTCAGTGGCTTAAAACAACACAAATTTATTATTTCATTCTCTAGAAGTCAGAACTCTAAAATCAGGCTCACTGGGCTAAAGTCAAGGTATAGGTAAGATTGATTCACTCTGGAGGTTTGGAAGGGAGAATCCATTTTCTTGTCTTTTTCTGCTTCTAGATGCTGCCTAATATAAGTTTTCTCTACCATGCTCCTCACTTCATTCTGCTCTCCTAACAGATTTTAATGTTCATATTTCTGCCAATAATCTGTTTATGACAATTAGTTTTTTTTGCTCAGCAGCTCAAAACCCTTCAGCTACTACTCGTTATTTAATTTCAAAATCACTTTCACATTTTTAAGGTATTTGTTACAGCAGTACTCAATTACCAGATGCCAAAATGTGTACTAGGTTTTTATTGCTGCTATAACAAATTATCACAAACTTAGTGGTTTATAACAACATTAATTTATTCTTTTGTGGTTCTGGAGGTCGGAAGAGTAAAATCAAAGTGTCAGCAGGGATTCATTCTTTCTGGAGACTTCAGGGTACAAGCTGTTGCCTTGCTTTTTTTCAACATCCACAGGTGGGCTGCATTGCATAGATTATGACCTTTTCCTTGTACGAGTCCAACTTGCTTCCAATATCACATCTCCTACTACTGACACTAAAGTTCTTGGCTTCCTCTTATAAGAATGTTTGTGATCGCATTGAGATGACTTGAATAATCTGGAATAATCAGGAACATCTCAGGAGCTGTAATTTACTCACATCTGCAAAGTCCCTTTGGTAGTAACATATTCACAGGTGACAGGTATTCAGACATGAGCCTTTTAGGGGCACCATTATTTGTTCTACCACAGATCTCATGTGCAAAATATTTTCTCAAATTTAGATAAATAAGGCTCTATAATTAGATAGAAGGCTTTCTGGAACTAGCTAAACAATCTTGACAGGTTTGGTTAACGGAAACTGGTAAGTGTTAAAATATGAAAGACTCTTAAACTACATAATAAGGTGTTGGCATGATGTGTGAGCTGAAAGTAAACAATTTAGGATGTAGAACAGATGAACTGCTTGAAGTGAGTTAGCAAGGTGAACAGGAATGACTAGACATTTTTATAATTAATATGAATAAAATAGGGCCTCAACAATGTGCTGAATGTAAAATTGAGATAATAATACCTACATATGAAATTTTAATAAAATGAAGAAGTATTTTTTTAAAAAGATATCAGGCACAAAGAAGTAGCATTCAATTAATTATAGTTAAAATTAGTAATCATTCTACATGTTCTGTATCAAAGATTTTATTGTTTTTATTCCCATATAACCCTACTTTTTAAAAAGGAGATATTAGAATTATCAGTTTATCACCACTTGATTTCAGATTTATGATCTAAATTGAAGTCAAACTAGTTTCATATTTTTTATAAAAACTGATATTGGAATATACTAGTTATAATGCTTTGAGTAAAGAATTCTTATATGTGAATTATTTTAATATTAAAAGCTAAATTATAAAATTTTATAGATTTTACTTTTTTGTAGGGAGAATTTTGTCATTTTGTCTCATCAGAAATATATTAGACAGAAAGAAACGTAGTAAAAGTGCAAATGCTTTATAGCAAATCAATAAATGTGATACATCATATCAACAGAATGAAGGACAAAAACTATATGATTGTTTCAATTGATGCCAAAAATGCATTCAATAAAATTCAACATCACCTCATGGTAAAAACCTGAGTATAGAAGAAACATACTCAACATGATAAAAGCCATGTGTGATAGACCCACAGCTAGGATTATACTGAATGGGGAAAAACTGAAGGTCTTTCCTCTAAGATCTAAAACAAGACAAGGATATCAGCTTTCACCACAATTATACCACGTAGTACTAGATACCTTGCTAGAGCAATTAGACAAGAGAAAGAAATAATAAAAGGCATTCAAAATAGAAAGGAAGAAGTCAAATTATCCTTGCTTGCAGAAGACATAATCTTATGTTTAGAAAAATCTACACACTTTGCCAGAAAACTATTAGAACTAATAAACAAATTCAGTAAAGTTGCAGGATACAAAACCAACATACAAAAATCAATAACTTTTCTATTAATATATACCAATAGTGAACAGAGTGAAAAAGAAACCAAGAATTAATCCCATTTACAATAACTACAAATAAAATAAAATACATAGGAATAAACTTAACCAAAAAAGTAAAAGATTTCTACAATAAAAACTATGTAAAGTATTTATGAAAGAAATTAAGGAAGACATTAAAAAATGAAAAGATATCTCATATTCATGGGTTAGAAGATTGAATATTATTAAAATGTTCATATTACTCAAAGCAATGTACAAATTCAATTGCAATCCCTACTAAAATACCAATGATATTCTTCACAGAAACAGAAAAAAATAATTCTGAAATTTAGATAGAATCACAAAAGATCCATAATAGCCAAAGGCATCTTGTTCAAAAATAACAAAACTGTAGGAATCACATTATCTTACTTCAAATTATACTATAAAGCTATAGTAACCCAAACAGTGTGGCACTAGCATAAAAACAGACACATAGACCAATGGAACAAAATAGAGAAATAAATCCACACCTCTACAATGAACTCACTTTTGGTAAAGGTTCCAAGAACATACATTGGGGAAAGGATAGTCTCTTCAAGAATGGTGCTGGGAAAATTGGATATCCATATAGAAGAATGAAACTAGATCCATATATCTTTCTATATATAAAAATCAAATCAAAATGGATTAAAGACTTAAATCTAAGACCTGAAACTATAAAATTGTAAAAGAAATCACTGGGGAACACTCCAAGACATTGGTATGTGCGAAGAATTCTTGAGTAACACCTTGAAAACACAGGCAACCAAACAAAAATGGACAAATAAGAATCACATCAAGCCAAAAACCATCTGCAAAGAATGCAATCAACAAAGTGAAGAGACAAGCCACAGAATGGGAGAAAATACTTTCAAACTGCCTATCTGACAAGGGATTAATAACCACAATATATAAGGATCTCGAACAACTCAATAAGAAAAGCACAAATAATCCAACTAAAAAATAGGCAAAAGATCTGAGTAGACATTTCTCAAGAGAAGACATACAAAAAGCCAACATGTATATAAAAAATGCTCAACATCATCACTAACCAGAGAATTACAAATCAAAACTACAGTGAGATATTATCTCACTCCAGTTAAAAGAAAATGTGATAGATATTCACAATGGAATATCATTCAGCCATAAAAAGGATGAAATTCTGTCATTACAGTAATATAAATGAAACTGGAGGACATTTAGTTAAGTGAAATAAGCCAGGCACAGGTCAAAGCAACTTCTCCCCTCAATTTTTTTTTTTTTTTTTTTTTAAGATTTTCTTGTTTCAACTCACAAGATCATACCTGCACACAATTTACAACATAAGAGATAATGTTGATGGAGTCTTTGGGAGAAATGGATAACATCAGCACGCAATTGCAGCTGCTGTCCTTTGCTTTGAGAGTTTATTTCATACCTGATTTATGTAAGTTTTAGTCATTTGGTCCTTCCAACCAACCCCACAATGAAAAGTTTGAGGAAAACAAAACTGGGTTAAGTGATAATTCTGATACTTATAAGCTGCGTATACTTTGAGGTATTGAATCCTATAAATCTCAATTTCTTCTGACTAGAGATTTTGTGGGGATAAAATATCATAATTTAAATACAATTCCATGAATTGCACCCAATCAGCAAAACCTGTTAACTTTTTAAAGTATCCAGGGCAGTTTCTAACATATAATATTCACAGACAGTATTTGTTTTTTCTCTGCATTTCTCCTGAAATGATTGGCAATGATATGCTGTCCTATAATTCAGAGACTATGTCTTGAATTTCTTCATATTAGAAATATAATAGAGGGAAATCTTCCCATAATAGCTTTCTGCTTGTCCTTTTATACTAACCACTGTATTTCTAATTCTCAAAAGCTGTCTTTTAGCTGAGACTAGGAGGATTAGGAAGTAAGTAATTTCATCTTATTTGCATTGTCCTTTCATTTCCTCACCTAAATTTTGGAGAATATTATGTGATTATATATTTTCCTCTCATTTCATTTTAAGTTCACTTCCTACAAGCCATTCTGCACCTTTTCTTTGACCTATACTTTAAGAGTACTGTGTGAGACTCTGCAGTCTTTGAAGAATATCATTTAAGGGATAGAATGCAATTGGTCAAGGTAAAAAAGGAAAACCAAGAAAATATCTGTGTTTCTTCTGTTAGGTAGATAGTGAGGGATTCCAGAACTCCTAAGGATGAAAGTGGGTGCCATTGTGGCCCACCCCCGACAATGGGCTCTCAGAGAGGCTCATGAGAGATCTACATGAATAGTAAGACCCAATTTACATAACTTCCAACTGTCCAATCAAAGTGGTTCTATAGTGACATCTGAGCCATGAGGGAGGTCCCAGTTCAGACATTATACAAGATCCAGATCATAACCAAGACTTTTTTTTTTGCTCTTTCATTTTTGCTAGGAGAAGGGGTCCAGTCATCATCTGTGACATATGTATCTCAATGGGTAAATCTATATCTCTCTTTTGCTCAATAATCCTATCTTTCTCTCCTCAATAAACCTCATTTTCTTGCTTGCCTTACTTGGTGTGTCTGTTCATTGTTCAGCCATGAGTGCACCAACAACCAACATTTCAGACTGTAGTCCAGCATATTTGGTGCCGTGACTCGGATGTTTCTGTCTAGGCAAGCCAGCTCACATTTCTCCATGATAACTCTCTTGCTTTGGGTCTTCGTGCCTTGCAACCAGCACTTGAGAGAGTGCTAGTGCTTGCTTTCATTTTTCCACCCTCGCCATTTCTCAGACTGCACAGTTGAATTCTTGGCTAAATCTGGGTGTGTGATAAGGAGTTTGGGAACATGGCCTCATGGTCAGGGAGAAGTCTTTTGTTTCACTTTAGGGAAGAGGGCTCTGCATTGTGACTCTTGTGCTTCTGGGCTTCACGTTTGTTTTGTTAATGTACTTTTTTTCTCCATCTGATAGGGTGCTTGCAGCCCCTTCCTGTGTTAAGGCTAAATAATGTTTCCTCCCCTGGTTTTGTTGGCACTGAGTCATCCAGTGCCTGGCTCACTCACTTGGAGTGAACGTATATGCTTGGTAATATGGAAAACAGGACTCAGTCACTGCCTAATTTATTAGAGTCCTTTTAGGACCCGAGGGTTTATACAGCCCGTGGACATGCCTGTAATGAACAGATCTGGGTTATCTGCGTCTATCCCCACCATGTCTCTTCCATATGAAGCAAAGTTAAATATCTACGCCTCTGGTTTTATCGGGTCCTTCTTCTTCACCCTCAAGCTGTTTCTTTCACTCTGTCCCAGGAAATGCCTTCCTTATCTTGGCTGGCCACCCATTCATTGGTGCTTTTACAAATGAACTAGGTCATTATACCAACAGATATCCTTGTACTGGCACTTAACAATGAGAGGCTCTTAGGTTTGAGAGGTTGTACACAATCCCTCTTTCTACAAATTAGAAAAGAGACATCTGGACCAGTACTTTGGCCATATGGCCCAGGCTGTTGCCTGGGGATGCCCAGCTCTAAGAAACCCCAGTGGATATAGCCTCTCGCCTTTCCTTCCTTTGTTCCTTGGCCACAGGGCCCAGGTTATTACCTGGGGAAACCCAGCTCTAACATACTCCAGTTGCTCTCACTTTCCTTTCCCCGACTTTTCCCCCTCAAACTGGGACTAGTTTTATCCAGACACTTTGAAGAAAAAACATTTAATCTTCTTCTGCACAACCACCTGGCCATAGTACAAGCTACATAGGGGAGAGCAATGGCCACCTCATGGAACTCTAAATCACCCCACCATCTTATAATTGAACATCTTTTGAAAAAGGGAAAGAAAATGGGCCAAAATACCATATATAGAAGCTTTTGTTTCTTTATGGGAAAATCCTTAGAGGTGCAAGACATGTACAGAGCCAAGTAAGACCATGGTGTTGAGAGATCCTCCTCAGGTTCCCACCTGTTCTGAGCTTCCCCCATACCTGGGGAGGCCTAAAGGGGGCCCTAAAAAGGGGGAGGTAGTGCTCTCTGTACCTCCACCAGGGGAAAAGGCAACTCCATTCCTACCCTTGATGGAAGCAGCAGGACAGCTTGAACCAACCCTGGGCCATAATCTCTTTAGTTTAGTAGTTAAAACAAATAAAACAGGTTCTGATAAGCTACACCAATCAACCTGGTAAGTATGTAGATATAGTCCACCATTTGTGTCTAGCCTATGACTTGGTTTGGAAAAATGTACATGTTATCCTAAGCCAGACTTTAAATGATTTCAAGAAATCCAGAGTCTTTAAAGAGACACAAAATTTGCCACTGGATTACACCTTTCAGATCTTAGATTCCAGTGAGTGAAACAGCAGTGTCCATGAATGACCCAGGGTGGAATAATAATTCCTCAGAAGAGAGGTGGGAGAGAGAACATTGTCTAGTATGCATCCAGGCTGGCCTCAAGGCCACCAGGCAAAAGGCAATCAATTATTTCAAGGTCTCTGCCATAACCCAGAGGCCTGAGGAAAACCCAATAGCCTTCTGGACATCATACCTCATTTTGGCCTTCTCTAGTCCTTACAAAGTAACAACAGTCCTGCCTTTGTTTCAGAGGTCCCAGGGATATTCACTTGGATCCATCATTCTTGGTGAAACTGTGGAAGGACCCAAATGAAATGCATCCAGCTTCTGAGGACAAGGATTCCAACACCGGAGAAAAATATTCATGTACCCCTTTGGAGGATCTCCAGTACCTGTTCAAGAGGACTCCTCCTGCTGTGGCTCCTTCAGATAAATAGCACAAACTGGTTATCCATGGGCAA
Organism: Varecia variegata; assembly: GCA_028533085.1. Lineage (NCBI taxonomy): Eukaryota > Metazoa > Chordata > Mammalia > Primates > Lemuridae > Varecia > Varecia variegata. The sequence continues at coordinate 32,961,460 of CM052445.1, forward strand.
GACACCTTTTGCCCTGGCAAACCAAACCACAGCTTTCTGCCTTTATGGGAACAGCAGCTGCTGCTGGACTAGTCACAGGAGGCACATCCTTGGGCCTATGGCAGTCTTTGGCTGTGGACAAAGCATGAGCCCTGGTAAAAACTAGCCATTCACTTGCCCTCTTACAGGAACAGTTAGATTAGCTGGTGGGGGCCACCTTACAAAAGAGGCAGGCCCTGGATCTTCTAACTGCAGCAGAATGCGGCACCTGCTTGTTCTTAGAAGAACAGTGCTGGTTCTATGTTAAAAAGTCAGGACAGGTTCAGGACAACATCAATGCCATCCTACCATCTGCCTCCAATCTCTAGACATAAGGCGAGAACTTCAGGCCCTGGAGGACATCCTTGGTAAGTTCCTTGGTCACCCCATTACTTTGCATCCTGGGAATTCTTATATTGGAACCAATCCTCATAAATTTTCTAATTAAATTTATTTTATCACATCTAGAGGCCATCAAGCTGCAAATGGTCCTATGTTTTCTGCCAGTCCCAGCACCTACCTTCTCCTCACACCTACAACTACAACAATCTACCGAAAACATATACTGAAGTCTCCTGGAGAGAACCTATAAGAAGCCATCCTAATAGGGATCATAGCTCCCACTCAGCAGAAAGCAGCCAGTTGAGTCAATGGCCCTACTCAATGATTTGGACCTTTACAATAGAGAGTGGGTTAATGTTAGTTAGATAGCTGGGGATTCCAGGTCTTCTAGGAACAAAAGTGGGTGCTGTGGTGGTTCTTCCCTTCAAATGGACTTTCAGAACACATTCATCCACTATTACAGAGATCTGCATGCATAGTAAGACTCAGGTCATGTAACTCCCAATTGTTCAATCAAAGTGATTCCATCATGATGTCTGAGCCATGAGGGAGGTCCCAATCCAGACACTATAAGACAAGACCCAGACCATAACCAAGCCCCCTTTTTTTTTGCTCTCTCTTTTTTGCTATGACAAGGGATCCCATTGTCATCTGTGGTGTGTATATCTCACCTGTAAATCTATATCTTGCTTTTGCACCATAATCCTTTCTATCCTCAATAAACCTCATTTTCTTGCTTGACTTTGGTGTGTCTGGTCATTCTTTGGCCATGAGTGCACTAAGAAACAACATTTCAGACTGTGGTCTAGCGGTTCTTATCTATTCCTAATTTATGTGGTAAACTTTGATAACCAATTTAGCCCTACTTTGATATCTTTAAATGTTGTCATAAAAATATCTGTTTCACAGGGTTTATTATAAACAAGGTTTAAAAGACAATAAAATTATTGAATCTTGCTGTGGATGCAACAAATCAAGTATTTTGAGGAAATATTTATTTTAATATTATTTTTCAATCATAACTTTTTCATGAGTATTAAATAACAGTTAATTTGATATGGTTTGGATGTTTGGTCCCTCCAAACTCATGCTGAAATTTGATTTCCAGTGTTGAATGTGGGGCCTGATGGGAGGTGTTTGCATCATGAGGACACAACCTACATGAATGGGTTGGTGCTCTCCAGTGCCAATGAATGAGTTCTCATTTTATTAGTTCACACAAGAGCTGGTTGTTTAAAGGACCCTTGTACCACGTCCTCCTTCTCTTGCTCCTGATCTTACCATGTGACAGACTTGCTCCCCCTTAATCTTCCACCTTGATTGGAAGCTCCCTGAAACCTTCACCAAAACCAGATGTTGGTCCTATCCTTCTTGAACAGCCTGCAGCACCATGAGCCAAATAAACCTCTTTTCCTTATAAATTACCCAGTCCCAGTATTTCCTTTATAGGAACACAAAACAGACTAACACAAAGTTTATATTGATAGCATAAAATGTTACAACTTTAACAAAATCTTTAGTTTTTAGATTGCATATAGTTTAACATTGTATTTTTAATTTTTTATTTTATCTTTTTTAAATTGATAGATAATAACTGTACATATTTATGGGGTACATGTGATATTTTGATACATAAACACTATGTATAATTATCAAGTCAGGGTAATTAGCATACCCATCATTTCAAACATTTATCATTTCTTTGTGTTGGGAATATTTCAAATCTTCTCTTTCAGCTGTTTTAGAATACAAAATAAATTATTGATAACTACAGTCACCCTATGTTATATCAAACATTAGAACTTATGTTCCAAGAGAAAGGCAATGTCACAGAATTACAGTTTGGAATTGTTTTGATATGCACTTTGGACAGTTTTTACTAGAATAATTGGTAAGATATTTCTTTTGGCAGAAAACAAATATTATGGAGGAAAGAAAATTTTTAAAAATTATTTTAAATTTAAAAAATTGGGTCAAGATATTTGAAAATCAAAATTTATCAAAACAATCTTTATGTTTCATAAAACCAAAATAAATACACAAAAATTAAAAATAATTTTATTGCATTCCTCCTAATTTATTTCTGTTTTTTATTGTAATTGCCACAAAAAAGTTTAGCAATATTTGTCCCTAAAAATACCCACAACCAATGCAATAGTTTCAACTTGGTTAAGCCCAATAATTTTTTTAAAAATACTGTTCAAATGATTTTATTGTAATATACTTTGAGTTCAGTGGATGTTATGACCTTCAACTATAGTCTTGTGACTGTTCCCTATTATCAGTTTGAGGCACTAGATTAAAATATGACCTTTAATAATTACCAGAAGAGATCATCTGTGTTTTCTCTATTTGAGAAGTTATAGGTTCTGTTAACCTTTTGAAGAAAACTTTTATTCATCCAGTGTTATTTAAAAACCCTAATGACTTTTTGAGACCCTTTTCATTCTAAAGAGGGAAATATTTAAAGAAGGACAAGGTAAGTATTAAAATTAAACATTTAGTAATCATTGTATAGACTTTTGCCTATGATGTATTCAAAAGCATGTGAACATTGTTACTGCAAATTGATGTCAACCCTACTGAGAGAACCAAAAGCCCTGAAAAATCTGTTGAGCTTTTGAATATTTCTGAAGAAGCCTCTGGTGAAATGTGCAAGCTGCTGTTTGTCAAACAGTATAAAAATACAAAATTCTTAAAATTTTACTCTCCACAAAATTTTCCAAGACTTTTATTTAATATTTATTTAAAACTTTCAACAGATTAATAAGATTAATTAGCAATTAATGAATATAATGTGAAAAAATATCATAGTGAGTGCTTGGATTTCATCAGAAATTGGCTGGTGAATGGAGATTACTATGTCACTACAATAAGGATCTACTTCATACATTTGTATAAATTTTATCTTGACAGGAATTTTAATGTAGAAGGGAGTTTTAATTTTACAGAAGGGGGAAAGTTTTCCAAAATAAGAGGAATCACATAAAGATATCTTGGAGATCTGGGAGAGAAACTTCTATGAGAAATTGCTCCTTATTTTTGCCTGTGTGTAACAGATGGATGTGTTAGCTATCCTAAATAACATAGCAAAAAAAGATAGTTAAGAAATATGTCAAACAAAATGACAGTACTTTAACATATATGGATAACAAATAAAAACAGGATTTTGTGAATACAAAAAAGAATGGTGATATTAATATCATACAAAGGAAATTTAAAATTAAAAATACTAAATAGTATAAAGAATAACATTATATTGTCTTAAGAGATGTAGATTATGAGGATATTAGAACACATATAATGCAGTATTTGCACAACTTAGAAGCTAAATTAAAAAAATGTAGAAATGTGAGATATGACCTAGCAATTATACTCCTATGTGTTTATCAAAAGAAATGAAAAAACTTGTCCAAATATTCTTATCCATAATTATTCTTAAGTTTTACATTTAATAGTTGAAACAGGAAACAACCCAAATAACCATCAACAGGAGAAAGAATACATAAGCAGTGTTATGTTCATATTGTTAGATTTTTATCAGCCATTAAAAAAAGTATAAACCACTGAAACATGTGAAACGATGTGTCTGAATTTTGAAAGCAATATGCTGAGCAAAATAAGCCAAGATTGCTACTGTGGGATACTCTTTATATGAATTTCTATAAGTAGATATACTTATCTATGGTGGAAATCAGATCAGTTGTGTCTGAAACAGAAATTGGGGAATCAGGGATTTGCTACCCAAAGGCACAAAGGAACTTTATGGGATGATGGAAAAGTTTTATAACTTGATATAAAAGTTTTATGACCCTAGTATATGAATTTTTCCAAACCTATTGAACCATTACACTTAAGATGTGTGAATTTTACATTAGGCAAATTATGCCTCAATAAAGTCAATAAAAATGAACCAAACGGAATGTAACCTCCTGAATATTAAGAAATTTGCACAGATGACACAAAATAGAATATCATATAGCAATATAATGCAAAATATATTATCTGAGTATAATTTGACTGCATAGGTACATATCAGGAATCTAGCTCTCCATTAATTAAAGGTGAAAATTCATATGTTAGTAACTATAAACTCTAAAATGTTATTTGACAAAAATAAACTTTCCTAATGAATGAATTATAAAAATAGGAATAGAAGAATATTACTTTCTATAAGAGTCAAAACAATAAAATGATCTCAGTTATAGTCAGAAACTTTAGGTCACCGTAGTCACCATATCAGTAAGTAAGTTTTCCAATATTCTTGCAACTTCAGAAAGACTAGAAAATAAATGCTATCCTGTGCATATATTAGGAAAAATTATTATTTTGGTGATGTCAGAATTATACAACTAGAAAACCCAATAGTCTAAAGTAAAAAAAAAAAAAAATACAATAAAATATCTCACAATATGGTTAGGTAATGATTAAATATATAAAAATAGGTAGCTCATTTCTATTCTAGGAATAATAATATTAAGGACACCAGAGGGAGTAGGGATAACAGTATATTATTAATGGAAAAACTAAATAATTTAAAGTAATAAATTAAACACAAAGCCACAGGAACAAATTTTAAATTATGAAATTATATTTAACTATATAAAATGAGATATAAAATCCTGTTTTATTCCTCCAAAGAGTGCGTGTAGGTGGGAGAGAGAGGCAAAGAGAAAGAGATACACACATACACTCTCTCATTCTCTCTCTCTCATTGGAGGAACATAACATAGTCTTGTGTATCCGCAAGGTATCATAAGCCAAATTCAGATAAAACTGGCTGTATTTAAATTGCAAACCCTTGACTCTTGTGCAGTGGGTGGTAGCTGAAATTTGTGTTAAGTTATATTAGCTTTAGCTTTTACTGGGTTGCTTGGAAACTGACATAAACATGTGTGATTTATCCAGAGTTTTGTACTGAGTTTATGCTCAGAATTTGTACTGCCCCTCTCCCTCACTCCTATATGGGATATCGCCCTTAATTTTCAGCTTCTATAGTTGCCTCAACTTTTTTCTCTAGTACTTAAGTAAGAATGCAGATTTTACACCCATGTTTTAACCACCTGCATGATGTAAGCTATGACCTACCCTAAGGCTAAAAGCCATAAAAAAAATTTAAAAAAAGAAACACAGAAACTTATCCAGTGAAGTGTCCCTTCTTCTTCTCTTTCAAGTTTCAACTTCCTACAGTATCTGCCTACACTTTGTTACTGTCAAGTGCCTTTAGACAGTTATTTGTCCAGAGTTTACAGTTGTTATCTGCAGGAGGGTTGGGTTGAAAGAAGATACTTGGCCAACAGTAGGAGCAGAAACTTCTATTTAATCTTTCAGGAAAAAATAAGATTTGAGCAAAAGAAATGATAGCCCAAATTTAGCAGTTCTCAAAATGTTAATTTGAATATTTATAGAATCATATTAATTGAGGTTTATATATAATTAATACAATTTTATTTGTTGTGAAATTGAGAGTGAGACTATAAAAAGATAAACACCAATGAAGGGAAAGTTTTTTTTTGTTTTATTTATTTATTATAGCTTATTATGGGGGTACAACAGTTCTGGTTAAATATATTGCCCATGCCCCTCTCATTAAATACATGGAATAAAATTCTAAACGCTTACTGTGAAATGCAAGACCTTTCGTGATTTTATTCCTGTCTCATTTTGCTCAACTTTTGCTGTTTCCACAATGATTTTGCACTCTGTTCTCTGGCAAAATACGCTATCTGTTGCTTCATGCTAAGTTTGTGCCTAAGGTGCTCCCTCTGTTTAAAATACTCTTGCTGCCTTCAACACCTGTTTAAAGTAAATATCTTTCTATTTAAACTACAGTTAATAAAACTGTATTGTTTAGGGGTTTTAGTTAAATATGTATATTCTTAGCTGCTCTTGTCAAAAATAAAGTAACTGTGAGATGATGGATATGTTAGTTTGCATTTACTATTGTAAACCTTTTACTACTTGTATAGGGGGAGTTTAAAAACTTCAAGAAAATATGAAATTAAAAGATAAAAATAAAAAATATATAAAATTTATTTTTCACCATAAGCTCTATTATAGTCAAGAAGCTTTTCATAAGGAATGATAACAGCCATTTAGTCTATTCCTAAAAAAAAAACTGAGGGTCCTGGGAATTTAAATATTTCAATGCAGTCTTTTGTTACATCATTAACTGGAGAAAAATAGATGTCCTTTACAGACTTTATAAGATTAGGGGGGAAAAAAAAAGAAGTCTGAAGGAGCCAAATTAAGACTATAATGTGGATGCTTAATGATTTATCGTCAAAACTTTCACAAAATTGCCCTTTTTTCATGAGAGAAATGAGCCAGAGCATTGACATGTTGGAGAAAGACTCTCTAGGGGAGATTTACTGGGTGTTTTTCTGATAAAGCTTTGGCTAACTTTCCCAAAACACTGTCATAATAAGCAGATGATATGGTTTTTTTGGCCCTCTAGAAAGTCAACAAGCAAAATGCTTTGAGCATCCCAAAAAACTGTTGCCACGACCTTTGCTCTTAACCAGTCCACTTTTGCTTTGACTAGACCACATCCACCTCTTGGTAGCCATTGCTTTGATTGTGCTTTTTTCTGCAGGATCACACTGGTAAAACCATATTTTATCTCCTGTTATAATTTTTTCAAAGAAATGTTTTAGCATCTTGATACCACTTGTTTAAAATGTCCATTGAAAGCTCTGCTCCAGTCTGTAGCTGCCACTGGGGCAACAGTTGGCCTCATCTAGTGTAATGTTTATTGACCTTTAATTTTTCAGTCACAATTGTGTAATTTGAACCAGGTGAGATGTTTATGGTGTGGGCTATTGTTTCTGCTGTCATTTGTTGGTCCTCTTTGATTAGGGCATGAACAAGGTATTTTCCTCCAAATTGCTATGGATAGTCTGTCACTGCAGGTTCCATCTTCAACATTGTCTCCTCCCTTCTTAAAAAAGAATCATTCATTTGTAAACTGGTGATTTCTTTGGGGCATTGTCCCCATAAGCTTTTTCTAAATGATTTCATATTTTTCCACCCAAACTTCACCATAAATTAAATGTTTGTTCTTGCTTCAACTTTAGCAAAATTCATGTTGCCCTAATAAGGATCCTTTTCATGCTGATGTCTTATCCTTTTTAGTGCCTCAAATTTGATCCTGTTCAGACCTGTTATAACAAGTTAGTATGAGTTTATTTTGGTGCAAAAAATTTTTGAAATCCATGCATTTTTTATTAATACTCATTTTTCATGAACTTTCTGAGTCCTCATATCCCATATCATTTTGTAAATCTCAAAACATGCCTAATAATATTTATTTAAAAAAAAAATTAAAGTTTGAGTTCTCTATATTTTTAACTCTTAAATTTGCCATGTGTTTAATTATGAGTTAATAAACACTGCATACATTTGTTTGATAAAACTTATCACACAACCATAGTTTTTAAAAAATAATTTGTTTTTTTGTGCATTAGGCCCATGAAAATGTAAACTGTTTGATATAAGACATACATTTTTTATTTTGTATCTCTATTGCCTCTTGCAATATATTTTTAATAAATGATAATCCACATTTAGTTGAAATAAATAATTCTGCCATAACACTTTTTTTCTGCTTCTTTTCTTACTGCCAATTTACTTGTGGTTCCACTTCTGATCTGTTACAAAATTTCCATTTGCAAACAGTTTATTTTGTTTCTTTGAATTGTCTGACATATTGATTAAATTTTAAAGTTAGTACATTGAGCTTTTTTTTTTATTTTATTTTTTTTATTTTTTATTTTTTTTCTCACCAGATCAGAATGAAGTACATTGAGTTTTTAACATTACATATTTTTATCTTATATGAACTTATAAAAGTTTATTTATTTATTTTTATTTTTTAAATTTTTTAGAGATGGTATCTCCCTCCATTACCCAGGTTGGAGTGCAATAGCATGATAATAGCTCACTGCAGCCTGAAACTCTTGGGCTCTAAAAATCTTCCCACCTCAGCCTCCCGAGATGCTGGGACTATAGGTATGAGCCACATTGGCCCTTAAAAATTTATTTTTTTTTAAGTTTTGTTTCAATTCTGCACTGATTCTAGGAAATGTGTAAACTATTTTGTCCTTTTATCATCACGGCAGAATAATGTCAATTTTTTAAATATATTTTTTTTCAGCTCTAATTACTCTTTAGAGAAAATGGTAGGTTAAAAATATGTGGCTTTAATATTTATGTTAACAAATAAAATCAAAAGTTTTCCTAATGTATGGGTTAACTTATTGGTATAATTAACTAGTAATGAACTCTTTGGCATATCTCATTACAGTGTTACTTTACATTTAAATTTGTATCTTAAATTTATAATTCTACATATACAAAATGGAAGAATTACATGTAAATCATATACAAAGTAAATAAGACTTTATTAAATCAGTTAAAAACAAATCCAAAGATAAATTAAGTTATTCCCCTTGGAAAGCTGACAACTTTTCTATGTTTTTATTAAAATTTGATACATTTATGTCATGTAAAGAAGTGGACTCACATCTAAAATGGAGCTATACATAAAGAAATACCAAAACAACAATTTTATCAAAGGGATAATGTCAACTTACCTGAAAATTATACTACCCTTTTGCAAGCACTATCCTAAATAATTTGAGAATAGAGATGACATTTAAAAATAAAGGATAAAATGGGAAGAGAAGAACGTAGGAGGAAAGATGTATTACCTTTGCTGATATTTAACACTATCATTTTTCTTAATTATTCTTGGCATTTCACACATTTCACCCATTATTCCCTGAGCTCCCCTAGAGCCCAGGGCTTTTTAAAAAATAGGGCTAGTTACTTTTAAGAACAAATTGTTCATTTCTGTCCTTTAATAAATTCAAACTTTTATTATTGATCTTACCTCTCATATATAAGCAGATAGCACCCTCTGTCTTATAAGCAGGTGTGTTTATAGCAGAGATTTCTGTAAACACTAAAGGTAGCATTAGTTTTTTAGATTAAATGAGGCAGGGAAGCACTTGCATATCTAGCATTTAGAATAAGTAAATTGTTAAGAATTAAAATTATGTACTGTTTAAATATTTATTTTATATATTTCAACTTTTAAAGAATATGAAAATTTTTAATTAACAATAAATAGAATAAAACTTTCACATTACACATTCAATCCACTACATTCTATTGCTATTTTCTTAGCAAAACAGCCACATTTATTACTTTGCTCCTTTCAGTTTTTGTCCTTTACCCACATGTCCATACCAATCATCTAAAACGTGTATATTGCTTTAAAATTTGTCATGATGTCTTAGATTACATGCTATCCTATATAATAAGCAAGATCATGCTCTTATTGTAAGCAATAGCCTTATTTTATTCTCCATTATAAACAGTATAGATATTTTATTTAAAATTAGCCTAATTTAATATTCATAATGCTACCTTGAATAACATAAAATTTACTGAAAATAAGGTAAAGTCAAGTAATTAATATATCTTATGTATTTGTGATTACAGAAAACCATACTCTTTGGAAACTTAGCAGGATTTTAGTAAAATAAACTGAGATTAGAGATTTAGATACTGTCTAGCTGAACTGGGTGAAAAAGAAATACTAATTTCTGTGTCAGTACATCTTCAATATTCACATGAAGAAGAAAACATAATAGAAAGTAAGAAGAAAAAGAAAAATAAACCAATGTTTATCACCTACTTAACAATGTTTATACACAAATGCTGTTGATAAATGAATACTTCCATAATGTATTTATAAATTAATATTCTAGCCTACAGCTAGATGAATCATTTTGGGTTATATGTACCTATGTGTCTACCAAGCACAAATTATTTTTTTTTTTAAAAACTAAAGATATTAAAAGGAAAAAGTCCCTTAATATTCTCCCAATGCTTTTTGGAAAAATAGAAAAATATATATTTTTTCTTGAATGATTGCTTATCTTTAAATCTTTTTATTATATAAGTTAAATTGTTAGGGCTAGAATATGTTTTAGTAGCATATGTTACATCAAGTCTTATAAGTTCGTGCAAGAAAACTAGAGTATTCTGCGATTCCACTTTAGAGGCGTTAAGGGTATGCCTTATGAATATATTGAAACTCTAGAGATTTGCTGTTGTTTTTGCTAAAGCATATAGACTATATGCAAAACAAAGCTGATGATTCTATAAGAGTGTGATTGTATTACTATTATTTTGCATAAAGATATTTTAAACTGTAATATATCACATGTATTTTTTTTTTTTACATTTCTATATATGTTGAAGGTTAGGGTCAAGACATGAGAACTACAGGAGTGGGACAGGACTTTGGAAAAGAGCAACCTGTGGGCATGTCAGTTCACTGAGCAAAAGCTACTTGACCTTGAGGGGGGCATTCCACCAATCAGGGATGTCTGCATACGGACCCTGCCTTGAAGTCTGAGGGATACAGCCTGGATGTCTGCAAAGGGACCTGGGCTTGTAATCCTAAAGTGGAAAGAATGATCAAAGGATGTCAGCCCAGCAGATGAGACAGTTTGCTATTTTAAGCCTGAGGCAATGTTCCTATCTCTCTCCTGAGTTCATGTCTCAGTAAATGAGGAACTAGATAAAGTAAAAAGAAGTACATGGTCTCTTTTGTTCCCATTTAGATTATAGGCTTTACTCCTAACCCACCAGCTTTTCCGGTGAAATCATTGTAATCTATAACATGAAAAAGAGAATAAAAACGGGTGCTAGACTTCTCAATCAGTACCACCTGGCTCATGGGAATGCTGGTGGTCCCCTGAACTCCCCACACCCTTTCACCTTACTTTTTGTGTCTGTGTCTTTGTCTCTCCGATCTCTTGCAATGCACACTGCCCAGGGACCCGGTTATATTCAGGGCATTGCAAACCCCCGATATCTATCCATTATTTTACAGGTAATTTCATTGAAATCTGTAACAACTACAACACTTATTAATTTGAAAATATGTCCTTATACTTAAAAGAGCATAAAATTATAAATTAAAACATACTTCAACATTTGAATTATAACAATCATTCAAATTAAAATTGTAAAGAGAGCAAGTACCATCTATAACTGCCATCTCTATTTATATGTAAATAAAACACATAAAAACAAATATTGAGAAAGACACACACACACATATATAGGATATCTATCTATCTACCTATGCATGCAATGCATTATTTATTCAGCCTTAAAAAAAAAGGAAAGCTTGCCATTTGGAACAACATGAATGAACCCAGAGGACATTATATTAAGTGAAATAAGGCATACACAGAACGACAAATATTGCATGACCTCACTCGCACTAAAATCTAAAAAAATGTCAAATGCATAATAACAGAGAGTAGAATGATGGTTCCAAGAGGCTGGAGTGTGGGGTAAAAGAGGAGATATTGGTCAAAGAGTCAAATAAACTTTCAGTTATAAGATGAATAAGTTCTGGAGACCTAATATACAGCATGCCTATATTTAATAATACTATATTGTACACTTGAAATTTGCGAAGAATAGATCTCAAATGTTCTTTCCCCATACACACACAAAATGGTAACTAATGAAGTGATTGATACGTTAATTAACTTCATTGTGGTAATCATTTTGCAATGTATATGTATATCAAAATATTATGTTATACCTCTTAAATATATACAATTTGTATTTTTCAATTATAACTCAATAAAGCTATGAAAAAACACTTTAGAAGAAAAAAATGAGAAAGAAAAAGAAATAGTTCCTGCTTTTCCATCAAAAAGAATTAAACAGTGACATAAATTTTCTAAACACAAAATGAAGTGCTCACTATTTCCATCTCTTAAAATTATTGCATTTTTAATTTATATACATCATGATGAATAGAAAATTTATTTGATTATTATGTATTTTATTTTTGATGAATTGTATTTATTTCTATAAAATATATAGAAAATTCCTAATATTTTCAAATGATAATTTCTAATTGCAGGAAATAATTTAAAATTTGTCACAGTAAATATTAATCTACCCAATATCTAGATTCTATTTTTAACACATATCTCCAAAGAAGATATTGTAAATATAAACACACAAATGAAACACTTTAAATCATAACATAATAATCATTATATTTCATTAATGCTGTCAACTATTAATATCTTGTAATAATTGGCAACTATTTAAATTAAAGATTTTTTTAAAGAATTAGCAAGCATAAATCTTAAAACTCCAGTATAATATGAAATTATTTTAGTAAATTATTCTTTCTACTATTTTGACATATAATTGTTCACAGTATTTTCCTATTATTCTTTCTGTTTATGTGATATCAATTGTAATGTTTTCCTTTTATTTCTAATTTTATTTATTTGAATCTTTTCTATTTTATCTTAGTTTAGGTAAAAATTTATCAATTTTGTTTATTTTTTTAATTTTTAGTTTCATTGATATTTTCTGTGTTTTTATAGTCTGTATTTCATTTGTTTCTGCTCTTATGTTGGTTATTTTATTTCTTCTAACTTTGAGTTTAGTTTCTTCTTTTTTTGTTTCTTGAGTGTAAAGATAGGGTTTTTTTTAGGTCTTTCTTTTTTATTCATGTAGGCATTTTTTCACTATGCACTTCCCTTTAGAACTACTTTTCCAGCATCCCTTATATTTTGGTGCGTTGTGTTTCCATTTTCATTTGTCTCAACCTATTTGTTTATTTCTCTTTTGATTCCTTCTTTGACCCATTAGTCTTTTAAAAGAATGTGGTTTAATTTCTATATTTTTGTATATTTCCCCATTTTCCTCCTATTACTGATTTCTAGTTTCATACCATTGTGTTCAGAAAAGATGCTTGATGTGATTTTAATATTCTTAAATTTGTTAAAACTTATTTTGTGACATGATCTACCCAGGAGAATAGTCTGTGCATGCCTGAGAAGACTATGTACTCTGTTGCTTTTGGATATAATGTTCTGTATATGTGTGTTAGGCTTATTTGGTCTAGGATGTAAATCAAATGTTTTCTATTGATTTTCTGTCTGGATGATTTTTCCATTGTGGAAAGTGAGGAATCGAAGTTCCCTATTATTTATTGTATTACTTTGAGTCTGCTGTTGAAGACTCTACTGTATTTTTTATTTCAGTCACTGTATTCTGCAGCTGAGAAATTTCTGTTTATTTTTTTGTTTTCTTTCCCTTTGTTGAACTTATTTTATTCTTGTATTGTGTTTCTGATTTTGTTAAATTTTTCCCTTGTATCTCACTGAGCTTCTTTAGAACTATTGTTCTGAATTCTTTTTGAGGCAATTTGTGAATCTCCATCTCTTTGGGGTCAGTTATTAGAAGTTTATTGTGTTCTTTTTATAGTGTCATATTTTCATAAGTCTTCCTATTTCTTGAAGACTTGCCTAGGTGTCTGTATATTTAAAGAAGTAGTCACCTTTTATAGATTGTATGGACTGGCCTTGGTAAGAAAAGACCTTTTAAATTCAGGGTTTGGAGGAGCATGCTGGAGTGTGTTATGGCATCTGACACCATGTGTAGAGGCATTTGGTGGCTCTAAGTCCAAGGGAACACCATGTCTTGCCAGTTCAGGCAACTGGTACTCACAGTGTTGGACACTGGTTCTTGGTGGTGAGAGCTGTGGCTGTCCCATTGTGGTTGTGAGGGCTGTGTGAGTCATCACCAATGCCTCTGGGCCAATCAGTAAAGAATCTGGGCTGGAGGCAATGGGGGCATGAACATGGTGGCAAGAGCTGGGGTCTACTGTGGGTGCACTCATGGAAGCAGGTACCAATGGCAAGCCTACCTGTGTCTGTAAGATTTGGGGCTGAAGGCATTCATGCAAAAGGCTGAAGGGTCCATCTGCAGGGCAGGGCCAGTGGTGGGTATATGAGCCATTTGCAGGTACATATGCAATGGTCATGCTGGATCATGGGCCAGAGTGTATCTGCAGTGGCAGATGGACAGTTCTCAGGTAAGGTTAGGGAAAGATACAAAGGCTTAAGCAGCTGCAGTCTACAAAGGCAGAAAACTGCCGCTCTTAGTGGCAAAGCTGCAAGTGGTTTGTGGTAGTGAACACTGCGAGGTCTTTGATAGTGAAAGAACCCCAAGGGTTCTTGATGACCCTAGTGGCAAAAACTGCTGGAGTCTTCTGCAGAGCAGGCCACTGTGGACCATGGTGGCACCCCCTATGTGCCTGATACTGATAGCCCCTATTCTTCTGCCTTGTTGCTAGCCATCTCCAGATGTTTCAGCCATGCTGGTCTCCCCAGCAATCTGAGTGTGGTGAAAGTAAACAGGGTCCTTTGGGCTGTGCCCTGAAAGGGCAGGGAAGCTGGTCATCCACCTGCTCTCCTTTCCCTGTGAAGTGAACCCAGAAGCAAGGAAGTCCCCTTTCCACACGGAGAAGTGTCAGTCTGTGGGGTGGGATGAAGCAGGTAAAATTAAAGTGTACATCCTACTCTTTTTGCACAGTTATTCTTGTGTTTTTTTGTTTGTTTGTTTGTTTGTTTGTTTTTTTTTTTTTGCTCCACAATGTTGCTGCACCTTCTTAAATGGACTCCTAAGCTCTCTAGAGTTATTTTTGTTCATGGATAGCTATCTAACTGTTGTTTATTTCTGTAGGGAGACAAAGACTAAGATCTCTTGCTCTGCCATTTTGGTGATATTACTTCTCCCAATTGTTTCTTAATCATTTATTTATGCTCATCTCATTCAACAGATTCACCTGTTCTATCAGAATTATTTTGCTAAGGATAACTGTCTCATCAAAATTTCTCTAGAATTTGACCAATCTGCTATTAACCCATTGAAATTCTAATCTAAGTATTCTTTAATAAATACTTTATATACCCAGATGAATTTTCATACTTCAAGAAAGGTTACATATACCTGAATGATTATAAGAAGGAAGAAAAACAACAAAAATACTACAGATAACTCAACAATTGAGAAAATATATAACAACAATTTCATGGTGGCCTATTCTAATGTTTTGAAAAGTGAGTAATAACAGAAAACTTCCATGAATGCAGTTAAAATGCTATAGTTTCATTAACATAAACCAATATATTAAGTTCCTCTAAATATTTTAAAATTTCAATAATCCAGGGAAATTCCCTGCTGAGTATTTAGTAGTAAATGCTAATAAAAACATTCGCTAATAAATTAAAGGATAACATTTATGCTTATGGTGTTAAAAGGAAATAGTTTGATATGATTTAGCATAATTTTATGAATGGTTTTCCAAATATAAAAATAATTCAATATTAAATCAAAATAGCAGCCTATGAAGACTTACAATTATTTTAATGCATTAAATGCCTTGAAATTACATATTCATAAATAAACACATGTATACTGTCATCCCTCAGTATTCTTGGGGGATTTTTTTTCAGGACCCTCTGCAGTTACCAAAATCCATGGATGCTCAAGTTCCTTATAAAAAAATGGCCTAGTAATTACATATAGCCTGTACATACCTTCCCATACACTTTATATCATTTCTAGATTACCTATTATACCTAATACAATGCCTATATGTTACCTCAGTCTCATAGATTCAGTATGCTACAAATTTAAATTTTGCTTTTTGGAACTTGGTGGAAAATTTTTTCTTAATGTTTTCAATCCATGATTGGTTGAATCCATGGATGTGGAACCCACAAATATGGAAACCCAACTTTCTCTTTATATATATATAGTTACATATGTATTATATATAAAATATATATGCACATACATATACATGTACAAATACATGCATTTTTATGTATACATGTACCTATGTTTATATATATATAAAGATAAAATATAAAGAATATTTATATGTAAACATTTTTTGATGTGGTAAGCAGAATACCATCAGTACATGAAACAGTTTAAGTATTTTCTACACAATGAATATTAAAGATTGGGAATGACATTTTATGAAAAATGGGGTGTTGAAAGTCCATGGATCCAAAGAATGGACGTGAACCCTGAGTAGAATTAATGAACCTATATTAGAAAGCTTTATTTGAAGAGCTAGGTCACTTAAAGACTCTTCCCTTGCTTCTTTTTGCTTAAAAGCCACTCCTAGTTTGAGCTAGAGCTTTGCACCAGGTAGATACTAATTCTCTGCGTTTCCTATACATAAAGAAAAGCTATCTTAAAGCAAAGAACTACTTTTAAAAAGATATACATATTTTATGTCAAAATAATTCGGGAATTTTAAAAATAAAAGCATGAGAAAAATGGCCCCAGCAGTCTACAACAATAAAAATAAGAAATGACTCAAAAAGATATTTCATATTCATGTAAGATCAAAAAACACTAAGAACACATATGATCTCAAAAATATAATCAACTGACCCCATACCTTTAAAGTATATAAAGCAAATGCTGATAATTGATATAAAAATAAATTAACAAATACACAATTCTCTAGTGGAAGAATTTAGCTTACTTATTTTAGAAATTGAAAGATGAATTTGAGAAAATATTAATTAGGTTATAAAGCATTAAAATGACAAGCTGAAATCAATGGACATGTAAGACATTATTTCCAAGACAGTATATACATTTCATTTAGACTCTCAAAGAATATTTAGTAGTGTTGATTAGGTATTAGGCATTCAGAAAAAATTGTAGTTTCAAAAATCTTAAAACATATAGGAAGGCCAGTAATGTAGAAACACGGGTATTCTGTTTAAACATCTTACTGAAAATAATTAAAATGACTTAGTAAAATAATTTAAAATTATTTTAAAAGTATAAGACTAGCAAGATAGTGAGAAATTATCAAGCCAAAAGTATTTGTCATGATAGGAACCCAGAGAAATAAACAGATTACTGAGGCTGTTTTTGTCACAAAGTTATTTGGAAAAATAAAGGAACTTGAGCATTGCTTTACTTTTTTTTTTTTTTTTTTAGCTTTATTGAGGTAGATTATACATTAGAATGGCATGTATTTAGTGTGAACAATCTGATGAGTATGGACATATGCAAATATCTGTGATACCATTACCAAATCAAAGTAATAGACATATCCAATACCTCCCAAAGTATATTTTTGGTTTTGGTTTCATTTTTGTTTTCTCTTGAGGTAAAAACACTTAACATGAGATCTACCCTTTTAAATTTTTCAGTCTATCATGTCTATTTCAACTGTAGATACTGTGTTGTACAGCAGATTTCTACTTATTCAGATGGCACAAATAAGACTTTCTACCAATTGAATAGCAACTCCCCATTTTTCTTTCACCCAGGCCGTGGAAACCATTATTTGTATTTTTTGCTTCTGTGAGTTTGACTTCTATAGATACTTCTATGAACATTTATTTTCAAGATCAGGAAAAATGTAGGGACCAGAAGACAAATTTCAGAGTCCATCTAAATTGTAGAGTCTATCCTTTAAGAGTGTAGTAGTTAAAAATAATATATAAATTGTAGAGTCTAAAAAGAGACCCTTTTCTCCTAATGATGTGCCCTTCCAAAGAATACATTCTCACTGTGAGTGTAAACCCAAGATAAAATTGCACCATCCATCTTCAGGGAATGTTGATTTAAAGTTAAGCAGAAGTCTCTTTGTTGCTTAGTAGAGAATGTTAAAATGGTGTTGAGAAATTGTAAATATAGCATCAAGCTCAGAGTCCATCAAGAGATTAATGGATAAAGAAAATGTGGTATATATACATACTGGAATACTATTCAGCCATAAAAACAAATGAAATTATGTCTTTTGCAGTAACATGGATGGAAGTGGAGATTATTATCTTAAGTGAAAAAAGCCAGGCACAGAAAGACAACATTGCATATTCTCACTCATAAGTGGCTGCTACAAAATGTGTTCACATGGATGTAAAAAATGGAATGATAGACAATGGAGACTTAGAGGGTGAGGAGGTGGGGGGCAAGATGAGAAATTGGTTAATGGATATAATATATGTTATTTGGGTGCTAGATGCCCTAAAAGCCCTGACTTGACCACTATTCAATCTATGCATGTCACAAATCGCACATGCATCCCATAAATTTGTAAAATTAAAAGGAAAAAAAAACTAAAACTGGCAGCTTTTCATATCACCCAATATATGGTGTATAGCAGTATCCCCAGATGGTGAATGTGCTGCCTCCAGGACCTGAAGAGGCTATCAGGGATTGCTCCTTCCTCATAGTATGAGATATAAGATTTGTTATTTTTTCCTTTAGAAGGATATCTCAACATGCCTCAGACTACTAGTCTCATAATAGTTTAACAGATTTCATCGGCACATCTGCATAGGGTTTATATCTCACACTTTGAGGCTTAGATTGTAATAAGGTCTCTGAATTGGTAGTCCATTCTTATTCATCTGGTCCAATTAGCATGATGTAAACAGTAAAGTGGATCTGTGTGATATTCTGAGGGTTAACTGGGCAGTGCAGATCTCTTTAGATTCAATTAATACAGATGGTAAGAGAGTAAGCATACACCCCTGGTGTTTATGTATAATAGATACTATTGTGAATTCCATGTGAACATGAACTGCTTCTGATTCTCTTTTCTGATAAGGAGAGAAAAGCAACAAACAAAATACATTCAGCAAATGAATGGCCTTATACATCTACCTGAGGTAGCAAAGGCACTGCGTCTGGTATGGTGGCTGCAATTGGGAACACTACTCGGTTATTGCTTACGTTAATCTACTACCAGGCTCCAGGGGCTCTCCAGAAAATTAAATGGGGATATGACAAAAACTGTAATCTGTGCATCTCTTACTTGAAAATGGTAACAAATTCTACAGTCTCCTCAAGTATAACACATAGTTGATTTTATTGCTTGTTTGTTTTGTTTATAATTCACTCTCTTGGCTGGGGCTAAGGGGAGAATTTCTAAAGGCTCACACCTTTCCTTTGCTGTGATTAAATCATGATATTATCCCATAGATCATGGACCCTGTGCCAACTACCAATTATGTCTATTCTGATTATATATTCATAGACTGGGAAGACAACCACTGGGTGGATTACAGAACTAGGGGAGACAGTGGGAATCAAATCTTGGACAAGATTCTATTTATTACATGTATTTCACATGCCCCCAGTCTAATAAGGGGTGATTATGATTCTCCTTATTCTTAGTTATTAATGGTCCTGTGTCCAAGGTTCCTCAAAATATTTGAACATTTCCCTTTCTCCAATACATTGTTACCTGAGTTGTGCACTTGCATTGGTGTTGCAGGACCTTTCCACTGGGGATTCCAACTCTTCAACAAAAAGATCTGGTTCCAAAAACAGTCTCAGTCCTTAGAACCAGATAAAAGATGCTGAATCTTTTTAGGGTGATATCCCTCAGCGTCCTGGTCATCCATTTTTTGCATTCATTGAACATTTAAATGTAAATAGGACCCTTGTTAGATGCCCAGTTATTTTTCTCCGAGGTGCCATTTTCCATAACTATGGATGCCATTTCTATAACTTGCTATGGGTTAGACTATCCTAGTTGCCCTTTTGACCTTGTCACCTATCACAATAATAGCATCCACTTGACTTGTCAATATTTCAGCACCATTGTTTCAGAGTCCTACCATCCTGATTGCTGTCCATAAGCCTAGCTCCCTGATGGCCTGTAATATTGTCAAGAGTGACTTATAGGAAGGGCCATCAAACTTTTGATGATGCTGATGCCCCTCTCATTAGCATATTCCTAGTGCTCTTGGTAAATGGTGTGTCATCTGAACCTTCCTCTGCAACAAAATCATCCAACAAGCTTTAGGCCTTTACATAAAATAGCCATTCCAGTAAGTCCAATTTCTGGGGATTTTAATACTTTCCTGCACAGTGTGCAATAGCAATTCTAACATTTCAATTTCACTTAGAATAGGTCATTGCCTACTAAGTTTTCATGTTTCTACAAGTCACCATAATAGCAAATCTGCCCTGTGTGCCAGGGTCTTTTCCAATCTGTTAAATAGCGTACTCCGGCTTTGTGCTTCAAAATCAATAGATTTTCTCCATCAAAGAAGTTCAAAGTTTAATCTCTCACACACTGTCATGTTTTCTGTTGGTATATGCTAGCTAGGCCCTTCATATCCTCTGGTTTTTAGTCCTTTTTCTCTTTTCCTGACAAGGTCCACCATATCTTCAGCAGTTGTAACTTAACCCTAGTAATAGTCCTAATGGGAAGTGGGAGCAGCTCCTGATTGGAGAAGGGGTTATGCTATCTTGAGGCAGACAGAACTCTGCAAAATGTAGGAAGTGTGTGCTAATGTATAATGTGGATGAGTGGCCCATTTCTGCAAGACCAGTAAGTTCAGAACAACCTGAATATACAAGGTATTCCAAGGAATCAAGTCAGATATCCTTATCCCACGTGTCTGGGTCACATTATTTCTCAACCAGGGGCCTGACCATCTAGCATGCCTGCCTTGGTTGGGAGTTTCACTTTCTTGGAGCTTAAGAACTCTGACAATTAAATCCTCTCATTGGTCCTCAGCTTTTTCTAAAGTCTGACTGCTGTACATGAGAGCCTCTTTGCACATTGCCCACGGGATTGACTTTTAAAGGTTAAAATCATGATTTTGACTCTCCTATTCTCTACATATGCTAATAATAATAAATTAAAAATAATAACTGGTAATTATTGAGCACTTACCACGTGCTAAACTTTAAGTACTTTGAATATAGTAAAAGTCAGTTCTGACAAAAATGAATTTATTCCATTGTATACTTCCTGGCAAAGTTCCAGAGAATATCTCTGATTATTCAGCTTGTACCTACTGCTGATCCCTGGACTAACCAACTATGTCAAGTTATATTTTATCAGAACATAACTGCTCCCTACTGCTACCACATAATTGGATTTAGAGTATGAGGTAGGGAGGAAAAACAGTCCTCAAAGGAAAGAATATATAACAGATAAATATAATTTTAGATGTCAAATTATTTATTAATAAAAGAAGATGTACAGGGTAAATGTGATTGCAAACAATTATATTTCTCCAATTAACTACTCACATTAAATATTTACTAATTTAAATCCATTAATTAAGATTCTAACTCTTCAGAAATAGTAGAGTTAAATGATAATACATAGTTTAAAAGAAATCATTATATAAATTCTGAGAATGTTTACATTTTTAACACAACAAACTACCATTTTAATGCAATTATTAATAATATATAAATGATACATATTCCTTAAAGTATATTATCTAAAATTTCCTAGTTAGTAACTTTTGTTTTCAGTAAACACCAAGAATTATATGTGTTCATTAGTGAGTCAGTCTACAGACACACACATGCACGCATATACTCACAGACTTTTTCACAATTCCAACTTTGTTCACCAATGCAGAATTCAGAATTAAGAATGTTTGAGAGGTTTTCACAGAATCTTCAACATATATTTGCTTATACGCTGCAGCATCAGAACATTTGGAGTGCTAAAGGATTCTGTATTAATTAGAAAAAGTTTGAATTTTTCCATGTCACTATTGATTAGAACCAATATATGTGTAGCTGTTAAAATTTTACATTCGTCCTTCATTATCCTCTTATTTATACTGGATATTTATTCTGAAACTTGACTAGAAAATGCAAATGATTATTTCATGTGACTTCCAAATTAAAAATTAACACTTAAGAGACATTTTGATACCCATATGATTTTAATAAAAATAAAAATAAAAGCCTACAGCTATTATATGTAGCCAATATGAGTTAAGTTTTCTGTTATTTCTTTGATATATAAACCAGAAGCATTTGATATACTAAGTTGTAATGTATAATTTTGAACATTATTGATCAATTCACTAACCTTGATGTATAATTGTACATCTCTCTCTCTCTTTCTCTGTGTGTGTATGTGTCTATATCTATATACAGATATATACAAAGACACACATGAACAAACCCACACTTACAAAGAATGTTTTTCTCAATGACACTTGTTAACTGTAATATACATATTATAACTTCTTCAATCTATATCAACTACTGCCTTGAAAAAATTGAAGTTTCATTCATTTATTATAGATCATCTTAGAATGCAAACAAATGAAGTATAATGGTCACTTTTTGTAACTGTCTCTTCTCAGTTCCATGACAAATAACTCAATGAATTCATGCAGGAAATAAAGCAGCTCTTGTACTGACCCTTCAAAAATCTGGAACAATAATACGAGTAGAGCTTACACATAAACAAATAAAATTCAATTTTGCTCCTGATTTGTAGATGAAGTTCAAAAATAAAATTTTGAAATCTAAGAGAGATTACAAAGATGTTCAAAATGTAGAGGGCATTTGAGCACATTACCTAGTGCCTAAATTTCTAAGCACCCAGCATTGACCCAAAAGTGCTGAGGTGAGTTAGATAGAAATACCTGATGTCAGTCAAAGGCAATAGCTTGATTGCTCAGCCATCCTTTACAATCTCCCACTGAACCGTACAGAGGTGAAATGGTGTATAGAGGAAAGTCATGAACATTGATGGCACCCGCTGCTTCCAAATTTACCCTATCTGCATGCAAACCACTTGACACATGACCTGATGGAAAACAAAGAGTGTTTGCCTAGGAAAAGTGCTTCAGCAAGCTTAATTTCCATAGCCATTTGTACAGCAAAAGCAGGATCTAATAGGTCCCAAAGAAATCAGCAAAGCCATGATAAGAATTCAAAGCCACAAACTAAATAGAAAGAGATTATTAGCTACATTGCAGTAGGCAAACAGTAAAGACTTAAGTAATCAATACTTGACAAGAGACATGCCACAAACTTCATGTATAGGTCAGGCTCACACACCGTTTTTTAAATAAATCGACTGACTTTTGGACAAGGCACATAAAATGTCACTTTTTATCTCTCAGTTGATATTTTCCTCCAAGAGGGAAAAAAAAAAAAAACCTATCTATTCACCTCCCTAAGAGATTTGATCGAAAAGATAGTCACTCCTGATATAAGGTTTAAAGGGGAAAACTGCAATCAAGTGGAAATTTTTGTCAGTACCTTAATCTCTGATTTGTAGAAGGTTTTGCTTTGGGATATTTGGTATGTCTGAGGATTGCCACCAAAGAGCCCTTCTGTTCTTTAATGGCTGCTCTAAATCTTAACAAACGTGAGCATGAAAACTATTGTGCTGCACTTGTGAGGCATATATCAAAGTTATATTTTTTAAAGCTTGGGAAGGCAGTTGAATCATGCATGCTCTTTATGGAGCTCTGATCAGCCTGATAAAGGCAGTTCAGCTTCAATAAATGCTTTTTAAGTGAATGTTTTGGAAAGTGAATAGGAAATTCAAAGCTCAAACTGTTGCCAAACTGCTCCCACAGCACTTTGATCACTTTGTTTCTGACATTTTGTTGAAAATGTCTTGTTTTTATTAAAATGTTGGCATCTAGAGACCAAGAAAGTTAACTGTAGTCACCAAAAAATATAATATACACTAAATCATGAAATGACATGACTTATTAAGTACTTTGTACACATTCCTTAAAAAGAAAACTATTTCCCTGTGGGGTCACACACAGCATTGCACTTGTCTGAGAAAAAGTTCATATTGTTAAAAGAAAGACAAGTACAGAAGATAAATCAAATACAAGCACTTTGCCTGAGGCAAAAGGAGAAGAAGTTATACAGCTTTCCTATCCAAAAGACTAGTCAGTCTATCATATAAAAATTTTAAAAAATTATAGAGATAAATGCTGAATTGAGAATCATGTATTTGTATGCTACCCTTAAATTATGATCACAGAACATATCTTTAACTTGAAGGACAGAGAGGATAAGATATTATGACCCTCTCACATCTCATATGCCAGAAGAATGCTTCTATAATCAGGGATGCTGATTTCTCTGATCACAAATGTCACAGTTTAACCTGTGTGACTTCTGCAATTGAGGGGTTGAGTTTATCTGAAAAGTATGATATTTGTGCAAACCAAAAATAATGACTTGAAAACTACTCAAACAGATATACATTTGTATGAAATCATAGGAAAGTTTCTTTATACATTTGGATATATGGAAAAGTCATAGCATAACATTCTATGCTGCCATTGCTGGCAAAATAACAATAATGATAACTTGATGAAAAGTAGTATATTGCTCTCTTCATTATTCTAGTTACAAATCTGACCCTTGTTTCAACATTACCAGCTATAATTTTTAATACCTTTTTCAAAATTTTCATTTTATCTTGTTAACTAATGATAGCCCCTAGAGCAACTACATGAATTTGTGATAATATTCATAGTTTTCATTTACTTGGCAGTTTCAGGGAGCGTGGAGTAAAATGATGGTTCTGAAGAACTGAGGAAAATCAATGAATAAAAATTAAACGCCAAATCAAACTAGTAAGGAAGTACCAAGAATAGGAGCTATATTATATCCACACATACATATATACATATATTTTATACACACACACACACAGAGTCGTGTGTCACTTAATGACGGAAATGCATTCTGAGAAATTCATCATTAGGTGATTTTGTTGTGTGAATGTCATAGAGTGTATTTACATAAACGTAGATGGTGTAGCTAACTACACATCTAGGCTACTATAGCCTACTGCTCTCAGGCTATAAACCTGTACAGCATGTTACTCTACTGAATACTGTAGGCATTTGTAACACAATAGTAAGTATTTGTGTGTCTAAATATATATAAAGATAGAAAAGGTACAGTAAAAATGTATTATAGTTTTATGGGACCATCATTTTATATGTAGTCCATCATTGACTGAAATGTTGTTATGTGGTGCATGACTGCATATACAACTTCCCACTAAGAGAATTACAGTGTTATTATTTAATGTTGATTTGGATGTTTAAGATAATGCACTGGCATGTGTCACTATTTCAAAAAACTTAGATTAATTTTTTGATTTAATAATTAAAGAACCAGAGATTTGATTAAAGATGCATGGAGACAGCGCTGTCTTTAAAAATGGTGAGTAAGTAATTCAGAACAAACCTCACTCAGAGGACTACTGCTGCACAACAGCAACGATGATCTTCCTGAATAAGTGAAGGCACTGGAAATTTAGGAAGATAACAAATAATTACCAGAGAAGGATCCTGGAATTAAAAAAAAAAAAAAAATAGGGAAGTGAGACTGACAATAGATACTCTTTTCTCCTGAAGATTTTTAATTCTGGAGGCAGCTTAAAGTCAGGAGGTGGAATGGAGTTTCTGACAGAAGAATTTTATTCTATGTCTTGCAAAAGGAAGCTTGCCTAGTGAACCCCATCATGACAGATTGAGACACTGAAGGTCTGAATCTTATGAAAAAGAAAAACTCAGAGTAACACAAAGACTGCAGTTCATCTTCAAATCATATTAATTCCTGATATTGCTGTATCATGATATGGGAGTGATTGTGCCCTCTGTATCCTTAGAAGATAGAAAAAAAGTTCACTGGAGGAATATACATTATAGTCTTTATTTCTAAAACAATTTTCAAATATAACATCTAGATCCAAATAAATGTAGCTAGCACATGAGTAAATAAAACATCATATAAAACAAAAGGAACCTAAAGAAATTCAATGTGTAGAAATAAATATGATTTCTATATTCAAATCTAGGCAATAAAATAATAGAGAATTTTAGTAGAAAACTAGAAACTATGACCTAAAGCTT
The DNA here is from genome assembly GCA_028533085.1 of Varecia variegata. Taxonomy (NCBI): domain Eukaryota; kingdom Metazoa; phylum Chordata; class Mammalia; order Primates; family Lemuridae; genus Varecia; species Varecia variegata. Next base: position 32,987,385 of record CM052445.1, read on the forward strand.
AAAAATAAAATGACTGAAATTAAGAACAAAATGGATGGTTTTAATATTACATTAGAAACACTGAAAGGATTTTTAGTTAAATCAAATACAGCTCATAAGGAAATATTTGGAATGAATTACAAAAGGACAGAAAGTAGAAAAATAAATATTTAGAACACAGTATCTAACACAGGTCGAACATACATATAATTAAAAATGAAAAAAAAAAGAGACAGACTGGACAAGAAACAAAAGTTGAAGATATTATGGTTGAGAATACATAACATTGATTCAAGATAACCAGCAGATTCTGGATTTGCATACCTTAAGTAGGAAAAATTAAAAAGTAATCTACATGTAGGCACAATATAGTAAAACTAATCAAGACAAAAAGCAAATCTTAAAAGCAGATCCAGAAAAAAGTTAAGTTTATCTTTCAAAGAGCAAAAATCAGGTTGAAAATTGATTACTCAACACACACACACACACACACACACACACACACACACACAGAAACCAGAAGCCAAAATACAATACTACCAGGATAGAATTCTATATTCTTAAAAATGAAGCTGAAATGAAGACATTTGCAGACATAGAATCCAATGGTTTGTGTAGTTCAGTGGTTTAAATACTATTTGTATGCTGATTACCAAATACCGATTACAAACCCTGTACTATATACAACTGTCTATTTGGTATCTCTATTTGGATGTTTCCTAAACATCTCAAACACTATGCAGTGTCTCATATCAAAATTGAGCTCTCGATATTACCAAAAGCTGCTGCACCTACAGCCTTCCCAGGTGATGGGCAGTTGTATGTGCCTGACAATGCTCCTTCTTATATTCAATACCAGTGGTCCCCAACCTTTTGGCACCAGGGACGGGCTTCATGGAAGACAATGTTTCCATGGACCAGGGTTGGGGAATGATTTTGGATGATTCAAGCCCATTACATTTATTGTGCACTTATTTCTATTAATATTATTATTATATTGTAATATATAATGAAATAATTATACAACTCACCATAATGAAGAATCTAATGTTGCTGCTGATCTGACAGGAGGCAGAACTCAGTCCGTGATGTGAGTGATGAGGAGTGGCTGTAAATATAGATGAAGCTTCTTAGCTTGCTCACCCTCTGTTCACCTCCTGCTGTGCTGCCTGGTTCCTAAGAGGCCACGGACTGGTACTGGTCCATGGCCCAGGGGTTGAGGACCGCAGCACTAGGCAATCACTATCCATCATGCTGTTTATCAAACATATCCAATAAACTGCTAAACCATGGCAGCCATAATCATCCTTTGGCAACTTCAGTCATATCATGTCACTCTTTTCCTAAAACCCTTCAGTGACTTCACATTTATTCGTTACAGATATATTTTTCCTTCCAATGGCTTATAAATCTCTACATGATATGTCCTCCTTCCTTCCATGTCCTTCCTCTCTGACATCATGTCCTGATACCCCAACACCACTTCTTACTCTGCTTAATTCACATTGGACTTCCTGCTGTTTCTCAAACACACTAAGCATTCAAGATACATGAACAGTATGAGATTTTATCCTACTTGCAAGTTAACTAGTTAGCCTGCCATGATTCCATAGAAAGTGAATAAACACATGAGAATTTCACATCAGAAACAAATAACAGTTTATTATAGCAATAACAGTGCCAAAATATTACATTTTCTTAACTAATTCTCAAATCTCAATTCCTTCAGGGCAGCATGCAAAGGGCCAAGTGGTGACTGTGCATGCAATGGGTTGTTACAGGAAAACTCTGAACTTAGAATACTCTGTTTTTAAAATGGACCATAAGCAAAGTATGCATTTTTTCCTCCAGAGGAGAATGTTACCATTATTATACTGCACAACAAACAAACCTAGATATTGTTTCTTTCTTCCGAAATGTTTACCTTACAAACAGCATTGAAAAGGCAATCCAAAATGAAAATATTTTTGCATACTAAATGTACAGAAACATGATTGACCCACAGACCCTAACATGGGCCTATGCTTTTCTTAAAAACTTTGCTCTAGAGTGATGTCATGAAAAATAGCAGAGTAGGAAACATTCTGGGGTCAGTCCCTCCAACACAACAATAATTTAGCCGTAAAGAGAGATTTAGTAGCAAATAATTCAGAACCGTGGTACCGCATTGGGCACCATAACAACTAGGAAAGTGTTGATGAAGGGAGAGGTTGCTACTGTTATGCAAAAATATGACAGGCATGAAAAGCCACCATCTCCCATTCCTCTGTCCTGGAAAAAGTTTCATAGAATGAGTTAGTAAGTGTTCCCTGCTCTTCAATTATTTGAAAGAGTTTGAGAGGGATTAGTGAAAATTCTTCATTATATGCTTAAAAAATTTACCAATGAAGCCACTTAGTCCAGGATTCTTCTTTATTGGGAAGAGTTTGATTACTGATTCAATCTCTTTATTTATTATAGATATTATATTCAGATTTTCTATTTTTTATTGAGTCTGTTCTGGTATTTTATATATTTCTAGAAATTTGCCCATTTCATCTAGGTCATCCCATTTTTGTGACATATGATTGCTTATAGTATTCTGTTATAATTACTTTTATTTCTGTAAAAATTGGTACTAATATCCCATTTTCATATCCAATTTTGGTAATATGAATCTTCTCTCTTTTTTCTTAATCAGTCTTGCTAAAAGTTCATTAATTTCCTTGAGTTTTTCAAAGAACCAATTTTAGTTTTGTTAATGCTATTGCTTTTCTATTCTCTAGTTTATTTATATATGCTCTAATCTTTATTATTTCTTTCCTTCTGCTAGCTTTGGATTTAGTTTTTCTCCTTTCTTAATTCTTTAGGAAAATAAACTAATAAACTAAACAGGGATCAAGATAAGAGTCTAATTTCATTCTTTTGCATGTGGATATCAAGTTTCAAGTAATGGGGCAACTGGATATTCACATGCAAAAGAATGAAATTAGACTCTTGCACCCTGTACATTAACTAATCTAAAATAGATAATAAACTAAACTTGAGAGCTGAAGCTATAAAACACTTAGATTAAAGCATAGGGGAAAATATTCATGACATTTGATTTGGCGATAATTTCTTGGATATGACACTGATATCACAGGTAATAAAGGAAAAAGATTAAACTTAATTAAAATTAACAATGTTCATCAAAAGGCACTATGAAAAGGGTGAAAAGACAACTCATAGAAGGGGAGAAGATATTTGCAAATCATATATTTCATAAGGGATTAATATCTAAAATACCTTTAAAAAACTTTTCCAATACAACAAAAACAACTCAATTCAAAAATGGGCAAAAAACTTGAATAGACATTTCTCTGAATAAGATATATAAATAACAAATAAGCACATGAAAAGATATTAAGCATCATTGGTCATTAGGGAAATGTAAATTATAGCCACAATGAAATCTCACTTCACATTCATTCAATGACTATTACAAAACAAAACAAATAAAAACCCAGAAAATAACCGCTGTTAGAAAGCCACCATGGAAAACAGATTCATGGTTCTTCAAAAAGTTAAATATAGGAATCCCATATTACCCAGCAATTTTACTTCTAGATATATACTCAAAAGAATTGAAACAGGAACTAAAATAGATATTCGTAAACCCATGTTCATAGCAGCATCATCCATAATAGCCCAAAGTTGGAAACAACTCAGCTGTCCATCAACAGATGAATGAAGAAACAATGGAATATTATTCGGCCTTAAAAGGACTGAAGTTCTGATACGTGTTTTAACACAGAGGAACCTTGAAAATATTATGCTAAATGAAATAAACCAGATACAAAAGGACAGATATTATGTAATTCCACTTGCATGAAGTATCTATAATGGGCAAATTCATAAAGACAGAAAGTAGAATTGAAGTTATGATGGCCTTGTGGTAGGGGCAATTGGAAGTTTTTGCTTAGTGGTTACTGAATTTCTGTTTCAGATGATGAAAAAGTTTTAGAAATAGATAGTGATGATGGCTATACAAGATTGTGAATATGCCATGTGCCACTGAACTATACACTTAAAAATGGTATAAACGGTAAACATCATTTTTTAAATATTTGACCTCACTTAGAAAAAAAAGAAAAACTTTTTTCTAACTATTCCTTCTGTTTGGAATGTGTTTTCCCTGAAGCCTACTTGGCTAACTCTCTCACTTCCTTCAAGTCTTTGTTGAAACTCTATTTCTCATTGACACCTACCCTGACCTTGTATGTATAATTTCAAACTTCATAGTAACCAGAGTCACTCCTTTTACTTCCTGATAGTCCTTTCTTTATTTTTTTGAAAAACTTATTTTCTAATATAAATTATTTATCTGATCTTTATATTTACAGTATATGTTTTGTTACTAGCAACTACATTTCCCCAAATTTGTAATCTTTGTTTTACTCAAATACAAAGAACAATGCCTAGCACATAGATCATGCTCAATAAATATTTGTTGGATGAATGGGTAAATTTTTAAAGTCTTATAGTAAACAGTACTTTTCAGTGGAAGTATAAGAATCCTGGGTTTTTTTGCAAACGAAACATGATAATATGTTGAGGATTTTTTGATTATGCACAGTGAAAGAAAACATTTTTTATACTTAGCTATTGTTAGCCATTTCTTTTGTTGCCATTAAATGGTTGAATAATATAATAGCTCTTCATACACATGCACACACACACACACACACACACACAGTTGTTTCATTCAATAGAGTACCCTTGGAAATACGTAGTGTATGAATATATTTAACTGAAGACATTATATTCTCCACTGTTTTTCTTGCCCTACATTGTCTGACAGTCCTGTCACATAGGTTGAAAAACATAGACATTGATCTAGTTATCTTTAGAGTAATCATACATTTTTCACATGCACACTGACTTTTGGGAAATGCCTCTTGATATATCATAAAAGAACAACATTGTATCAAGGCTAACCTTAAGAAAAGAGACTTACTTGTTTACTGACTCAAAATTATCCTCTGTGGGTGTTGAATTGAAATCAAATTTCTGTTAAATAGGGCCCCAAGAAATCGATTGTAACCAGCAGTTAATGGCCAGCTTGCTAACAGCTTGAGGCAAAGCCAAGGGCAGTTAACACTCCAACAAATTAGTTGTTAACTGTGTTAATGACTGATTTTGCAGGGATTATTGCTATTACAAACAGTCATCAATCTAGCTTTACCACTGAGTCTAGAAAAGTTTGCAGCCAAAAAAACCCTTTTATGCTCTCAGTTTGATACTCTGGATTCTGGTTAATATGATAGTCTAAAATCATATAATGATAAATTTCCCATTTGTCAGAAAAAAATTAATAAAAGTTCCTTTTCCTTCTCCTTATTTCTATTATAGTTGCATTAATATATAAATTTCTGATTGTTATGAAAATCAAGAAAATATGATAATGTGAATATGAAAATATATTCTCATTTTGAGTTTATATTCATTATTAATATTTTAAAATATGCATTTTAAGATCTTTGGACAACATAAAACAAAACTGGTCAATGATAGTAGCTTAACATCTAAAGCAAAATTTCTAGATAAAAATAGAAAATACAAAGCATAAAATAATTTTATTTAAGATCAAATTAAGTTTTGGGAAACTAAGTCCAAAATTATTTAAGAACAAAATATAAAAGTTTTTGGAAACCAATATTAGTCTTAAATTGCAAGTATTATTTTAAAGTAAAATTCCCCATTTACTTACCAATAAAAATAGAGAAAAATGAGATTATTCTTAAATTTTATATTTTAACCAAAAGCATACTCTTACATTAATCTTTAGTTTTATAAAAATTTGAAATGATTTGATGTTAATTAACTTTTAATTCTAATCCATCTCCTAAATCACAATTTTTTTAATAGATATTTTTACCACATGATTAAATACTGTGGGTCATGGTAATGCTAAATTTCATTTTAAGAGCTGTTGCAGATGTGTCATTGTTTCAATATTTGAACATAGCTTACTTTAAATATTTCACAGGTATAGATATAGCCACTGGGATTTACAATAAGATGTTTTTGTTGTTATAAATGTATTCATGACTAAAGGGCCATAATTATAAGTTATTAATGGTTTCACTACATTCTCCATAGCCAAATTTCTGCAGTTAAAGTTGCATTTCAAATTAAGTAATTATTTGGAAAATAAAAATATGCATTCTTCTCTTTTCCTTAAACTATACTAGAAGAAAAGTATGGTTATTTTTATAATATATATCCTGCTTTGCAAAAGATATTTTTCCATTTTGCTAACACATATATCTTAAATTTGTTCTAATAAGATAATATCTAGAAGTAACCTATAATGTTAGAAAAAATAGCTATAAAAAGAGCCAGTGCCCACGTAAATAACGATAATTACAGAGTTTATTTGAGTAATCATCATATATTTCTAATTTTGATATGAGTATCAAAAATAAAGGAAATAATGTTCACCTTGAATGAATCTATTTTCAGTCACTGCTTTTTTATCTGCTTTAATCTTCTGTGTTATAAAATTAAAGAAAAATTTTGAAAAGTCATTTGAAAGGTTTTTACAAAATATTCGTTTATGTCAGCATGAATTAGGTTTTTAAAAATATTTTGCACACAATCTTTATGACCTTTAGGCTGCATCAGTCTATGTAAACATTTATGGAAACTCTGTTAATTTGGTAAGTATCTCAGCATAGTTCCAACTACTTCAATTTAGATTTATTCTCAGTTAAGTTTATAATCCTTGAATACAGAAATTTTATCTATATGCATTTTATATCCTTAATAAAATGATACTCTTATCCTTTTCACAATACAATCAGATTTAACAGTCAGTTTTACTCTTCCCTTTCCTGTTCCACTATATATTATAGCTGTTTTCACATTTAAATTCTGCAACACCTACATAAAGGTAGGCAATATCTGCTAAACTCTTACACTCAAAGTTCACCTTAATGTCAAGATTACATAGCAGCCTTTTTTTAAACCAGATTTTTGACTCACTGTTTGGCTTTTGATAATTGTAAACTCTTCATTTTCATTTTAACTTACTTAAATCCACTGACTTAATTGAAATTTTGAAGTTTTTTTTTTTTTTTTCCTACAGAAATATATCCTCTAGTTCTTCTGATTTATTATTTTATTCTTTTGATCCTTGGTTTGTCTTATCTTTAGCACTTGGTTCTCTCAGAACTATTTTGTCTTTGGGCTAATTACTTACAGTGGTGTTTGTGGTCTAGATATAATTCCTAATACTGAGGTTATGGCCTCCCTCATGCTCTTTAAATACATATGAATGGAAATGAATGACTTGAGACCAGAAGTACATGAATTTTCCCTTGTGCTATTACATCATTCTTTGTTGTACTTAAGAGATATTCAATGTTCAAATTTAATCTTGTTTCACCTATGATGGCTTAAAATTAACTAGAGGTCTAAATAAGCATATCTTAATTCCTATATGAATTCGTCTGTGCCACACAATTTATCACTGTCCAATGTTATTAATTTCTTAGTTTTGTTTGGTTCATTTTTCTTAACTATCTTTTTAAATTTTTATATATAAAAATTATTCTATATTGTTTCTTTATATTCTATACATTCATTTTAAGTATTGTATTAAATACAATATAAATATCTACAGTATAAAATTTAATGCATTAAAGGAAAACTCTTGCATTTTAGTTTACTAAAATTAAATACACATTGGATATCTTTCAGTTGGAATTGTAGAAATTCACATGAGATTGTCATTCCCACTCTATTTAGAACATGCTAGATAAATTACAATATTAAAATATTTTATTTTAAAAACATATTGGGCAGTTGAACTTTGAACAAACCTAAATGAACTAAAATCTAGAAAATGACGGGGACTTTGCCCACGAAGGATGTTTCATTATTGTTTTTCTTCCTGGATTATAGGCAGGTCTAGACAGATAAAATATAGATGAGAGTAAGGAGAAATGGTTAGTGTTTTAAATAACTTTAATGGTTGCATGTGAGCTAGGGTCAAGGATTAGAATTTTGTGGGGTGCTAAACACAGCCCACTAATTTTTTTTTTTTTTTTTTTGAGACAGAGTCTTGCTTTGTTGCCCGGGCTAGAGTGAGTGCCCTGGCGTCAGCCTAGCTCACAGCAACCTCAAACTCCTGGGCTTAAGCGATCCTACTGCCTCAGCCTCCCAAGTAGCTGGGACTACAGGCATGCGCCACCATGCCTGGCTAATTTTTTCTTTATATTTTTAGCTGTCCAGATAATTTCTTTCTATTTTTAGTAGAGACGGGGGTCTCGCTCTTGCTCAGACTGGTCTGGAACTCCTGACCTTGAGCGATCCACCCGCCTCAGCCTCCCAGAGTGCTAGGATTACAGGTGTGAGCCACCGCACCCGGCCAGCCCACTAATTTTATTCTACAGTCTCTTACTAATTTCCTGGAGATAATACACCAAAGGGCAAAAGAGCTTATTCATTTTCATATCCCTCTAGGTTATCCCAGGACTTCAAAGAGTACAAGACATTGATTGCTGAAGTTAGTGGTGGGCAGATGTACCCGAATTTTTACGGTGTTTTCCCTATATGCAAAGCAGTGGTCCATAAAATTCAAGAAGAAAAGCAGGAGAGCTAAAATAACTTAAATTTATTTATTTAACATAATTAAATTAAAATGCATAATTCATTTGAAGGGCTTTCTTGTATCCTAGACTCAACTGAGGAAAGTATCAATGATCATGAAGACAGTTCAATGGAAATTATTCAAAATAGACACAAACAGAGAAAAAAAAAAGAGAAATAATGGCACAAAAGAAATATTTGGAGAGATAATAGCCAAAAATATTCCAAAATTGTGAAAAGATATCAACTCACAGATCTTAGAAGCTCAGCAAACACTAAGCAAAATAATACAAATAAAACCATAAATAGGTAAATCAAGAGTCAAATGGCTGAAAAGCAAAGACAAAAACAGCCAAGAAAGATAGTTGGCATTGCAGTAGAAAATGATGGAGACCAGAAGACAATGGAATATTATTTTTTAATTGCTAAAAGATAAAAGAAACCTAGAATCTGTATCCTTGAGAAATTATCCTAAAAAATAAAAAAAAATAATTTTCAACAGGCCAAAATATGAAATAATTTGTTGTCAGAAAAACTGTGCTCAAAGAAATGTTAAAAGAAATGTGTGAAGCTAAGGGAAAAAAATAGAAGAAGACAGAAGCCTGAATCTACATGAAGAAAATAAAAGAATAAAATTTAGATTTGGGAATCCCTTATGTTTCTATAAAATTACATGTGCTGGGCATGGTGGCTTGTACCTGTAATCCCAGCTGTTTGGAAGGCTGAAGTGGAAGGATCGCTTGATCCCAGGAGTCCAAGGCTACAAAGAGCTATACTGATCCCCTGCACACCAACCTAGGTGACAGCACAAAACCACATCTCAAAAAAAAAAAAAAAAAAAAAAAGGAAAGGAAAGGAAAACTGAATAAAATACTAAATACTAAATAATTATGTCATGTATTAAAAAATATAAACGGAGTATATGTTGGACAGGTTTTTAAAGGAATCTTTTCACAAAGCATCTGTTCTTGACCTTTCAGAATTTTCTTCAATGCTCAAAAAGCTGGGCCAATTTCTCTAAAGGATTTGAGGTGTCAAGTACTATTTTTTCATCTGTCCATAAACAATACGTTATATTCATTTAATTAAAATTCTATTGCATTTATTACTGTGATTATGTCTATTCTATAGTAATATTTATATGGAAGGAACCTCTTAGGTTACCAGCCATTTGCTAAGAATATATATTATATAATGTCCCAGGGATCCCCTAAGTCTATCAGTTGTTTGACATGATACATGAAAATTCAATGCTGCTGTCCTCTCCATTTCTTGAAAAATCCTGTTATATTAAAGATATTTTCATCTAAGGCTCTCTAGGTATAGTTAAGGGATAAGAGATGAAAAACATCATTGTCATATATCATAAATATACTAAAATACGAATATTACCTCCTTACTAATTCATGCCATTTAATTATACAAAAAAGAATAGTTGCTTTTTGTGTGTTATATTTGTTCCATATTAAATACTCATTCATGATACCTTTCTTTAACTGTCACTTCAGGGACTAAAGCATAGATTTGAGCATCTAACATCTATTTTGAAAGCAGCACTACTGAAACATTACGGCAGATTGTCACCATAGAAAAATGAATTATCTATCCAGGTAATAGTGTCATTCATCTAGATTTGAAGTCTGTTCAGGTGTTCATGAAATAAGAATTAATTTTTTTCTCCCTAAGACACCAAACATCTAGATTAAAATGAAGGAAAATATGGCCACTGACTGAGATGCATCTAAAGGTAAAAACATTTAAAAAAATTTAGTGTTGCTCCTTGACTCAGAATATTTGTATTTTTAAAAATAATTTTATACTTGGATTAAGAGTCTACATTTTTATTGAGCATTATCAATCTCAGGAATTAAAGTTTTATAACAAACTAAAATGGTATGTTTTTAAAAAATAATTGAAATCATAATACATCATATGCTCATCTGAATTTGCTTTCAGTACTATTGTATTATCATAATAAAAAGCATGTGCCATGTTACAGCCTTGTGTTAGAACAATTATAAGAGATCTGCCCAAATTTGTGCGGACCCTAAACTTATATCAGAAATTACTATCCTCAACAATTATTTGATAAATTTAGACCTGATAGAGTAAAACAAAAATAGTATACATAATAATTATCTTTGTGGTTCATGGAGCAGCTGCTAAGCCTAAATTTATAGGAATTAAGAATTTGGACTAAGGAGTTTGCTACCTAATAATTTCTAGAGTTACATAGTTGTTGTCCTGTATTTTACATACATATAAAACTATAGTTTAAGTGTCATGCCTTTTACATAGTTTACTCCTACTGTGTCAAATGTCAGTTATTATCACCTTCAGTATCCAAATTTTACAAGATGAATGTATGTTAGACAGAATATTGACCCTGAAAGATGTATAACCTTAATCTCCAGAAATGGTGAAGATGTTACATTACATGGCAAAGGAGAACTAAGGTTGCAGAGAAAATTAAAATTGTTAATCAGGTGCACTTAAAATTGAGAGATTATTTTAGATTATCTGTGTGGCTCAATGTAAACAATGGAACCTGGAAAGTGGAAGGAGGTAGAAGAGAAAATGAGAGCAATGTCATGTGAGAAGCTAACCTCTCAAAAGAAGACGGACTAATGGCCAACAAACATATGAAAAAATGCTCAACATCTCTAATCATCAGGGAAATGCAAATCAAAACCACAATGAGATATCACTTATCTCCAGTGAGAATGGCCTTTATCAAAAAGTCCCAAAACAGTAAATGTTGGCATCGATACATGAGTTAGGAACATTCATATACTGTTTGTGGGACTGCAAACTAGTGCAACCTCTGTGGAAAGCAATATGGAGATACCTCAAAGAGGTACAAATAGAACTACGATTTGATCCAGCAATCCCATCACTTGGCATCTACCCAAAGGAATAAAAGACATTCTATAAAAAAGACATCTGCACTAAAATGTTTATATCAGCACAATTCACAATTGCAAAGATGTAGAAACAACCCGTGTCCATCAATACATGAATGTATTAATAAAATATGGTATATGTATGCCATGGAGTTCTACTCAGCCACAAAAAACAATGGTGATCTAGCACCTTTTGTATTATCCCGGATAGAGTTGTAATGCATTCTACTAAGTGAAGTAGCAAAAGAATGGAAAAACAAGCACCACATGTACTCACCATCAAATTGGTATTAAGTGATCATCACTTAAGTGCACATATAGTAGTAACATTCATCTGGTGTTGTGCAAGTGGGAGGGGGCAGGAGGGGTTGGGTATATACACACCTAATGGGTGCGATACACACCGTCTGGGGGATGGACATGCTTGAAGCTCTGACTTGGGTGGGGCAAAGGCAATATATGTAACCTAAACATTTGTACCCATGTAAGATGCTGAAACAAAAAAATAAAAATAAATAAAAAATGTATCATCAATATTAATTTGCATATATTAATGTATACTATGATACTAAAAGAGATAATTTCATTAATATGCCTATTGATTTATGCTTCACCTCTTCTACAGATTCTTCATAGAATAAGAATACTATTATTCTTACTAACTGACTTGTCTGCACTCACTGATACTGGAAATTTGTACACAGTAGTATGAAAAGCCATGAATTTACATTAAAAATCATCTACCTTTTTTTCAATTTAATCCCTTGAATTGGTTGTGTAGACGTGTTCCTAAATATATCTGGTATGTGACCTACATAGTGGAAGGGGCAAGGACACTCTCTGGAGTCTCTTTTATAAGGTCACTAATTGCATTCATGAAGGGTCCTCCCTCATGACTTAATCAGTTTCCAAAGGACCCACCCCCTAACACTGTCATTTTGGGAGTTAGTATTTCAGCATATGAATTTGGGGGAACACAGAAAATAACTTTGTAGCATCTTCTAAACATTTAGACCTCTTTCTATTATACTTTTAATATTTTGCACTACACAGTTTTAAGTATATTTAATTAATGGTATAATGGAATTTATTTTATCTCCTTTGTCTCTTTTTTATGGAATTATGTCATGATTATGTTTACTTTGCCTATGTACAGAAGAATTCTATATACCCTTTAGAAAAAACTCAGGGGACTCAATCATTTAAAGAGACAACTATGTTCATTACCTTATAGAGTAAGCCAAATTCCTGAAAATGTACACACACATACACATGCACACACATGCTTATAGCCTTAGAGGAACTACTGAACACCTGGAGATGCCATTCATAAACTCATCAGACCTGCGGAATATAAATTAGTTTACAGCATCGTTGTCTTCCTTTTTTTTATATGAATATTTAATGAGTTAGTCTTGTTAACTCTTTCATATAAACTTTTATAGCCACAGTTTAGTATAAATATGGAATAAAATTCAGAGTTTTTTACCAAAAATAGTTTGTTTATGTATGAAAAGTAACCATTTTAGTAGTAGCCCTTGTCTTAAAGAAACTTAGGAAACTTCATTGAGAAGACAATCTCTTCTATTTTCAACTGTTTAGATAATAATTGTCATACAATTATATAATAATATAATATATTAATAGTTATAATATAAAATATAATAATAACAACTCTTTTGAGTGCTTACTTTTGTCGCATCAATTTTGCCTGCATTATCTTGGAAGCACATGGAATGCGGTGGCTCTGGGGGACTGAACTGCCTGTTTTTACTGAGTTTAAATTCCCCCTTGCTTAATTTCTTAAATTCTCTATCATAACAGAGTTAATAATGATGGAATCACGATTTCATGACCTCTGCCTCCCCATCCTCTTCTTACTGACCACCAAAATCAAAAAATTACTTTACTACCATTCACAGTTATTTAAAAAATGGTTGTTTAATTCCTGGGTCTACTTAACTTTATTTTATCACTATCAACCTCGTCAAATAACTGGTCAGACCCACTTGGCCTATTCACTGGACCTCCTTGGCATGATTGCTTTTATCAGATTGGCTACTCTGCCCTTTGCAAGAAGGTACACTGACATGTAATTTGTTCACTATCCTCTGTTGTCATGTACTAATTTCAGAAAGTGTTATTCTACTTGTCCTATATGGCCCCACAGCTTAGAATCTAAAAGAGCTACGGGGTTGACTTCATGGGTGTGTGACCCGTGCAGTCAAATTGGGCTTGATTTAATGCTCTGTTCTTGCTGCTTTTGAGTTTTTAATTGAATTTCAATCCAATGTCTTAATTTCTTAAACATGCTTTTGTCAAAACAAGGACAATGGATTATGTGCATGAGCAGAGGAGATACATGAAATATCCGTGTCCACTTTTCCTTGCAAACCCATTCACCTATAGCACTTGTGATGCCTCTTGAGAAAAAAATTTGTATCACTCAAAATGAGTGGAAATTCAGTGAGCCTCAAAGCCAGTAAAAAATACAAGAGAGGCTACATTTTCCACTCAAACTATAACTTGTTCCAAGCACAGAAAGAAAGCAATAGCATTCTACTAAACATGAATCCCATGGTGCAGGTAAGACTATGCCTCCAAAGAACATCTGAACAAGTTTGCAAAGTAGAAATATAACTGCTCAGGTACTCACGAACTCAGAGAAAGAGGGCCATTTGACTCGTTATCGGAAAACATTGCACTGTACATTTTCCTTGTTAACAATATATATAGTAACTTAGTTCTCAGAAGAAATAAACAGAGGTAAGTATGCTTGAAAACATCAGCCTTGGATCATTAATTTCTTTCTCTGCCCCTTCCTAGCTACCCCACTCCCTCCTACTCTCTTTGCCCTACCCTCAGGCAGAAGAAGACAGCAACACCAGGAATTTCAGGGCCCATAAAGGTATTATTTAGGGAAGATTTCTCATAAAACCTTCATTTATTTCCTCTGTATTATTATACTGAATTCACCAAAGCCACCACTTTGCACGTCTGTCCCCAACAAAGGAAAGAAAGAAAAATTAAGGATATAGAGTAAGCATAAGATAGACCCAATAAATATTGGAAAACCATATTAAGAGTTTGTTTATATGTTGTAGGAAGTGAAGTCACTCATGTATTTTCAGATATAACTTTCCCTTGTTGCCTCTTTTTAATTAATTATTTTCCACAACCTCAGCCCTTGTAATCACTATTCATTTTTTTTCTTTCTCTTTAGTTTTTCCTTTTCTAGAGGGTCATATAAATGAAATCATAGGATATCTATGTTTATTGCTGCATTTTGGAGCATGGGCTTTTTTTCTGTATAAAACTCATCCCCTCATTTCCAGTAATATGTTTTTCATTTTAATCCAATTCTATTTTCAGAACACACCCAGTTGTTACATTTATTTAAGGAGGATTTCCATTTAACTAAAAAAAAAAGCTCAGTTTTAAATGACTCCACAGGCCGCTTCTGTCTTCCAGCCTAACAAGGAAAATTTGTGTTTCCTGAAGGCCATTATTGGTTTAGCTCCAACATTTTGTAACTTTCATTTCAAGCAGCCTATAACTTTTCTCTTCATTGTCTTGGTGGATCTCAGAAGTCTTTGTGACCAGAATTTACCTCTTATAGGAGATTGACAAAGAATGCATATAGGAGGCTCTGTTTTTCTTGGATATTGGTACAATACATTTGATAAACAAAGTTTAAAAAGTTAAATGTGACAATATTTGAATACCATATGAAGAGGCAAAAAATGAAAAAAATATATATATTTCAATACATCTTACCCTGATGGCAACCTACATTATTTACATGTTATTTGATATGTACTTTATTTATTGAGTTACCACTCTTTTTTTTTTTTTTTTTTTTTTTTTTTTTAACCACACTGTGTGATTTCACTTCTATGAAGTTCAACAACAGGACAAACTTGTCTCTGGGATACAAGTCAGGACTATGGTGACCCTGGGGGAATACCGAGAGGAAGGACTCTACAAATAAGCCTTCTGTGTTTTGAAAATATTCTCCTGATCTGGGCAGTGTTTACATAGAGAAATGTATATGTAAAATATTATTGACTTACATTCTTTTTAAAAACATTAATAGATTTAGGGGGTACAGGTTGAATTATGTTACATGTATATACTGTATAGTGGTGAACTCTGAGCTTTTAGTGTAGCTATTACCCAAATAGTGTACATTGTATGTCATGGGTAATCTCTCATCCCTCACCTCCTACCAACCTTGCCCCATGAGTGTCCAATGTCCATTATACCACTCTGTGTGTCCTTGTGTTGCCACAGTTTAATTCTCGCTTATAAGCAAGACCATGCAGCATATATTTTGGTGAGGATTTTTTAATCTTATTCATCAGTAGTTTTATTGTTATTGTTGATACATCCTTTCCTGGCTTAAGTATAAGCGTGATATAATCTTTATAGAATGAGTTAGGGAGGATTCCCTCCTTCTTGATCTTTCAGAACAGTTTCAATGGGATTGAAACCAGTTCTTCTTTGTACGTTGGGTAGAATTTGACTGTGAATCCATGTGTTCCTTAATATTTTTTCCTTGGGAGATTTTTTTTTTTACAACTGATTCCATCTAGCTACTCATTATTGGTCAATTCAGGAATTGTATTTCTTCAGTCTCAGGAGGTTGTGTGTTTTCAGGAAGTTACCCATTTCCTCTAGGTTTTCTAGTTTGTGAATGTATAGTCTCTGATGATCTTTTCTATTTCTGTGGTATCAGTTGTATTGTTTCCTTTTTCATTTCTGATTGTCTTTATTTGGATCTTCTCCCTTCCATTCTTGGATTCCCTTCCATTCTTGGATAGTCTAGCTAGTGGTTTATCAATTTCGTTTATCTTTTTGAAGAACCAACCTCTTTTTTTGTTGATCCTTTGTAATTTTTTTTTTTTTTGGTCTTCATTTAGTTTTTCTCTGATGTTTATTATTTATTTTCTCTTGCTAATTTTGGGTTTGGTTTGTTCTCATTTTTCTAATTCCATGAGGTGCAATGTTAGGTTGTTAATTTGTGATTGTTCTACTTTTTTAATGTAGGCATTTAATACTATAAGTTTCCCTCTTAGTATCACTCTTTTTCTAAATTTCACAGGCTTTGGGATATTGTGTTCACATTTTCATTTATTAATATTTCAGTTTTTTTAAATTTCCATCTTTATTTTTTCATTAAGCTAGTGATTGTTCAGGAGCATGTTCTTTAATTTTCACATATTTGTATATTTTCTAAAGTTCTTCCTTGTATTGCTTTTTGGCTGTATTCCACAGTGGTCTGAGAAGATATTTGATAAAATGTGGATTTTTAAAATTTGTTAAAACTTGTTTTGTGGCCTAAAATGTCATCTATTTTGGAGAATATTTTATGTGGTGATAAAAAAATATATATTCTGTTGTTATTGGAAGGGATGTCTGTAAATATTTGTTAAGTCGATTTGGTATAAAGTCCAATTTAGGTCCAATGTTTCTTTATTGATTTTCTGATTTTCTGTCTCAATTATCTATGTAGTGCTGTGAGTGAGGAATTATCTATGTAGTGCTGTGAGTGAGGTGTTGAAGTCCCCCATGCTTATAGTGCCGCTGTCTATCTCTTTTCTTGGGTCTAGTAATATTTGCTTTGTGAATCTGGTTCTCTGATGTTTTGTGCATATATATTTAAGATTGTTATATCCTCTTACTGAATTGACCCCTTTATCATTATATAATGACCTCCTTTTTTTTTACTGTTTTTTATTTAATGTCTGTTTTATCTGATATAAGTATAGCTACCCTGCTTGATTTTGGTTTCTCTTTGTGTGAAATATCTTTTTCTATCCCTTTATTTTCAATCTATGTGTGTTTCTATCCATAATTTAGTTTTCTTGTAAGCAGCATCAAGTTGGATCTTTTTTTTTTTTAATCCATCTGCCAATTTATAGCTTTTCAGTGGAGCATTTAATGCATTTACATTCAAGGCTAATATTGATATTTAAGCCTTTGTTCTTGTCATATTGTTGGTTGATTTTTTATAAATTCTTTGTTTCTTTCTTTTTCTCTGTCTTTTTGTTTTTGCAGTTTGCTGAACTTCTGACATGTTGCCGTATAATTTCTTTTTCCTTCTCCTTTGTGTGATTGTTTTATAAGACCTATGACTTTTATATTTGTGTGTGTTTTCATGATGGAGAATATTGACCTTTCATTTCTACCTTTATGACTCCTTTGAGCATTTCCTTTGAGCTGGCCTAATGGTGATGAGTTCTCTCAGCATTTACTTATCTGGAAAAGACTGTATTTCTCCTTCATTTATAAAACTTATTCTGGCAGGATATAAAATTCTTGGTTGATAATTTTTTTCTTTCATCACTTTGAAAATGTCATTACATTCTCTTCTGGCCTGTAAAGTTTCAGTTGAGAGGTCCACTGTCAGTATGATGGGGTTTCCTTTATAGGCAACTAGATGCTATTTTCTTCCCTCTTGCTATTTTAAAATTCTTTCTTTTACTTTGAAAATCATTCTGATTGTAATGTATCATGGAGAAGTCCTTTTTGCACTATATTGTATAAGGATCATTAGACCTCCTGTGTCTGAAATCTAACTCTCTTGCTAGTCTTAGGAAGTTTTCATCACTTAATCCTTAAAGTTGTGACCAGAGAGGGTGGGGACTCTTCCATACAAATAGCATGGGCAAGATGCTGGGGGCATTCTCTCCACTCACATCTTGGTATCACAGCAGCCCATAGCATAGCAGGGCAGTGGGAATTGTCCTAATATATATGCAGGAGAGCTTGGGCTACTGATCCCATCTCATGAGGGCAGCAGCTATAGCTGTATCAGCCCGAACTCAGCCTGAGGGCAGGGTGCTGCTGGGCTTTAAATTCCCAAAATGGTGCCTTGGGCCTATGACCTAAAAAGCCTGGGGCCCCATATAGGCAATCAGTGTGGGCAAGTAATTGTGGAAGATACTGTCTGCTCAGATCTCAGTCTCAACTGCAACCCACAGCAGGGCAGTGGGGACCTTCCCAGGGGTGCATGAGAGTGTTTGGGCTCCTTTATCCCTCCTCAGAGCTGTGCAAGGACTGAAAGTATGCCCATAGTTTCCCAGTATGTAGCCTTTCTGAATAGCACCTGTTCAAGTTGCTAGGGATGGATGCCTGTGGGATTCTGCATGAGTTCCCCTTTTGGAGTAACATCTCTGTGCAGTCTCCAAGCAGCTCCCTAAGTTTGGCCCAAGACTTGTGTGGGTTGTGGTATTCTCCTATAATCAATATCATAAAAGATTTCCTCAGAGTGTGGAGCCCTGGGGACTTTCTCTTACTGTTTCCTCACATCCAGGATCTTTCTCCCAGCTCTTAGCCAGTCCCCAGCTAGGCAAGTTGCCCTGAATCCTCTCCTTCCTCTCTTTACCCACACTTGTTGCTTCCCATCACTCTCCTGGTGAATTCTAGTGTTCTCTCCTAGACAATCTGATTGAAATCACCACTCTTTCTAAGTAGAAGAATCACATAATTTATCGGTGGATCCTGGGAGCCCAAGGCTGCAGTGAGCTATGATCTCACCACTGCTCTCCAGTCTGGGGAACAGAGTGAGACCCCATGCTTTAAACTATGATTTAGATAGAACACTAGAACACTCATGGTTGCTTGAAGGAAGGGCCTTAAGTGAGAAAAAAAGAGCGTATAGGCTGTTTTGATAACAAATAAAAAAGTTATGAGGCTTTAAACTGAGTTAATGGGACTGACAGGAAAAAGTAAAGGAAAAGCCTGTGTCTATGCAGAAAAAAGCAATAGTAATTAATAGTTATTAACAATCATTACAATCTTTAATTTTTTTTTGCAAAGAAAAAGAAACTGGGTCGAGAATTAAGTTTTCCAGCATTTGTTAAACTACTTTTATGTGTGTCATGGTTTACAATCAGATTAACTAGATGGTACTTGTGCCATAAATGGGAAAAGTGAACGTTACATGACAACTATTCTTTATTGAGGTAGATGTGATAAACAGAAATACAGCATATGGAATTTTAAAAATTCTGTGAAAAGTTCTACATATCTTTCTAAAAACTGAATTTTATCCAGATTTTAGACTATAAACCATTTCAGCAAATATGCACACTAATGGTGAATAGATATACTTAAGTGAATGGATACTTTGTACAAAATTTAGTAATGTTAACTAATAATGTCAAATAGTGACATGTAAATTCTTGGGAATACAATCATTTATATATGAAATTATATTCTTATTAGCTAAAGATAGCTAGGAGAAAGACAAACATGTAAATAGTTACCATATTTTAAAATGGTGTTTCCATTGGATTTTGTCTATGAGGCCGAAAATCTTGGAATCCTGACTGGTTGGAAAATAGATTAAGGTTGTATTTAGGGAAAGCTGTAATAAATAAAGTGATGGCTATAAATATGGACATAAAAATAGGACAGAGCTTATCTCTGGGACTGAAATCTCAATATAACCAGAGATAGGCTTGAATTAAGTCAAGAGACCAGAAATCCATGTTCTAGAATAGGTGGTGTTCAGATGAAACTATAGATTCAGGAGTTCATCAATAGGTTGTTGAGTCAGAATCTTTATAAAGTACCAAATTTTGACATTGTGAGAGATATGGTCTATAGAATTAGTAATAACAGTTGATTAAGCTTATGAAAGTGGGATTCCAGGATGAATTTTATTTTTCATTTGGCTTCTCCTTTTCTCTTACACTGATTCTCTCCTTATTCTTCCTTTCTCGTTCTTCACACTTTTTTCTTCAATGCTACCATTTATTCTCATTATTTCAACATAAGAATGAAATGGTTGCATTTTACATGCCCTGCAGAAATACAAATAAATAATTGTAGGAATTAAAAACATGGTATTAGTAAACAACAGCAATGCGCTTGGAGTATTTTTTTTTTTCAATTATTGAAACCACCTTCTAGATCTAATGCAATTAGTTTCTATTATTTAACATTTCAATAGAAAAGTAAGTAGGTTTTTGGAACACTTCTAGCAATGGGGAAACTGATTATTGACTGTATGTGTGTGACTTGATAATTGCTGTCTAGGAATAATATAACAAGAACTTCATCTTTCTCCTAGAATCTTTTATAACTGTGCTTTGCCTATTGTCAATATAACATTACTTTTCTCAGCATGACCACAAACACAAAATTCAAAATTAAAAGGACATTTTACTTGACTTACTTTAAGTGCTGCTACTTTCAATTATATTGAGAGATCTATTTCTCACTCTTTCTATGACTATATTATGTGATGTGGTGAAGATTTATGCACCTCCAGGCACCTATGTTTACCAATTATGGGCATGTTATAAATTTCAACTTTAAAAGAAAGGCACAGTACACTAAGAACTTTTGTGATTTTCATCTTGCCTTTGGGTTAACAAAACAGCAACAAAAGAGCTGTGTTCTGGTTTTTAAAAAATGTCTCCAAAACTTCCAAGTCCTTTTATTTTTATTTTTTATTTATTTATTTATTTATTTATTTATTTTGAGACAGAGTCTCACTCTGTTGGCCGGGCTAGAATGAGTGCCATGGCATCAGCCTAGCTCACAGCAACCTCAAACTCCTGGGCTCAAGCAATCCTTCTGCCTCAGCCTCCCGAGTTAGCTGGGACTACAGGCATGCGCCACCATGCCCGGCTAATTTTTTCTATATCTGTTTTTAGTTGGCCAGATAATTTCATTCTATTAATAGAGATGGGGTCTCGCTCTTGCTCAGGCTGGTCTCGAACTCCTGACCTCAAGCTATCCACCCGCCTTGGCCTCCCAGAGTGCTAGGATCACAGGCGTGAGCCACCTCACCCAGCCCCAAGTCCTTTCAATCTAATTGCTTTCCTTCACTTCATTGTAGTTTCAGTAACATGCAATAATAAATAATTTTTAAAAATTATAGCCAAAGTATAGAATAGAATAAAGAGTAATATATTTTAACCTCTTAATTCTACAGCTGAACAGCAAGAAGATACATACTGTTTCCTGTTATATATTTTGGCTCATCAAGGGTCTGAAACATGGTCTTCTGGGTCCCCAGCTTGGCCTATCTGTCACTTGCATTGCTATTTCAGTTAGATGGCTCCTAGAATTTTTAAAAGAGAAAAAAAAAAAAAAAAATCCTAGGTGACTGTAGTTTAAGAAACATCCCTTAAAATAACATAATTAAATTCTAGTTAGGCAATAGTTTTCTAAAAATATACTAGCTAACTAGAAAATAGCATAAACATAAACACTCATTAATGACTTTTTAAACTACCCTGTGTTTCAATGACAGTCAGTTTGTTGATATGTTTTAGATACACATTTATTAATGAACTAAAAAATAGAACTTAGTTATCACAGATTATAGTGAACTGAACTTGGGTTCAAATTAACAAGGCATGATAATTTGAATATATAGAAAGAAAGAGATAAAAATGTAGATAATGTAATATTTCCTGGATCTCTGTTAAACAATGCTAATAACAATTAAAAAAAAAAAACTTATCAACTTGCTCCAGCAAATAACTATTCCCGAAACATATGTAAAACAACTAAGCAGATTATTTCTCAGGTTTAATGGTGTGCTCACATCTATACCCTCTCCTCTCTGTGGTGTCCAATCCAAAAATATTATGTCAAAATTGACCATCTCAAACAATTCCTTTCCCTTTAAGACTGTCTTTTAAATCATCCACTCTTGAATCTAAAACCCAATAAATACATTTTCCGAATTTTCCTATTTTGAAATATTTCCAAGATTCTGTGAAGACAGTCTTCTAATTGCAATAAATTGAACAAACACTCGCTCACTGTTTGGTCATTATGTTTTGCTTGAGATTATGTGAATGTATGCGCTTTAGCATATCTGTGTATATATATATATATATATTTTACAGATGCTTACATTTAAGTATAACTATAAATAAGAACTAAAACTAACTATATGTCATGTATTGAATGTTTATAAAATGCCACACAATGTGCCTAGTACTTTGTCTCTTTAATCCTGCCATAAAACTTATCAAGTAGTCATTAATGTTATAAACATTTTATCGATGTGAAAATTTAGAGTTGTAGATGTGAATTAATGTGCTTACTATACTATGAATATGTGCCAGAAACAGGCATTGCAACTTTGGAGTCTAATGTGCTAATCCATGTATCCATTGCCATTAAGAGACATGCAGTAGCCTGGGGCAAAAGGAAAAATCAGTAATAAGATGTGTCTTTCTTAAAAATTTTGATATTTTGTTCATCATGGATATTTTTATTGATTATATACTTTTTGAAATAATGCATTAAATATTTATCTTGATTACTGAATTTAGCACACCATTAAATTTTGTGCCTAAGGCAATTACCTCAGTCATTTCACTTGCCCAGCCCTAGTCCTGGCTCTGTAACACATCTACTGCCATTAGCACTGCAAGAATGAAAGAATCTGACTGAAGTTTCTGACCAACCACTCACTGGTTTAATGAGCATGAGAACCTCATATAGTTATCTGGACTTTAATTCCTTCATCTAGGAATTGGGAATCGTAATGTATAACATATAATGTTATTATAGATATTCAATTAATGATTTATAGAGTACTTTATAAAGATTATTCCAATATTATGAACTTTGTTTTAAGTAGATTTACTAATAAAGTAAAAGAGCAATGAAGAAAGGTGGATATAGTGACCATCAGTCCTTACCTTTGAACATTATCTTAAAATTTATATACATTTTCAAGTATGTCAATAAAACCAGTTTTCATTCCCCAATCAACCCTGTCAAAGATACTTGGCAAGAAAATTTATACTCATTTTATTGCTGAGGAAAATGAGACATTCAAGAGTAATGAAGTTAATAATTAAATCACTCTCTTCTATCTCTTAGTTTATTGCTCAGTTCTGTCCTCATTGCTGTTATATCCCAATTACCTGGTGAAAATATTCATATGTGTTGAAAGGTCAATTGAAATTGCTCCAATTTTATTACAAGGGCAGCATTAAGCATCAACAGAAACAAACAGACAAACAAAACACTATCCTGTACATTTTCCTTTTCATACTCTATATTTGGTTACTGAAGCCTGAGCTAGAACAAATTGACAATGTGCTATGGTTATATAAGATATTATCATCATTAGGCTAAGCTGGGTGTGGGTGGGCACATACAAACTCTGTGTACTACATTGGCAACTCCTTTTGAGTCTTAAACTATTTAAAAATTATTTCAATTTTTTTTTTTTAAAAGAACATGAGAGAAAATTACTTGAAGGAGGTGTCACAGATGTTGAATCATCTTCAGACAGGATATATAAAATCTCTGTGCACTTGTTAACTTTCTGTTTTAATGATAGGACCAGAGTTTTAGTAGAGCAGGCATAATTAAAACCTCTTAGAAAAACTTTTTATCCTCAGAACTCTAATGAGTATGAAAGGAGTTTAAAAATAAAATTTATGTTAGAATAAAAGTAATGTATAAGCAGCTACTCAATGCTATTATTTATAGCAGATTGAATTCAGTAGAGTTATATATAATACTTTAGATTATCTACTAAAATCTACTAATTTTGTAGATAAAAAATAACTTGTGCAATGTCAACCAAATCATTGTGTCTAGCTCTAACATAGTGGTTCTTTAACACAATATACATTTCCATACCCACATATTTCCATGCATATAACACAGAATACTGAAATATTCATCTCTGTCACATAATTCAAAATAAGTAAGAAATATTAAGTAGTTAAAATCATTTTTAAAACCAGTATGTATTAAAGAATAGGTTTCCTGCAGAAAGGATCCTAGAGACAATAAAATTTTCTTTGAGCAAGTATAAAAATATAATTGCATTTACTCTGTAGTGCAAGTGAGAAGCTATGAATGAATCAAAGTTTTGGAAATATAAATTTAAATTACTTAAGCTATAAAGTGTAGAATTTAATAAAATTATATATTTAATAATATAATAATTAAAAGTAATTTAATATTATACATATATGCTTTAAACCATTAAATGCATGTTTAAAATTTATCTATCATGCAAAAGAAGATCTAGTTTTTCACGTGTAAGTTTATGATACTATTAGTTGTATGAATACTTGGTATTAAAAAGTAGTACTGACAAGACAGCAAAAACCTTGCTGGGGTTAATTTATGGATACGATGTAGGAGATGTTAAAAAACATTTGGAGACTTATGATGACATGATAACACATTTTTTAAAAATTCACACTAGACCTAAAAAACACTATATTCACAAGGAATTCAACAATTTTGAATATTAGAGATTTTAATTTTAACACTTCTTAACTTTACTATAGGACCCTGCTAATTTTTGTTAATCTCTCTGTGATTAATTTCTTGAGTCTTTAACATGAGAAATGGTCATAATAACACTGAAACTTCAGTACTCTTTTCTCAGTAATGGCAAATGATGTGATTAAAGTATTTTAGAAACAGCACGCTATATATTGTGTGTGTTTTGGCATCACATAGTAATGGCAGGAGATTAAAATGTTTTGAAATAATACATGCATAAATAAATTATTTAATTACATGAATAAACTCCACTTATTGAACATCTATTCAGCACAGGCACTGTGCTACAATAATAGTAGCTAATATTTGTTGACTAATTTTATTTGCTTTATATTAATTATTACATTCACTTCTCAGAACAACACTCTGAGGTAGGTTTAATGGCCTATATTTTCTCATGAAAAATTTGAGAGCAAAGCTTCTAAGGGACTAAACCATTTCCTACAATTACATACCTACTTTTCCTTCTTCATGATTACTATTAAATATATCCTAGTTATTCCTACTATACCACACGGCCTCTTCGTGAATAAATGAAAGAATGAGTGAATGAATAGATGTCGACTTTATCAAGAATACACTTCTTAGACACCTTTAGTTTATAAAGTTAATTATCCAATTTCATATTTTGGTTAGTCTAGTAAGTAGAATAATGTCCCTACCCTCCAAAGATGTCTACATCTTAATCCCCGGAATCTGTGAGTATGTCATGGTACATAAAAAGAGGAATTGAAGTTGCAGAGCAAAGTAAGATTGCTAATCTGTTCACCTTAAAAGAGGGAGGTCATCCTGGGTTGTCCAGATAGGCCTAATGTAATCAGAGGGGGCCTTAAAAGTGGAAGAGAGAGGTCGCCTGTGAGAAATGAGGCAATGTGAGAAGAAAGGACCCACTATTGCTGGCTTTGAAGGGGACATCAAATCAAGGAATATGTTTGTCCCCTATAAACTAGAAAAGGCAAGAACTTGGATTCTTCTCTCCAGCTTTCTGAAAGAACAAGAAGGCAAAATCAAAAGAATTATCAATAGAGATTTGGTCATTTGAATAAGCATGACTGTAACAGCATGAGAAAGAATAATTTGGTTATTTATGAATCAAAGTGGAAATGTAAATAAATACAGTGTATAACACAATTTAAAGAACCTTAGCTATTTGACAATCAAGGCTATGGTAAAGTCAGTGGAAAGTCAGAAATTATTCTCATGACAAATGAAATTTTTTGCCTGAAAAAATAGTACAGAAAGTAGCAACAAAATTTTACTACTACTTGTTAGAAACATTAATTGCAGATGAAACTCTCATTTATCAGAAAGGAAAGTAAATTCTAGTTTTTCATTAATGTAATATTTGTCAATAAAGGATTCTCAAGTCTCCTCTCTCATTTAAAATTATTTTATAAATAAGGACATCAAACTTTGTAAAAAGATTAATACAGTTCTGCTGTTTTTAGACTCATTATCTGCAGTTACTATAAAGCAAGTGAATAATATACTTTCTGGAAACTATAACCTTATCTAATTAAATATTGCCTATATCCCTTTCACATTCAGGAACAACATGACATTTTACTTTAGAACAAAAGTAGTCTCAATTTTTCAGTGATAATCAAAACTTATTCTACTTGTGTGCATACAAAATTGTACTTTTCGGCCACTACCCTTTTAATAATGTCTTAAAACACATTCACTAAATTATTAACAAAATTAGCCAAATTCTATTTCCCTACCAGCATCAAAAGGATCTTGAATTTTATATCCCATTTATAACCACTTAAGGGGAAGATGCTCAATTTATAAAATTTTCTTAATAAAATTTGAAAATCAAGATGCAATTTTGAGAAATATAATACAGATAAAATATTTGTATATTCTTAGCCATAAGTTTACTTTGGATCTTTTCTCAGTGGAAAGCAATTGAGTTATTCTAACACAAATATGTCTATTTTTTATTGTTACCAACATAGTTACTCATACTGTTTCCAAATCAAAGATCATTGAAATTATGTAACAACATCCATTATTTCTGCTCTGTGGAAAGAATCCCCTGGAATTTATTATGGAATAGCATCTCCAGTGTACATGTTTTTGCTGTGGTCATGGTGGTGGTGGTGGTGGTTGTCATTGGTTCTCTGATATAAAACAAAGTACTCCTTAGTGATGGTTGCAAAAACCATACTTACTCAAATAAACTACTGGAAATTTTCCTGTTTTATACTGGTCTAATTTTAGTCATAGATAATATGTTAGAATGCAATCATGCTTGGATTAATGGACTGCCCCTGTCATCATTGGTGCTTATGATATAACCATGTTAGCTCTCTCACTAAACTTTATCTACCCTCACTTCCTTTCTTGATTTATGTACCTTCGATCTACATCCATCTCAGTTATTTAAGTCCCTATCTCATAATGGTTAATAATTACAGAAAGGGCTCTGGACACATGTGCCTGGTTTGGTATCCTGCCTCCATCATGTGATTATTTCTCCATGCATCAGTCTCCTCATGAGTAAATAGGGTGTTAATAGAATCCACCTATTGGAGATACTATGAGCATTAAAAATTAAATTTATGTAATGTATCTTTTGCAATATCTGGCATTTAGTAAGTGCTTTACTAGGTGTTACTTACTATTAATCCTATATCTAGGAGAAAGTGCACAATGTAGGAAAATACTAAGAGATAGAAAATGACCATCTAAGATTGGAGGTTAGGTATAGTTCTGCTTGTATTACACCCTCAGTTTGCAAAGAGGCAAATTACTGGAGTAAATGATCTTCACATGCTTAGTTAAGATGGCATCAGAAAAAGGGTTTAGATATGTATGTGTGTATTTGTGTTAGGAGAGAATTACTGGGGCCTGATGAAAGTGAGACAACTGTTGAGCAACTGATTCAGAAATAAAAATAGGTGTTCTCACAGAGCAGATACCAATTAAACTTTAAACAAAAGGCATTTGTGCATTGTTTTTTCCAAAAGCAGTGAGAAAGGGAGTAGGAGTATGAGAGGTTGTGTGGAGCTAAAAGAGAAAGAAGCAGCATGAGCCCAGAGGTCTACTGCAAGAAAGAAAACAGAAGACTGGAATCACCCAGCACATGAGCAGGGCCTGGATCTAAGCTGTGAAAAATGTCCCCTATGCTACATATCTCACCACATGCTGATGTCATGTTCTCCAGGATTTCTGAGATGTTGAGTCTCCCCAGTCCTCTGCTTTTTGGGGGAGACCATTGTGTTCATTTCTTTGATCAAACACATACTTGATGTTCTTTGAGAAACCCATGTTTATTATCACTTCCCATAGAATGTAGCATTTCTCTTCTAAAAGGGAAGAGGTGGTTGGCAACTGCAAATTCCTGGATAGGTTATTAAGTATGAAATGTCCGATTTCCTTAAGTACTAATTTTAATGGTTGGTATCTCTGACATTTCACGTTGACATTTCTTGTTTTATGTTTATTGTGAAGGTACATCCTTAGTCTTTCAAACACAAGTTTTGGCTTGTGATTATCTTTCAAATTTTTTTTTTGGAGCAATTTTGTGAAACCATGGATAAGTGAAAAATTTATGTTGTTTTTGAATATGAGTTCCATTGTGCAACTAATGCAGCACAGAGAGCTCAAAATATCAATGAACTGTTCTGGAAGGATGTGGCTAATGAATGCACAGTATGTCAGTGGTCTGAGAATTTCCATTCCGGTGATTTTAATCTTGAAAATGAGCCATGTGGGTGACCTAAGACAAAGGTGGATAAGATGAGCTGAAAGCTATAGTGGAAGTGAATCCATCTCAACCTACGTGTGAATTAGTAGCAAGTTTTGACAGTTGCTATTTCAACAATATTGGGCCATTTGAAACAAATGGGCAAGGTAAAGAAGCTAGATAGATGGTTTCCACATGAATTAAATGAGCATGAGAAGAGAAATTGTCTCAAAGATTGCCTTTTTTTTGCTGTCATGATATAAAGGGGCTCTTGAAGGAAACCTACGGTCTGCAGCTCCACCAGGATCAATGTATTAGTTCTTGTATTCATGTTTATTTTAGGGGACATTTAAGTACAAGCCTTCTAGATAATGAATTGTTATTAATGTATTACTCAGTATTATCATTAATCAGAGAAAAACTGCCAACTTTTAATCCATATAAACTTATTGTAGCCTCTGAATTCCTCCTTAGTGATTACAAAATTCCAAGATGCTCATACTATTTTCCCACATTCTTCTAATCCCTTTCATTAACTGATATTTGGCTATTTCTTGATGATGCTATTTCCCAAGAGACACACAAAAGCAGAAAATATTTAGCTGACACCATATAATTTTGGAGAATAGCTGCTATTCTTCATTAGAAATATGTTTCCTTGGTTTACATCCCTTATCTAGAGTCTAGACATTTCTTATCCTCATTCTTGTTGACCTCAGCAGCTAGACTAATGGATCCCTCAAAATATATGTGTGTATATCTTCACTTCACCACCATGTAAAGGTAACATCACCTTTAGTCATCTAATCAGTTTCTCAACTTTCTTATTTTGCCCCCTCCAATTCATCCATTCTCCTCAGATCTACCTGAATATTAATTTTATATCCCAAATGAGATCATATAAATATCCTTCTTAAAGCTTTTACATGATTTCTACTTTTACTTAGAATAATAGAGCAGGTGCTCAGATGATATTGTTTTGTTATAATATTGACGAGAATAGATGAATCAATTCTCAGCTGAGACCACTGTCCGTGTGGAGTTTCCACAGTCTCCCCTTGTCTGTGTGGATTTTCTTTAGGTATTCTGGTTTCCTCTTACTTCCCAAAGATGTGCACATTTAGGTTCACTGTCACATCTAAAGTGTTCCAGTGTGAGTGAGCATGGGGCTTGTAATTCTGATCTGGACATTGGACAATTGGGTATACATTAAATCTAGTGCAAATATACATTGGAGTGTGAGTGCACACAGTGGTGGAATGGCCTCCCATCCAGGTTGGGTTCCCCTCTTGCCTCTGAGATGCCAGGATGGGGTCTGGATACCTCGACGCTGAACATGAATAAGTGAGCAAATAATTATCTAATTTGTTTATATTAATCTTTCTTAAATGTGTACAGCTCACATATATTTCAATATTTAATACTAGAAGTGTTTTCAGTCTTTATTTAGAAGTTTGGTGATATTTCTGTGACCAGAAACATGCCATAGGAACTTAACTCTTGTTTATATCAATTGGTAAAATTGATTTCATTATACATTGTTTTGCTTCAAGTCACATTTCCAAGAACCTATCAATGACGGTGAGGATTTACTGTACTTAACTTTGTGCCTTATTTCTGCCAAACCTAGCAAACCCTGGTAGTTCAAGTTTCCAAAACTTATCTGATGTCCCTTGCAGTTCTCTGCATTTTCTCTTTCTTTCTTCCTTTTTTTTTTTTTTTTTTTTTGTCTTAAATGCCCTCTGACTCTGTGACATTCTCTGGATAATGTTATGTTTTCTTCCGACTCCGGAATTTTTATAGCAACTTTTCTCTATATATATTTGAAATACAGGGATGCAGTTTCCCTAGATCCCCCTAGATATAGATATTGATAAAGATATCCTTGTCATCCCTCAACTTAAATTTCAACACTTAGAAAGAATTTCCTATCTAATAATTCCCTCTTCTTAGTGTTTTTATAACACCCTGTTCATTAGTTTATTCTGTTGTAAACTGGCATAAGGCAAAGAGGCATTAAATTATTGTTTTTCATAATATCATTACCCTTTAATACTTAGAGATAAATGAGGGATCTCTGTCTCCTCTTTCTAATTTCATAGGTTACATTGAAAACAAGATTCAGATAAACTTCTTCCACACACTTAGCATCATTCAGCAAAACAACAACAAAAAACCCCAAATCACCAAAACAATTTAACATTCACTTCCAAGACTCTGTATCATTTCATCAGCTCATTGTGTAAAATGTGCAGTAGAAATAAAGAGTATGTGATGATTGTCCATTAATCATACAAAGTTAGTTATCAATAATCCTGTAAATCAGTAGCAAATGTAATACTATTTCAGGTTCAAGTGAAATAGTAAAGACAGATAGATAAGTCTGTACAGCACTTCCAACTAATAAACTTATTTTGAACCCCACTCACTTCATTAATAATTCATTTGTAACATGTTAATTAATAAAACACCTTATTTTTATCAGGAATATAGTGAATGAAAAGATGGTTGTGGCTTCTTCAGAAGTGCTTTTTAAATGCTATTTAATCATCTCTGTAAACTGTGACTCTTATCAGGACATTGGACAATTTGGTGTACATTAAATCTAATGCAAATATACACCCTCACACACATACACTGAGACCATTAATATCAGTATGACACAGCTCTCATAGCTCTTAAGACTGAGATCTGAGGCCATTTGTATCTCATTTATTTTATGTTCCAAAAAACTGCACAGGAAAATTATAAAACAATAAGTAATATTACTCTTTACTTCTGGAAGTTCCTGCAGATTTATTTATCTATGACAACATTCTGCTGTGCTAGGAAAATACTTTTCTTACCAAGCAGCATTTTTCTTCTTAAATAGTATATTAAGAAGCCTTCAAGATGCTTACTCCACAGGTTAACCAATCCTAAACTCTCACATCACATACCTTGCCCAATCCCAGTTAGCTCCCGATCTTGATAGACCCTCTTGGACCATTTGGTCTCAGATCCCAAAGTCTATAAAAATCGTCAACCTAAGTCCCCTTTCCAAACACAACTAAGATTCTGTCAAAGTTGTACTCTACCTTACTTTATTGAATTTTAATAAACATAGCTTTACTTAATGAACAGCTGAGGTTTTACTATACAGTTATTCACTGAAGTGTTTTAAAATAAACTATAGCCAACATGACTGCCTGTGCACTGTTGGCCCACTTACAATGAAAACTGTCCGAGAGCAATAAACACATCATCTTGTTCACCATTATGTTTCCAATTGCTAGCCAAAGCCTGGCATAGAATCAGTATTCAAATAATATTTAAAAATGAATGCAGACGTGAATCATTGCTATCTCTTTCATTGTACTGTCTTCTAGATATTCTCTTGTAATTCAAATTTTGTTCTTCTACAAGTCTCATTTCAAATTCTTTGTTCAGAAAGTCTTCCTGACTTCTTGAGTCTGAACTGACTATTGTTTTGCTACACTTTGTGGCATTAATTTACCACATATTGATTTCTTTTTTTGTGTTACTTAATATCCTTAGGTGCATGGGATTCATTTGAATAATTACTCTATTATGAGATTCTTAAGGCCCATGTTGCTTTTACACTTTTTGCTTTTACAGTCATTGTGCTGCTCTTACCCCTACCCAGATGCGCTTTAAGATCTTTTACATTCACAGGAATCTAAACATTATTTTTAAGAATTTGATTATGGATATTTCATCTTCCTTTTCTGCTTGTGATTTTTTTCATTGTTATTTTAATAAAGAATAGTTGAATATATTTTTCTCAATTAAATCTATCTCTAAATAAATTTCATCCAGTGGAGTTTTAACTCAGTTATAGTGTTTTCATAATGATGAAGTATCTATGCTCCTAAATATTATTTTTTTTTAATTTTTTTATTATAGGTATTTTTGAGTTCACATTTATATTAGGTATGGCTAGTCGTGTCATAAAAATTATACTAAATTCAGAGATAGGCAAAAGAGAATAGTAGGTGTTCTATCAGTACAGTGTTGAGATTGATGCGCTATTGTCTATGTTGCAAACCTGTAAGGGCATTGATTAACTTACAATTATTGGCCAGTAGAGATGAAAGTATTTTTCCTCCAGTGGGACCAATCACAACAAAGATTGTGGTTTATGGTCCCTTAGACATTAACTAGTTTTGTAAATAATTCAAGTTCTGTATCTTATCCAAATTTTTTTTTGTTAAATTGCCTAAAGTGTCAAATATTCTTTGGGCCAGTTTTATTGGTTTTCTCAAAACTTAATTCTTTAAATAAAATCATTGACACATCTTTATACATTTACATGAAAGTCACAAAACCGCCTTTTTGAAAATTGTACTATAATAATAGGACACTATAAATGGAATTATGGTTGCTACTGGTATTTCATTCAAGTTTGTAGTCATTTTATAAGTAAGATAATACTTTTCATTAGTCGAAATCCACCTTATTTAACAGCGTGCTGAATTGATACTTTGCTCATAAAAATTGTAAGACTGAGAGCAAGGAAACCTTGCTATTTATAAAAAAGCTGCCAGCAATATGAGAAAATTTTCTAAGAAGATTGTGCAATTCCTCTTGGGGAGTATGGGACTCATTTCTTTGGGAAATTTTTGTTAAAATCATGTGATTAAACAAAACTATGTAAAAGTGTAATTTCTTTTGCTGGGAGTATTTTAGGTGATTCTTTTCAAGTTTTCAAACTTTGATATGCAGAAATTCACTTTGGTGCTACAAACAAATGCAGATTCTTGGGCTCTAATTCCGGAAATTTTAATTGAGTATTTCTGTTTGAAATAACTTTGAATCACCCTTAAAAACACATTATCCTTGTGCTTGTTTTTCTCTTTTGCCCTACCAATGCGTATATTCCGTCCTTTCCTCTTCTGCTCTGAACCATGGAGGATTGAGTGCTATACAGACTGCACAATCCTGGACTCTGTTTCCTACTGGTTTCTGACTGGCTTCAACCAATGAAATCATAGCAGGAGACCAAATGAAGTAAAAGAATGGATTCAAGTTACATAGTCTCTTACTGCTCCACTTTTGTGTGTTTTTGAAAGTCACTGTGGAACTATAGCTTCTGTCAGAAGACTAAATTCTCAGTAGGACTCAGTGTTGGAAATAGTTTCTGGTTGTTATGAGTCCCTGCATAGCTTGAAACTTCCTATAAATCACTTAATCCTATCTACAGCCCTTAGGTTTTTTTGTTTGTTTGTTTTGTTTTTTTGTTTTATAAAAATATAGGTTCAATGTGCTATGTTTTGAGGGAACCATGACTGATACAAAGAAATGAAATTATGTTGTCCTTGCATCTACTTTTTCAGAACAGTTCTCTAAGATGCCTGCGCATACTTCAGCAAACTGAAAGACGTTCTTTTCTCCTTACATCTGGTGGGGATAGCTCAGGAATCTTAATAATGGTGGCCCCAGAATAATAAAATTACTTTAGAGATTATTAATTCTTTGCCTTTTTTGGCTTATCATCCTTTATACAAAGATGATGATCATATGTCTTCTAGCTACATACCAGCGCGCGTGCGCGCGCGCGCGCGCGCACACACACACACACACACACACACACACAGAATTCTGCTTGGAACCTTGAAGGCTTTAGGCACCTCAGATTAAACAGAACTCTTGCCAAGAACATAGACATTTAATCTAGCAGAGAAAATGCTGGCAGAGTAACATGCCTTTGAATCTGTGTGCATGTGTCCATGTGTGTGTATACATTCAATTTAATTAGATCCATTATACATATATTTTGACAAATACATTATTTTATAGGCATTATAGACAAAAATATTGGCATGTATAATCGGCACTCTAAGAAATGTTTAGATAGATTGAAAAAGAGATTATGATGTATCTGTTGTCAAATCTGAGATTTCTTTTTTAAGAATAATTTTATGTGCAAATTCCTCAGAATCACATTTTTGTTAAATTAATATCATATGATTATATTTCTTAAATGCCTATTTCATAACAGTAAAATGATGCAGGAGTCTATTGTGTCAGTGTTTTTTCATTTATCTGAACTATCAAATCCATATTCCACCATGATGATATACTACAAATCAAGAGAACAGTATTTTTGTTTCTCACCTCTGATATAAAACTGCTACACAATTAAAGATTTTCCTTTTTTTTTTTTAAAGCAAAACATAACAACAGCTTTTTGTTCCCATATATTTATTTTCCTTTTTGAGTGCTGTCCCTTGGTATAATCTTGGCTGGTATATGAACGGTACTCTCAGACCCATAGCACCCACCTATTAATACTACAATCCTCCTGTTTTCACATTTTTAGAGAAATTTATTAGTAATAATTTAAATTAATAAAACTCTGTTATGTTTCAACCCTGTTAATACAAATATAAAATAGCCATATAGAAATATTACTAAAATGTGAAGTAAGACTGATATTGTCTTGCATATTGTAAAACAGCCTCAACTGGGAAAGGATGAGATTGGAGATCCAGGTAGCAAATTAGATTGATGTCCTGTCCTCGACATAATGGCATTTTCATTTCTGAGCCCTACCAAGTCCAAAACAAAACCATTTTTTATAGTTGTTCTAAATCCCAGTAGAAATGAGTTCAGGTGGTCTCAACTAAGTTTCTCATGTACAAGGGGACATATCAAAAAGCTGTCATAGATTGATAGTAATTTATCACTTTCACTTTTAAAAAGCCATGGGATTACAAGCATGAAGCAAACAACAGCAAAAAGAAGTATTTCCAGCAGCATTTCTTTTCTTCTTGCATCAGTAGAAGTGTCTATTTTATTTTACAGTAATAGTCTTGTAAAACACATAATGAGTATATTTTGTCATGGCATATTAATTGAAATTTCCCTTAAATATTCAATTATTAACATTTAAAATGGGAAATATATGTCATTTTCAACCATTGTTTGCAATAAATGTAGTAACTAAATGTTATCATACATATTTAAAACTGTTATATATCAGGAAAATTAAATCTAGATGTAGGCTTTCTTATGCATTTTTATCATTCAGACAAAATTAGTAGATTCTTTAAATATATAAACTTCACAGAATTTTTTGTGTTAAAGCTTTTAAAAATTATGTTAATGTGTTTTTCAAGAAAACCAAATAATAGTTGAAAATAATTATAGTTAATATAAATAATTATGTAAAATTATATAGAGTTTGATGCCTTCCAAAATGTAATGATGTGACTCTGCAGCATAGAAAAATTATTTTAGATGTTTGCTGTGGTTATTCAATCTTTCATTCACCTGCAAATCTCCTGTGATGCATTGATATCATGGAAATCTGAAATGCCAACTGTGTGACAGTCAAGAGAATATATCAGTATTTGAAACATTGCAGAGACGTGGGTCATAAGGAAAGGACATAGTGTAATTTATTCAAATATTATTTGGATCCCTTCTCACATATTGGCTAACCAAGAATTATTAAATTAGACAAGAAGTCAGAAGTATTTTGATAATATAAAATCTAAAAGTGTGTATATCGTAATGCATTTCCCTTTTGAATACAAGGCATAAAAACATATTCAGGTGTCCTTTGAAACAAATTAGAAGAAAGATGGAGAATGTCATGGCTTATTAAGAAGCAGTAGCCATTCTATTCCTTGGAAATGTCATCAAAAAGGTAATGCAAAAATTAACTCTTGTTAGTTGATACTGAAATAGAGATAATTTCAATAGAAATTCATTATGATTATCAACCTGATAAGAGTAAACCCTTTGGATAACACAGTAGATGCTTTTTTATTATGAAAGTTGTAATATTAGAGCCAAGCTGAACTAATTGATAATTTATCATATTTTACAAATATTCAAGGAATCATATGATTGAATGGCTAAACTCATATAAAATAAAACATAATGTTAATACATGATTTAACAAATGCACATTGGAAAGAATGTACTATTGCTTTATCCATTATGGAATTTATATAAATCTTTAGTTAATTTGTATCACATTTTCATGAGGAATTTTATTGGTGTTCACTATAAATACATAGCTTTAATACTTGCTAACTGGGAAAAGAATATCATTGTTTCTTTTCAACAAGGAAAGGACCTTATGAAGAAAGAGAATAAGTGATGAACAGACCTACTCTTTTGTTTAAAATGACATTAAAAAAAAAAAAAAAACCTTCCACTTCAATCAGCATGCATATAAATTAGAGGAAAACTGAAATCAAAGAGAATGAGATGAGCTCTGTTTAATGATTTTGATATTCTCCAAATGAGGTAAATGGGCACCCTTTTCATTAAGATGGTATAGAATTAACATGAATAAATTTCCCTTAAAAAAATAAGTGATTATGGAAAGAACCTCTTAATGAATTCCAGAGAACTACATGTTATTGTTCACCAGAAAAAATTAACTCTTAAAATTCAGCAGAGTTCTCCATCTTTAAGACTAACACCAAAAGCATTAAAAAACACACCCTTAAAGTTAATCTTATTTAAATTCTTTCCCAAGAAGTCAAAGATATTTAATTCACTCAGCATCTGTTTTTTAGATATAATCAACCTCACCATGATGCAAACATTCTATGATAAACCTCAATACCTAATTTTATCATTTTTAGTTCCAGTCTTCCATTCTTAGAATTAAGTTCAACTTTATTCATCTTGTAACCCTCAAATATAGGAAAGAAATTTAATTGTGAGAGAAATTTTAATATGAGATATAAGAGAAAGTATTTACCTGAAATCCACATTATTTCACCAGTGTGGATAAGGAGGTAATGCAGTTCAAATAGTTTCAGTCAGTTTATATATTACTTGTAGGTTGCTTCTTTCCCAAAGCTCTTTTTGTGGGAAGTAATAGGCCACAAAACACTTTTCAGAAAGGGACACTGTTCTCTTCAATTTCTAAAGACAATGTCCTTTACTATGTTCTTATCATAATAATTTCAGTAGGCCTTGACTGAAGAAAAAGTTAATGTCCTAACATAAAAACTATGATTTTAATAAAATTAAGCAATTTATGTAATAATTTTTCATGAAAATTTTTTTTAAGTATGGACTTTAATTAAACTAACCTATTTTTGGTTAATTAATCAATTTAAACCAAAAATAAAACTAGACATCATATATGTATTTAACAACATCGTATTAGGTTCCATAGAAGATACAAAACTGCATAAGGTAAAATATCTATTAAGTGCAACAACGTACTAGAATAAGAAGCTAAAGATATGTGTATAATAAGTTCATAATATAGCACAAACAAATCAATAGTTATAAATGAGACCACTTATAGTGATATAGCTTAACTGTTTTGACTGAGAACTTAGATCAACTTTGTTTTTTTTTTTTTTTTTTTCTTTTTTTTTTTGAGACAGAGTCTCGCTTTGTTGCCTGGGCTAGAGTGAGTGCCTTGGCGTCAGCCTAGCTCACAGCAACCTCAAACTCCCAGGCTTAAGCGATCCTACTGCCTCAGCCTCCCAAGTAGCTGGGACTACAAGCATGCGCCACCATGCCCGGCTAATTTTTTGTATATATTTATATTTATATATGTGTGTGTGTGTGTGTGTGTGTGTGTGTGTATATATATTTTAGTTGGCCAGATAATTTCTTTCTATTTTTAGTAGAGATGGGGTCTCACTCTTGCTCAGGCTGGTCTCGAACTCCTTACCTCGAGAGATCCACCTGCCTCGGCCTCCCAGAGTGCTAGGATTACAGGCGTGAGCCACCGCGCCTGGCCTCAACTTTGTCATAACAACTATTTGCTGCAGGAAATTATTGTCCAGAATGATAAAACCACAAAGTATATAATATATTTGCTTCAGGAAACTTTTACAAATAATTTATTTTGGCAAACAAATTGCTCATTTGGACAAATAGTTCATCAAGATGATAGTTTGTTCACCTGGACAAAAGCTCAATTGTCAGAATAACAGTTTCCTTATCAAACACTGTCTTAAGGCCCGCATCTTTGAATGTCAATCAATTCTAATCCATTGTGCTGCAAACTTTGCCAGCCAGTCCCCAGCCTTGGATGACTTATGTTAAATCAGTTGAACTCATACCAAAAGCCCCATTAATTTCTTCTGGGGACTTCTTATTTTGAATCACTATTAAGATTCTGCCAAGATGCTATTCTCTTTTGATTTTGTAAATTTAATAAATTTAGTTTTGTTTAATCAATAGCCTTTTATTTTCCTAACTTAACTACTCTGTAGTCAACCATAGACAGCCCTGGAGGTCTTGCCAAGGAGGCCATCAAAGCTCAAGGCCCTTTTAGAAAACTGCATTAATGTGGCCTCCGGAGTCTCCTGCTTGGAGTATTTCTCTGACTGTGATGGTGAGGTAGGTCCCACTTTGGCTCTGAACAATTAATGCTGAAATAATTTTTTCTCCTAAAAATAAAAGAAACATTTTTTTAAAGAAATAATTTGCTTATCTCATCAATTTTGAAAAGCCATCTTTTGGTTTTAGGCCAGTAAAAACGTGTCCTTTTGTTAACAGTACCATAATTTATCTTTGGATTGTGCTTTCAACTTGCTATTGTGAGTATATAAGAGGAATTTTGTAGACAATAAGATATGTATAGATTGCAATAAATGTATCTCTTAATTGAGTCCCAAGGGCCAAGAAGTCCCAAAGCTCTTGTCAGATTGGCATCTTTATACAACAAACTTTGCCTTCAGCCAGCTTTCTAAATGACAAAATTTTACCAAAATTTTAGTGGCCAGCTGAGGAAACTTATGATGTGTACATAATTATTCATTTGAGAGATGACTTCTAATAAGAAATTGATAAGATTTTAAAATATCATATGGTTTGCCTTTTAAAAACATTTTATTGGGAAAAAACCTTAAATTATAAAATTATTCTGTAAAGCATAAATTGACAAGGGAAAATGAATACATTTATTCTTTTAGATCCTGTGATGGTTAATTTTATGTCTCAACTTGGCTGGGCTACAGTGCCCTGGTAGGCATTCAAACATTATTCTGGATATTTCCATGAGGATGTTTTTAATAAGATTAACATTTAAATTAGTGGACTTTGTGTAAAGCAGATTGACCTCTATGGTGTCGGAGGGCATCATCCAAACAATGGAAGGCAAAAAGACTGACTTTTGTGGAGCAAGAGTGAATTTGGACTTAAACTGCAACATTGGCTCTTCCCTAGATCTCTAGCTTGTTGGTCATTATGCAGACTTGATTGCCTTCATAATCACGTGAGTCAATTAATTAAAATAAATCTCTCTCTATATATATTCACATCCTATTCGTTCTATTTTTCTGAAGAGCCTGGACTAATAAAAATCTTCACAATATCAACTTGTCCTATGATATAAGGTCATCAAATATGAAATATCTGATTTCAAATCAAAACGAGAAGCAGTTAATCAAAGTATGTACCTAAACTGTCGACTTAGTATTGCCATCTTAATAGTAGATTGTTTACACCAGGAGCAAAGAAGCCTGGAGAGCAAGTAGCAATGAAATCATCAAAGACATTCTCCACAGCTTCTTGAAAATTGAATATTTTTCCTTGAACAGAAGTGGTCCAAAGCCCAGAAGAAAGTGATAGTTGGTGCAATGTGTGGTGAATATAGTGGATGACAGAGAGTTTCCAAGTCCAGTTGGTGTAGCTGGAGCAGCATTGTTTGTGTGACATGTGGTCGAGCATTGTCTTGCAAATATTGTCCTGTCTCTATCTACCAATCTTAGCTACTTAATCACAATCATCCTCATCATTTCATCCAACTGGTTGCAGCAGACATCTGCTGTGATCGATTGACCAGGTTTCATGAAGCTGTAGTGGATAATACCAGCTCTGGACCACCAAACAGACACCATTAGCTTATTTTGATGAATATTTGGTTTTGGACCATGTTTTGGCACTTCATCTTTATCCAACCATTGTGACAAACACTTGCAATTGTCAGAAAGTATCCATTTTTCATCACACATAACAATATGGTTTAAATAATATTATTCTATTCAAACAATAGAAATCGTTTTCCTTTATGTCCTGACAGCAAAGAAACGCAAGCTTTGAGACGACTTCTTTTCTAATGCTCATTTAATTCATGTGGTACCCATCTATCCAGCTTCTTTACCTTGCCCTGTTATTTCAAATGGTCCAATATTATTAAAATAATAATATTATTAGAATAACATTATTAGAATAATGTTAAATCTTGCTGCTAATTCACATGTAGGTTGAGATGGATTCACTTCCACTACAGCTTTCAGCTCATCATTATCCACCTTGGTCTCAGGTCTCACATGTGGCTCATTTTCAAGATTAAAATCACCAGGATGGACCTTCTCAAACCATCGATGTACTGTGCATTCATTAACTATATTCTTCTCAAACACTTCATTGATATTTTGAGCTGTCTGCACTGCATTGGTTCCATGATGGAACTCATATTTGAAAGTAACATGAATTTTTGACTTATCTGTGGTTTCACAAAAATTGCTCTAAAAAAACTTAGAAAGATAATCACAAGGCAAAACATTCATTTGAAAGACTGAGGGTCAACCTTCCAAATAAAAATAAAATAAGCAGTGTCGAAGTGAAATGTCAGAGATACCAACTGTCAAACTTAGTACTTAAGGAAATCAGACATTTCATACTTAATAGCCTCAGTTAAGAAGCTGAAGGACAGAGTAAATAATGTACTCGAAAATGGAACCGAGCTCTTAATCTCTCTCAATCTCTCTCTCTTTCTTTCAAACTTCCTAAAAATGTTTGAAAAAAATTTATTAATAATGTGCTAAAATATTAACTGTAAATCCTGCCACTATTACACAATCTCACCCTTGAAAACAGTGACTATGCAGGTGGTAGTAATTTATGTAGCAAACTTCAGACATTAACCATGCATCAGCCAATAAACTCACTAATATACATTTAACCAAAGAATATTTTTTTTCTCTTGTGAAACCATACCTCCTAACTAAATAGAACTACCTGTTTAAATGTTTTCCTGAAGACTTCTTCCTTGAGATAAGAAAAGGCAAGGGCATTCCTTTTTGTAATCAGGTCATAAGTAATTTGAATCTCGACCTACTATTTTAATTGTGTCCAAACTAAGCTCTAATTGAAGATGTCTAGGAATTTTTGTCTCCTTACAGTCCGAATATTCCACTCATATTAATAAATTTATTGGTATGAATGTCATACATACATCCAACCAACATGCACATTTTTCTTTAAAACAGATGACAGTGAAGAACAAAAACCAATCTTTGAAAGCCTGATAGAAAAAAAGCCTCATCATACTTGTAACTGTCCCTGTAATACTCATCCTTCTAGTCACAAAATGCAGCAGCAAAGGATATTGATTTGTTCAACACTCTAGGGCCATAAAAAGGAAACAGTCATTCTCTGCTTTCTATGACACTGAACCCAAATACTATTTTACCTTCAATGCCACCTAAGCCTACATATTTTGTAATTTACATCTGTGCTCTGCTTTTACTTCTTGATATCCTCCTCATTAAGTTAATTAAATACTTATTGGCCTTTTCCTGGAAAGATATAACATATACCTGCTGTCTGGGGAATGGACACGCTTGAATCTCAGACTCGGGGGGATGGGGGTCATGGGCAATATACATAACCTGAACTTTTGTACCCCCATAATAAGCTGAAATAAAAAAAAAAAATGTGAAAAAAAAGAAAACTTAAAAAAAAAAAAAGATACCCTCTACTTGTCACAAGTTCTTAACAAAGACCTTAAGTATCTTAAATTTCCCTATGATTCTTTTCTTTTCCAATATGTGGATCACCTCTTATTATGGTCTATTGAGAAAGTGATGGCTAAGCTTGATTCCAAGTATTTACCTAGCTCAAAAAGAACATAATACTTTTAAGGAAATGTTATAATTTTGTCAAAACAAAAGATATGACTTATCCAAGGACATACTATATCACAAGAATGTAAATTTTTCACTTCAGATAGGCTAAATAATAATTTTTTTTCATCCTAGTCATAAAGAGATAATTAGAGGATCTTTTTGTCTTACTGACTACTATAAACAATAGATTCATTACTTTTCTTAAATCACTATGAATACATATAATTTAATCAAGAATTTATTGAGTGAACCCCTAAGTAAGAGCGAACATTTTATGATTTAAAAATAGATCTTCAATAATGTCCCATTTGTTCCTGAACAAATGATCTTCACAAGTCCTTGGTCTTCTAACTCAACTTCATGAGAATCATCAGACACCAGTATATCTTTACCTGTGCCAAAAGACTATTCATCCTGTTTCAGCTCAGTAACAGCTTAAGCTCAATTAATAAAAGCCACTATTAGATTTGGATTTAGATTTTCTTTTAAATTTTATGGTTTCTCATGCTGAAAAATCTTTGCTGCTCATTTAAAATACTCAACAGGTAGGTTTATCAATAAATAGGTTTATCATCAAGTAGGGTTACCTTCTATGAAATTCTATTACTCCTTCACAAATTTGCAAGTATCAATGTTATTCTTTAAATCATTGGAATTTACTTTCATAATCAGAAAAAGGAAAAACAAATAACTGGACTCTACCAAGGATTTATCTGTATCCCAAACATATTTATTTGAAAAAATCTTATAGAAAATATAATCTTATTTATTAATGGGTCTTGTTTTAAGAACAGAAGAGGAAATTGTCAGGATATATCAAAAAAGAATTCAATTTATTCATGGTTTATGATCCCTTCCTAGAAGCCAAATTAACTCAGATGGCAGAAACAATGCACACCTCTGGTCTTGACAAATGGTTAGAGATAAGAGAGCTAATGTTTATTGCGACAGCAAACACCTTTTGCATGTAATATGTGATTTTGGAATGCTTTTGGAAACAGCACTAATTCTTGATATCACCAGGAATTTCAATTAAGAACGTCCAATAGATTAAAGTTCTCTTTATTCCCTGATACTTTTGAAGTATGTAATCATTATAAAATTAGAAGTCTGCACACAAAAAAGAATTACATGAAGGCAAAGGGAAGGATTTTAGGTAATCGTTATGAAAGACAGGAGCTTTAATTAAGATTTTGGCCCCTTGACACTGCAAAAAGCCAATTTTTTTAAAGAAGTTTAAAGAAGCTCTTATGGAACGCCAGTAACTAGTACCATAATTTTAAGAAAAGAAAGAAAGAAAGAATTATTGGGAGAAATCTGGCTGTATATTATATGACATGAAAATAATCTTTAGCACTTTCACATTGGCCACTTGCTCTTCCCTAAAAAAATTTGCAATAATTTTATACAAAATTTCTCACCACAGCAAGGACACAACAAGGATATTATACTTAATCAATATTGGAGCGGGGGCTTTACTGAAATTGCTGCGGGATCTCTGCTTTGTATCTCACTTGTCTTATCACTGTAGTCCTAGTAAACCTATAAAGATGGAATATGTACAGGAGGCCTCGCCTTAGAGTTCCTTTGAACACATTCAAATGAGCATCATTTGAATACTCCCTGCCATAAAATTTAAATATGTCTTGGGCTTTGTTTGTTTATTTAAATGACTGATTGAAGATTTTGCTTGATGGAGGGCTACTGATTTAACGCTGGCAAAAATATTGCATCATGCCCAATCGTAGAATTTTCAGTCTCTCTCTCCAGTGAAAAGAACGCCAATTTACAGTGACTGACGTTACAGAGTATTACAAAGCCTTGCTATTTACTCAGAAATCTTACTGTTCGAACTATCTTAAATCTTCAGTAGAGAGAACAAATGTAATTCTCAAAGTAAAATTTGCAAAACACTTAACAAATCTTGATCTTTGATGGTCTAAAATGTTGTCATTGGTTTTAACGCCAAAGACATCAACTTTTTCTGAGTCTCATCAACTCTTACTCTCACCTTATGATTTAGTAACAGGCCAACCCACCCACCTAGAGATATCATGCAGGTTATAAACTCTGCCCTGTTACAAACTGACATGACATATACTTCAAAGGGCTCATGCAAATACCCATTCTTATAATCAGGAAGTATAGCTGGCCCTTCCTCAACATTGTATTAAACAACTCTTATATGACCTAAATTGTACAGATCTGATATTCTAAGGGAAAAAAAAATCTAAGAAAGACAACCTACAAACTTCTATGAAAAGAACATTTCAAAACGTGAACAAAATTCCAAGAGGCTGGTCTTTGAAATCACAACAATCAATTTAGGAGATACAACCATCCTAATGTCAGTGGAAGAATGATCTGGAGGGAGGCTTCAAAGGGAGAATTGTTAGGCATTCTCTAGAAGCAGACAAATTTAGGCTCACGTAGATGACGAGGTAAAGTAGAACTTTCTGCCCAAGACCCAGAAAACAGG
This sequence comes from Varecia variegata, assembly GCA_028533085.1. NCBI lineage: Eukaryota > Metazoa > Chordata > Mammalia > Primates > Lemuridae > Varecia > Varecia variegata. Next base: position 33,032,199 of record CM052445.1, read on the forward strand.
ATCCAGCTGACAGAAACAGCAGAGTCTTATGCTTTAATACACATTAATTGTCTTTAATTTTATAACTATTTTCTTTTCGCTTTGCTGTCTTATGTTCCTAATTTGCAACAGACACTAGTTAGCTCTTAACTATGATGTCTAAAAAGCCCTTTTATTGACTATTACTTGTTTCATCCCTAGTTACTCTTTGTATCTCACTTGCCTTATCACTGTAGTCTTAGTAAACCTGTAAAGATGGAGTATGTGCAAGAGTCTTAGGGTCCCTTTGAACATATTCAGATGAGCATCATTTGAATATACCTTACAATAAATTTTAAACATGTCTTAGTCATTGTTTGTTTCCATTATCTAGCTACAATTTGCTCATGATTTAGATAATATCTAAATTCAGATCAGCTGTTGGGTCTGTATATATATATATATATATATATATATATATTTCTCTGGGTGCCACCCAGATTTATTTTAATGAAACAAAAGCTTCAAGTTTAATTTTTCTCAAAATGTAAGCAAATTTCAGAAAACAAACATCACAAAAAGACAGACGGCTAATATTAAAACAGCTCCCTCTGACATCTGACCTATGGAAAAATCTAGAAATCTTTTATAGGAGTTTGTCTTTGTAACCAAACTTTCAAAAATGTAGAGCTTGGTAAAAACTATGTAAATATTGTATATGTACATTAAAGATGTCTCACTTTTATAAACTTTAAAATAAAAGCTCACTGGTTAGATAAATTTTCTGAATCAAATCCCCAGCAATTGATGTCTTTACTGTCTACTCTTTTTGAATGACATTGAAAATATGCAATACAATTTCTGCTTAAAAAAAAACCAAACAGATAATTGGGTGGCCTCTAGCCTAGTACTTGATTTTAAGCACTAAAACCTATAGGTTGCTATAGGAAAACTCGGCCGGGAATTATCTTAGTAAACTGTTGCCAGCCTTTGTGATAGTCTCAGTCAAATAGAACCAAGGTTCATGTTTACACATTAATTTCTCCTCTCAAAAAAAAAAAAAAATGGAAAAGAGGGAAAGAGATTGCTTGATAACTTAATTGATGAAGGTGAAAATCTAGTCTTTGATTTGTGACTGCAAAACTCAACCAGCAACAAAAAAGTTTTGGACTGTCTTCAAATTTCTTCATTTCACACTTTACAAGGGGCCCAAAAAATTGGGGAAAAGTCTATACATCTGCATTCTGTGGTTCAGGTAATGACTAAGAAGCCAGATAAGATCATTGAGGCCAGAGAACAACTTGCCTTAGAAGTTTATCAGGTTGGAACAGTAGCTCACCAAAACAGAACATTCCTTGATCTAATTTGATTTCTTAAGAAGGACAATGTTCCATCTTAGGTGAAAAATGCAGTTCTTACATCCCTAGAACATTCTGTGATCTTTGATAATGTAGAAAATAGTCAGGAAAACAAATAAATAAATAGTTAAATTAAGCCATTTAGCTCATATCTATTTATAGTCTGTATTTTTTTCACATGGGGTAGAATCTATCCCTTTGGTATAATTTGAGCACTTGTGAAGCTTGGTTGATTAGTGAATACAAACTGAATGAATTCAGCTCAGATTGGATAATGACAATGGTCAGGGACTGAGATTTGAGCCCATCAGCATCAACATTAACTGTTGAGACTCAGATTTGAGAACATCTGTGCCTCAAATTTGAAAACATCTATGCCAACATATCTATTTGCTCAAGAAAGTTCTTCCCAGAAGTCAAGGTTGTAAAGCATCAATAATTTTACTGTTTCTTTTAGGAAATTATTGGAAACCACTTGTGTGTGTGTGTTTGTGTGTGCAAACAGTTTTTTTATCTGGGCAATCAAATGTCTTGTCAAGATGGTAGTTTGTACTTTCATACAAACAACATATTTAAAATTCCCAAAACCAGCTTTTTAAAACTTGCCTCAGAGAACTTACCTCACAGTTCTAAAATATTGTTTTGGATTTGTCCCAAAACGAACCAGTTTCTTGAACCCAGACACCAAACCTCTATAAATACCTTAACAATTTTTTACCTTTTATTACAGTATATAGATAAATTATATTACAGTATATAATATAAATATATTAAAGCTCCTGTCTTTCATAACGATTACCTAAAACCCTTCCTTTTGCCTTCATGTAATTTTTTGTGTGTGACAGTGCTAAAATTTGTCAAGATGATGTTATCCCTTGCTTTATAAATAAGCTTAGCTTTTCCAATTGGTGGGTTCAGCAAGGGAAAAAATAAAATAAAATAACTCGCTGAGAAGACAAATGAAGTTGGAGTGCTGTTGAATGGGCCATTAGAAAAATTTTTCATGAAAAGATAGTTTGGAATTAGTTTGGAATTAGAACTGATATGCAAGGCCCTGATACTAGGTGGATAGTGATGCCATTAATGGAATCAAAGTAATACACATGATCACACAGATGTTGGGGGAAGATTCCTTCAATTTTGAGATTGTTTTGTTTGGAATATCTACACTGCATGGCTTGCTTACGTCTAAGATTTTCCAGTCTAAAACTTTCTAGTGGACTGGATAGGAAATAGTGAGTTATCATCAGTGAAAAGATGATTGTAATTGTGAAGAAAAGAGAAGACAAAAAAAAAATGTTAACCCTCTGGGGACAATATGTTGATGACTAGGTAGTAGAAGAGACTTAAAAAAATAAAAGCATTATGGAGGAAAGCTAGTGCAATGAATTTGAGCATAGAATTGTGTTTAGTGAAAATGAAGTATGCTCATGTCCTTAGTAAAAGAAAAGGTCATAGAAATAGAGGCAGGGATTTAGAATAGGAAATATGTTGTCTTGGTACAGGGGAGCAATAATGAAGATCTACTCTAGAGCAGTGGTGTATGGAAAACAAAGGAGAGATTTGAACTAGGCTGTTCTATGCAGGAATATAATGCACAATGTACTTAAATCTATGTGATCTGTTTCAGCTTTTCTTATTTATATTTTCCCAAGTATTTCTCTACCGCATTTAATCAATTTATACCTTTCTTCATTTATTATAAAGCTTTTTTATTTATTACAAATTTGAAAAAAGGTCATAGCCCTCATATCTCATACTCTAAGCAATAACAATTTATATAAACATTGAAAAGTATCAAATATTGATGTTTAATCAAACTATGCATTTAGTAGTTACATATATATTAAGAGAATGAATTGAAATATATTCCTATACTTTTCTTTTTGCTCTTTGGTTAGTCAGTCTTCTCGTGGAGAGGGGAGCTAATGAAGAGAGGGAAGTTATAGGATTGCTAGACCAGAAATTCAAACACAAAAATGAGTGAATAGTCAGTTTCTTAATTCTCATATAACAGACAAGAAATTTGAAAGTCAGACTTCATTGAGAAATAAAGGGTTTTCAAAGTTTTGTATCTATCCTGATCAACTTCACACTAGAGTTTTACTATTTGCCCAGGAAATGACTAAAAAGAGATAATCATAAAGAAATAAAAAAGACAAATTTGAACACTTCTTGTTGGAGAGAATTGTAGAAAAAGGAGAAAGGCCAAGACATGAAACCCCTGATGATAGAGCAGCTAATGGTAAACGCTGCCTGGAAACTATTAGAAGAAAATCCAAAAAAAGTTCATTTGTAACTGTATGCGGTAAAAATATTCAGTGATTTCAGCAGATGAAAGCAATTTAGGTGACCCTTGTCCCTCATGGCTTAGTTTATGTTATGCAAGGGACCCAGATTCCCTAATATGCCCTAAGGGGACATGAAGTTAGAGAGAGATCTGTGCTCTGGTCATGGTGAAGAGACCACTGTATCTGGAAATATCAATAACAGAGGTGAGTGCCCAGGATATCAGATTCTGGCGCTGAATGAAATCATGTCAGTGCCTTCCTAGAGCTAGATGCATCATTATGAAGCTTAAAGAGGATTCATAAGGCATGGATTTGTATACTTCATTTCTCTTGCTCTATACCAACACATGTTAGATATATATCATCATAACAGACAGCCAGTCACTATCTTGGTAAGAGCAACACCAGGTGGGACCAAAACTCTGAAAACATAGTAATTTTGCTTAGATCATTTAAGCACAGACACAATTCATATAAAGTTACCAAAGAAAGTAGTGGGTTGAACTAATGTTACTGGTTGAGTCTATGTATTATTAATAATTGTCTTTTTTATAACTACCTGATCATAAAAGCAGATCATAAAAAAGAACAGGTTAACAAATAGATTTTTTTTTTTTTTTTTTTTTTTTTTTT
>CM052445.1:33036938-33067110 GCA_028533085.1 Varecia variegata
TTTTTACCTTATTTCAAACCTAAGGTACTAGGAAAAAATTACTTTTTGTATCTTTTATACCCAAATGGCTAAACTTCACATTTGAATCCTCTAGACTGTCAGCTTCATTGTGGGAAAACAGTTTTTAATTGAGCTTTAAAGACTGTCTAATACATTTTAAAATATTGCATTTTTTAGAGCATCAGAGGAAAGGAAGTGGAACAAATTATCCAGTTAGCTAAAGATTTCAAGTTCATTTTAGGTTCAATCTCTGAAGTCAATTGCATTTGGAATTTTTAGATGTAATTCTTTCTACAAATTTCAGATCCCAGGTGGTATCAAATACAGTATTATAGATCCAAAGCTTTTTGTTATAGAAGACTTGCAGCATTAATAGCCTGACACTGTTTGAATAACCTCAATCATTCATAAGCCTTTTAAAATACTTTTTATCATTTCAGAGTCTAATAAACTAACAATTCAATTTTCATGTTACTTGAGTCTTTGAATCTTTTACCAGAATTCTGACATCCATTAGCCATTGTCTGAATTAGGTGACTGCTGTGGTAACGAATAAGCCATAACAAATTATCTCCTTGCAAATATAATATACACAACAGCTGGAGTTTTTCTTTCTCTCATTCTCATTCTGATTGACATAAGCTGGTAGCTGTAGTTTCCCATTCCCTGAATAAGGTTTTCGGCAGGTTGAGAAAGCAATGTAAGCTAAATGCTTTCTTAGGATTCAAAGAAATAGAAATCAACAGCTTATCTGGATTTCGGTAGTTTTCTTTTCTTTTTTCATTTTTCCATGATAATCAATTCAGGCATTTATTTTAATATGTGTATATGATGTTTCTGTGCATTTGTCTTTGTTTCACTTATCTTACTTTTAGAAAAAGCAATATTAAAATGATTTAGCACTGAAAATGGCTTTATATTAGACTTCACTTGATGTGACACAATATCGCATTTTTTAAAGATGTGTAAAACATTTGACACTGGAATAAAATTGAATTAAACAATATTAAAATGTATCAACTGGAAAAATCTAAGATGCAAATTATTTGTTAATTTATTTCTTATTTTAGAATGTAAAACATTTCTTCAGACTCCTGAAAAAGATTAATAAATATTTGATTACATCACTATACACATAATTATTCTCTACTTTTAGCTAGCACTCTCAAAAAGTGAGCACGATATCAAATTGTTTAATGTATTGTGCTGACAAGCAGAAAGAAACACGTGTGACCTATTTAAAATTAATCATGTCCACTACTTGTAGAGATACCAAATTATACATTAAGCACAAATATCATTGCTCCTCCTTCCCTCTCCTTCCTTTCTCTCTTTCTCTTTGTCCTGCAGTGATACTCATGACACAATGATCCATGTCTGTAGGGAATGTCTCACTGACTTAACTAAGAAACTTTAGATATAATCAAGCCACAGAAGACTTAGACTGTCATTCTAGCTTTCCTTTGTAATTGATCCCTCTATACACAATTTAGCCTCAGGAAGAAGCATGACATAAGGAAAGGCAAAAGAATTCTGTGAGGATTAACAACAGTGGGATTTAGATGGTGTTTTTTCAAAATTTTCACCAATTATTAGAGGTGAGAAAGCAGCAAAAATAGACATTTTATTTTAAATGTACAATTACTAAAGAAAGAAATAGAGATGAAAAACAGTCAAACTGAAGAGAAAATCAGAAATTGGGCAAATTGAACATCATCCTATTGCCTTTTAAGTTTCTTTACCAATTATTACTTCTTTTATCTTGTTTGAACTCCAATTTCTGATATACACTGTCCACACTATTATCTAACTAAGCCAACTATTTCACTCTCTCTAAATTGTTTTATTACATTAGTCTTTATCTGGATGCCATTTTATTTTTTGCAAAATGTTTCTGCCACTCCAAAAACACTGAAAAAATATGTAGAGGTGTTTGTGTGTGTATGTGTGTGTGTGTCTGGAGATATATGTGTGTAGATATATATTGTATACACACATAAATGTGTGTGACAGACCTTTTAAGCACTCACATTTATAAAATTTAAGTACATATAAATGTTATGTGTATATCTGTATATATCATTATATCAGGAGAATACTTAAGAAGTGGATGGTTATACTAATAGACGCTGAATTTTCTGATAGTTCTACTCACTCATATTGACAAAGAACTGAATGATACAGTTTACTAGTTTTTCAACCAGTTATTCTTAAGCACAGAAGCTGATAACCACCTTTCCAATTCATAAAACTGTCAGTCATTTATTGCATTAATTCTTGTGTTAATTTATTCATAATGTTAAGCACTTTGACAGATTTTAGTAACACATTAGTGAACAAAATGATGTGACCCTTGCCTTCATGTAGCATGAAATATAGTTGCACATTCCACTTTATTTACTGCAAAAGCCAAGCTCAGCTCTATGGACTCTCACAGAGTTGAGATCTACACTTGGTCCCTTGGAAGAAATGTACAATGAACATTCATAGAAAGACAAGAAGAGAGACTGTCTTAGCACTTTTCCACTTTCATCACCATCTTTAGTCTTCTCTTCCTTTCAAATTCTTGCAGAATGTAGTAACACACACACACACACACATACACCCACACACACCATCTTCATGCTATTGCATATCACAAGCAATTTAACAGTTACTCAAAATAAAGAGTATAGTTCCTTTGTAAGAGACCATAAAAATTTCTTTTACCTGTAGTCCTTACTTATATGCTGACTATTAATAACACTTTTATATGAATGAATACAGACTTATTATTAATATGTTATTCAATACCCATTAAGACAAAAATGATAAATGACTATCACTTATACCACATCTGAATGAAAACAAATATTTATAATTTACATATTCTTTTTGGATTTATTTTTCAGTTACAACTAGGGTTTTTTTACTTGTTGGGATTTTTGTGATTGAAATGTACTTAGCACTTCATTTTCCTGATGCAAATTGTTCTGTACATTGCTAATTCTTCCCCTCTTTAATCCATAGTCACACATGAGAATCTGAAGAAATTTTTTTTTTTTTTTTTTGCAAATTATTAGCAATGTGCCCTTGTTCAACATACTTAACTATTATTCAATTTCTTCTTCTGTGTATCAGGGATAATGATAATATTTATCTTGTTGAGTTGTGTGAGAATTAAATGAATCAATCATGTAAATCACTTAGAATTTGTCCCCGTATATTAAGGGTTAGGAACTATTATAATTTTTAAGGCTGTAACATGTGCCTAAATTATAATAGGTAGAAATGTTGAGAATAATAAAATATGTCTCATCTCCTAATTGTTATTGCTTCCTTCAAAGACTCAAAGTAAACATACATCTTGTTCTGTGAAGTTGTTGCTAACACATCAGAAAGGCTTAGTTGCTATTGTTACTTCAACATTCACATAGCACCTTTTTCCTTATAAAATAACGTGGGTTTTTTTGCCATATTGTAGTATCTTTTGGCTTCTTTAACCTCAGCTAACATAGGTTAGTATCACAGCCTACCATTTCTGACTCTAGGATGGAAACTTAGAAAAAACCATGGTTGAAATTCTCGCTTTGCCAAACTTCTAACATGCCCAAACTCAAATTCCTCACACATTAAATGGAGATAGTAATGAATTAATAAAACTATACCTGTAAAGTACCAAGCACACAGTAAACACATATACCTGCTAACTATATCATTATAATTACTGATTATAATTACATGATTTCAAGTCTCCATTGTCCAATAGACAGTGATCAAAAAGAATTTCATAAATACGTACACAATCTAGAATAGACAGATGCATAAAGAGCTACCAAATATTGTATAATAAATGCTGTAACTGAACTATTAAATAATACTAATAAGAACATAAAGGACAAAAAAAAAATATTTCCTAGGGAAGGCAAGGTTTAGGGAAATTTCCTGGAGGAGATCATTTTATTCAAAGATTTTAATAATAACTTGCATTGTAATCCTATGAAGGAGAATAGGAAAAAGAGGCTCTTCTAGTTAGAGGAAGCAGGGAGACATAAAACATACAGTTAATAGAGTGCATGAGATTGAGGGTACTCAGATTTTCTAGAGGGACTCAAGTACAAGGTATACAGTGGGAGATGCGATTAAAATTCTAGTGGGCTCATATATTTATTGTACAGGGACTTGTGAGTATAGATTTCAATTTCTATTCAATTGAATAAGGGATTATTTATTTATTTATTTAGACAGAGTCTTGCTCTGTTGCCCAGGCTAGAGTGCCATGGCATCAGCCTAGCTCACAGCAACCTCAAACTCCTGGGTTCAAGCGATCCTCCTGCCTCAGCCTCCCAAGTAGCTGGGACTACAGGCATGTGCCACCATGACCAGCTAATTTTTTTTAATATTTTTAGTTGCCCAGCTAATTTCTTTCTATTTTTTTAGTAGAGATGGGGTCTTGCTCATGCTCAGGCTGGTCTCAAACTCCTGACCTCAAGTGATCCTCCTGCCTCGGCCTCCCAGAGTGCTGTGATTATAGGCATGAGTCACTATATTTGGCCAGATTTGTCATTTTTTACATGACTAAATTTTATCATGCTTTTAATTAAATTTTTCACAGTGTAATTTTTTTTTAAATATAATAAATCCTTCAACTTTTGGTGTTCACTGGTGTGTGTAGTGCATAGGGTTTCTCAACTAATGTCATTTTGGTCAAGATAATTATTTATTATGGGGGACCATCCAGTGCATTTTTTCAGTTATTTAGAAGCATCTCTGACCTCTACCTAGAAATGCCAGTAGCACCTCTGATTTCAGTTGTAGTAATAAAAAATGTCTCCAGATATTAACAAGTGTCCCTTGAGGGTCAAAATCACTCCCAATTTAGAACCACTGTGACTGAGAAAAACCATTAGTATGGAACTGCTTATGAATATTTGAAGGCTATAATATTTATATTGCTTTTACTGAAAATATTTTAATAAATATATTCATATAACTCTGTTAACCTCTTCTTTCTACTCTTACTAAAATCTAGATTTACATGTTAAATATACCTGAGGAGAAAACTGTCCTAATTGCAACCAGAACTACCTGCTTAGAAGGGTCAATCACATAATGTGGGATTTTCCTGTTATGAGAAGCAACTTAATAAAGCTGTATAGTAAAAAGAAAATAGAATTAGTAACTCAAGGATTTTGAGGCAGAAATAGTATGTTAAGAAAGAAGAAAAAAATTTTAATCTCTTAGAAACAACATAGGTAAGAAGTGGCCCTGGACCAAGGATCTTAAAAGAGATGCAGCTGGGTGTAGTATGGAAAGAAGTAGTCAGTGAAAGTTCTACAGTGGTGCTATATTCAAGAAATATTTTAACAACAGAAATTTTTTAATACTCTTTGTTCTATTTTGAGATTACTCTGTTCCCAATTTACCCAGATATATTTTCATGTCTGCTAGTTGGTGAAGGAACTTAGTTATATGACTAGAGAAGAGTCATACAACTAAAGTTGACGCTTAAACTAAGGTTTAAAATTAAGTTTATGGTCAAATGACCAAAGTTTATGTTTAAACTAAAATTTTTAACTAAGTTTTAGGTGTCTGAACGTGGTTTATAAACTGGCAATGCACATAGAATGGTAAGATTTCTGAAAGCTGAAAAATTTCAATGAATGCAGGCCCAGAGCAGAGATGGCCTTAAGGCATTAAGTCTCTTGGGAAACCTGAGAAATGCTGGAGATGTGTTGACCTCCCAGAGTGCATGGATGGGGTTTCAGCCAGTCTTATTTAAAGTGTTTTGTTTTTTTTCTGGAAAACTCTAGATGACACGTGAATTATACAAGTCAAAGTAGATTGCATTGTGGCTTGGCATCCCATCGTGTGTCATAAAACAAAACAAATTGCAAGTAAAGAAAATAAATGATTGAGTGTTTATTTTTAGTTACTTGGGAAACTTGAATTTCAAATTTTTCTCCTGAGTACCTCAAAGATCCTTCCCTCCCTCCCTTCTCCCCTTCCTTCCTCCTTCCCTCCTTCCTTCTCTTCCTAACTCCTTCCTTTCCTCCCTCACTTTTCTTCCTGTTTTTTTTTTTGCCTTTTCTAAACATAAACACATAGAAAGCTATCTAGTATATTATATTAATATTTTTAAGAAGAAAATACTGTGCAAAAGACAATTTTTAACAGCAGAATATATTTCATTTCAAAATATAGAAAATATCAGACCCTATACTTTAATAAACTTAAATACAAATTTGAGGGTTTTTTAAAGAAAATTAAATGAAAATGATTCCTCAAATGGTCATTGGATGGTAAAGATGAGACAGATCAACTAATAACTTTATTAAATAAAATGGGACATTTACTTTCACTTTATAGTTTAGGATTTTTTAAAAACACAAGGGTAAATGGCAAGATGGAATGAGGTTTTTGACGGCTAGCTTGTATCTGTCCATCCCATTCCTCAGACCAAAGAAGACAACCCTTAGAATGCACAGAATTCTCTTGCTCAGTTTACCCCATTTGGACAAACTGGGTTCTTAAGAAACATACATAATTTCTGTTCAATCTTTATATTTGCTGACCTATATTATCCAGATTCTCTCTCCTTATATGATATAAAAAATTATGGAAATTTTTTTACTTATTTCACTAATTTGAAGTTCCATTGTTCTTTTTAGCATACTTTTGTATTTCTAATTTGATTTTTAAAATTTACCATTAACTCTCTGTTCAAGAATGTTTGTATGACAAAGTCTCCTGATGATGCCCCGGGAGAGAGTATATTATAAAGTGAGATCATGAGATGTCTAAGACTTTGTCAATGATGGTTGGAGGAGAGCTTCTCGTATTCCTTAAGAGAGGAAACTGATACCACACTGCAAATCAGTAATGTTTTTTTTTCTGTAAGAGATTGGCAAACAGCCAGTGAAACACTCAGTGGAGTTTTCTATTGATTGTCCTGTGGCTTGCAGAACAGTATATATTTCTGTGTCTGAAGCAGTATAATTCTACTACGAAGAAGTGTAAATCTCCAGTAGACTAACAAATATGAAGATGTGACTTTTTAAAATCAGAATTGAAATGATGCGGTCATAGTTTTAATATCCGAGGCAAGAAGAGAGAATTCAGTGCAAGTTAGGATTAATGTTGGTGACATGGTTTCATATCATTTATTAAATGCAATACTTTTTAAAGGAATGTCATTATAGTTATGTGATCAATATTGTATATTTTGGATCCCACATTAAATAATATCAGCCATTTGGTGTGAGTGGGCATATCGGACATGATGCTTCAATATTTCTAATTATTTAAAATGTCATCTAGGTTCTTTGCTTTTGAATATGCCTTCTGCACTACCTGGGTTGATCTTCCTCTGATTTTAACATTATATAAACTTACTCATCCTTCAAGATCCACTTCAAACTATACTATTGGGAGTAAATTACAAGGTGGAAAAGTGACAAAAAATACACTAGTGTGCTCAAGGACAAACAGTATTTAATATTATATAATATTAGTCAAAATTTGAGAAAAAGATGATTAATATTTAAGAAGTATTTTATATTGAGTTATGAACAATCAGATAAAAAGAAAGTAATACTTGGTTATTTATATAAGCTTAATCACAGAAGCATCATATTTTTCACATACACTTGGGAGAAAAGTCTAAAATCATTGTGGTTAACTACAAAGAAGAAGCATACAGGTAAGAATCAGCATATATTAAGACCACTTTTCATAAAATAGCAGCCCAGTAATGAGGATGGGAATGTTCAGGTGTAACACATGAACAGAATTTTGCAGTAGGTATGGGCCTGATGATAGAATTTAAATTTCCACTACGTTCCCAGAGAAAAATGAATGGATATGTAGTTGAAGTAAATGAGGAAACAAGAAAGGGAGGATTTGTTTGGTACACATTTGTAAATTTAGTAAACAATTTTTGAGATATTCAGAGCCCCTTCACTGCCATCAGCTAGTATTTGAGAGATCCTATGTTTACATATCAGTATGGCCATTTTTGTTCTCCTAATTAGTCAACTCTGCTGCAAGAGAGGGCAACATGGAAAGGGAAAAGTTGGAGATTCACTCTCCTAGTGTCCTGTGTAAATCTGCTGTTGTTAGAGCCGCATATCTGTCAGAATTTGTCTGGGAAGATTAGGTTAGCTCAGAGACATGAGTAGAATGGGGAGAGGCATCATATACTACTCCTTCCATCCCTTCAAAATGTGCTTTTTATACTTGGGCAGCTCCTGTGAAGTCAGAGTAAACCTCTCATTTGATTAATCCATGAAAAATAAGTCTTCTGGATTGCTTATAAACACTAAATAACAGAAAATGGAAAAAAAAAGTCAAAGCAAGATGACCTACATTAAACAGTAATTCAAAAAATGCTTTTAAGATAAGAATTTATTATAATTAAAAGCTGATGTGGTTTTCTCTGAATAGCAAAAAAAAAAAAATAATTCCTCTCATATAAAGAAAAGATGAGCCACTAGAATCTTCGTTTATGTGACTTTTAACACATAATGGGCTTGGACAATGGGCATGATGATACATCAGAAGATTTATAGCTTCTGATTAGTGTCAATTCAGAAAAAATTTCCCCTCTATTGTGGGAGTAAATAAAAAACATTACACTACGTAGCTATGGAGAAAGAAAGATTCATTGAATTTATTTCATGGAAAGACAATAGAGATGTTATATCTCACTTCATTATTTTACAGGTAAGGAAACTGAAGTTCAGATAAGTCATAACTATGGGGTTTAAAAGAAAAAAATAACAAATGTATTGTAATCTTTTATACCTCAGGCCGTGCCTTTTTTGTTCATTTTCTAAAATCAGTCCATTCAGCTCCTATCCTCTTCCAACTTTATCCTAAAAGTTGTAGTTCTATTCCTAAAGGAAATTAGTGCAGAAATGTGTTATTTTCTTATGGGTGCATTCCAATAAGGAATCTCAGTGACTTTTAGGTGTTTCAGTGAGTTCTGAAAACATTTAAGGCATTGAAACATTACGTACATGGTTTAAATTTTTAATGTTGGTACTTTAAATTAAATTATATATTTAAAAGATGTGCTATATTGATACTTTATCATATTCACTCAAATGATAATGTGAATATATAGTTATATTAGACAAAACTGAGCATAAAAACATTCTCAGGTGGTATATGGAGTGGTTTGTAAATGCAAGGCTGTGTGAGTGGAGACTTGCATGACCGTGGTGGGTAGTGATTATAGCTCATATTCCAGCAGTGTCTCTATTCAACCTTCTCTCAGCATTTTAAATGCTTTTTTTCTGTGTCTAGACATATTTAAAGAGGAGTTTCAATTTCTCCAAGATCATTTTCAGACTTCTGCACAAGTTCAATTGAAATCATTTTGTGCATGACAATATGAATTTTGGACTGTATGTTTATTTTTATTTGTCATCAATAAATTTTGTACATTTTGTTATACATTGGAAGAGCAAGTTCAAACCCCTTTATTTTTTGTTTATGTTGTTATTTTTCTTCCTCTTTCACATCTATTTCTGCATTATCATAGCAGTTTCATTATAACTGTTTAGAGCAGTATCTAATTTCATCTCAGTAAATAGATAAAGTACGATTAAAAATAATGGAATCCCTTTATATAAATCTGTGCATTATTCAATAAACAAAAATGATATCTGAGCTTTTATATATTTAACTTATAAAACATTAATATTTTTTACTTGAAGCCCAATGCTTTACATGCATAAATATAAAAATCATAAGGAAAAAAATATACAATACCTTCATTTAGTATATTTGTGATTAAACACTTTAATAGATTAGGAATATCTTTTCAAAATGAATATTTTTGAAACAAATTTGTCAATGCCTGTTTTATACTGGAGTTTAAATTAGGCACATTAGAAATCTAGTTTATACTCTGTCGGTACATTCTATATCAGAATCTCAACATAGTACATATATAAAAAGATATTCAACATGAGAATTTTAGTTTATCTTTTATATTAAGTAATAATCTACATAATAACATTAAAATATAGAATTTGAATAAAATTACAAAAACTAGACAAAAATATTTCTAGGCTGCAAAGGAAATGTGAACTAGCGTGTAGTTTATCTGGGGTGATAATTTAAACCGAATGAAATTTGATTTTCTGACCTTTACATCTCAAAATATGTTATTGATTATAATACAAATGTTACTTAACTAAACGATTAGTATACTGAAGTACAAAACCAATGCAGTATTCAGAATCTTTCTACATTGCTTTTAACTCCTTCCTTAAATAAAATTATATGTGATCATATTGACTCATTGGATCACATAAACTGCTTTCCTAAGAGCAAAAATATACTAAAGCGGGAGTTCGTTTTTATTGCAAATCCCAATAAGTTATATATAACTTTAAAACTAAAGTCTTTCCTCATTTAAGTATTTCATGATGAAAATAATGTTATTTTTCCTTTAGACCTTTCTTATTATTAGACAATAAAACAAACTTTACCTGTAAATAGTTTGAGCTATTTAAAGTTTTCATGGTGAAGGATAGAGTATCAAGCTGAGAGTGTGGAGACCTGCACTGCACCCCCATTCCTACCACTTGGTAATTGCATTATCTTGGTTCACCTCTCACTAGCATTCACTTTTATCGTACACAGAGAATAATGGTCTACATGATCTTCAATATCCTTTCCCTTCCTTAAGTTCAGAATTATGTAACCCTGAGTTTTCAAATATATGAGCAAAAATTTAACTCTCTTAATACACTAATGGCTGCATAACCTATTTGCTATTTTGGACTTTAATAACGTTTTTTGCCTAAGCATAGCATTTTATGTGAAATGTTTGAATTGTGATTTGAATAAAGGATGATATAAAAAATAAAAGCAATAATCTCATCACAGTCTTTTAAAAATTGGTATGATTTTATGTTTATAAAAAACAATATACGTTTAAATATTTTAAACATTAGAAAAAGATACTTAAAAGTTAAGATTACTTCTCTTCGAATGGTCCAAAATAATCACTGGTAATGTTTCAGTATTTTTCCTTTCATTATTCTACAGCACATTAATTCAACAAATACTTACTTAGTACCCCATTGATGTTTCTGTCCTTTTCTTTATTCCTTTGAAGTCCTAGTGCTTGTTTTATTTTTGTTGCTATGTGTTTAATCTTCAAGTATTATGGACATTGTAGCCATATTTAATATTTGTGGGAACATTGTCTAGTTTATTTGCCACTTATGTTAGTATTGTTAAAAGAAAAACTTTAGATAAATTAAATTTAGCAGAGTTTATTTGAGTAAAGAATAAATCATGAATTGGGAGCATTCAGAACCAGGATAGATTCAGGAGAGCTCCCTCTGGTAACATGAGCAGGTGCTATTTATAGAAGGAAAAAGAAAGGAACATACAGAAAGAAGTTGATTGATTATAGCTCAGCATTTACCTTACTTGTACATAGTGTGATGAGGCATTTATCCTATATGGGCAACGTCTGGTCAGTTGGTAGCCTATGATTGGCTGAAGCTCAGCTGCTGTGATTGTCTGAGACTCAGCTGTTACAAGAATACACTCTTAAGTTAGCTTACAATTTGTTTACACACTAAGTTAGGTTGCAGTTAGTTATGTCAGAATTCAAAGTATAGAGGCAGCTTTAGGTCAAATTTAATTTAATTTAACAATTCCTTCCTTTTGGTCAACCTCTCAATTCTGAGAAATTGGCCAAAGCTGTAAGCATTGATGTCACTCTCTGTCATCATTAGAATGGACTTCTCGGGTTTCAGTATGGAATTCACAATTCACAAGGACAAGTTATCAGATGATTCCTTATGTTCTCTTTGTCTTTTTGTTATTCTAATTGTAATGAGGCCATTTGACATAAAATGGATGGCTGCATATGAGCATTTGAGACTCTTGAGAGAATAAGGCACATTAGGGAGATTTTTTTACGATGGCTGTAATGAGGATATTACTAAGAGACTGAAGTATATACTTAAATTCAGGATCTCCCATGAATCGAGCCAATCAAAATCAAATATATCAAAAAAAGAGCCAAGAGAGGAATCTACTTGTTTTAACCAAGTAGCTTGTTGATTTCCATACCAGATATATTAACTCAAGTGCAGCAGGAGGTGTTAGCTATCACAAACTCCTCCCCTTGTTCAACCAACAGATAACCCAAGTCAATCATGTTATCTAAAACAACTTTAGCAAGAGAATTTAAAGAAGTTTGCTGGGCAACTATAGCCTTCTATGCCAAGTCAGGGAAGGAATATTTTATCAAAAAATGCCCATTTAGAGATATTTATGCCTGTTGGCAAACTTCTCTTTATTCTATAGAGCTAATTAAGAGGTATGAGCCAATGTTTAGTTTCCAACTGGTTATGCAGTGATAGTGGTACTGTTAAAATTCCTTATTTTCCACTTATTG
This sequence comes from Varecia variegata, assembly GCA_028533085.1. NCBI lineage: Eukaryota > Metazoa > Chordata > Mammalia > Primates > Lemuridae > Varecia > Varecia variegata. The sequence goes on from CM052445.1 coordinate 33,049,351, forward strand.
AAACATAGACTTGACTTACCCACATGTATGGTTTATCATTAAATTCTCTACGGATAAAAATATAACCTGGATGAGTCACAACAGTTCCTTGTTGGATGCCTTGTGCATTAGGGGTCACCAACTGGAAAGCACTACTCCTATTTGTTCCAGGCTCCATTATTGAATCGTTGCATCATTGAAGACTACTGATAATTAAGGAATTAGGGTTATACATTTTTCTATGAATTGTTGAATTATTTTTCTTTTGGTTTTCTTATTCAATTTCTGGCACAATTTAACTTCAAACCCTCACTATGGGATTTTCATACTGTTATATGTAAACAAGGGATCTAAATACATGAATCTTAATACCTAACCCTATATAAAGGACCATATATTGCCAGAAGAACATCAGTGAAATTTGTTACAGCTTCAATCAGAGAATCTCTAAGACCATTTAAGGATTTCAGTTTAATACTACATATACAACATTCAGTTAAGTTAGCTGAAGAAGCTATTGATAATGAAATCTTAATTATTGCCTCATTTTCCCATGTATATCTAGAAATTAATCTGCTTCTGAGGAGAAACCTTCCAGATCAGTTTTACATTGAGGTCTTCAATAAATGTATAGTACCAAGAGTCTGGATGGGCCTTCTTGAGTTAAGAGATGTGGATCTAAGACTTTAGACCCTGAAGTTTTGCTGCAGAGAACTTGGTATGGTTCCTTCCAATGGGGCTCATGGGCAGCCTTTCTTTGGTGTCATAACCAAAAGATGCAATCTCTACGTTCTAGATAATGAAAGGTCTAGTTGTCATCAGTTGGTGGACCATTAAGGGCTTCTTTTAACTGGTGAAAATATACTTTGGCATAATGCATTAAAGCCTTGCAATATATTGAGTCATGTCAAAGTTTATAAGAGCAAGAGGTACATGAGGTTGTATTATTAGGTGCATAAGCCTTCCAGTAACTATTAGTGACCTTAATTTTCAGTGAATACTAGAAAAAAAGAAAATGCAAATTCTTTGCCACCCCAGAAATCTGGGGATTGGCAAATCTTTGAATCATAACTTCTAAAAGTATGTGCTTTCTCATAGTACAATTTGTCAATGTGGCACAAAATATGTTTACCAATAGTCTCAGATATCTTTAGCCTTTCTGTGATTAGAAAACTGTTAGAGGAGTAGAGAAGGCAATATTTTGTGTCTATCCACTTAGGCTTTTTGTTTTCTTTTACTTTTCTTTCTTGCTTGCTTTCTTCTTCTTCTTTTTTTTTTTTATTTTCTTTCTTTCTTATTTTTATTTCTTTAAAATAATAGCCAATTTCCTCTAAACCATTAGCTAGGTGATTCATATTTTCCCTGATGTTATTTTTATCATATATAGAATTCTTAATGTATATTTGGATCAAGATTTAAAATATAGGATTTGATCTTTAAACTATTTATTCTTTAATCATCTTGTTTTCATTATTACAACTCTATGGCATTTTGTTTTAAATGTGGCTTTTTATTTAAAATAAAAATGAGGTGTTTTAAAGCAAACCTGCTCAAATCTTTATCTAATGCAATAAAGACTATCTTGGAAATTCTATATTGTTATATATTATCTATATATTTTTCCTATCTTAAAAAATTAAATTATTCTTATTTTCAATAATTTACTTTTGAAAAGTTAAGTCAAAATGATATTATTAATTTCAGAAAATGTGGTTTTAATAATCACAGAGTTATATTTTGGTAGAATAAGGAAGCAGGAAATAGAAACATGTTGTTATCAAAGTAAACATAAGAGCATATTCATAATAATACCAGAGTTGACCAGCTATAATATATATTAATAGACCACTATATGGTGCCAATAATAATTATTTATATTCTCTAAAATTTGGACAAAAAATTTATTAGATAGAATTTTGATTTTTTTTTCTAACTGATAAAAATGCTGTAAAACACTTTTTATAATTTATAATTCTGGAATCATCCATATAAACATTTTATTCAAAAAATTTCAGCCACATTTCCTACATAAAATTTTTCAACTACTTTTTACCACTCATGAAAATTTTTGATAAAATAAATTAATGCTGTAATTAATCACTATTTGTAAATGTAAATATATTTTAAAATTGAATAAATACTCTACCTTCTAAAATGTTCAATCATATAACAATCTTATAATCAAATAATGAACATATAATTATACACATTTGAAAACATAATCTTTGGATAGATTCTCTGAGATAATAATATACACCAAATAATTTAATCTACCTTAGAAAGAAATATAACATTCAATCACTAGAAACACTATCTGCTGAATTTTAAGATTATTTGGCAGTTAGCAATACCTATCCTCTTTATTTTGAATCTTACATATATTTTGATATTGGTCATAATTCCCTAAAGAATCATGCATTCTCTAAAGGAAGAATAATTACACTTTGAGAGTTAGTCTCTCTGGAGGTAGAAATAATCTGTAGTTCAAAAACATAAATGATCCAGCTGTTTAAATAGCATGCCCAATGTGCTCTGGAGGAGTCCTATTTTTTTTTTAAATGGCTAGACTTCTCTGAAATAAAACATGATGGTTAGTCCAAGAATAGAGAAGCTGGAGTTTCTTTTAAAGATTCTCAAGCATGCTCACCAAGAGGTTGAATTTTAAAGTAAGTGATGTATTCCTTCTTTACTCTCAGCATGACCTCAGAGATAGTTAGACTGCTTTAAAGTTCTAACTTTGTTAAAGAGACTTAGAAGTTTAAAATAGTCCAACAGGAGGCCTGGAAGTGGGTGGGCAAGTGGAATATTTTCAGGGTTGGACTAACTTTGAAGCAAAACATGAATGGCATTAATAGTGTAATAAAATCTAATATCAAAGGCTCTGTCTATAGATCAGTAAAAATTTAGATTAACTTGAAAGATTTTGATTAGTAGAGCAAGTAGTGCATTTTATTACAATCTTTTTATCATCAAACCAAATTACTAACCACAATAACCTTACCAGTATAACTTGCATAAATGCAGTGTAATTTTCACAAAAATATAGATAATGTTGGCCAGTTAAGATACAGCTTATTTATTTTCAAAACTAATATTGTGATATGGCTTGAATGTTTATAATATTCTTAAGGTATTATGCTTTTATAATCAACTTATTAACTCAGAATACACCTAGATAAGATAATATTGACTTCAAGGGAATCAAAGTATCACTTTACACAATTAGGTGTGTTTTGAGGGTGTTCTTAAAGTGGCACTAACAGTATTTTTTATTGACTTGTCTTTTTCGCCAGTTGAGGGTTTTATTGAGAGTTTAGTGATGTGTAAATGGAGACAAGAAATTCAATAATGGATAACAGAATTTCAAATTAATAACATAAAAATTACATACATCCAGTTAGAAAAGAGAAACATGGTTAATTAATTGAATCTATTCATTTGCTAGTTATTTTAACAGCTCAATCTCTAGAACACTGTCAGTTTATCTAGATTTTCATTCTGCAGCTACATCAATAAAGCTAAGCTACAATTGCTACTTATAGCCTCTATTTTGATATCTTAACTTTAACTCTTAGTACTATGTGATTTCAATGCATTTTTTCTCATATCTTTTTGTGATTAAGTAAAATGAAATATCCAAGTACATTTGTATAAAAAGCTATCAATTTTTCTTTCTTTTAAGATAATTGATATGTAGAATTTAAATGGTAAATTCTGACATCTTTGTTAAATTTTATCTTATTGATTTCTAATAAATTTCTTCCAACCTAGTAAGATTATTTTGAATTCTATATAATTATATCTCACATGTATGCATCATCCACCACATGAACATGTGTTTTGATATTCACCCAAACCATTAAAGAAAATACAGAATAAGTTATACAGCTCATAATACAATTTTAGAGACACTCCAGTGTCTTCCTTCTTCATCCTTTTCTTTCATTCAACTATTAATTGTATTTATAGTTGTAATTAATATTAATTGTAAAATATTTATGAGAAACTAATTGCAGTCAATTCTCATTATTTGTGGTAGTTATGTTCTATAAAGTCACAGAAACACTGAATTAGTGAATAATGAATCATTGTCCTTAGGGAAAATACACGATTAGTTTCCTGAAAGCCTCTGGTCACAGCATTTCCATCCGCCAATCAGTATATAAACTTGTTTTATGTGTTTCTGTTTAAACATAGGTTCCTTTATATATATATTGTGCTTTCAGTATCATTGAACTCACTGTCAATAGCATTATCACTTATTCCTGAAGGAAAATTATGCCATACAGGTATTTTCTCTGTAAGGCTCATCATGGCTTCCTTGTACTTAGGAAACCTAGGCAGCACTTTAGCACTACTCTTGGGGACCATGTTAAACAGCAGAATCACCACAAAAAAGCATAACAATGCAAAATCCATGGGATTAAATAGACTACGAAAAGGGTACTTGTTTATAGTATGAGACCTTGAACAAGACAACAAAGCATAACCACCATCGACCTCAGCTGGCAATATGTACATTGGGTGTCTCAATTTTTTTTACTGCTCTGCACAAGCATGTGTCCACGAATGACCAGGAAGTTCAGGCAGCTTGATTTTAGTTATTTAAAAACAACTTTTAGCAAGTAAGCAAATTCACCAATACAAACTCTGTGAATAAGGAGGATTGATTGTGTATGTTAGGCACTATCCTAACTGCTGCAGAGACAAACTCAAATAAGTCCTGGTCAATTCCTCAAAGAACCTTAAGTTTTGAGTATATAGGAAACTTCAGCAGTCATAAATGTTATATAACATATTTCCTTCACTCTTTAAACAAATTATTTGTCAAGTACTGACTATGTATTAATCATTTTGTTATTTGCTGGTGGTATGGCGGGGATCAAAGAAAAAGATGTGGTTCCTGGTCACCACGGAGAACCCAAGGAGAGACATGAGCCAGAAGACTAGCAGAGTGATGCTCTGAATCAGAAGGCCCAGGATACAAATGGGATGCATTAAAGTGGCTTAATACTTTAATAATTTAATAGTTTAATAGTTTAATAATAACTTCTTAATGAACAGGATCTTAAAGCTAAAACTTGAAGAAATGCAAATTTTAAAATTACAAAATGGAAGCTGAACAGATACAATTAAGTATTAATAAATGAAAACATATATTGAATGGCTCAGAGGTGAGAGTCCTCTTGCAACTCAAAGTAGCAGCTGGCCATGGGAAGCGAGGGAAGTTAATGTGCAGGAAATATTCGTAAGTGGAAAAAGGAGTGGTAAAGGAGAAGCAGTCATATAAATTTATTTAGAAATGTAAGCGGAGCCAGATCATGAAAGCCATTAATTTCAGTTAGTTTAAGGAGTTGTTAATTCTTTCGGAGAGCAAGGAGAACAATAAATATAAGAGCTATACGATTGGAATTAATTTTATAATGATAATTTGGCTTCCATCTGAGACTCACTGGGGATGTGGGGCTGGGGGGAAGAAAAATCACAATAAGTAAGGGGACCTGGGAGAGGCCATTTCAGTAACCCTAATGAGAGATAATGTGAGACCTGAATTAGAATAATGACAGTGAAGATGAAAGCCAGTGGATTAATTTAGAAGCTATTGTGGCCTTGGTGATTGATTGAAGGTGGGTACTGGTTGTTGGGAGAGGTGTTCCACCTTGGGTTCTTAGTATTGTGGTTGTAGAAAGTAACCTTTATGTATGAGATAATCTCCCTACCCACCTCCAGACAAAGGGCAGGGTTGCTTACCACTGACCATAAAAGTAATAAATTGCCCAAACTCAGTGTTTTTCTGTGCTAATGCAACTCACTGAGTGTGCAGGTATCCCTCTAGACTGATCTGCATTGCCCCCATGAAATTTGAGGGTCAGGGAGAAAGGGTGTAAACCAGAAGCTCTGGCTACTTCTTTTGTCTTGATTAATAAATCCCTTTGTCTCTGACCCCGGAGTCACCAATCTTCTGCCAATATCCATAAAGTAGTAACGCATTAGTTTGTTAGGTTGAAAATAAGGTAAATTCCAAGACCCTTCACAATTCCTGCCAGGGGTTAATAAAGGGGGCAGAAATAATTCCATGCTTTCTGACTTGGGTAAGTGAAGATCACTAGAATATGAGATAGCAGGTAGAGAATGTGCTTACGTAAGAAACAAACAAGATCTTTTTAGAAATGTTAAATTTGAAGAGTTGAACGCATACATAAGAAGAGAAGCCCAATAGAAAAGTTTGACGCACAGCTCTGTAGACAAGGAAATAGATGGAAAACATAAGAATTTTAAGATTATAATTTAGTGTCTAAAATAATACGAGAAATTCTAGAGTGAACATCTAGATTGATTAAAAACAGTTATGCAAAAGAAGCTAGAGCCATATCAACATTTATGGAACAGTTTGAAAAAGAAACACTGGAAAAGAACAGAAAAATAAGGAGAGTTTGGAAGTACAGGATGGCAAGCAATGGAATGATTTAAGAAGAAAGTGATCTATAAAGTGAAATCATGCTGAGTTCACATCAGCATTATGTCTGGCAACAAGAAGGTCACTGATAATTTTAGCATGAACAATTTTTATAGATGTGATGGAAGTGAAAAACAGATGATAATACGTTATGCAGTGAGTAGACAGAGAAATAAAAACAAGATGTTAAGAAGGAAAGGCAGTAGAGAAGAATATAGGAATAAAGGGGTATGTTTTCTAAAATGGAAGAGATCCGAGTATATTTCGGGTTAAAGTGGATAAAGAAATTAGGTTCTATAGCAAAAGCTGAGGGGAGCACTTTCTGTTGGCCTCTTTTTTTCTCAGGGCTATGAAAAAGAGAGGACGTCAGCAGAGAGAAGAGGCAGGTGGGACAGTCAGAAGGTTTGAGGGTAGTGGATAGAATTTAAAATAGTTCCTATTCAGAACTAGAGAGAACTGCCTGAACATAAGTAATAGGATTGTTGGGTGGTTTAAGGGGAGGATAGTTGCTGTTGAAGACCACGTGCACAGGCATTTTGGTGAGGTTCTGTGTATTATTTCTAGGCAAGCCCTCAGCATACGATGGATTCATTCTGTAAGGTATAGAGGAGGCATGAAACCTTTAAATTGATGAGGTAAAGGGACTTTTCACAAACTGGTGATATAGAAAAACAATGAAACAACTTACTTGAATATATTGGCAAAAGAAGGGTTGGATGATAATTCACAGTTATTAATTTAGGTGAGAAAGAAAAATAGAAACCTGAAAGGAAAAACGTTAAAATAGTGGAAAGGCCTGTATGTTTTCATGAGGTTGAGGAAATTGCTAGTTGGAGTAATTTAACGAGCAAATTAGATAATAAAAGAAGTTGTATCATAAATTGAGATATTATATTATGGATTCCACATAAAGTAGTTCTAATTCCTTTAATTAACAAATATTTATTGAGATCCTCATATATGCTGAGGACTATTGTTAAAATTCCTACCTTCCTGGCATCTACATCACAATGAGAGAAATGTATCACAATTTTATCTGGTGAGTACCCTTCCACATATTTTTCAACGTGCGTGTGCCTAATTTATTTTTATTTTTCTTCTTTCAAAAATTATTATGTGACACACATTTTTTCCCAATCTGATTTTCCCTCTTAACAGGTCCTAGATCTGACTTACCATCTTTCACAGCTATAAGGTTATAGCCTGAAAGTAGCATAAATCTCTTTTAATGGAATTTACTTATCTAATTTTCCCTATTATCAACATTGAAGTTGTGTGTCTTTGTTGGAAGAATAAAAAATAGAAATGAAAATATTATGTCAAAGAATGTGAAAACTTCTTTTGTTTTTAAAGATACTATCAAATTATCACCAGTATGCTAACTTACCTCCCAACCAACAGTTTTATGAAAATGCCTCGGTTTCTGCATTCTCATGAATATAAGGTCTTGTCAAACTTTACTAGTAGAAAATATGATTTTTGTTATAAATTATATTTGTTTCATAAATTGTATTTTTAAGTTTTTAATGAATTTGAGAACGTATTTTTGTAAATTTTTGGCTTTGAAATATTTCCTTTCCTATAAACTTCTTGTCTTTGCCCATATCTTTTACTGGGCTACTGTCTTTCTCTTAGCAATTCATTAAGGGTTCTGCATATACATATATTATATATTACATGTATTAATTCTAATTCTCTCTATATGTTATACAGATGACATTTTGATATGGTAATTTTTATAATATATTGGCATTTCAAAACGTGATTATATTTCATTTAATCTCCTCTGTGTCTCTGAAGATGCACAATCTTACTAAAGCAACTCGTATGGAGTAGTAAGTGTATATATTTTAAATATTAAATCGCCCCCTATCTTCATAGTTTTTTAGATATGATTTTTATAGGATGATTTGTTTATAGAATCAAATCTAAGACTTATGGTTATTCACGAATATTTCCTTAACAGGAACATATATTTATGTAAAACAAGTTACAATGAATTTGTATAATTCATTTTAAGTAATAAGCTACTAAAAGCAATGTTCTCAATACATATAAAATATACGCTTCTTTTAAAAAGCTACAAAGAGTGCATTTACAAATTCTTTCTGTATTTGTGTCTTCTAAGTTGTTTATGGAAAACTATCTTCCTTAATATATTTTCTTTTTTCTTTTATGCAGCTAAACTTCATGTCTTTTTAGAAAATGAGAAAAGAAAACATAGAATACTGTTGATAGATAAAAATCTCATATTTGAAAATTGCAACAGGGTTCTATGTCTAAGAAAAGATTTAAGCTACTCCCTGCCTCTGAGATTTAACTGACTTCTCATCTGGTATATTTTATATCCACATTTTGTCTGTGTAACTTCCTTATGGAAGCAACCGTGTCCTTGAATATACTGTGTTTTTCTTACTACAGAGAGAACATTCAATAATAAAAATCATGTCATAATGATTTTAATGAAAGAAATAAGAAGTCATATTTCTACCCTGCACAACTTTATTGGGGAAACACTACCTGAAAAGGTTTATTAACAAAGTTTCTCCCTCTCAAAATCTCAAATCAACAAGAACTATTTACTATATATATTCTTTTTTTTTTCATGTGCTTTAATTGTCAGAAATGCAAGTGTAATTATCAATATAATTATTAATGTAAATAGGTATAATGGCACAAATAACTCTTCTGTTAACCAATATATCTGTGCTGGCAAAAGAAGGACTTAACTAATTGTTATCGGTGTAAGTCAGGTAAAATTGGGTTATTAGGAGAAAATAAACATTTACTTCTTATCAAGGTTAATGTTCATAGTTATATTTGCAGCAAAGATCTACTATGCACGAAGTAAAATGAAAGGTAAGCAGGGTCTACATTATACAATATCTGAGACTACTTTATTCTTTATCACCCAATTACATAGAAAACATTTGTGGTTGAGATAATTATGAATATAATTTTAGAGTACATTGCCTCCAATCTTAAGGAAAAACTATGGTTCCTAGCTTTAACATTTCTAAGTAAATTATTCACATTGATAAAATTCACTGATCTTGGTCACATTTCTGAATTAGTTTTTCAAGGTAGTCAGAACTTTGGAATTTCTTGTTCTTTATTTTATTTTACTTCATTTGAACTGCCTAATTGAATAGTTAATGGACAATGAAATGACCAAAAGGTAAATGGCAAATAAAAAAAAGACAAATATATAGATTTTTTCCTTTATGAAAGAGACAGCCTACAGTCAATCTAAGCAACTGAATTGATTTGTCTTACAGTGCCAAACCTATTTCATTAACTAGGGGAAAAGACTTTCCTAGTAAGAGAAGGCAGTTTTTTAAAGATGTTTTACATAGATTCATTTATTATTTTTTAATTAAATGAGAGAATGTTTAGACGTAGTTGAAGAAGTGCAATTCGAAGATTCTGAAAAGCTGTAGAAAAAGGGGAAGACAAAAAATAGTAAAATAGAGAAAAATGTTAAATTTTAGAGATTAGAGACCAACAGGTAATTGTCTATTAACCATAGACTAATGAACATTGATTATTGTCATAATTTCTCAAAAAATTGCTTAAATAGACAAAATAGGAAATGTTAATTATTTGGAACTTGAATAGTATGCTGATTAGGAAGAATACCGCCATGCCTGACACATAGAAAGCAGTAAATACTTCTTACCTTCCCTATGCCTGAAATAAGGAAATGTCTTCTGGATAATATAGCATTTTATGACTAAATGAGAGCTAAAACCTAATCCTGTTGTTGATATATATAGGCTCTAAACATAGATACTTCAGGTGTGTCTTCACAGCACTGTTTTACTAAATAGTTGCTTGGATAAGACCTAGAAGACATCCTTATCAAACTTGCAGATGTAAAATCAATTGAATGTAAAAGTCAGGCTGCCCCAAAGATCTTTGCAAGTGGGAGAAAAAATAAAGACTTAGATGGTATTTAAGAAAAATATAGACTTCAGCTGTGATTTCAAATATGAACTACATATAAAATACAATATGGAGGAAGATTTTTAGCAAGTAATTAATAAAAAAAGGAATTTGCTCAAAATTATTCTTCATGAGACAGAGTATTCTTCATTATACATAAAGCAAAACAAAATTCTCAAATGCATTTCAATATTTAGAAAATTTAATAGAACTTTCAAGGACATGTTTTGTAAAGATTCAGCTATTCTATGTATTTATTAGATAATATCTGATATATATTTTTTTCCAGTTTGGGCATCCCTTATTAAAGGCATGCTTGACATTCAAGATGGATCTAAAGAAATGTGAATAAAATCATATGAAATCTGAAAAACATGTCATGTGGGGAATGAATGAAGTAAATGGAAACTTCATATAACAGAGTAAAATATCTGAAGCCATAACATATGTGTCACAGGTAAATTGATGCATATTTACTCTGGGGTATATTAGAGATGCAAAATAGAGATTAACACAAATTACAGAGAGGACTTTTTTCACACATTTTGGCAAAAGATTTTCTAAAATTTAGTGTTGTAAAATGATGTAATTGGCAATTTTGTGAGGTAGCTTTTTCCTTCAAATGAATATATTGCAGTAGAACTTCCCTGGGATGTTGAAGGAGAGATTGGCAATTTGGGCAGGAGATGAAGTTGATAACCATATTTCTATGCAAGTCTCAATCCTACTAAATCTCTGAGAGTAATTTTGTAGTTTATAGTTTGTTTGTGCATAAGCCCATATTTTATACTGTATTAGTATGCAATATTAACTATATCCTTTTATAGTTCAAATCAAATAATCTGTATATGTAGTATCTATCTATACACATATGTATGTGTGCATATATGCTCATTTCCTATTTATAAGTTACATGAATATTTCAACTGTTATATATTTAGAATTTTATAACATAGTTTTTTGTGATTTCATTCCTATTTAAATTGGGAGTTAATTTTTCATTACATTTGCATATCTCACAATTGAGCAATCTATATGAAAAAGAATGCAATGTGGATGGACAGCCCTTCACAATTGCTTTTGAGATTTTTGAATTTTCAGTAGAGATGCATAGAATAGAAATACAACTATTTCTTTTATTTGTAAATGTTACTAACATGACCCTGAGGTCTACAAACTATTCAATTCAATAGTAAGCTGGGATTCTGTATATGTATAGTTGGCGAACTTTTGGCTTTTACCAGATCTTCATTACATGTTTCATAAATTTCTCTCTCCTTGATTAATACTGTGTTTTGAATTATTTTATTCACCATTAAAGAATAATCGTCTGGTTTTTAAAATTATTTTGTCTGATTTTGAGTTATATTAAAGATGGAATAAATGGATTAAAATCATTACCTATATGCTAATAAAATACCCATTAGAAACAACGGAAAATATCAAATTTCAAAATATTTTAAAAGCTTGGAAATACTATGGTGAATTTCATGAAGGTTTTTGCTAATTACAACACTCAGATTTGGGTACCTAATGTAATTCAAAGAAACATATTTGAATCAGTATGATTTATAGTTGTATTTTCTCTATATAATTTATAATTTCATAGATTCACTTAACTTATTCACTTAATTTATGTGGACTAGTTTCTCTCCTCCAACATACATTTCACCTATATTCACTTGCCTGATAACTGACAACCTTTCACAGTGGCCTGTGGCCTGTAATAAAACCAACTGGATTAAAGACAGATAACACAACCACACAAAATATAACTGGTTAGAAATCCATTGGTTCTATGTTTTATGTTCTATGATATAGCTTATATTTACACAATGTATATCTTTAAAGAGGGGATTGGAAAATTTAGATTTAAACACACATCTTAGAGCAAAATGATATGATAATACATTTTCTTGTATGAGGTAGTTTTTGACATATATTTGACTTGACTTATTTAACTTCATTTATTTTCTGAGTTTTTTTCATATCTATAACCAATCTACTTTGTTAATATAAGGACAGATATCTATAACCAAATATGTAATCATATAATAATCAGCACACATGTCAAAGTAACAAAGAATTTTATATTTACTTTCCAACAGAAAGAAAATAGATTTTCAGTAAAATGTTCCTGGACAGAGTAGGAAAATTATGCCAATTATGATTCCTTAATATTTTAGATCATCATACAGAAAAGTCTAAAGTATATGTATTATACACCTTTAGTACATAGTTCTTGGAACTACAAGATGTACAGGGTTGTCTTTCGGCTCATTTGGTCATTTTGAAACATGGTTGTGTTGAAAAATTATTTCCACTAAGGTCGTATTTCTATGATGTGTAAATTGCTGAAAACGCTTTCAGTGAATTTTTATAGCTTATCATATATTACTGTTAAGCATTCAATCGGATTTCTCTGTATTTCATTCTATTTGGTTGTATATCTGTCTGAAATAATAAAACTGAGGTAATCAATCACAGTTTTTGGTTGCAAGTGAAAATTCTGGATATCCAAAGCATACATAGAATTATTTGTAAATTGATGGGAAGAAATTATAAATTGATGGGAAGATTTGATGGGAAGAAAGGAGAACTAGGTAGAGAAAATGAGCGTTAAAGAAAGGATGCAACATGGGAGTAAAATTAGTATAAACCCCAGCCTAGGTCCTGCTAGGATAGCATGGGCAAGGTGCTGCAAGGTTCTCTGTAGCCTCCCCACCATTGACACCACCACTGTGCACCTGCTGATGCTGCCTTGGCACAACAGGAATCTTTTGGCAATTGATGTCTTTTTATTTCTCTACGGTTTCAAACTGCAAGTTGAGTGCATTTGATTGGTCATGGTTAGGTTATGTTCAGTGTTCAAGCCTGTGTTTTCAGGGGAAAGGGAGGTTCATATGGCATGCAAGTATTTCAGAATGAGAGTGAGGGCCTGCACAAGAAGGCATTTCCCTAGATTAAGACTCCAGTTCATGCTCAGAGGTGTTCCATAAAGTTAAATATCTGTAATTCCACACATTTTTTCATTATATTTTTAATTTGACTATAAATTAACACAGCCTCATTATGTTGTAGTGAACTAGGAAACAGAAAAGTGCAAAGAAATATATAATAAATTCATAATTAACTACTAGGCAAAAAAACTATTAATATTTTATCTTCTTACTTTTGGTCTTTTTTTCTTATCGGGGATATATTTGTGTCTACATTGTAAATACATACATGCCTACATACCTATAACTCACATTTATTTTCCAATATTGGATTCTGCATAGTTTTAATTAGGTGTCCTGTTTACTTAACACTTCATCAAGAGTGTTAGTCACTATTTAAAAACATCATTTTTTGTTGTTCTGTAGGCAATGAGAGGCCATTTATGTTATTTTGTTATTATAATGACATCATTAAAATATACTTAAGAGATTAATCTTGAAGTGATATACAAAATGATTTAGAAAAGAACATCTTGTAAATTCATTTCCAATTACTAATATCTTAAAAAAGCACAGTGTCATTATTTTAGTTATCTGGATATTTGCTCCCAAGTATACACTTCCTATAGACTATCCCTCTGTTATGTTACAGGTCTTTGAGCCTCCTTCCGTTGAGTGTATGTTGAAGCAATTTTTCTCTTTTTTTTTAGAAAAATGTATTTTATTTTTATTTTATTTTTTCTTCTTTAATTCATACAAATTTGACATCTGATACCTTTATTTGTTGTTTAGTGATCAAATCATTAAACATGATGTAGTTATTAATAGTATATATATCACCTCATGCATTTTTTTCTTTCTTTGTGGTAAGAATATTAAAAACTCCATATTCTAGTAACTTTGTAATATACAATACCTTACTGTTAACCATAGTCACTATAGTGTGCAAAAATACACTAGAACTTAGTTCTCCCATTGTAACTTTATACCCATTGACCAGCTTTTCTTCATCCTTCCCTCCCCCAACCCTTTTACTGGCTCTGGTAACCTCTGCTCTATTCTCTACTTTTAAGATATATGTAATTTTTAGATTCTGCATATCAGTGAGATTATGCAGTATATGTCTTTCTGTGTCTGGCCTGTTTCACTTAACATAATGTTCTTGAGGTTCATCCATGTTGCTGAAAATGACAAGATTTCATTTTTTTTATGGCTGAATAGTATTCATTGTGTCCATATACCACATTTTCTTTATCCATTCATGTTTTTATTCCATATCTTGGAAGAGAGGGGTAGCTTGGGCTCCACAGCCCTGTATCCAGTTGTGGGACTGGTCCAACTCCTACATCCTTGATCTGGTGAATCTCCCACTCATGACCTGCTACAGACCGCTAAGTCCCATACTGTCTGTACTCAGATTGTAAAATTGCAATAAGGCTCCTTACCTAGGAGAGAAACTGTAGCTCCCAGGCCATACCTGCTAAGGGGGAGAGGGAAGCCCGTTCCCGCAGTCATGGCAAGAACCCACTCCCCACTCAGCTCTCAGTCCTGGTTCATCCTTGCTTGAGATTAGACCACAAATCTCAGTTGGGGGTCTCTCTCAAACTGTGATTGCTTCCTGAGTTCTGGAATTTTAACCATATGTTTTCTTCTAGTAGTTTCATAGTATCAGGTTTTACATTTAAATTTTTAATCCATTTTGAGTTGATTTTTGTATAAGATGAGAGGTGTTGGTCTAGTCTCATTCTCCTACATATTGATATCTAATTATCTCAGCACCATTTATTGAAGAGACTGGCTTTTCCCCAAGGTATGTTCTTGGTACCTTTGTAAAAATCAATTGGCTGTAGATGTGTGAATTTATTTCTGGGTTCTCTATTCTGCTCCTTTGGTCTATGTATCTGTTTTTAGGTTAGTATCATGCTGTTTTGGTTACTAATGCTTTGTAGTATATTTTGAAATCACATAGTATGATGCCTCCAGCTTTGTAAATTTTGTGAAGGATTACTATGGCTATTTCAGGTTTTTGTGATTCCATGTGAGTTTTACATGTTTTTTTTTTTTTTTTTTTTACTTCTGTGAAAAGCAATATTGGTATTTTGATAAATATGGCTTTAAATTTGTAAATTTCTCTAGTGATATGAGCATTTTAACATTATTAATTATTTTAATCCATGAACACATTTATGTTTGTCATCTTTAATTTCTTTCATCAAGGTTTTATACCTTTCAGTGTAGAGACCTTTCACCTTCTTAAGTTTATTACTATGTATCTTATTTTGTAGCTATTATAAATTGAATTGTGTTCTTGAATATTTTTTAGTTTACTATTAGGATATAAAATGCTACTATTTTCTGTATGTTGATTTATAAAAATAAATTTTACTGAATTTTTTAATTAGTTCTAATAGTTTTTTGGTGGGGACTTTAGGGATGTTTCTATGGTCTATGTAAGACCATGCTGTCTTCAAGTGGGGACAATTTGATTTCCTCCTTTCTAATTTGTATGTCTTTTATTTCTTTCACTTGCCTAAATGTTCTGCCTAGAACTCCTAGTACTTTGTTGAATAGAAGCTTTGTCTTGTCACTGATCTTTGTCTTGTCCTTGGTCTTAGATGAAAAGCTTTAAGCCTTTCAGTGTGTTGTTAACTTTGGATTTGTAATATGTGGCTTGTATTGTATTGTGTTGTGTTGAGGTACATATCTTCTATTCCTAGTTTGTTGAGAGTTTTTATAATGAAGGGATGTAAAATTTTGCCAAGTACTTTTTCTGCATCTGCTGATAGGATTGTGTGGGTTTTTGGTCTTTCTTTTTTCTTGTTAAGGTGATTGATCACATTTATGGATTTGTAGATGTGAAACATCCTTGCATCCATAGGATGAATCTTACTTGATCATAGTGAATGATTGTTGAACTTGGTTTTCTATTATGTTGTTGAATATTAACTCATCTGTGTTCATCAGGGATGTTCACCTGTAGTTTTCTTTATTATTGTATCCTTGTCTGGTTTTGGTATCAGGATAGTGCTGACCTCATAAAACAAGTTTGGAAGGATTCCCTCACCTTCAATTTTCTAAAATAGTTTGAGGAGAATTGGTATTGGTTCTTCTTTATATATTTGGTAGATTTCAGCAGAGAAGCCATTAGGTCTTGGGCTTTTTGTCAAAGGGAAATATTTTATTATTTGTTGAATTTCTTCACTTGTTATTGCTCTGTTCAGATATTCTATTTCTATAAAGATGAATGTTGGTAGTTTGTATGAGCCTAGGAATTTATCCATTTTTTCCTAAGTAACCATATTTGTTAATGTATATTTTTTCATAATAATTTATTATTCTTTGTATTTCTGTGTTATCAGTTATAATATCATTTTTTCATCTCTGATATGTGTATTCATTTTTCTTAGTCTAGGTAAATGTGAATTTTGTTTATTTTTTTTTCAAAATACCAACTCTTTGTTTTGTTGACCTTTTGAATTGTCTAGTCTCTATTTTGTTTATTTCTTCTCTGAGCTTTATTATGATCTTTTTCTACCAATTTTGGGTTTAGTTTCTTCTTGTCCTTGAGGAGCATTGTTAGAATGTTTACTTGAAAATTTTCTTCTTTTTGATATAAACATTTACTATTATAATCTTCCCTCTTAGAACTGCTTTTGACAGGTTGCATATGTTTTAGTATAATCTACATTTGTCTCAAGAATTTTTAAAATTAAGTTTATCTATTTATTTTCATAGTTGGTGAATTGCCTTTGGGGTTTTCATCATAAATTTGGAGAGAAAGAATGGTAAAATATTGTTGGTGGTACTGTAAATTGGTACAACCTCTATGGAAAACAGTATGGAGATTCCTCAAAATGTATGTAAAAATAAATGTAGGCTTACTGTTTAATACAATTACCTTGCTGCTGGGTATCTATCCAAAGGAAAAGAAGTTATTTTATAAAGAAGACATACATGCATTTGAATGCTTATTACAGCAAAATCCACAATTGGAAAGATGTGGAATCAACCTAAGTACCCATCTATTCATGAGTGGATAAAGAAAATGTGATACACACACACAAAACACACACACACACCCATGGAGTACTACTCAGACATAAAAAAAAGAATGAAATAGTGCCTTTTGTAGCAACTTGATTGGAACTGGAGACCAATATCCTAAGTGAAGTTTCCCAGGAATGGAAAAACAAATGTTCTCACTAATAACTGGAAGCTAAATGATGGGTACACATGGTACAAAGAGATATAAAGGACATTGGAAACCAAGAATGGAGGAGGGTGGTGGGGGATATGATGTATCACATTGATTAATTTGTGTATGTTGAACTATCCTTGCATCTCTGCAATGAGTCTCGCTTGGTCATGATGAATAATCTTTTTAACTTTGTGTTGAATTCAGTTTGTTAGCATTTTGTTAAGGAGTTTTGCATCCATATT
>CM052445.1:33067610-33105715 GCA_028533085.1 Varecia variegata
TGAACAAGAACCTAGTACAAAAGAGAGCATAGGATATTCAGGGAAGTAATTGTTTTCTGAATGAAAACAGAAGCCCAAGATAGGTGACTTGTAGATGATATGCTCAACTCCATTTATGCTTTTGTTCCTCTTTAAAGCTTATCTCAAATGAGATTACATACTTTATAAATAGTAAATTAGAGAAAAATCACAGTCTACTTAATAAGTAAAGTTGATGTTTTTTAATTAAGAGTAATTGAATTAATGCAGGCAGAAAATAACATGGTGGCTGCCAGGGGTTGATTGAAGGGGGAAATGGGAGTTATTGTTTAATGTAAATGGAGTTTCAGTTTGGAAAGATGAAAAAAATTCTGGAGGTGCATGGTGGTGATGGTTGCACAACAATGTGATGCACTTAATGCCACTAAAGGGCACATTTAAAAATTGTTAAAATGGTAGATCTTACATTATATATATATATATATATATAACCACAATAAAACATTTAAAAATAAATAACAGGAGAAAATATTACTTATTATTAAACCAAATTAACATATATTAAGATAAATTTTGATGGCTAAAGAATAAAAACTATTAAGAATTGATTAATAATGATTTAAAGTTATATTATTAATAATTTTGCGGTATTACCACACACCAACCACTATATTAAGAATTTTATGTGCACGATTTTACTTTATCTTTGCAACAACCTTAGGAATTACAAACATTACTATATTCATTTTTCAGATGAAGCAGCAGAGGTATACACAGGTAAAGTCACCTGTGCCAAATCACAGGGTGAGGAAGTGACAGAGCCCAAGGACTGTAAGAACTTATATTCTTAACCATTTTGCTCTACTGATCACATGGGAATAATTTCTTTCTATTAAGAGCTTACGCTGTGTCAGATGCCTTTTAAAGTACTTTACATGTATTATCTCATTGATTCAGAAGAAGACTATCTTTCTAACTAAGAATAACAACTGTTATATAACTATATCATCCCATTAACCCTCATACCAATCCTATGAGCATTGAATAAAACTCTGCTTGTCAAAATATTAGCTCAGTTTCTGACATACAATAGATACTAAAAATATATTATTATCAATACTATTTCAAGTTTTAGAATCTTCATCATTTCTACTAAATATTCTATTAGTCACGCTTTAGCATCCTTTTCAATAGTCCAGGAAAAGGTGTTATTTGGACCCTATGAATAATTTCTTTTGGTAAACCTCCCTCTGTTGGTTCTTAGTTTATCTGTCATCATTCTTGTTCTTCAAAGTTTTGTTTTTAGTCAATGACACATACAGTAGGTGTAATCTATCCCAATAATTTTTATTATAAATTTATTACTATAACTGTCTAATCATTGATACATTTTTTGCATCACAACAAATTCAGAGCAGAGATGCTTTGAGGAGGAAAGTTAACATTTTATTCATACTTTGTATACAGGCAATACGTGTTACTTTTAAATATGCAATTTTAAATAAAATAGAAACACTATATAAGCAGCAAGGTTGCTCTGTTTTCACCTCTAAGCTATTATGTTACACAGATAACAGATTTGTCCTATGTAGGACACAGCCAACTTAAGTCCAGGAGAGCAAAAATAGTCCACACTCACTAGGGCACAATCAATGTGACTCATGATTTATGTGCCTACTTAGATATGAGGGGACGTGTAGGCAGGGGAGGGGGATCCTGCATTGTAATAAGCTACTTTTTTAGTTTGAAGGTAAAAAATATTAGGCCCATGTTGCCTCATAACATTCTCATGAGAATCAAAGTAAAATAAAAACTGAAATAACAATCATATTAAGTAGATGTATTTAAGCACTATACTATATATAGTGATATATTTATATCTATATTCATTTCTATCTATATAAAACTCACATTCTAATTCACATATTAAATATTATAAGACTTATAGGATGAATAGATTTATGAGCTTACCCTTCAAAAGCCATGTACCTGCAGCTCTAACGAAAACAACAGTGATACTTTCATGTACAATTACAAAGCTAAATCTTCTCCAGCATTTACATCTAGAATCACATTCAGTCTCTCTTTTCACTGGCCTTCCTCAATTTAGCCTATGCAATATTGCTGGATTGCTATGCTATGCAATCTTTAAACTTCTTACTCTTTTCCAGAACAATTGTCCTGAATTGTTCATACACAACATTTTAACAAAGGCTTGAGATGATAAACTTGGTTGCTTTTTTCTTTCCACAAGGCTTGGGAAATTCAAGTGCCTTGTCCAGAGAAAATAATTTGCTACAAGAAAGGCTTGAAATTAATCCTAGGCAGTCAGCAGATCAAGCCTGTGTTCTTATCTTTAATGCTATCCAGCAGTTCAAAAGAATAAAAATGTAAGTAAAACTAACGGTGGTTGCCATCAACACACAAAGGGCATTGTGTTATATAAGCAAAAACAAGCACTGAATATTAGTTGTTAATAATTACTTCCTTAGAAGTTTTCAATTTTGTAAAATGTCAGGGCATAAAATAGAAATGACTCAATGCATTTAAAAATATAATCAAGTTTGAAATGACATGATCTTGGTAATACTGCAAAAAATTTAGGGAATTTCTACATTAATAATTGTCAGTCATATCATATTTTGGTTCTAATGCTACTTCATGGACGTTTTCCATAATCGCCCATTCTACTGCTCCCCACTCTAACCCACCACTATTTATCATATCAGCCTGTTTATTTACTTTGGAGAACATATAGATGACTTATAGGATGTTATTTATTTGTATATCATGTCTACTTACCATGCTATAATGTAAACTCCACACACAAGCAAGATCTTGTTTCTGTTTTTGACCATTGCATTCTGATTTAGAAGAATATATACCTGTGGGGCCAATAGATTTATTATAAATATATCTATGAATAAATAAATGAGTGAATAAATATTCTCACTATCATTTTTCTGTATTTTTATTACTTATTGAAATTACCCAGCTAGAGGAAAAATACAAAATATAGTAAACACTGACTTTACAACTTCATGTCCACTCATATTTCATCTTTCAAACATGATTATCTGAGATGGTGTAAACTTCATAGATACTAAAATTTGAAAAAATAACCCATCTTTCTTCTGATCTAATTTCTCATAAGTAAAAACTATTTAACACAATAGATTCTGAAAGTTGTGGCATCATAACACCACTTAAGAAAAATATCTCCTTAATAAATCCTAAAATAGAATGTCACCTGGCTTGCCACGGTGGCTTATCTCCGTAATCCCAGCACTTTGGGAGGCTGAGTGGGAGGATCCCTTGAGGCCAGGAGTTCCGGACCAGTCTGAGCAACATAGCGAGATTCCATTGCTACCAAAAAAATAAAAATAAATAAATGAGAGTTAGCCAGCCATGGTATGCACCTGAAGTCCTTGCTACTTGGGAACCTGAGGCAGGAGGATTGCTTGAGTCTAGGAATTTGAGGTTACATTAAGCTATGATTGTGCCACTGCACTCCAGCCTGGGTGACAGAGTGAGCCCTTGTTTCCAAAAACAATAAACATAAAAAAACTCCAAAACTTAAAGAAACTATTTAAAAAAAGAATGTCGCATATTTCCACAAATTTATGATTGATGTGATCAAGTAGCTTTGTTTTACTTTAGTTGAATATAACTCTTCCAAAAAAACAAGTGAAGTAAAAACTAAAAAGGGAATTATATTACTTTGAAATATTATCTTAATTTTAACCATAAATTAATTTGTTATGCAAACTTTCCTAACAATTATTTGTCCCCATTTACTTATAAATTTTAAAAATAGGGTAAATTGATGTATTACTCATTTTGCTGTGTTTAATCACGGAAACCTCAATTGAACGTGGCATTCTTAAATCCAATTGTCAAGCTTTACCCGTGAGTAGGTCTTATGAGGAGTCAGAGTAGGCAGCTGAATATGTCATATGATTTGAAAGCACTGGAAAATTATTTTTACTTAAAATATCTCCCTCATTACCTTTGTGCCTGAAATTTCATCTTTAGAAATCTCTCTTGGGTTTTAACTTTCGATTTTACTTAGTGCTTGGAAGTATGACTCTTAATTCTGTCTTTTACAAATGCTCTTTGAGAGCTCATTTGGAGATTCAGAAAGGATATCCTCTCTTATACCCACCCAAAAGAACTGTTTCCTATTTCAGGGAAGTCTTTACTTTCATGAAATTCTGATAGGATGCATAAAGAAGAGAAGGTTATCTCTCTAGCTGGCCAGATCTGCCAACTCATTCCTGGGGATAAATAGCTACGTCACTCACACTGCAGTCAGATAGCACTCATATGCCCTTGGAGGCTGTTAGTTGAGCAAAATTAGAGGCCAAGAGAAAGCTTGTGAGTAGCAAGATCATCCACACAATAAAATTTTCTGGTATAAAATTTCAGAGAATATCCAGTTTAACTCTTCACCTTACTATGAAAACTGAGGATCAAAGAGATTGTGATGTATTCAGGGAAACACAGATAGCTTTTGGTAAGAACTTACACCCACATTTCCTGACAACCATTTCTTTCTTTCTCCCACCCAATCAGACAGGGGGAAAAATATTGTTGGGGTTTAATTATTCTCTGATTTCTTTTTCTATTTTGTGTGTGTGCTCTTATTTTGTTGCCAGTGGTAGTGTTAATCAAACTCATTGTTTTGAACAGATTATCTACCAGAATGAAACCACATTTAATTTGTTAAGCAAACAAATATAAAGAAACAATTAAAATCTCAGTCATTAGTTAAACATTATTTGTTCTAACTCCCAGTTTTAACTTATGAGTAAAAATATAAATTATTCAATCTAATAATATTTTCATTTCCCCTTTCTATTATGTTTTACACTTAACGTTATTACTCTTTAACATACCATATGTTTTGCTTATTTTATATATTTCCCATTCCCTGTACCCTCCACCAGAATTAAGCTTTATGAGGGAACAGATTTTTATGGATTTTATTCATTGCTATATTCTCAGTGCCTACAACCGCTTGGCACATATTCAGCATCTAATAATATTTTCTGGATGAATGAATGAATGAATGAAATTTGAGACAAGATAATCACAACCTTCATTATAGTAAAATATTAACAGTAGCACCCCCATCATTGAATAAATATCATTTCTAATGCCAGATGTAATAAATGTACACAGCAAATGCAGAAGTTTTAAACAGGCAGTGACAAATGAATCAAGAGAACCCTATAGAACACAGTAATCCTAGAGAATAGCAAATAACATCCTTTAGTGGCCTGTTACTTTATAGTCCAGATGTCCTTTTTAAGTCAGTGCTATTTCACAGTTTCTACAACTCCACTGCAAGTTACTGCAAGATTTGGAGGATTTATTCGTCCGTTTCCTCCTACAATTCTTTTCAAAATTTTCGAATGAATAACACTAAAAATGTACTGAAATTGGCTTCAGTCAATCTTCATGTATTATTTGGTGCTTTTCTGTATATACAACATCTACATACTCTTTAATTGGCTACCTTGGGAAGAAAAGGTCTGGTTTAGAATGTTAAAAAAACAATAGGATCCAGAGAGCAATTCAAGGTAAATACAGTGTTGGATTGTCTGGTAAAAGGTGACAATTGTTTGGTATTATTTCAGTTTTATTTGTGTATGTTATTTGACTGCAATATAAAAATTTGTCAGCAACCCGGTTGTGGAAAAAGTAATTAAAAGCATCTGTTGTCCATATCTCTCGAAAAAATAAGAATATTACATAATTTGCTGATTTTTTTGATGCAGCGTGCTGGTCACTGAGATCACAACCAATATTTAACTATCTATAACAAAAAGTTTCACTATTTATTATAGGGGTATATAATCATGGTGTCTACCTTCCAAATTAAATAGAGATAGCGCTCTTCTTGTACCACTGTGCATCATTATCTGTTGTGATTTTTTTTGGCTGCTTAACAAATTAGCTTGCCTTCAACCAACATAAAGCTTGTTTAATTCATTGAGTCAATACATGATTTAAGTTTTTCATGGCATATAAAGAATGTGATTTAAAATGTAATTTTCTTGAACATATGTTAACATAATCTTGTAAATTAAAAAAGAAAAGTTGGGACCATTCGATCTAACACATAGATTAGCCTTTTATCATGAGTTACACAATTAAGACTAACATCCTAGGTACAAGAAGGTCTATCTCCTACATCCTCAATCTTATGCTGAATCATCATGACAGCAAGACTGAAAAAAAAATCCTGATTATAAGAGAGAAGTAGTTATAGGCAGCATCTAATTCTATATAACATTAAAATCTAAAACCTCAAGAAATAGTCATGACACAGTAAAAAAATGTAAGGCCATCATCTAGAAGCATGAGGACATTTATTGCCAGGGTAAATGACTTAAATAACTACAAAAATCTGTAGTACTAAACAATTGTATAGTAGGTCTCAATCATTATTAATTTTTAAAATTATATTTACATGCTTTCTTTTAAGTTAGCATGGAAGTTCATAATTTGGAAATAGAAAACTTTCTATTAAAATTTAATAAGAAAAATGAAGTATTTTAGCTTTGCTTGATAAATGATGATGATAAAATGATGTAAGTGATCAGACATTATTTTC
This sequence comes from Varecia variegata, assembly GCA_028533085.1. Classification (NCBI taxonomy): domain Eukaryota; kingdom Metazoa; phylum Chordata; class Mammalia; order Primates; family Lemuridae; genus Varecia; species Varecia variegata. The sequence goes on from CM052445.1 coordinate 33,074,212, forward strand.
CTTTCTTTCTTCTTCTCTTCCTGTCTCCTTTCCCTCATTCCTTCTTTCATTTATTCAAACATTCAAATGATATCTATTGCATACAAATTATATACTAAAACTCTGCTTGATATTGATGCTATAAATACAAACGAGACAACATCCCTGACCTCAAAAAGCTTATAGTGGAAAATTGCAAACAAAAAGAAATGATTCTTCCCTGTTTAAATCAAATAAACATTTATGGGATTCTGCCTATAAAGAACTTGCTGGTATAGATGGCTTTATTCTTTTTTCTGTACTGTAGTTGCTACAATATTTAGCACCTTGAAGTTGATCAAAATAATTTTACTGATTTATTATTTTATGTGTGCATCATAGTGAACTTTCTGAGTAGGACTTTCCCATGCTAATACTCTTTTGTTAGTATTAATGTGGTAAGGTTTTTCTTCTGTAAGTTTTTTGATAATTGTAAACATCATTTACTGATATATAAAAATGCATATAATTGGTATATTACAAAGAAATCAAACATTTCTTCTTCTCTCTCCTTTTATATGTCTATGTATCTCTCTCTGAACTACACATACATTTTCATCCAGTAGTGAAGAAAATGAAGAAATAAATATTCAATACATTTATCTAGGGTCAAAGTATCATGCATTTACAGATAATAAAGAAGTGATTTATTGAGGGGTTTCCAAACATGTGCTTTTCAGCCAGAAAAGGGGTTTGTAACCAAGCATAGGCTACCTGATTGACAATGACATGTTATTTACTCTTCTTCCCTGCACTATAGGCTCTATGATGAGGACTGGTCCACCTAATTCATTGCTGTATTTCCATCACACAGTACAATGACCAGTAAATAGACACTCAATAAATATGTCTTTTATGAATAAATTGTTTCCAAAATTTAAAATTCCCGTTAAGACCTGTGAGAAATCAAATATCCCATTTTATATCTTGTTTTAGATCTTGCCTCAAGTAGCTTGACTGCATACCCTATAGTAGATTAATTCCTTGGTAAGTGCTCTAATAACACCTTATAGTTATCTTACGTAGCAGTTACCACATTAGCACGTTTGCTAATTATTAAGTAACTTTCATTGTTTTACTGTTTGTCTTCTGTAGACTGTAAGGTGCATGAGGACAGAAGACATCTGTTTAGGTCATCACTTTATCTTGCTAAATACAATATTCCCAGAAACAATATTAATAACTCATAAAATATTAATTAAATTATTTAAGGAATTACTGTGTTTTGGCTTACTATAAGCTAATATTAATACAAAGCTTAGCCAATTTTGGCATAGCTTTTGTAATACAGCTACACTATTTTATAAGGGTAAAATTGTAGGTATTCCTTGATATTTTCTCCATTCTCACAATCTAAAATGCATAAAGATCATCAATTTGCAATTAAGTTAGCCCAATTAGTTCTGATTTTTCATCTATTAGATCACCAGCCCTTTAACTGATTCTTTAAATTCATAGTTTAAACAAATTATTAATTATTTGTTATTAAAATAGGATACACTAAATTTAAGCCAGAAATCACATAGTTAATGATCAAGAAACAACTCTTAATTAGTTTTCAATAAAACTTTAAACTCATTGTTCTTTTAAACTAGAATTATATTGCCTTTCAACAGCTAAAAATATGAAGAGCAAGGTAACCTTTGAAAAAAGAGAAGAAAAATGTCATCTTTATTGCCAATAGGGCACAAAAACATGACAGATTTTTTATTAGTTATATTCTGGAAACTGATGACAAAGGTGTCCTGTCAGTGAATGATAATTGTAGAATTTCTAGGAGTGTGTTGAACTTCACTGTTCCTATGCAAGGCTGTGAGGGTGAGAGAGCGTGCCTTTTCTCCTTCTTTGCTTTTCATTGCAAATTCTCTGTTTAACACAGATCTCAATGAGTGTCCAGTTCCCTAAGTCCCTTCATTTTACAGCTTCTTGCTTCAGCACCCCACACAACTGTTATCTCCCCGACCTGTGATCCAAGCTATTTATTTCAAATCCCATGTCCAATGCTCCATTTTCTAGTTTATCAGCTACTGTCATAGTAAAGTAGTCTGATAAATTAAGTCACATAATGCTGAGTACAGTTTATTATCCTTTGCAGTATTTTCATTTTAAAAATAGATGTGTGCATAGAACATTTAAAATCTACTCTCTTAATACTTTTTAAGAATAAAACACATTTTTATTAACTATAGTCACCATTTGTACAATGGATCTCTTGGACTTATTCCTCCTAAATTATGTACCCTTTGACCACCACACCCCAACCCCTGGTAATCAGCATTCTGCTCTCTGCTCTTATGGGTTCAACTATTTGATATTTCACATATAAGTGAGATTGTGCAGTATTAGTCTTTCAGTGCCTGGCTTATTTCACTTAGCATGATGTCCTCCGGGTTCATATATGTTATGCAGCACAAAAAATTATAAGGATATGAGGTGATGCATGTTAATTATCTCAATTTTGCCATTTCACATTGTATACATATTTCAAAACAACATGTTCATAATAAATATATATATAAAAATACATTTTTGTCAATTAAAAATAACAATCTTTAAAAAGTAGATATATGAAAGTGACACTATCTTAACTCAAATTAGTTTAGCAATAATCATGCAAATATAGGGACTTTTTGTAAGTAGATTTAAGGCACAGCAGACAGAGCTGAATTCTTGTTGACTTTCAAATTCTGAGTCCTAGTTGCCTATGCTATCTCATGTGATTAATCCTTATTAATCCTTTTGATCAAATGCTAGAATATTTAATTAAATTTTTTTCTGCAATATTCTTAGTAATAAAAGGAATGGTGGTTGTATGTAAAATGGTTAACCTTAGGCATGTTCTATTTATCACCCATATTGCAACAATAGTGCCAAGTTTATCAGAACATTGCTTTGCAGGTGTGAAGCTATTTGCTGTGCTGCATATAAGGCGTGTTAGAAGGCACTCAGGAATTCTTTTAGGTCATGTGAGTCATCATTGTCATTGCCGCTGGAACATATTTTGGGCCTCCTGGCAAACGAGTCATATAGTGTTCATATTTGAAAGAAAACTACCAAACTCCCCCTGCTGGCAGAAAATAACAACAACAATTACCTGTAGCATACAACTCTTTCCTCAGGCATCCTGAGAGAGGAAAAAAAAATGCTAAGAATCAATCAGTATTCCCACGGAAATACAATAATCAGAAACCAATCAGCAAGTTAACTGCTCTGGGGTGGTGAGTGGCTTTCTAATGGCTGATATGTAATGATACATAGTCAGAAAAACAGGCTAATAGGTGAGTAACCTTCATTTTTCCAAAGGCAATGTACACCATCTATTATACTGTCATGATTCCATAGCTGGAGGCTCAGAGAGCTCTTAACTTATAAATAGATTTTGGATAATGGTTAACTCCAAATGACTTCATTCTTGAGGCAGATTACAAATAGCAATTTTTTAGGAAGGTGTGATGGAAGGACTAGCTAGTTCCTTTGCAGTTTTCCACTGTATAACATTTTGACCCTTAGAAAAATGTTCGGGTTGTGCTACTTGACTCTTTTTGGTTGCCAGATTTGTATTGTTGTTGTTCTTAGAATAACAGCATCTCAAATGCCTCAGATTATCATAATCTACCTAATTTTTTTCAACATTAACTTCCAGAGAAATTTGTAATAGGGTATACATAACTAGTAAGACATCAACTAGAGTCACTCTCTTAGGTAATATTTTAATAACAACAAAAATCTTAATCCAAAGGCTCTAGACTAAACTCTAAGTAGACTTTTAGAGTTTTTCTTTGAAGATATGGGATTACTGGGGGTAGAGGGTGATATTCTTCAAGGCAGACTACTGAAAACATTTTGCTTCTCTTGCCTATAAGGATAAACTGATTGCTGTACATCAGTACATTGGCAAGATATTATTTCTACATACTTGGTCCTGTGTTAATAAACACTGCTTAATAAATGTCTTAAAGTTTTCAATATACATCAGTGTGTTACCTAGAGCTTTAAAAATAGGTTTGTTTGGCACAGGCTTTACCAAACATACCTGACCCTGGAATTTTTTAAATGTTAATGCCTATAACATCCTATTAAATACTATATGAAAAATACTGATCTAGAAAAGAAAGATATTGTCTTGTCTTTGCTTATTTTTTCTAAGGAAATAAATATAATCATAGATATATAAAGATTAAAATGTTTCTATACAATTAATGTTATATGTAAAATTATATCATGTTACCATATGTGAAATTATTTTAGGTATTCTCAATGGCTATTTCCATATTTACATTCCTTCCACAAATATTTTGCAATACACAAAGCTCATGGAGAGCACTGTGTGATAGTCATAGGCAAACTTTCTTCACCTGAAATATTACAAAGACATAAGTCACAGGAAAGCAGAGAGGGGATTCGTGATTGATAGCACTCTCAAATGTTCATGGGTAAGAAGGAGCATCGCAACCCAGGGAAGTGAGGATGACTCAGTACAGATGTAGGCTAACACATCTGCTGGTCTAATGTTTAGCATAGAAGAGGTAAGACGATATAAGCAGAGACAATGGTCAGAACATGAAATGCTTTACATGAAAGGCTAAATAAGGTCTTTAGACATGGCCTTGTCATCTGTGAAGAGGAGAATTTTATGCAGAGAGGACAACTTAAGAAAAATAAAAATGTTTATGGCCTGAATTTTTCTTCCACAAATTAAAGAGCCTTGGTGAAATCCATGAATAATATATATTCTTATAACTTGGATGATCTATTTTATTGAATAGAAGAATGTTACTGAGAAATTGAGACTGATCTTTAATAATGAAAATATTAATATCTAGAAATATTTTAGAGTGAACACATAAGTAGCCTTATCTTTGATTCCTCTCATTTGTGATTTGCTTTAGAATTTACCAGGCAGGTTCACATGCATTGTCTCATTACACGCTCAGTTTACAGAGAAAGCAATTGAAGTTCAGAGACTTCAAGTTACTTTCTCCATCTCATACTGTAAAAGAGCTGGAGATTCAAGTTGATTTCCTTCAATGTGGAATGTGCTGAGCACCTACTGAGTGTCAGATTCCATGCTGGGCATTAGGAACAGAGCAATGCATAAAATTTCTTTTTCTCTCACCCTCTCTAAAACCAGGCCTTTTTCTTTTTGTAAAAATAGATTCTCAGTATACTTGGGCCATTCCACCTAAAACATTGTTACTACCTGTGATCCTTTGGAAGGGCCAGATCCTAGTGCAACCTTACTGTCATCAGATTGCTCCCAAAATTCTTGATGCAATTCTTAGCAGGGGCATTACACTGTATCATCCATAGGCTGAGCATTTCTATAAAGTTCTTTTGTTAAACTCCTCATTCTTGCGTTTACGTGATGGTGTGCCATACTCATCCTAACCAAAAATGCTTCCTCTGGGCAAAAATTGAAATCCTGCACTTGATATTAAATTATATCAGGACTTAAATAAATAAATAAATAATGCCAGAGCTCAGAACATCATATCTCAAAATATGGCACTTTGTTGTACTGAGTATTTTAAGCTAAAGGAAATTGAGAAAACTGCAGAAGCAGGAAGGTCTCTCTGACCGTTTTCCACCCCTTTTCTCTTGCAGAAGGCCATAGAAACTGAAATTCCCCTTCATCCTTCTCTCCCCTGAAGCAGGCCATAAAAACTAGGACAGTCACTCTCTGGTCTTCTCCCTTCCTTCTCCTCCAGAGACCCTGATGTGACAGGTGTCCTGCCCTGTATCTGAAGGGAAAGGGCATCATCCAAGGAGGCCACAAAGAATCTGAACAAACAGGCCATACTAAGTTTCCCCCAGTGTATTATCACTACATCATACACTTTTGTCCTCTGATCATAATTCTGCAGGACTGTCCATAAAAATACAGTTTCCCTAGGTCTTTAGGTCTTCACTTCTGAAGGCTCCCGTGTCATGTAAAACTTATCCTAGATAAATTTTAAATGCTTTTCTCTTTTTAATCTGTATTTTTTATAGAGGTCTCAGCCATAAATCTACCAATGGATATGGAAAAGATAATACTTTTCTTCCTTACAATTGCAAATCCACAAAGTCTATATTCTGTTGGTAGGCACTGAGTTGCTCCTTCCTGCTCTACCTGAGAAGAAGCTACTGAACAACTTGTACCAAAAAATGTACCATGGTTTAGAAAATAATTTGTGCTTATTGAGTATAAGTAGCCTTTCTACTTAGTGTAGAAAAAAAATCTAGAAGAACAAGTCCAGACATCAATTGAGAGACATTGTGGGAAATTGTTGCAGAAAGTAAAATAAGAAATGATGACATCTCAGCCAAAGTAGAGGAAATAGAATGGAAAGAGTACATTAGGAAACCATTTAGAAAATAGAATCAAAAGTCAGAGAGATTGCTACAGGCCAGATATTGTGGTGTTTATCTTTCACTATGGATTGCTGTGGATTCTAGAAACACCAAAGGGAGGTTCAAATGCACCTTCTTTAAAAAAAGTAGACTGTTATAATAAATAGCAGCAACCACCATAAGAACTTTCGATAAAGAATGAGGAATTATTTAAAATAAATCAGACTGATATTGCAAAAGGCCTACATTTAAAATGAGGATGATATTGTTTTATATTAATAGTTGTTCAGGTCCATAGTACTCACTAAAAATAAGATTTTATTTCTTTCTGCTCTTACATGCAGCCAGTGCCCATGAGAATCTTCTCATCATCTACAATCCTGTAACTGAAGTATGAATTAACACTTACCCCCATTTTCCAGGTTAGTAAATTATGCTTTTTTTTCTGCTGAAGAATTTGCTTCCATTTTTACATGCCATGGTTCCACCCTTATCTGCGGCTTCACTTTCTGTAGCTCCAGTTACTCTTGGTTAATTGAAGTCCAAAAATATTAAATAGAACATTCAAGAAATAAACAATTCATGAGTTTACATTGTGTACTGTTTGGAGTAGTGTGATGAAATCTTTCACTTTCCCGTTATGTCCTGCCTGGGACGTGAATCATCCCTTGGTCTATCGTACCCATGTTGTAGATACTACGTGCCCATTAGTCACTTAATAGGCCTTTCAGTCATCAGATTGACTGTTGTGAAATTGAAGTGCTTTTGTTCAAGTAACCCTTATTTTATTAATACTTAATAGCCCCAAAGCACAAAGCAGTGATGCTGGTATATTGTTAAAATTGTTCTATTTTATTACTATTGTTGTTAATCTTTTATTGTGCCTAATTTATAAATTAAACCTTATCATAGATATATATGTAAAAGAAAAAAAAATCTTTTCTTCCCAACTATATATATAGCATATATAGAGTTGGGTACTATTTGAGGTTTCAGGCATCCACTGGGGGTCTTGGAATGTATCCCACACAGAGAAGATAAGACAATTATATTTTCCTTGAGACAACTTATTTCAGCAGTCTTTTAAAAAATTACCAATACAATTCTCAAAAAATGTTAAAAATTGTACATTTAAGCCTACATTAAGTTTTCCCTTTAAAACGTATTTGACTCAATGTAAATATTAAAAGTATAATATTGTCTTTGTAATATACTTTAGGAAATTTCATAATTGTATCATAAATGATATATTGACGTTTTACATGTGTTTGGATCCAATATTTTACACTTTCCATGAAGCATTTTCTTCTTAAAAAATGCATACTCAATCCAATAGAAGTATATTTTAATTATTTAAATTTATGTTTTGAAATGGTGATGATAGGCAAACATTATTTATACAAGTTACTTGCTCAGAATTTTAAATATAGAAATGTTATCTTTTCAATTGGCTACAACATGGCTATACTGCAAATACTTTTAATGAATAGATGTTCTTTTATAAGAAAAACTATGATTGTATTTCATTTCCCCATAATGTCACATACCCATCCTGAAAGTTTGATTTCATTAGTAGTCAATGGGCTTGGAGGGATTGATCCTATAAAACACAAAAAAAGCTTTCTGTGGGAGGAGAAAAATAAGACTTCCAATAATAATCTATTTGGGGACTGAATTCAGTAATATGCCAAGCAAGAGAAAGTCATGACCCTGCAGAGTTCAACAAGTGTCCTTAACTCTGGAGTGTGAAGGTGTGATATAGAACAAGGAGGAAATACCTTCCAATTAACTCACAAATTGAGAAGGAATTCATTGATTGCTTAAAGAAGAAAATTGGAAATCTATCTTGCTCATTATTATTGCAATGTGACATCATCCTAGTGGGCATCAAACTGGGATTACTTCTTAACAAGCTCTGAGATGTTAAGACTTGAGTGGGCTTAGGGTTATGGAAGAGTCAGGCCCATATGTGCATGGGCAATACTGAAAAGAGGTTTTCTCTATCATTACTTACACCCATTTAATACCTACCCATAACCTATAGGATAAAATCCCCAGGTATGTATTTTATGATTTATGATCTAGTAACTGTTGACCTATTCAGCAAAAAATCTTTTCCACTTTCCTGCATACATTCCATGTTTTGACTACATTGAAATGGTTGCAATTATTTCACACCTTGTATGCTGTTGACACCTCAATGCCTTTGCACACACAGTTTACTTTGCCTTTTAATAACAATATAAATATTTATTAACAATGTATATTTAACAAGTATATGCTCTGCATTAATTATATGCTAAGAAATGTGAGATACAATGGTGAACCCCAAAATACTATCACAATATTTATTCATTCAATAAGTATTTATTTTTAATATCTACCTTGTGCCAGGTATTGTTCTATCAATTAATGATACCATGATGAGCCAAATATAAATTATCACCCTCATAGTATTACATATGATATATACATTTAAGTAGATAGACAAGAAAATAACAATATGTGATATTAATAGAGTATCAAAGCAAAAGTTGCACCAAAGTTTAACAGTCAAGGAAGACTTTTTCCAAAGCTGTTACAATAGAAGAGAGAGACATTTCTCAATTCTACTAAAAAGAGGATTTTTCAAAGCTGAAATGAGCTAGTGGAAAAATACTAGAGGATATTTGAGGAGAAGATAATCAATAGGATGTGTGGAGTATATGGAGTTATGTTTTGAGTGTGTAGTTTTTTTTTTTCCCTGTGATTAGATCATCTGTGTTTGCTGATTGGTGCTTATGGAAGTCAGGCTCCTACCCTCCCCACAGAGCATAGGGGGCAGGCTTTATCTTCCTCCGCAATTACATGGCAAAGGGATTGGTCCCAGGTCCTTGAGAAAGACATTCCTGGGCTGTAAAACTGGCAAGAGGCTTTTTAAAAAGAGTTACATATATCTCAAACCGGGAGAGAAATAGACAATTACAAGTTTTCTAAAGAAAATGCTCTGAGCAGAGGGAGGTCAGGGCCTAGAATTAGGAAGAAGCCTGTTTAAAGTTTCATCAAATTGAGGAAACACCAAGACTATCTTGGTTGAGAGACTAAGCAAGAGAAAGGAATGGGGAACAGCTAGCTCAGAATTGTTTTTAAGAGAGATGGCTGAGGAGGGAACATAGGTTAGCCTTTCTCAATTTAAAATGGAAATTGAATTATGGAATTTGTGGGACAATACATTCTCATCACTATCATATTCATCCATTCCAAACAAGTGCTAACAAAATGTTGCCAAGTGGAGGTCCTCTACATCCTTTTCTAATGAATAGATAAGCTTAATTAACATTATATTTGCAAATTAATAAGGATGAATTGCTATAATTTGAATATTCTCTTAGGTATGTTACATATTTCTCAGGCAATTTTATTTCCCTGTTACTAATTTTTTATACAAAACTAATGTGAAAAAAGTAAACTCTAGTCATAGAATTCCAATGTAGTGAGTTTCATTATACCCCCTCTCTCCCCGGTAAACATACACACAGTGAAATGAATTTTCAGTAAATAGCTTTCAAACTACCACTTGAAAATTAGACAGCATAAACAGCAACCAAAGAGACATCCTTAGCTGTTCTTTTTAAAAGATAAATTTAGGCACATTAAAATTTTAAAGAGTTTATTTGAGCATAGAGCTCATGAATTGGGCAGTGTCATAAAGCGAGGAATTGGATCCTTTGAGGGGGTACAAGGGGAAATTTTTAATAATACGTTTATGGAAGCAAGACAAAGAAAATATGCTTGATTGGTTAAAGTGAAAAGTCTCTAGATAGAGGTTAGTTTGGTAGTTTCTGGTACAGTGAAGCTTAAATTTCATTTTACTGTCTACATTGCATTGTGCTTTGGTTTGCTTAGATAGGAATCCAAGCTGCTGGCGGTGCTGGAGCATCTCAGATGGGGTCTAGCTCTGTTGCCCAGGCTGAAGTACAGTAGCACCATCATAGCTTAGTGCAGCCTCTAACTCCTCAGCTCAAGCAATCCTTCTGCCTCAGCCTCCTGAGTAGCTGGGACTACAGGCATATGTGTTTTAGAGACAGAGTCTTGCTATGTTGCTCAGGCTTGTCTTGAACTACTGGGCTCAAGTGATAATCTTGCCTCAGCTTCCCTTGTCACTGTGATTACAGGCATGAGCCACCATGCCTCTGATTTCTTTTTCAACATTCTAAAAGTACCAACTTTTTTTAAGAAAAAGAAACTAGATTAATAAAAATGTATTATAGAGCACAAAGTTTAATAAAACCTATTTCAGGTTGAATAAATTGTACTCTTCAAAATATTACTACTAGTATGTGAACAAAAAATAATTTCATCATAAAATTTCTTATTTAAAAATATCTGTAATTGTAATAGAATTTAAATGCATACAAATAACATTCCCATAAAAAGGAATTTATTCTTTGCCAAAAACTGAAGTGTTATAAAATTAACATTACCTAACAAATTATTAAATTACTGAGAATGATTTTTACATGTTAGTAATTTCTTAATTTTAGTTGACATTTTCAAGTAATTGAATGTATTAGCAATTTATTAGAAACAATTGCTTTTTTATTAAAAATAATGTACTCTCAAATTAATATGCAGCAATATTGTTCTTTGTCATGTAAATATTAGGTTGATATGGTCAATAAGTACAGAGGTTTTTTTATGAGAGGATTTGTCTATTCCCACCTTGTCAAGGATAAAAATTCCCAATTGTTAGCGTTATCACCAGTGTAGGGTACAAAATAAAGGCACTGTGTAGCATGGAGGAGCGGTCAATATCTCATTAGTCCTGATAAATAAGATTTATACTACAACACATCCTCAAGCTTCAGTCTATAAATTATGTAGAACCTTTACCCCCAACTCAGGGACACATTAGCAACTGTTTTTCAGAGGGTAAGCAAAAAAATCCTTTCATGTCTTGAATTTAACCAGAGTGTGGGTTTTAAAAAAGTAAATTTTAGCATAAACATTTCAAATGTATGTGGATGGATGATATATAAGTATTTTTGAATGCTTTGGGTTTAGAAAGATTTATCTTGCTGTCCAGTGCTAAGAGCTATTGGCTGAGTGATATACCCAGGCCTTAAGTGTGTAAGTGTTCCTCAGTACCCTGGAATTTGTTTTCTCCCAGAGGACTTAAAAATAAGAACATTACATAAAGCCCAGTCTATCAAAACAACAAAGATATTTTAAAGAGAGAGAATAATAGTTTCTTAGAATAAGTACAGGAAATTATCATATGTAATTTTTCAATTTAGAGGAAGACATCCTTTAGAGGAAGAAGTTGGGATGACCTGAATTTGACTGTAGGTCCTCAAACTTATTAAGGTAAATAAAGGTGGGCACACTATTTCTAAAGCTTTCTGATGCTCAAATAGCCCATCTAATAAAATAAGAATAGTAATAATTTCTAATAATAGTTATGAACTAAAAACTTCCGTAAAGCCCTTAACGCATAGTATCCCTTAAAGAATATGCACCTCTAAATACATAGGCTATTGCTGTTTTATTTTTATTATTGTTCTTTTGTACTGTGCTGGCTCTAACACATGCTTCTGTCATTACTCATTCATCATTAATTTACTGTTTTAGGGCCTCATATTAATCACACCACCAACTCTTCACAAACTTTCTCTTAATTTCTTTAGTCAGATTTTCAAGGGCATTTACTATTTTTACCCCAAATGTATTTTTAACTTTTCTTACTATTTCTCTTTCCTAATCATACACATCTGTCAAACTATGTGACCTCTTATTTTTCAGGTATTTACTCCTCTGTGCCTTTGTCTATAGCACTTACGTAGCACACATAACAATTTGCTTTATGTTGCAATTGTGTAAACTTTTTATATACTTCCCTAAATTATAAATGATATGAAGGCCCCGATACTGTCTTATATGTCCATGTAACCCTAGCTCATGTATATACATTTTTATATAAAATATATCTTTTTCTGAAGAGCAATACTGTGATGCTAAGTTTACCTGAAGCATGTTCTACTCACAGAAATAAATCAGTTCCCAAATGAAAATCAGATAATTTGATTTTTTTGGTCATTAAATCTAACACTTAAACACAGAATATATATTGCACTGTGTAGTAGTATTGTAGTCACAGTTTTATGTAATATACCTTCTGATTTAGAAAGCAATGTTAATGTAAGCGTGATAACCTTGAAATAGGATGCAACTTTTTTTTAATATTTATAAATGCTGAAGCTATAACTTTGTGAAGAAATTACATATATATTTATTTATATACGGAATACTAAAACACACATTTATTGAAGGAATTCTATAAGTAAAAGTGCAGAACAACTTTGCAAGGCTTTATTATGAGATGAGTATAAGCTAACCTTGAGGTTAACAGGAAGTTTGCTTCAGAGTACTTTTTTTAAAAAAAAGACTTCCTAATATTCAGTGAGTCAGTGTCACTGAAAATTTTAAAGAAGAAGGAGTTATTTTATAATCAATATATTGTTTAACTGGTAATTTGGGTGAAAATCGGAAAGGGACAGAAAAAATATATTCAGACTGATGTCTTTTGCAAGAAGAATTTGACAGCAACATCCTGCGCCAGCTGGAGTTTATGCAGCTTCCTTTTGGGCCAGAAGCCAGTAGGGGATTGCAGTAATCTAATCTTGAAATAACAAAAGCATGAATGACCATTTCAAGGTCTAATTCAAAAGGACATGGTTATAAGGTAGTAGGGCTTCCTGTATGAGATAGAATGATAGACAACCTCCCTAGATATGAAATATCTTATTTTATTTTTATTTTAAATTGACAAATAGTAGTTATATATATTTATATAGTATGATGTAAAGTTTTGATATATGTATACATTGCAGAACACTTAAGTTGAGTTAATTAACATATCCATCATTTCACATACTTAAAATTTTTTTGTGGTCAAAACATTTAAGCTGTACTCTTTCAGCAATTTTGAAATATGCTATACATTATTATTAGCTATAGTCATTATGCTATGCAAAAAAAATCTCAAAAGCTTACTCCAGAAAATATAGAAGCCAGTAATAATATTTATTATTTATTTTTACCAGTAATTAAAATATTTTGTTCAATGAATTAGGAAAACTTAAAAAAATAAGCTATAATATGAAAAATAAGACAAAAAAGCAGCATACTGTAGCTTCACTTATATGTGTCAGTATCATTCCATAGTTCCTTGTGGTGTGAAATTTGTCTGAGTCAAAATGGAGTCACCTGTGTTAAAAAAAGAAAAGCACAAAACTCTGGCAGACAGGTGTGATGGCTTACACCTGTAATCCCAGCACATGGGAAGGCTGACGTGGGAGTATTGCTTGAGCTCAGGTATTTGAAGAAAAATGATAATAATAATTAAAAAAATCCAACTAACAGAGCCAAGGAAGACTATGAAGAGAGAAAGTTTCTCATGTACAAGTGCCTGATAACAAAAACCATCGCAAAAGTCTTTGCAAAAGCCACAACCTTGGACAAAGGCCATTGCAACCTTATGCAAAAAATACTTGCATGATGACATCTTCCCAGCAACTGCCTGTCCAATTCCAACGTGGTATCACCCTTGTTATTGATCCTAGTAGCCAAGGATAATTATCTCAAAACAATTATGTAATCCTTATTTAGCCTTTAAAAAACTTTGTCTTCCTTTACCTTCCTGAATATGCATATAGTTTACTATAGCAAATGTATTCCCATTGCAGTGTCCTATTCCCAAATAAATATCATTTTATTTTAAATGAGAGCCTGTCTCTCTGTTTGTTATTTAGGTTGACAGTGAATACATATCATATAATTATACTGAAGATAACCTGGCTGGCTAAATTATAAGACAGGCAAATATATGCTGTTCTTGACCATTATTTTGTGAATGGAGCCTAATTCCAGTAGAAATACTTTAAAAGTATGAAAGTAATAAGCAGTATATTGAAGTGTTTAAATTAACAGTTAAGAATAAAATACTGTTCATAATAATAAACATAAAAACATATTTAAAAAGCCAATCTTATAACACTGAATAAAGAAGAGAACAAAAGACAGAACTATTTTGCCAACAGAGAATAAGATAGTGATTATGAATATGTGAATTGAGCAAGTATGATCTATGATATGGATGATTAATATGATTATACATGCTATACTCAAAGACCACCATCAAATGTCAAATTAAATTTAAAGAAAATAAAATCAATCACAAGAATAATTGTGCTTTGTATTGTGTTTAGAAACATTTGTACTTTACTATAAACAGAAATTTATATTTAAAACATTTTTAAGGCTGGAATTTCTGTCCAAATGAAGCTGTCACATTATTTTAACTACTCAATTCATTCAAACCAGTGTATTTGGTATGTCTCTTCTTCCTCTCTTTCCACACACATGCACACACACACACACACACACTCCACCCCACACACATATAATCTGCTTATCATAACTAAAATCTATTACCTTTAATATTTAAAATGGTAAGTTTGTCTCAGTTTCCATGAATTCATGCTAAATAAGATTGAGCTGATAGATCTTCAGTGAGTGGCTAGCATGCCAGTCATGTTAGTGTGCAGGCAGAATTTTAAGGACCATATTTAAGGAATGGAAATATTTATGCCCAAATCTTTTGTGAATCCTGATTATATAGTTCTGCTATTATTCAACAGAGTCCTAAAAGAAGTATTAATTAATAGTGTGTGGTAAGCTTATAAAATCTGCCCATTCATTGAGATCAAGTTGTCAAAACATGAATTATGGTCTTAATAAATTAAGAAGTGTTTTTACTGTAAAATTCTGCCAAAATACCCATGATAAATTATGGTAGAAATTATCCTGCTGTTTAAATGATTACATTTATTTACATATATATTTTTTCATCCATGCCTTCTTTAAAACAAAAAAATACAACCTAACCTGTTCAATCACATCTAATAATCCTTTCTCCTCACTAACAAATCCATTTGGAAATAGGGATTATAAAACATGAAAACTGAACAAATTTTAATAGATGTTTGAGGCCTCTATTTTAGTGAAAATATCAAAAATATCAGGGCCATTTTAACAATTCCCAAATAAATTGTTTTATATTTCTCTCCGTGAGTTTTATGTGGCAGAGCTTGAGAACCATGGGATATTATAATCTTTATATCCATATGAGTTTAGCACTAAAATGTAAGGGAAAACAATGTAAAGAAAAGCTCTTTCTAAAAAAAATAAAAAGATGAGTGAGACAGCAAGGTAGAGAAAAGGAAAGAGAACAAAAAAACATCAGCAGACTTCAAGCAAATAAGTTCTGCAAGAACAGAAGAGAAGAAGAGAAATTTATAGGTGCAAAGTGGCTAAAGTGTTATCCCTGAATTATTATGACAAAAGCATGAAAATAAATTATTTCTGGAGAAAAAAGTGAGTTTTTGATCTAACCCTCAGCTTAAAGCCTAAGGGATGAAGGTGAATATATTATTTTGAAAGCAAGAAGAGCAGGAGACCATCAAGAAGCAACCAAAAAAGTTAGTGACAAATACTTGGTGTTGGCAAAAGCAGAGGAACCTTGTGTTATTTATTTATATTATCAAAGAAGTCAAGATTTCCTGACCCTCAGGACAGTCTCTGTTACAGATAAACCAGTACTTTCCTCTTTTAGTTTTTATTATTGATTTTTTAACCTAGTGATAGACCTTCCGATTTGTCATAAGAAAAACATTTGAAATGAGCATAACCT
Organism: Varecia variegata; assembly: GCA_028533085.1. Taxonomy (NCBI): domain Eukaryota; kingdom Metazoa; phylum Chordata; class Mammalia; order Primates; family Lemuridae; genus Varecia; species Varecia variegata. Next base: position 33,090,293 of record CM052445.1, read on the forward strand.
TCTAGTCCAAGGAATCTTGCTTTTGCGAAATCAGAAAGAAACAGAAGCCCAACAAGTTGTCATCAACAATCCACCTGCCTTCAGCACCTCAGTAGCGCTAAGTGGTGGTTTAAAGGAGCTTTACGGGAAGTGCTACAAACCTCAGATGTGTCATTTGTCAACACATCTATCCTTCAGGCCAGAGGAGAAAAATGGTTTCTTCCTTCTTTTCCACCTTCAAGATGTTAAGTGACTGCATTATTTTGACAAAATTCCTACCAGAATTATACTGGCAACCATGTGTGGAAGCATGTTTATAGTTTCCCATTACTTGGGAAAAAAATTAGGAAAGCATAAATGATAGCTGTATACTGGAAAATATAGTATCTAGAAGTTTCATTATTAGTCATCAATCAGAAAATTATAGTCATAAAAACTTTCAGCCAGTGTAGACACTGAATGTGAGGAGAGAGAAAGGTCCAGAACATATTCGATTATCTTTCAGGACATATTTGCCAATGGCTGGTGAGGAAGAGATTCAGGAGATGAAGAGTACCAAAGGTAGATTTACAAGTATTACCAAGATTTACTGAGAGGATACTGAATAACACGTTCTTCTATTTAAATATTTTCCTAGGACTGACATTTATTCTTTTCTCAGTGAATTAACCATAAAGAAGAGTAAGCACATTCATAAGTGACTAGAGTGTATATTCTGATGTTTAAAAACATTTCTGGAGAATAGTGAACATGTGTATCTACTGGGATTGAAAACTAAATAAATGATAAGTAAATAAATTGTAAATGAGTCATATTACCACCATAAAATTTGTTAAGAATTGAAAAATAGAATGTTGAAATTTAGAACTAAAAGTAAAGTATTCTAACAATTTTATTTTAAAAATAAGAAAATTGAGGCTCAGAGAAGTAAAGTGTCTTAATATCACACATGTGTGCATAAAAAACTTTGTCTCCTTATCCTTAAGTTTCTGCTTGCTTTATGACACCATCTTTAGGTTATGGAGTAGATAGCTTTTGCTTTTACCCTTTCAGTATCCATATCTCTAATTTCAATAATAACCTCTGTCTTGATTTGAAAACAATACTTCCGCTGAATATATTCCTTTTTGATCTAATAATTACATTGTCAGATAACTCTCCTTTTCTTCCAAAAGATGTGCATCTGACAGAGCTAGGCTAAATAGATGCTCTCTTAAATTTAAGGTAAGGTACATAGGACTGAAAAAGTTATGAGTTTATTTCTACAGTGTTATTCTAACGACACCGTGCATTAAATTCTACATCATAGCTCATTTCCTAATTAACAATGGATTAATTTTCCCTTAAATTCTGTTATATAATTAACATCATTCCAAAGAATCCTTTATGCTTACTGTAGGCATTATAACTGTTGTTACTGGCAATCAATTTTAATCATGCAAAAATTGTTACTGGAGAATGGTTGCTCCAAACAAATGGTCAGGGGAATGTAGATGGTTCAGTAATGTGGTAGCAGAGTAAAAGACAAGGAGATTCTAGTTTATGTTTTAGAATGGGCTTATAACCCATGATATTCAACTGGAGTAAAGATTCCTTAGAATGAGACTTGGAAACATTTAAACTGCCAGTTGCCTCTAAACATATTCTACAGTTCATGAGCTGTTCCTTCCTTGTAAGACAAAATTAAGAAGGCTTTCTGAGGTCCAACTCTGTTTATTACTCTGCAATTTATCATATGCTCCTAATCTCAGTAAGTGTGTAGCTTAGTGATGGCAGAGGCTAGATGGAAGCATATAATCACCAACAAAAAATTGAGTAATTTTAATTATTATAGGCAGCTAGGACAATACAATAATCATAGCTAAAAGTATAGTCCAAATTCTAGAAATCTCTAGAGATGGATAAATAATTTGTATATAAGCTCCCCACCATCAGTAAAAGACAAAAGAAAGAAAAATTCTGTTCTTGTGATAGCTCTGAGACACTCTATGAAATAATTCCAGTTATAATTTTCAGACTTGAGTTGCTTCACAAACTGAGTCTTTTAGGTATAAGCACCTTTGAAGAAGATCTCCACTATAAAATCACAAGTGCATATTTGAACTATTCTCTTATCCTTGTCGAAGTGTCCTGTGGTCATTAAGATAGGTGACTGCACCTTTGAGCAAAGCAAAATAACTAAATATTTTTAGGAAATAGTAGATATTAATTCTGAGCTTATTTGAATCTCTCAGAAATCTGTATACCACGGTTGTTCATGAGGCAGAGTATATTATGGGAAACAGGTGACAAATGTAGTTTAATTTCATAGAGAAATCCTTTACATAGACAAGGGTATGTCCTCCATTTTTGAGAACATGGCAGAAAAAGATGTATTCAGCTCTAGAAGAATTCTAGTGTGCAATTAAAATTATTTTGGTTGTGGGGCTAAATAAAAGACATTGAATCTTTTACTGTTTACCATGTACACTCCTACATAAACTACTGGAAACCTTCAGGAGTGAGATTTTTAACTGCTGAATCAGGCAGTGACTACAATTATAACTGCTTTTCACATACGGACTTCTTATAAATTAATATGGCCCTTTGGCTCCTAGTGTAGGGTTATCAGTTTGTCAGATGCTTTCATCTGTATTATGAAAAATAAAGTATAGTATATTAGTAGTAGGGATTGATCAAAGAAGCCAAGCCAGCTATAAAGAAGTGGGGCATTTATTATAGGGATTAAACTATGCAATTGTGGTGGTTGGTGGAGAATTATCTAAAAAGCTATTGCCTGCACTTACTATGTTAGAATTTTAGTCACCATAATTAATCTAGGTTCATGTTTTTCTTTCATATCTTCAATCAGGAAGGAAACCTGAATATGAAATGGCAAAGAACAAGGGAAACTGGAACCCACAGGGAAAAACTGAAACACACAACAATATGGAACCATGAAAGACAATATAGAATATAGAAGAAACAACTAGAACTCACAAATGTGTAGTGAAAATATGGAGTGAACTTATATTAGCTCATGAGAGCCAATTGTTAAATTTTCAGAATTTGTTGAGACAGTCGACATCACATTAACAGGTGGAAATTGGCTATGGTGGGAGATTTTTCACCATGGAAATTGGCAAATTCTAATTAGATCTTCTATTTTCCCAAAAGCCAACTGTTAAACGTTCACTTCTGCCTCCAAATCTTGCTCACATTTCCATGTTATAAACCTACTTCAGAAGTATTCAGGGAAAGGATTCTAGAGAATCTAGTTCCAGTTTAGCTAAGTTGACAAAATATAAAGCCAGCACACAGCCAAAAAATATATTTCTATTATACTTGTCTGAGACAGCTACAGCTCCTTTCCATGATGTCAACTCTCTGAATCTGTACAATTTCTCAGAATGTGCCAATCATCTATTATGCTAATGGTATCTTGTTGTTAGAACTGAGAAATGTGTGGTATTTAGATTCCTAACTAGGGATCTTAGAGTAAGTACCCTTGGTGGTCTGGACTCCATTTACTTATATTATTGTGGTGGATTGAGCTTTTTTTTTTTTTTTTTTTTTTTTTTTAACCAATTCTTCATTCCTGTTTAGCAGAGTATAAAACACATACTTGGAACAGTTTCGTTGTTAGTGGTGTACTCTTTCCCTTTCTAAGACCATGAATTTCAGCTAAGCCATGGAACTTGCTTTAGCAAATAAGATGAAAGTATCAGCATGAAATATGTGTGCATATTTGGATTAGTGCTTTTGTGCTTCTGCTATTGCAACATGCAAGAAATACTCCAGACAGCCACTATCCCTGAAGCCTAAACCCAAGCCCAGCTGAATTGAGCTGAGCTGAGGCCAGCCAAGTTCACAAAAGTTTCAGCTAACCTGCAGATTTGTGACTGGAAGCAGGGCCATACCAGCTGAACTGGATAGCTATGAAAAATGTATAAAAGAGGTTGAAAACTTACTACTGGGTGTCAGTAGGTTTGGGGAGAGGGGGTCATTTATAAGCATTATTGTGCAATAGCTGACAGCTAACATAGCCACTTCGTAAAGAGACATTTTTTGGTGCAATGTTTTTAAATGAACTGAAAAATGTATGGCTTAAAATATATATTTGATAAAATTTGCTTATAATATATTAGTTTGAATTTAGACAAAATGTATTTAAAATATTGAGTAAGATTGGCTTTTAGCTATATATTATTTAAATTTTTTTTGAGGTTAATTTGCTTATTTTTTTAAACTGAGTGAATCCCCAAATTCAGGACTACTATAAGTGGATTCCACAAACAGGGAATTATATAGTCATCTTTTCTGATGAGTGTGAAGGAACAGAACATGCATGCCGTTGCTGGCAAAGGTATCACATTTGCAAAAAACCTTTGTTGGAAATCTTCTTCCTGTCCTGACTTATAAGAAAGGGCACAGTTTCTCCTGGAACCTGGCAATACATCACTACCGCTTTTCTACACATCCAGCAAGTACCAGAGCATGCCTTGAGAGGCAATAATCTACTCTTTATTTCCATTGTTTCTTGACACTAAAATTAGTGCAAATAGCATGATAAATAAGTTTTCTCAAATTTTATAATGTTCTGTATTTTCTTAGGACTGCAGTAACAAATGACTACCAATTGAGTGGCTTAAAATAATAGAAATTTACTTTTACATAAGCCTGGAGACTAGAAGTCTAAATCAAGGTGTCCTCAGGGCCATGCTCCCTCTGCTCTATGAAAAACATCATTCCTTTCCTCTTCCTGGTTTATGGTGGCTCCAAGCAATTCTTGGCCTTCCTTAGCTCCTTGCTGCCCTCCAATGTCTGCCTCTGTCTTTACATAGTATTTTCTGTGTTTATCTGTGTTTTCTCTACTCTTCTTATAAAGATATCAATAATTGGATTTAAGGCCTAACCCACTATGACCACTTAACTAATTACATCTGCAAAGACACTATTTCCAAATAAGGTCAAATCCTGAAGTTCCAAGTAGATACGAATTTTTGGAGAGCATTATTAAGCCCACTGTAGGCTGCCCTATGGTACCCTAAAATTCATATCCATACTATATACAAAATATATTCATCTCATCTCAGTACATTACAAAAACTGAACCCATTCTAGCATTGACTCTAAATCCAGAATCCCATCTAAACATCAACTCAAAATATTCTAAATCTTACTATCGAAATCAGATAAAGGTGAGACTCTAGATATGATCTTGGGCAAAACTGTTCTCCATCTGTAGATGTGTACAAGTAGAAAACAAGTTATCTTCTTCCAAAATACAATGGTGGGACTGACGTAAGGGTAGGTATCCCCCATTATAAGGGTAAGAAATGGAAAAAATAAAGGGATCACTGCTCTAAAACCAAGTAGAACAAGTTCCATCATATTTCAAGTCCTAGATTATTTCAATAATCTTCTGAGGCCTAATATTCTGTCTTTGGGTCCTCACAGCAGTGTTGGCCCCACCCTCTGCATAATAAAGGACTTCACATCTTAGTGGCTTAAACAACAATTTATTATTATATATAAGAGTTTTGTGGATTAACTTGGCACAGCTGGTAGTACTTGCTTGGGTCTCTCATGAAGTTACAGTTTGCATCTGAGGCTGGAGTCCCCTGAATGCTCACCTGGTCTGGACATGCCAGATGACCTGCTGAAAAGACTAGCCGTGGATGTTTACCATTGGATGGGGCTGTTTGCTGGATCCTGCACACAGCCTTTCCTTGTGGCTGGGCTCTCAAAACATGGCAGCTGTGTTCTGAGAGGGAACATGCCAAGAACAAGAATCTCAAGAACCAGAAATCTGAAGCTCTTGGGAAAATCAGGGGCTACTCTTTGAACTACTACACTGTAGCTTCTGCCATGTATGATTGGTCAAAGCAGTCACAAGCCTTCTCAGATTCAAGGGTTAAAAACCAAAATCCATGTCCTGATAGTGGAGTGACAAAGGCATGTTGCAGAAGAGCATATGAGATGGGAGCTACAAGGTTAAACATCTTTTTCACTGCAGCCACCAGTTTCTTATATGCATGCTCTTTTTTCCATGGTATTGTAAGTGATTATTTTGTTAAACTTTCCAACACTACATAATATGTCATATTTTTCTCCAGCTTCCAATAAAATTTTTTCTTACATTTTTTCCAATCTCCTCAAGGTCTTCAACCCTCTTTCCATTTCCCAGTCCTAATAGTAATGTCATATGGTGAGAGTATTATTTATAATAATAACACAATTCCAGGAACAAATAGCTCAATAGATTTCTGTTGCAGTTATCTCTTCTTGCATATCAAACTACCCAAAAATGTAGCAGCATAAAAACAATCATTTATTATTATATTTTGTGTTTCTGTAGGTTGCGTCGGCTTTGATAAGTGATTCTTGCTTAGGTCCCTCATCCATTACAGTCAATTAGAAGCTAGGGCTAGTCACCAGGAAGGGCCATTGACTTGGTAGTTGATGCTGGTTGTCAGCTGGGAGCTTAGCCAGAGCTTTCTACCACAGTATCTACACATGGTCTCTCAATGTGTCTTGGACTTCAAACAGGATGGCACCTGTGTCCCAATGGGGAACATCTCAAGACTCAGCATGTGTGAAGCTGCAATCTTGATTGAGGATCAATTAATATTCCCCAGAACTGGCACATGCCATTTTTTCCCTATTCTGCTAGTTAAAGCAGCTCCAAGGTCTGCTCATGGTCAAAGACCTAGAGAAATAAAACGCCATTTATTCATGAAAGAGTGGCAGTGTCACATTGCAGAAGTGTGTGTGGGAATGGACATATTATTGTGGTTATCTTTGGGAAATATAAATATTCGAAATGACTTTAGAAAGGGTATCTCTTGTGACCCAAATCAAAAGGTAACCATCTGAAAACATTTCTGCTTTCATTCAGTACACAGAGCTACATGATGTTTCTAATTTCTATAACTCCTGGAAAAGCTATATCACTGACTTTGAGCTGATGAAATGCACATAAAAATATGTGTTCCACCTCCATGTCTGAGCCATAATTCTCCCCAGTGCATTATCCCTCATAGTCTTTCTCTTTTCAGTTTACTAGGATGGTGAAGCCCAGAGAAATCTAGGAAATCATATATTGAATGTGATCTCTGTGATCCTGAGTCCCTAAGTGACTGTGTGGATTAGCAGGGCCATTCCTGACATAAACCTCTGATGTGGACACTTAAATGTATGATATTTGTAGAATTCTAATATGACCTTCAATGACCTTCACCCCTGTGTTGAGTGTGGGCAAAATCTATCAATATAATGAGATATTATTTCCATGATTATGTTACATTCTATGGAAAATAAGGTTTTACAATGTAACGGGGGTCTAAAATGATTTCATTTGTTAACTGTGTCAAATGGGTGTTAAACTTTTACTGTGTTTGATTTTGATTATTTTTTCTTTCATTTGCATTGCTTTATTTCCTAAATGTCACACCTTATGGTTCCCTTAACCTTCCACATATCTTTAATTGTGATTTTATTTTTTCAATCTTAGTAAATATAAATTTTTTAATTGGTGTCAATAATTCTAATCTCCTAATTCTTTGTGCATGTCTTTCTGCTCCCTTGTCCCTCAACTTCTTATTTCCAATTGTCCTTTGTTTTCTTCCAATATTTGTGGGATATCTCTGAAGGCTGGGAGAAAGATTTTTCAAATTGTTCATCCACATTTTTTAGTTGTTTTCAGTGGGAGTGTAGGTATAAATATTCTAGTGGATCGTATTCTTGGAAACAAATATCTTAAATAATATGTCTTGCTTCTCACATAACCTGAAAAAAGAGCTGAAGTGAGATCAATATATAAACAACTTCTTGGGTAGTGGCCAGTTATCCAGCCAGATGTTAGTTAACCTCTCTGCAGTAAAAGTCGATGACTAATGTCAAAATTTTTTATTAAAAAAGTAAAAAAAAAAAAAAATGGACTCTTTAAATTACTCAGAAATTAAGACTATTTATGGACTATATATGTTTATTAAGACATTTGTCTTATAAAATAGGTTCTTTAAAAATTCCCAGAGAAGGTGAGCATTCTAATTACTTTATGTTAAACAGAATGAGAAGTGTGACAAAAATGCTGCTTACAAATAGGCTCAACAATAGGGATATGGGCTATTCTCACTGCAGATATTCTTGCCTCTGCTATTTCTTGATTTTAGAAGTTTCTAATATGTCAGAGTAGTTAGTGATTTGTATTTCACTGTATTTTATTTGTATTACATACAAAATAATTATTTTGTATTTTTTTTTTTGCATTTACTTGTTCTCACACCTCTGCCACTGTTATAATTTAGAAATCCATTGAATATTTTTAGATCTCTCAAACAGGATTGCTCATATCTCATATGTCACAGTAGAGGAGCCAGTAGCCATTTAATATACTTTTCCTAACTTTATTAGTGGAATCCGTTTGCTTTTAGGGTTGAATGGTTATGTGACATTTGAAAGTTGATTTATAGTATGGGCAATGTAACAACACAATGAGATGCTGTGATGCTTTCTAGAAAAATGTAGAATACTCTATAAATTACTAACTTACATATGATCTTTTTCCTCCATGTCAAGAATATATATTACTTGGGGCCAAGGTTCTGGGGTAGAGGAAGAGTCTTCTACAATTATACCTGATACATTTCCTAAATATTTTCTTTCTTATCATGAAACTATGTGCTATGTTCGTATAGATGTTCATATATTAAAACAAGGAATACTTTCACTAGAGATTACTTCTGAGACAGAAACTCGACTATTCTCAACTTTTTATGATTCAAGCATTAACAGGAAAAAAAAAGGTCGAGGACACCGTGATTTTTAGTGATTGGCTCAAGCTTACACAAAGACGTAGGGATGCTATCATATAGTAAACACTGAGAGGAGTATTGATAAAAACTGAAGAGGCATGTTCCTTGATTTTAATACTTGGGGAAAAATAAAATAAAATAAAATAAAAACAAATACTGAAGAGGCACAAAGGTCATGTTGTTATGTTCTAATATGGTTCGGACAATGTTAGTGACTTTGAGGGTGGCAGAGTTGATGCTAGAGGATCTACTTCCAATAAAGCTTTGTCACTTATGTGCCTGGTGCCTTAATGTGAGCTCATCTGGGTCTGATTTTTAGAGACATAAACATAGCTTCTCTAGCATGACAGTCTTTGCATAGTTCAGATGCAACTCAGTTCAGTTTTACAGCAAATACAGTGGAAACTACATGGCATTTTATGACCCAGTCTTGAAAGTCACATAGTATCACACAGCTGCTGTAGTCTATTTGTCAATGGAGGCATAAAATCACACCAATTCAAGGTAAAGTGACATAGACCCAACCTTTAAGTAGGAAATGTGTCACAAAATGTGCAGCCATTTTTTTTAAACCCTTAAACCCACACTCTGCCCACAAATTATTTTTATGTCTCCTATATATAAATAAACTCCCTTACTCAGATAATCTCCCGAAATCCAATCCTTTCATAAGGCTCGGGATTTTGCCAGGCACGGTGGCTCACACTTGTAATCCTAACACTCTGGGAGGCCAAGGCGGGAGGATTGCTTGACGTCATGGGTTCGAGACCAGCCTAAGCAAGAACAAGACCCCCATCTCTACTAACAATAGAAAAAAATAGCCAGGCATGTGGTACGCACCTGTAGTCCCAGCTACTCAGGAGGATGAGGCAGGAGGATTACTTAAAATCAGGAGTTTGAGGTTGCTGTGAGCTAGGCTGACACCATGGCACTCTAGCCTGGGCAACAGAACAAAACTCTGTCTCAAAAAAAAAAAAAAAAAAAAAAAAGGCTCAGGATTAAGGTCAAGGGTCTCTTCATCTAAATCAGGTCAAAATGCATATGAAACTCCAAAGATTTTGTTCTTTAGTACAATTTATAGCAATCTGAAAACTAACAAACTAAAGAGGCAAATTATCTGCCCATCTCATAATGAACATAAAATGGAAGTGAAGACACTGCATAACTGTGTTAGCCATCCATACTTAAAATGGAGAAATGGAAGTGCATAGAAGTCACTGGTCCTGGCAAATATGAAATCTGGCTAAGCAGATATAGCCAGTTTCTTGATTAGGCTTCAGTCCTGTTTTAGGGGAATGACTTCGTAACTCTTGGTTCCTTCTCCTTAGTCATCCATTCTTTTCTATCCTAAATATGACTATGTCTATATCTAAATAATTTTATCAGCCTCCTTCCTGCCCATAGAAGTTTGGAGTCCACTGTAATGTTTTACTCTCTCTGTTTCTTCAGTCCAAGCTGTTATATATTTTTAAAATGAGTGTTTTGTAATTCCTTTTATTCAATCCCTTAGACAAATGCAATACATGCAAATCTCCTTAAAATTAACTCTTCTTTCTTTAGCTTCCTCTGAGCTTGCTCTGAGAAAACAACTAAAATATTCCCAGAAATTCTATTGTTTAAGAGAGAAGGACTGCAAGGTACACCCTGAAGAACTTTTTTCCTACCTGAAAAATTTGTGAGAGACATAAGCTTATATCTTTTTTGTGATCTTACCAAAGGGATTCAGACATTTCCCTGATACACTCTGCATTTTATATTGAGAATCTCTCTTATTTAAAGAATCTTCTCCCAGGAGACATTGCAGATGAGAAATAGCTTTATTTTTTAAAACAGCATGTCTAATTAAGTTTATTATTTTTTCTAAATTCTTTTTTAAAACTGAATTTCATCTTTATCATATCTCTGTATCTGTACCATATAATATGGAGCTAAGAGAAACCAGTTCTACTTCTACCAGTGATACTTTCATTTTTCTTTAGCCAGTTTCTGATGGTTCAATAGATACGTTTTCCTACTTTCCAGTTAATCCAGGTAAATATTTGCTAAATGTAATGTGGTACATTACATGCATCTCCTTTCCTCCAGTTTCCTATAACATTTTTCTTACTTTAAATTCTTATTAACAACCATTTTCTGGCTTATGAGGTTTCTATTAATGATGTCATCAAAACTGTACCACATTCTGTCAGCCATGTAGTCCCAAAGCCAATGTCACATAGTTTTAGGTTTTCGTAATGGTAGCAGCTCAGTTTTAGGTAACCTCATTTCCCTGAGACTTAGAGAAATGGTGGTAGAGTATCCACTTTTAAGGTGGCTTCTTCATCCTTATGGTTGGCACCTTGGCTGAGTTGAACTGAAGGTTGGGATTATCTAGCAGAGAGTCTACATATGATATCTTCAGAATGACAGCATCAGGGTAGGTGAATTTCTTTCATGGTAGTGTATTATTCTGGCAAAAATTGTAGACTGTATGACCTTTTAGATTTGGAAGTCATTTCTGCAATTGTGTATGGGTCAAAACAGTGGCAACCTCATTCATGTTCAAGAGTTTCAAAATATCTGGTATTGCCAAGTTTGAAAACTACCATGTTGGAAGTCATACACACACACACACACACACACACACACACACACACATATATATATATATATATGATGTGTAGGAGAGGCAAAAATCTTATATATACATACATAAATATGTGTGTATGTGTGTGTGTGTGTAGAGAGAGAGAGAAAGAGATTTTCCATCCTTTTTTCTACTTAAGTTCCCTCTTTCCTACATTGTTGTAAATATGATATGATAGTGATGGTTATGATTATGCATTGTATTTATGTAGATACCAACTTTCAATGGTCTACCTAAACACTAACTTTTAGGTATTAGGTAATAAAATAAAACACTATTACCCTTTAAGTTTAAGTATTGGCTTGAAATATCTAAGTTAATTTGACAACAGTTCTGTGAGGCAGGGTGGGTGGACTTCATTATTTTCTATTTGGTGCTAAAAATGTAAAGACCATAAAGTTAGCTGATTTCCTCAGGATAGCTGCAAGTAAGTGGCAGAACCAGAACATGACAGTACATATTCTGCTTTTTATTTCTCTTCTACTTTCAGAGTATAGGAACTAGAAAAGAGTAAGTTATGGTTCAAATCAGTTTGTTTCTCAATATGTCTGAATTTGCTATGAAAAGGGAAGAAATGGTGAGACAGAAAGCCAGAGTAAACTTCTGACTCTTACACTCATTCTATTAATACATATTTTCTTGGATATAGCTGAAGATTTTTGAGAAGCTCTTTCTCTTAGTACATTGCATTATACTTAACTTGGTCTTTTTTCTGCACATGTATTCTTCTCTACAAATAAATTATATGATTCTCAAGGACAAAGTGACTAGTTTGTTTACATCACTCTCCAACACTGCCCACAATGAGTTCATAAATGTTTTTAATTCCATTTAGGCAATTATATAAAATGTAGAGTTATTTGGAAACAATTCACCTGCTTTATCATCGCATGCATATATATGTTCAAATATGAGACCTTTACCGTGCACTAAGAAAATATTTTGTATGTTCATTAAATGTTCAAAATTACATACTAATTAAATATTAGATATAAACGTAGCAAATATACTTTCTTAGTCATTGCCATTATTAAATTTCTAGGCCATAATAATCAGGACAAAATAAAATGTCTATGTAGTATTTTAAAGACTTCTGTTTTCACTAAAATAATCATAAATAAATCTTACATTCACTCAGATATAGAATTGTCTAGAGACAGGTAATGATTTTTATCCTGTTGTTTCCTTTTAAAGTTATTGTATTTCACAAAGAAGGTATAGAGTTTATATAAATACATGCATATGATTTAAAAATCATGCTTTTCTACTTATTGAGTAAAATCAATGAATTGGGGAAAGTTTCACTAATGAGTGTGGAAAAATAATACTCACTTCAGCAGTATACAGTTTGCCACATATAACACAACACATCAAATGTGATATGTAACAGATGGTGGTATAAAAGCGAATTAGGCTTTCTTTTTTGGTGCTTGTATATTTATGTGTCTATTTATTGGGGAAGAAAACAGCTAATATGCTAATCTTTAAAAATGGAAATCAAGTTTTAAGACGAAATTTCTGAAAAAAGGATTGCTACTTTATATGTTACATTGAGGATGTAACCATAGAAATCTAAATAAAACTTCTTCAGTTCACATAGTCTGTTGGGTACAGCAACAAAAGAAATGGCAAGGACCGCTGTAAAACCTTGTGGGTACAAAACCATGCTTGAAAACCACACTTACTCAGTCTTTTCACTAATGCTTGGTAGATGATGAATTAGCTGACCTACCTTCATTTTTCACACTGAACACTGTCATGGCAAATTAACTGTGTATGTGTGTGTGTAAATATGGGTCCATGGCAATGACATAAATGATCTCAAATCCACAAATAATATCACCAATTTCTATTTTGTATACCAATCTAAAGTGCTTTGGTATATATGTATATATATATATATATATATTTTTTTTTTTTTCTTATGTGATCCTCACAACAGTTTTATATCTTATATTCTTAGATAAGGAAATTGAAATGTAAAAAGTAATTTATCTAAGTTTAAAGAGCAGATACATAGTGGTGCCGGGATTCTGCTTCACTCTACAACTTTTAAAACTATGCCACAGAATCCAAATACAAGAATAGGCAGCTTTGGAGAGAACAAGTTACTAAAGCAAGAGCAAAGTTTTGTGATGACATTAATAAAAGTTTAAGCTTTGGGATCTCTTTACATTCCCTTACATAACACATCCTAAACTAGGCACGCTTTTCAGGATGACCCACCACATTTCAGTTCTATTGTATTTCAGAAGAGTCTGTGTCCTCACCTGGAGATATAACTATCAACAGTGCTTTACTTTTGCCTTGTGGTTTAGAAGAATCTGTGACCATCGTGGAAAAAAATAGAGCAATGTGGTGACAACTATAGATCCTCTCCTTCAGAATAATGCACTTTGTATTGCTTTTCAAGTGCCTTTCATATGTCAGCTCTAACAATCTCTTCAGAATCCTGACCCAGAGTGTAAAGGACTTGAAAGCAAAGATCCGATGTTATTCATTATTTCACTCCTGAGACCTAGCAAGCACAGTCCCCACCAGGAAACACTTGCTCAGTGATTGGTAAGCTAAAATGCCCCCTTTTCACCGATGTATTTATTTCAGGCATGAATTTAAAAAAAGTTTAGTCTACTCAGGGTTCAATGGCTCTATGAAGAAATAAAGGACTTTTCAGGAACAGTAAATATTTCTAGCAATAATCACTGAAGAATGAAAGGAGTATGTCATCTCAGATATTACATAGGTGATCAATCTGGATGGGCTTTAGATAAGAGAAGAGGAAATTGCTTATCTCTGACAATAAAATAAAATTCAAATTGAATCTATATCTACTTTATAAATGCTGTCTAGGAATGAGACAGTTGAGACCACCGGAGTAGATTATAACCTGGAAATGTAATTAATAGGCCAAATTACATGATGTCATGTTACTCTCTGTGTAAACTTCTAAAGATCTTGATATATGGATGTGGCTTTGATGGATGGGTTTTACTACATCAAAAAATAGTATAACATATTTCCCCCTTATTTTCTGTTGATGCAGTATTTGCCCTATAATCAAGCATGCACAAATATGCACCACCTTCCACCACACACACACACACACACACACACACACACACACACACACTTTTAATATTGGCAGTAGGCCCTTTATATATTGGGGTCTTGATGTCTTCTTATTTTTAATAAGATTTCAGCATTATTACAGTTGCATTAAAATAGCATTAAAAGTATGATTTGCTTTGTAAATTCAATTCAAAGAACAGCAGTTTTTGAGGGGATAATGTCTCAAATACATTACTTTCAAACATTCCTGGTTCATCAACTTTAAAAAAAAAATAAGAGAAGAACCAGGTTAACCATAGAAAAATTAATGCAAGTGAGGGTGGTGAGGGGCAGAAGAATTAGGGCCCTGGTAGGGAATCTAATATCATGTACACACAAAATCACTCACATTTTAAGGATCTAAAATATGTTAAATTATGTTGGTAAAGCTGAAAGAAATAATAGTTCTGCAGCCAGAATTATATTGCTAAGAATATTAAAACATAAAGCAGTTTGGGGTAAAGCAATAGTAATTCATATAGCACTATTTAAAAATTATCCTACAATGTAGCAGATGTCATCTTATCATGATGTTGCTCCCTGTTATCAATCGAGTAAAGTCAAAAATGTGTTGAAAGAATATGAAGTTCTCCTTGAGCTGACCCTGAACAATCAACCTCCTTAGACTCAACACCTGAGCAAACCAAATTCCACACTCTTTCTTAGTCTCTGAACAGAAATTTCTTAGATACAGAAAATTATCACCTACTCCAAACCTATCTGGCCTATTCCGCATCTACATGTTACAACTTCAGTGTCAAAATCTCTGGGGAAGCTTTTATGGCCCCCTTGGTTAGCTAGATATTTCTCAGTCTCCTCAGCTGGACTATGAGCTCTGTGATATCACAGGCTATTCTTTCTTCTATGTACCTGGTATGAGGTGAAGAGAGAAGAATATATGCTTATCAACTG
>CM052445.1:33105815-33133267 GCA_028533085.1 Varecia variegata
GCCCCCACCCCCGTCCCCCCCAAGTCAGAACTTCAAGCGTGCCCATTCCCCAGACAGTGCACATTGCACTCATCATATAGGTATACACCCATCCCCCTCCTCCCACCCCCCCGCCTCTGTCAAATACACAATTGGTGTTATTCCCAAATATGCACTTAGGTGATGATCAGGGAAACCAATTTTCTGGTGAGTACATGTGACTGATCTGAACATTCTTACTTCCATGTTCCTGTATTAGGACCCTCTTCTTCCCAAGATAAATATTCATCCTCACAGAGAAACAATATCTCTTTATGTCACTTTGCTGGTACAGCATACGTTACATATAATAAATGATTATTCACTATATAAATGAATTAAACCTTTTCTGGCCTTATTTGACATAAGGAGAAGAAAAGTTATAAGAGAAAAATTGAGGAGAATTTTGAAGAATATTTTAGAATCAAGAAGTTAAGTAATTTCTAGCATATAATATACTAGAAATTAGCCATGCATTAACCAAATAAATTAATCAAATATAAATTATTCATGTTTTAGAAATATATTTATTGAGTCTGTTTCCATTTGCTTCTTATTATTTTACCAAATTATCTAACAAGTATATTTGAATGTAATAATTTTTTTTCAAGAATCACCTCGTTTTTTTACATTTTAACTACTTATAGGTAAGCATATTCCTAGGTAAACTTATTAAAAGCATTAACTGACATGGATTTGGTCAAGTTATGTAAAAGAAATAACATAGTAAAGTTAATTCTACAAGAGAAGTGGTTAGGATATCAGGGTCTAGATTTAAACAGATTCTTGCTCAACTCTCACTTCTGATGTTTACTATCCTGTGACTTTGGACAATATTACACTGAATTTTCCCATTTCTACAAAGGGGATAGCAGTAGTCCTTTTTACTTAGGATTGTTAGAAGGATTGAATAAAATAAAACTTACAGTAAATTTTCATAGTGCCTGGAACATAATATATGTTCAATAAATATTTGCCATTATTAACTTTAATAAAGAGGGAACTAGTATAATCGATAATACAGAAAGCAATATTTAAAAATCAACCAACTTTAACTAACCGGGTTCTCTAATTGAAGATCTCAAAAGATACAGTTATTAGGATTATGTATTGTAAAACAAATGAAAGTCTACGTGAAAATTAGAGTGTGGGATAGACAGGTCCCGCTAAAGATCTTGGTGAGAAAAAACAATCAGGAGAATCACTGATCCATAAAACATGCTGCAAGGGAACCTAAAGGAGATCTTTGAAAGAAGAAAATCAGCACAAAACAAAGAGGCTCAGAATTACAGAAGCAATTGGGAGAAAGCTATCTTGAGAAATTTTGAATTGGTTTTTATTTTTACTTCAAAGACATCTTGATGAAATGTATTCTGCAATTATTCCTTTAATGTCTAAAGGTAGGAAAACAAATTGGATAGGTGCTGACTGAAAAAAGAAGTCTACTCATATCACCAAATAAACCATAAATAAGAAGATACTGTTTTATATTAATAAATTTTATATCAGAGTATATAAATATAACAATATACTCTGTTAATGTGTCGATTCAATATTCACAGTCACAAAATGATCTTTTAGGGAAGGTTGTTAATTTATCCATGATTTAAAAATTTACTAACTTTTAAGTGATATCAGTTGCCTAATACATTAATTAAAATGATAATCTCAAAACAGTGGCAAGTGTTAGTGGACTGAAAAAACATGTAGCTGCATATTGCATAAAAGGAAAATATTAAATCAATATTTGACCCATAATACAACTGTAATGCTATTACCTATAGCCAAGTTTTCAGTAATTCTGTAACAATGTTGACAATTCTATCTGGGAATGGTTTCATTTTTAATGACACAAATAAAAGTTTTAGTCAAAAGAGCACTAGACCATTCCATAATCAGATGTCTATGTTTTTTAAAACAGTACTGAAGTAAAATAATCCAGAATCCAGTAGTTTCAGTAAATCCTGAAAAATTCTGACACAGCTGAATTATTTTGTTCAACATTGTGATGACCTCATTCTTAGATAATCTCTCTCACTACGCCTTGGGTTTCAGGCAGTATTGATACTCCTTTATCCTAAAAGAGATATGAAATAAATACTTCATAATGGAAAAATATGATAAGTCATTTAAGAGAAAATGATATAGTCTAGAGAATCAATTTTGAGCAATGAAATTATGTAAGCAAATAAGTAGCAAGTGCACATTTCCAAGTACAAATTAGTATTAATTTCAAACAACAAAAGAGATGGATTTTTAAGAATATTTTACTTTGAACTGATTTTAGAATTGTAACAAAATTGCAGGAAGAAAAAACACTACAAAGAGTTCTTTTATATTCATCACTCTGCTACATAGCAGGCAAAAGTTTGAGGAGAAACAGGATTTGGATAATCTCAGTATCTCTCCCAAGATACTCATCAACTACAAAGGAGGAAATAGTAACTTTACAATGGAGAAACATGATAGATACCAACTAAACCAACTGATTAAGGTAAACATCTAACAAAATCTTTATCACCAGCGTCTCAAAAGAAAATCTTGTTTTTAACAAAAGAAAATCTATCACCAAATGTTCCATAGCATACCCTTTGGGTATTATATAATGAGAGTCTTAATCATGGTTTAGTAATAAATTAGACATCAGAAAACGCAAAAGATGCTATTTAAGTGATCTGACGCTACTTAAAAATGCATTTATGTGTTCTTTCTAAAGTTTTAAAAAATAGGACATTTTATATAAAATCTAATCAAGTGTTTTTTTTTTTTTTTTTTTTTTTTTTTTAGCTATTTTTGTCTTCTTCTGAAAAGCTGGAAAATCTGACCATCCTAGCTTTTTTTATTTCAGAACTTTACGGGCGTACATACATTTTGGTTTCATAATTTGCTTTTGTACAGTTTGAGTCGAAGTTATAAGTGTGTCCTTCAGTCAGTGTGCATTGTACTCATTAGGTGTGAATTTACCCATCCCTTCCACCCCCTCCCACCTACTTGATTTCCCAATTTTACTTACATACGTGCACGTAAGTGTTGATCAATCAGTTCTAATTTAGTAATGAGTACATGCGGTTTTTGTTTTTCCATTCTTGCCATACTTCACTAAGAATGGCCTCCAGTTCCATCCAGGTTGTTAAAAAGGATACTAGATCACCATTTTTTTTTTCATGGCTGAGTAGTGCTCCATGGGTGACTGCTGCCTTTAGCCAGACAGAAGTCGGCAGTGAGCCCTGATATCCACCACTTCTATTGTTATATTTCTGAGCCACTTTATTTATGTGTGTTACCTGCCTGGCTCTGTAGACATTTGAGTCTGTGCTCCCAGATATGTATTATTATACCTCTTTGAAACCTCCTCCCCATCTCTGGTGTATCTGTATTTATGCCTTTTTTTTTTTTTTTTTTTTTTTTTAGCTTACAGAAGAATGGAAGAGGAAATATAACTGACAACACTTACCTCTGAGGGGATATGATTAGAACAGGATGGTGAGAAGGTTATTAACTTTTTATTTATTTATGCTTCCATATATTGTTTGACTTGTTAAATGGAATATATATTAATTTTTATTTAAAAAACTCAAGAAAAATGCTATTAAAGACAGAAAGAAAAGGGAATAGAGACAGAAAGAAGAGAAAACATGAAAAAAAAAGAGAAAGAAAAAGAAAGAAGCAAGTTCTTACTTTGATTGAGAAGAATGGACATATGCATTCTACTGGGATTTAAATGTGAGACAGATTTTCACATAAATAAGTCTAGTTTTGTCCAATGTGAGCCATAGAGTTAATATTAAAAACTCTTATTGCCGGCACTTACTGGGAAAAGAGAAAATACTACAGGTTGAAGACACTAAATTCTTTCTCTTAAAAGATTAAAATTTACTGGGAAAACAACTACCACAAAAATTAACCACAAAGAAAAAAAAAAGCAAACAGATAAGAGCATGGTTTAAATAGCAAAAGAGTGGCTATAATTTTGTAAATAAGTGTAATGCATATGTTTAATAATTTTTTTTCAAGTTTATTAATTCAACTTATATTTACAATATATTTAGGAAATAAACAGGTAATTATCATTTTTGTATTTTAGATGAAAAACAAACCAAAACCTAGAAAAGATTGCTGAGAAAGGAATTTAACTTTCCATGTTTATACCAAGTTGGAAGTAGAAGCAAAACTGTCTGGTTTCTCCCTAGACCACTGACCATTTTGTAACAACATCAGTGTTAGGAAATATTAGAAAAAGTTAGATAGTTTTCAATTTCATTTTCACAAGATGGAGATGGATTCTTAAAAAATTGATATTTCAACTCTGCTTTGACTAGAGCCCTATTAAGTTACCTTTAGAACACTTCCCCCTAATATCTGTTCTGGCATTAGTCAGCCTCATTAGAATCTCCTGAGGTTGACAAAACCTCAGATTTTCAGTTGACAAAATACATATTTTTAATCTCTGTCCCATAACTGAATTAATAATTCTGAGATTTGCATAAAAATGTGCATCTTTAAAGAAACTTTCTAAGATTAAGAAACTTCTGATATCTGAATGTAGGAACTGCTGGATTTCTAAATGAAAAGTATGTATGCTGAAAATGTGAGAAGAAAAAATAAGGATTTTTGAATAGGTTTTGTTGTAAAAGAACAATGTGCAGACAAACTTGAGTAGAACATGTAGGACTTTAATCTGGACAAGGTTAAATGAGTGGATTTTAAAGTTGCTGTCAACTGGGCTCCATCTGGCCATGATTTTGTTGTTCTGAGAGTAGCTTTTCTTTCAACTCAAGGTCAGCGTCAATGTTGTCTTAAAACATCAACGGGAGTAAATTTGATTCTACAGGAGCCTGAGGCTATTGCTTGTATTTTCTGTGGTTCTATGTCTGTATCTATTCCCAAGTGCCCATTCAAATAATAATTCACATCATATATTAATAACACAACTTGCAAGGTTAGACACAAAGTTTTTGACTAAAGTGCCCTGAGAAAAAGAGATCCTAAATTTATTCTGTGAATGTTGGAATCATCAAAGCTCTTTAATCAGAGGTTAATATTTACCTTGCACTGTTTTAAGTTAAGTAGTTTTGCAAGGAGGGGGGGTCAGTTGAAGGAAGGGGGTGAACAAAACCTGGCTGAACAGAAAGAATATTATTTAATAATCTCCATAAAATATGTCATAGGTTTGCACTAGTGTTAAAGGAAAAGAAAAAAATATATTTATGAGAGAACTCTGGAAGGAAGATTGGAAAATAGTTGAGGAATAAATGTGGAGGTAGATTACGAGAGATATGATAAGAATGTCATTGAATTTTGTTTCCTAACAAAATTATGATGCCTCTTTGGAAAATGGGAGGTCCAAAGAATAGACTAATTTTAGGGAATATTAATGAGTTTACTTGACAACATGTTAAGAAGTTTAAGTTGAAAGTAAAGCTAGATGGAAATCGGAATATTCAACAGTGGAGTATAAACTTAGGAAGCAGTTATCCATACATTCTTAGAGATGGCAAACACAAAAGTGGTTCTTTTTTATTTTGTGTCAAATTCTGTGATGGTTTTAAAACTGCCCCCCAAATTTTTGGTATTATTCTATTGAGAGGTGGACAGTTTGACCATCTCACTGAATCCAGACTGTCTTGTGACTGCTTTAACCAACAGAGAACAACAGAAGTGACACTATGTGACTGCAATTCTTTCAGGATGTTCTCTTTTCAAATGATCCCTTAAAAAAAAAAAAAAAAAAGCATCACAGCAGCCACCATGCTGTAAGAAGTGCTGTTGGGAGTTCCAGCTGAGCCCATCCATCTTGTAGACATTGGAGTCCAGGTTCCAGACACATAATTAAAAAGACATCTTAATAGTGAATCCTCCAGCCTCCACTCTTATACCTCTTGCCATCTGAGTCTTTTTGGCTGTGGTGTCCTTTCTGAATTCATGGCACACAGATATTGTGAGATTAATAAAAAACAGTACTGCTTTACATGCCAAGATTAAGACTCTGTGTTATGTCATGAGATTAACCAGAGTAGCCTCTTTTGGTCATTCCCATTCATTCAGATCTTCCCAATTGAGGCCCCCAGCATAATGGAACACACAGAAGTCATACTCACCATGCTCTGCCAAAATTCCTAATCCACAGAATCCATGAACATCATGAAATATTTTTATACCTCTAAATGGGGTGGCTTATCATCCAGCAACAATAACTAAAGCATATAGCCTTTTTCAAATGTGATGAAATTCATAGATGTCTTCCACAAATACACTGATACTCAAAATAATGCTTACAAATATGGAGAGTTCTCAGACTTCTTTGTTTTTATCACATTAATAAAAATAGTTAACACTGAGCAGGTGCTCTTGAGCAAATGATTTCAAGAGCAATTTATGTGAAGAAAGTGAACAGACTTTTACAATAAACTATGGAGTAAGTATTCTAGTTATTCTTATTAAACATATATCGTGGTAACATACACCATTCTCCAAAACCCTTATTATTAATAATACTATTAGCCCACTTTTACATATAAAGAAACTGAAGATCAAACAATTAAGTAATTTTTTTATAAATTGATGTGATTAGCTGTAGATAAAATGTATAAACACATGATCTACCTTGAAACTCTGTGCTTTTAACCCCTCTATCATGTCTCTCAGCTAAACCTAGAGAAGATAAGTACCTCAACTAATATTAAACACTTGCTTACAGATCGTGTTTAAACTAAATTCAAATTTCTTAACTACAATTCTATGCTTCTTTATTCAGTCTGCCTCCACAAATGATTCTAATTAATAATTCTTCTACTTTTCCATGTGAATTAAACAGTAGTTAAGTTAATTAAGATGTGTTTTTCTAAAACTATAAGGCTGAAAACCTACACAAGAAGTATGTACTTTGGGCATAGCAGGAAACCAATCAGGGGTCATTAAATAAAAGTAAGTTAATTAAGGACATTAAACTGTTTCTAGGCATGGTGATCTGACCTAAAAATACACAGCCTTTTCCTGCTCTATTAAATTTGAATTGTGCCCTTGAAGATCTCCGCTTTTTAGAAAAAGCTAAAAGATATCTGCAAGTAGAAAATTAGAACATCAAAGGATATTTACAATCACATAGGAATGTCTTATGGAAACTTGCCTAAAATAGTTTTCATTATGGATGCTTTAATAAGAATGAAGTACTTTTGGTGAGGGAAGAGTGATTTTCACCCCTCAAAGCTGATATTCCTTTAACTGGAAGGGAAGCATGGAAATGGGAAGTATGGAAAACAAAGAGTTATATCAGCTAAATCAATTCATTCACATTCTGTCAGTAGAGAGACAACTGTTCATCTTAATCACTCTTATGTCTTCTTTCCCTATGCTACATTGAGAGAATAGGTATATTTCCACATTGTCATTCCCACAGTTCCTGGGGCATGTGCAATCTCTTCTGTAACAACATGCTGTATTTGAGTTAACAGTAGCTGCTATATTAGGCAATTCATATGACAATTGATTTGGCCCAGTTCTTTTCCAAGCATCTTTAATATAATCTTTATTCTATTATTTGTGGTTCTGCTAATTTTAATCAGCATATAAATAACCTTTGAAAAATGTCACAACTCTTTTCTATTTTAATGTCCTTTGTTGTCACTCCTTTACTCAGATCTCTTTTGTGATTAAAAAAAATCTTTAATGTAATCAATCATGTATTTCCACAGCTAAACTTGGAAATTTTCTCCACCAATATCCTTATTAATTTCTACACATTGACTTAGTTTTATTAATTTTTTACCTCCTTCTAGGAACTTACAGAAGGAGGATTGTGATTATTTCCTCAGTTGTTTTTTAGGTTTAGAAAGATATTTCGTTGTTGATCAAACCATAGATAAGTCTTGTATTAATACAAGAATTGTCATTGGGGCAGCTTTTTGGAGCTTACTTTCTAATTAATTTTTTAGCCTCTCTCTTCTCACACATTTTAGTTTTTCTCTCTTTGTTCTTTCCATTAAATTGGTTTTACTTTTGAACTTTATTTCACTACAAAGTGTACCATAATAATTTTCTTTAATCCAATCTTTATTTAATTAAACTAGGTGACACACATTTCCCTCTAACACTACTTTAAAATAAAAGAATGAATAATATTTGATTGCCATTTCCATTTGGCCTTTCGATATATCTTCCTGATTTTCTGAGGATGATTTATATTATATATTACATATTTTATATTATGTGTACATATTATTTACAATAATGTAAATAGTGCATTTATATTATATACGCACATGTTGAGCATCTGAAAATCCAAAATGCTCCAAAATCCAAAACTTTCTGAGCACTAACATGATGCTTAAAGGAAATGCTCATTAGAGCATTTTGGATTTTGAATTTTCAGATTAGGGATGCTCAACCAGTAAGTATAATGCAAATGTTCCAAAATCAATAAAACACTGAAATCCAAAACATTTCTGGTTCCAAGCATTTCAGATAAAGGGATAGTCTACCTGTAATATACACACATAACACAGTTTTATTTAATTAAAATAATTGTATTACTTTCCGTCTAAACTATGGATGCATCCAAAAGGATCTCATTTTGATCCTTAGAGTAAATGTCTCTTAATTTTGACATATTTCTTTTTATGATCAAATGTGCATGACCTATAGCTGTAATAAGGCCCTCTATGGAGAACTTCTCATTTTATAAAGGCCTTTCCCTACAGAGCTCTTGGCCATCTATCCAGCCCCAGCTCCTGCCACAAACTTTTACTATCTCGGTTATAGTAAGAATGAACTATTTGCAATTTTTAAAATATCACAATTACATCGTAGAATTCCACTTGTTGGCATGGAAGCCAGAGACTGTGTTTCTTTCCACTATGTTTTCTCAACAATTAGCAGCATGGTGGTATAAATATTTGTTGAAAAAATTAATAAACAGCTTGTCTTCTCAACATTTCTTGTACCGAAGATGCTTCATCCAACATTTCTTTATTATCTGCAAACTTTCTCCTAAGTATGGGCCATTCACTCACCCAATTTGAGTTTTACTTAGTTCCGCAGTCTTGGGCATTTTAACGCCAAGATGATTTGATTTGCCTAAATGACAGTCAGGCTCATAAGACAGGTTTGCTAAGTCCTACTGTCCTAGAATTCCTAGGGGTCCTAGAAATGTATTTTGAAATAGCAATTATAACAAAATTATTTCAATGTATTAGTCCATACATATTTTTAAATTCTAAGAAGGTGTTAATTTTTTATAATGAGAAACTTTTCAGAAGTGAAAAATAACAGCTTACAATCCATGTCAATAAAGCAAGTATTGGCAATTTCACTTAACAGTTTTAATGAAGGAATTGTAGCACTGAGTCTGTTGCAGAGTTCTTGATAAAAGTGCTGCTCTTTGTGATGGGAATAATTATCACTGTACAGTAGGCATAAAAATACCCTGCAATAATAAAACACCCAGAAACAAAATGCAAGTTAGAAAAATTTGTTGAAGCATGATTGAATGTACAGAAGATGACTTAATCCAGATCCAATTACTTTTATATTTTAATAGTCTTTAAAATGAAATCAACATATTGGGCTTCAAATGTTTTTCTATGTCTAGAATCAGTGCCATGAGACAACACAATGACTCCCATTGGTACAGATAGTTTATAGTTCAAACTGTAACCCTTGAATTTGCTGTGTCTCACACTCTGGAACTTTTTTGTCTGCCTTCAATCCCTTGATTAAATGGTATCCTGCTCATTCCAAAAACATTTTTGCAAAGTTGGATTGCAGAGAACTCAATGGAGCTTATATAATGATACATTTGGGCATCTGTTATGGAAACATCCACAATTCTTAACCAGCAGGTGTGATCTCCTTGTCCACTTTTCTAATATCTCCTTATTTTCTTTAGCTTTATAATCAATATTATCTCTTCATTAGCACGTAATACTTTGTAACATGTAATAATGAAGCAGTGTGTGTGTGTGTGTGTGTGTGTGTGTATGATAGAATAAGTCTTTTTTGGCTTTATATAAACCTAACTAGTAAGATAAGTTTGGTTTATTTTATACTGTTTCTATATTCACTATTTATTGTAAAATATTTATTAAGTAATTATTTTTAAAATTGTATAGCAGAATCAGAAATACAGCCATTATCTTAACAAAAAACTATATTTTATTATGCTTAATCTGTTACACATGAGAAAGGATTTGACAGTAGAAAGAATAAATGCAGAGATTACAAACAAAATACTGCAAATTGCCTCTTGTAATTTTGCTATAGCATCTGAATCTCAAGCCTTCATTTTTGATCACCAGATTTTGCTTTCATTCTTCCCAAAGGGACTGTTTCAAATCTTTTCCAAACACCCTTCCTTAAGCAGAGAACCCCACCAGCATTTCCTACTCTCAACAGACAACCTTGTTTCTTGTTTCAGTAAAATATATATATATATATATATAATATATATATATATAAATGCCATCCATTGAAACTTCCCTAAATTTTCTTTTTTCCATTATTAAACTTGCCTAGAGAGAACAGTAGCCCCTCTGTGCACTTCATTATGCCATCTTGCATCTTCTTGGTAAACTTGATCTTTCAGTTATACGTGTCTTTATTTTATTTTGAATCTCTTATCCTCTAATTAGTCTTGCTCCCTTGTATAAACACACATTTTAAAAGGAGACAAAAATAAACAAACGAAATAAAGAAAAAATTGCTCCCATTTCCACCTCCAACCACATTACATGCCATTTCTCTTTAACATCAAATTTCCCCCAAATCACTCATTAGCCTCTTTTTAATTTATTAAAATTTCTTCATTCCTTCCTGTTTTTCTTTTATTGTGCATTATTGAAGTCAAACTATTATTAAATACTTACTAGGCACAGGATAGTCTGATATATGCTGGGACATATAGCTACTTGTAAATCAGAGTTACACAATTCTGATCAATAAATAAAAAGGCACTGTGATACATTTTTATAAATTCTACAAAATTG
This sequence comes from Varecia variegata, assembly GCA_028533085.1. NCBI lineage: Eukaryota > Metazoa > Chordata > Mammalia > Primates > Lemuridae > Varecia > Varecia variegata. The sequence goes on from CM052445.1 coordinate 33,116,813, forward strand.
AGAAATATATGAAAGTGAAAGAATTACTATTTCATGAATTAAACATTCTTTAGAATTCAGCTAGAAAAAACAAACATCCAACATATATTCAGGAGTTACCTAATTTACATGCTTATTCCTTTAATAAACATTTACTGAGAAACAGCCACATGCCAGACACTCTATTAGGCCGTGAGTATCCATAAAAGAATGAAACAATGACATGACCCTCAGGTAAGAAAGTATTCAGCAACAATGATGGGATAACTATGAAGGCAAAGAAGAGCTTATTTCAGCTGGATTAGCAAAAAAAGAAAAATTCTGAGGTTTTTTTTTTTTGTTTGTTTTTGTTTTTTTTTGTGATTTGACCATACAGTCCTAACAGCCAGGTGAGACCACAGTGGAGGGGCAGAGGGTGCCATATGAACAGGCTAGCGCAGGGCTCTCATCCTATTCCCAAAAAGCTCATTTAACTACAGACAATATTCTCAGGGGCTTAAAATGGTTATGTACTGAAAACAAAATTTCCCCATTTTACTTTAAAAATAAATGCAAATTGTACATATTCATGATAATGACTTAGTTTTATTTTCTGAATTCTATAGGGAGGCAATAGGATATTCAGATGGAAAGTGTTATGATTAGATTTGATATTTAGATATGTCATTTTGTCAGCCTTGTTAAGAATAAGTTCAAGCAGGTTGGAATTACGAGTTGATGCTAGAGTTAGGAAGCTATTTATACACAGGTGAAAAGAATGAATGAAGGTTGTGGCAGTAGTGATGAAGAGAAGGATAGCGATCTGAAATATTAACAAAATATGACACACTGTCTTTGATAGCTTTTTGCAGAACGAGTTTAAGAGAGAAAGAGAAGTCCCTGAAAACTCACAAGTTTATGACCTGCACTTCTGAGTGGAAGAAAATGCTTTTTATTGATCTGGGTAACATAAAAGAAGTTTTGAAGGGGGGGAAGATTATAGCCTAATCAATTCAGTAAAAATCTTATCATCTTTGTATTGAGTTTTCTATTGTTGTGTAACACATAAACACAAACAGCAACTTAAAACAACACTCATTTATTAACTCACAGTTATGGGAGTCAGAAGTCTAGCCATGAAATAACTGATTTCTCTGTTCAGATCTTACCAGATGAAATCAAAGTGTCTGTTGGGGCTGCAGTTCCCATCTGATCCTTGGGCTCTTCTCCCAACCACACGTGTGTCAGATTCAAAAACGACCCACCAACAGGTATCCACATCCTAATCACTAGAACCTGTGAATATTACCTGATCAGGCAAAGTCTTTGCCAGATGTGATGAAGTATCTTGAGGTTATCCTGGTGGTCCTTTATTGCAATCAAGAGGGAAGCTGGAGGAGATTTGACACACACACACACACACACACACACACACACTCACACACACACAGAGGAAAAAAGTTCTATGAACTTCAGGCAAACCCTGAAATGTACAGCAACTAGAGACTCTGTATTGGTAGCTAGGGCAATAATTTTTCCACTTAACAGGGACCTAGGAGGCACATCTTTATGTCCTCTGGAACTTGGAAGGTATAGTAAACTGGGATCATCCTCAGTCTAATACAGCGAAAGAATGTGAATACTGTTGAAATGTACAGACTGTGGAGGAAGGAAAAGTGGCTAGGTTAGAATTGGCCCCATATCCTAGAGTTTTCCAGGGGAAAGGATGATTAGAACATGTGATTTATGAACATGGAGAGGGAGTTAGCATAGAGTGTTAAAGAACTGTTCAAGACAGCTTGCTAAGAGGATGAGAAGACCTCAAAATAAAGAACAGGGAGATGTACTGACAAATACGTAGGCATCAACAAAGAAGTTGATGCCAACAAGCCAGAATAAAGATTCATGTTAATTATTGAACTGAAGTTGTCTTTTTGACTAGAAGTATTCAGAAAACTATATTATCTAAAATCATCAGAAGAATATAGGACATGTCCTAGTTTTCCTCTAGATAGATGGGGAAGAATTAGTTTTGCAGAATAAGATGGATGAAGAGGATGGGAAAGTATCAAGTTGGGTTCCATGAGTGCTGCCTATTTAACAAAATAAATACATACATTCAACTTTATATTTTTTTCTGTCTGCTTACATCATTGTGCACACATATTGTATAGAAAGGTACATTTTCCAAAATAGGAACTAAAGTTAAATATATGGTAGGAAATTATGTTTTATTTTTTCTTTATGTATCCTGAACAATCCATTTACACTTTGAGATATTAAAAAAAAAAATCCTAATGACCAAAGCTTATACAAAGCTTTCACTTTAAAACCACCAGAAACTTCAAAATTAGCAAGAATGATCTCCTGTCAAATTAGGCAATTACAAAGGGAAGAAACAGGACTGTGCTGGCTCCTTGCATTTATTCTGTTATCACTTGAATCCATTTTATATCTTTCTGAGAGAATAAAACAGGGAGTCTTGTCTTTGATAATAATATAGTTTTGTTTGGAACAAATTAGGATAGATTTTAATAAATAATATGTCTTAATACATAATTATTACTTGGAAGGGTGGTTTAACATTAAATATTCTATAGCTATAGTTTTCTTTCCTTTTGTACACCGTATTTTGCCTATGTGAACACATAGTGGTTACTTAATCCTCACTGGACTAAATTGGCTTACTCTATATTCACTGAAACAACTCAGTTGTAGTTTTAAACTTGGAGTGTTTTAACTGACAGATTACGCCAAAGTGTAATCATTCATACTTAAAAAGGAAATGACTGCATATTGCTTTTTTCACCTATTTGTGTAAGTTACCACTCTTCATAGTTAGTGACATTATTGCAGGGAATAGTCACTCTGCATAAAAATATAAATCAATCAATGGAATAATCATATCCTCAGGGAATAATAACACTATAGAGCTCAAAGGATATTAGCAATTATTAAATGGCTTGAAGGGTCTTAGCAATTACCTAATCCAATGGTTTTCTGACTGGATCTATGAAAATTAACTTCTCGCAGAGATGCCACAAGGGCTACCTTGGGAAAAGGGGACCTTTTTCTGAGATTCCTTCTCCCATCTCAGCCAAAACACATTGACATTTTTCTGTTCAATACATTGTGATAAAAATAGGCTTTGATTTACCAAAAAATTCTAAATTATAGCCAGACTTTAAAATACTTACTATGTATATGAGAAAATTTTAGGAGAAACAGGTTCCTAAACATGGATAAAATTAACAAGTAGTGGAAGAGGGAAGGATAGTGATAAAGAAATGTAATGTCTTTCATTTAAGCAAAGTTTATATTTTCAAATAATTCTTTATTATCATAAAGGATTCCTACATTTCTTGCCTATAATTGATGTACCTCTTTAAACTCTTAGTATTATCTTTTTTCCCATTTTTTATGTTAAAATACACACAATGTAAAGTTTACCATCTGAAACATTTTTAAATTACTGTTGAATGGTATTAAATAGATTCATAATGTTGTGCAGTCATTACCACCATACATCTCTATAACTGTTTTTTATCTTGTAAAACTGATAGTCTATACACTTATTAAACAGTAACTCTCCATTTTCCTCTTCCACAGCCCCTGGTAGTCATCATACTACTCCTTTTTTTTTTAAATTTTAACTACTTTAAATGAAACCATACAATATTTGCCCTTGTGTGACAGGCTTATCTCACATAGTATAATATCCATATGGTTCATCTACCTCCACGTTGTAGCACATTGGGATTTCCTTCCTTTTTAAGGTTGAGTAATATTTCATTGTTTTTATATAACAGTTATGTTTCTCCATTCATCCCTACATGGACACTTAGATTACTTCCATGATTTAGCTATTGTGAATAGTGCTGCTAAGAACATGGGTACACAAATATCTCTTTGATACCATGTTTTTCAATTCTTTTGGGTATATACCCAGAAGTGGAATTGCTGGATCATATCTATAGTAAATTATCTATATCTCAGGGCCAGAGAACATAAGAGACATATTAACCATCAGCAGATCAAATTTGAGACACTAGAGACTTGTAATACCTTCCTCCGTGCACTGGGTGCATATGAGATAGATGCGTAAGGCCAATTGATACCAAGCAAGCATGGGCTGGTCACATGCAAAGCATGCAAAAAAAACTAATATCTACATATCATATGGTGCAAATTTATTTTTAAGTGTATGTGCTCTTCATATACTCTAGTTTTTCAAGGACTATATTTGTTTCATTTTATCTTGTATCTCTGTGCCTGGAACACACAGGCATTCTATCAAGGCTAATAGAATAAAGGGGTAACTTCAACCATTTTTTCCTACAATTTCAATACTATATACACATTGTCCTTTTAATATTTTTTTTAATAAAGACTTCTGGTCATATCTATTGGTCAGCTAATATTTCTAAGTCTATTTTTCATTACTTACATTAAGCCTACATATTTAGTGAGTAAAATTTACTATCAACTGCTAATTTTATTGATGCTCATTTAGAAATAGACATACAGAAGTCACACAATTAGATTTTTTTCTCACAATGTTAAATAAATTTCCAAAGAATCATTTTAAACATATGATCCTTAAATATTATTGCCAAGGGATATGCGTTAATTCCACAAAATCTTGAGCAAAATAAATGACAAACTAATGGTTTAAAAAATAAAGTTGGTTCTATTATTATAGGATTTCTCAAACCTGTTTAATATGCTTACATGTATTATGAATTCCTAAGATTGAGATGCAGGATACAGGCCTTTACATGATTGTTTTCAATACTGAGTTCTTTTTTTGGTGTCCACTGGTAAATTCTGTGGAAGGAAATGTTCTAATTATTTCATATTAAGGATGATGCTATTTTATTCACATATAGCATTGTCTATTTGAACAACAAAAAAATTATACCTCTCAACCAATGCTGACAGACTTTTAAAAGCTAGTGTAACTAGAACAAATACATCATGAATAAAAATAACAATTCTCAGCTACATAATTTTCTCTAGCACAATGTTTTAAGCTGTCAGTTTAAGCCTTCTACATCCTCCATAATTTGAGATGTGAAATGTGATATTTTATGAACTGGTGACATTGTTTGCTGTTCTTCATATTTAAGTATAAATTGAAGACATAAATTGAAGTATATGTGTATGAAATAACATTGAACAAATATATGATCCTCAGTGAGTAATCTTAAAATGACTTACATAAAATAAATTATATGTTATTGAAGAGCTGTCATCTTGTTATTGAAGATGAGTCTCTTTGAAAAGAACTCAATATTTTACAACTTTTTAACAACCCAGTTGCATCGTATTTGTATTTTTATACATGCACATATATGTAGATGCACTCCCAAATGATTTACTCATGTATCCTTCTCACAATCTATTAGGTAACACATCCTCTTGGATTTACTGAGGAATAAAAGTCATAAATGATAAAAATATATAAGATACTATATAATCCAAGACTGAGACACCAGTTAAGTTTTTAGGAGTGAATATGACTTCCATTGAAGGTCCAAAGAGCACATTAAAACAAGTACACAATTGGGTATTAGTGACATCTAGTAATAAAACAATGTAACTAGAAGTAGTTACATGGACTTTCTATAAAGATGAGAAGAAAATATTCCATTCATAGGTACTGAGAAAACAGAACATAAATAACTTTATTCAGAAGTAATATCAAGATATAAGGTGGAGTTGGAGAAAGAGGATTAAACAAGTTACAAAGCAGAAACTTGAATATGGGGTTAAAAGACAGTGATCTAATTATTAGAACTAGAGTATAAGACGAAGACTTGGCTATAGAAAAACTTTCTAACCCATTATGTAATTAATTCAATGAAAAATGTTAATTAAATTGCCAGGAATAATTTTAGGTATTGGGTATACAAAGATGAATAAGACATTCTTATTCTTTCAAGAAAAAGAATCTTTGGAGACAGGCATGTTACAAATAGTGAAGTGTGGTGTGTGTTGTAATTGAAGTCTTCTCATGCAATAAAAGCTGACGGAAAGCGGATGTTGAGTTTGTTAACAGGAGGCAAAAAGAGCTTCATAGATGTGTCAAATCTTAGTCTTGCATGATTTGCAAGGATTTTTCTTCATGGATGTAGTGAGGGATTTGGGAAGAACACTTAAAGAATGAAAACAAGTAATGTGTATAAAAACATGGAAGCATGAAAAATCCTGGCAAGTTCTGGAGATAGAAAAACTGCTCATGAATAAAGCAAACTATCTGAGGGAGGAATGGCAGGTGACGACTCCAGAAAGGATAGGGCCATAACCTTATTGGGAAGTGCTCATCATATAGAAATAAAGCTGCAGTTTCCATGTCTGTTTCCAGCATGGAGAGTCCTGAAACTTTCTATATTAGTGGAGTAAAGGGACTAGTTTCACATTTTAGAAAATCAGTTTAGAGGCAAGAAATACTGGTCTGGTAGAAAGACTGGAGGCAGCAAGACAAGTTAAGAAAATATTGTAATGTTTAAGGCCAGAGTTGAAGAAAAACTCAGTAAATGTGGTGGCAGACACAAGGAAGAGAAATGAATATTTTAGAAATCTCATTGGAACATAGATAATAAGGCTTAGTTAGCTATCACAAGTGAGATATAAGAATGAGGGATCATATTTGTATTTCTGGGCCACATGATTCATGGATAGTAGCATCATTCACTGCCTTATAGCACTTTGCATAGAGATGGAAGAAGAAAATATTTCTTAGAGAAGTAATGACTGATTTGAGAATTTCTGTTGCAGCTGTACTTGTGGAATGCACTGAATACATTAACTTAGAATCTGTTTGTTATCACTGTTATATGCCCATGAAATATTGAGGCTGGAAATGAAGAGTTAAGATGCATAAAACTAGAAAGCAATAAAAAATAAAGGGCATGATGTAGTGTCAATTCTTTGCAATTAGAGTTGAAAAGATTTTGAGTGTGCAGGCTGAACAAACAACTACTTGCCTGTCAATGTTCTGATGGTCATCATAAAACCTTTTAGGAGGGTCTGATTTTTTACTTTAAGAAGAGTTAAAGTATAATTATTAGCCTATGATTCATCCTGTTTGACTTGCAATAAGAATTTTAGTTCTACCAAGAACAGACTTTCCAGGAAAGAACAGTAAACAGAAATTGCCATGCTTATTTGATCTCCTGGAAGTGAAGCCCAGACTCTGAAGGATAGTTTTCTGGAAATAGCTTAAGCTTGTAAACAATCTTTATAGAAAATTAGCTAATAGCTGTGACTTTAATCTCTCTCTAAAAGAAACTTTTTGTCATCACCCATCTTTGGTTCTGCTTTATTAGGTGTTTTAGTCTGTTTGTATTGTTATAACAGATTACCATAAACTGGATATTTTACAAAGAACATAAATTTATTGGCTCACAGTTCTGGAGACTGGAGAGTCCAAGTTTGAGGAGTCAACTCTTGCAATGGCTTTCTTGATGTTTTATTTCATAGAAGAAGGGTAAAGACAGGGCAAGAGAGAGCAAGAGGAGCCAAACTGCTCCTTTTATAAGAAACCCATTCCTATGAATGAACCCAGTTCTTTGAAAACAACATTAGCTCATTCATAAGGGAGGTATCTCCATGACACAAACATCTTCCAAGAGGCCCCACCTCTCAACACCACCACATTGTGGCTTAAATTTCCAGCACATAAACTTTGGGGGACACATTCAAACCATAGCAATCAGAGCATTATAAATAATATAAATCATATGTGGTAATTAGAATATTCATGATCATGGGTGACAAGCCTTTAAAAGCCTATGGGTGATCAATTTATGTGAGACTGAAAACCAAAACTGACTATATTTTGTCATTCTGTGAATTTATCAAATCATTATCATGGATAATGATATCTAGGAGTCTTTCTGGGACATAGAAATCCACAGTAGGAAGAGTAGTTGCTACTCCCTAAATATGGAAATTATTTCTGAAGGTTACTATTTCCATAGTATGATCAACATACAGACACATATATCTCTGCATGTATGCATATAAACACTAACTTTGGATGATCTATAAATTGACATAAAACAAAACAAAGTTGATTTAAAAACTAGGAATGGAAATATTAATAATAATGTTGATTAAAAAAGGCTTGTTAATAAACCTGCAGAACGGTAAGAATGAAAGAATAGAGAGGATACTTAAATGTGAAATTAGGAAGAACTTTTAAGGGAGCTCTATGAAAAGAAAACAGCAATTCTCTCCCATTTAATTCCTATAAAAGGTATTAGATGGGAGAAATCTATCACAAACCTTATGGAAAGACCAATTTAAGTCAAAACATCAGTTCATACTCTGAAAAGCCCAGATTAGCAAACAAAACGAAACAGACAACTAAATATACAAAATATTCTATCTTGTTAGTGGTAAGGGCTCTTACAGAGATCTTGTTATTTTTGAAGCATAAGCAGGGGGAAACCAACTCAATAAATCATGTTGTTCATTCCCACATCATAAAGCAACCTCTACTATCTATCCTTCATCAGACATTTTTCTGAATACATTTGAATTGGTCCAGCAAAAAAAGTGCCTACACACTGAGTGGCTAAATCCTCCAAAACAGCATTGTGGATTCTAGTGAGCACCATTTTGAATTCTGTTTATTTGTACCAGTTGCATTATCGAAAGTTCCTCAGATTGAACTTGATTTGTTTGTTTAATTCCTGCTCGGAGATTAACTCTTTTTTTTTCTTTTTTTTTTCTTCTTTTTTTTTTTTTTTTTTGAGACAGAGTCTCCGCTCTGTTGCCCGGGCTAGAGTGAGTGCCGTGGCATCAGCCTAGCTCACAGCAACCTCAAACTCCTGGGCTTAAGCAATCCTTCTGCCTCAGCCTACCGAGTAGCTGGAACTACAGGCATGCACCACCATACCCAGCTAATTTTTTCTATATATATTTTTAGTTGGTCAGATCATTTCTTTCTATTTTTAATAGAGACGGGGTCTCGCTCTTGCTCAGGCTGGTCTCGAACTCCTGACCTAGAGCGATCCACCCTCCTCGGCCTCCCAGAGTGCTAGGATTACAGGCGTGAGCCACCGCGCCCGGCCAGAGATTAACTCTTTGTGTTTGGTTATTCCTGGTTTGAATCATTTTTATTTTTTAAATTCATCCTTCTTTTAGCAACCTTAACTGATGTCTGGACAATTTCACTTCTTTGTTTCCATCATCTCCCATGATTCTGTCCTTAATCCAAGCTTGGGGAATCTTTAGTTTTATTCAACTTTAACACCAACAGCAAGTACTCATATAAGGCATGTGTTATAGGAGCTGGTGGCATTTCACCTGGGCCCAGAAAGGGTAATTTATTTAGGTGGTACATCACCATAAGCTGCTTTTGTTCTGTCTCCTAATTTTCTATGAAGCCAAGGCTAAAATATTCAACAAGGGCTGAAGAGGGTCGCCAGTTATACTCCTAGAATCCTTATTCTACATGACATGCTAAAAAATATAGGGCATAGGACAACACTTTATACACTTCCCTGAGAATGACTTGATTATATTTTTAGTAAGCCTCCTGAAAAGCTAGGCAGAGAAGTGGTTTAGGACATGTATAAGACTAAATTTCCCTTAGACTGTTATAAAAAAAAGTCATATTTAAAATGTGACAAGGTTCTAGAAACTCTAACACTATATGAGGTGCATAATCACTAGTGTACAACAATTATATCATGGGCCTGGAATCAATATTGTAAAATGTAGCACCTTCTCTCTCTCACCTCAGAACATGATTAAAATAAATCGACAGCTACCAACTACACCTAGTGAAGAGAGTTTTTGACTAGCCTCTAAATTACCTTCTCCTAAGACTTATAATAAATAGTCTCTCTAAACTCATAATCCATACATCTTGGTGGATGTAATGTTAATATCTTGAATATAAATCTGAGCTATTATCCTTGGTGTAGCAATATTGTCCAACGGAGCTAATTTCAGAGATTGCATTGTTATAGTTATGCATATTATATTAGCATTGCAAAAAAGTAGTTCTTAACATAAACTTAATACTAGCTAGCATAAGACTAAATTTTATTTTTACTGTCATCAAGCTGATTATTTTATTTGGATGTTATTTCAAGCTTTGTTTCTCTGCAGCAGAGAATTAATATGATTAGCCAAAAGTTTGGAACCTTCCTGAATAAATGCCTACAGCCCTGCTTGTGCTATCTACAGTGTTATTAGTCCTGTCCATCTCTTGAGATTTTGGTAAGAATTTTTCTTTAAGAATCATAAACTCTTCAAAAGCAAATTATGTAACAAAAATGTTTATACCTCTGTAAAATTCTGAAATTAAAAAAAAAAAAAGGGATCGGAAACTCTCCTTTATATATGACACTTCCTTGGTTCAGACTGCAAAAATAGAAAAGCGGGAATCTATGCACGTCTTGTGATTTCTAACGGGTCAGTGTGGCCCAAGTCCAAGATTATCCCCATAAGCACTGATCTCTGACATTCTGGACACACAAATAAAAGAAATGTAGATTATGTAATTTATGTCGTCACAGTCTTGTGAGGTTTTAGAAGTGTGATGAATTAGAGAATCTCCTAGATACAGTTTATGTTGGACTAGATTGGCTGACAATGTATTTCTGAAAACTATTGAATCAAAGGATTATACAATACTATTTAGAAGTTATAATATTCACATGGCCCAGATATAAATGATCAACTAATTTAAATTCTGGTGGAATATTTCTAATGGAATCATCTTCTATATACTGAGATAGAGAAATGAAAATGTATCCATCAATGCCTCTGGGTGAAGACACCTGGTGTCACCTCAGATTGCCCTCATCTCTTCACTAACCATTGCCCCTAAGTAGGTGCACGTTCTCCTACGTTACATGTCCGTCCTTCCATAAATGATACACCCTACCTATTTGCCCATTTTTCTGAACTATAATTTTAGACGGAATGTAGAGAGATTGAATCATTTTACCTGATAGATTAACATAATTCTGGAAATATTTTTAAAATGGTACATATTTATATTATCAAGAAAACACAGTTATGTGTCAAAACATATCTGGAATATGATCGTGCCTTATCACTTCCTTTCCCACAATCCCAGAGTAAGCCACTGCCACCTTTATGCTGGCTTATTGTAAGATTTTCATAACTTTTTCAGGCTGATTTCTCTCTCCTCTATTTTAAAACAAAGAAGCTAGGGAGATTCTTTTAAGACATAAATCAGATAACGTTATATCTCTTTCAGTTTCCCATCTCAAGCAGTATAAAAGTAAAGTTGTTACTATGGCCTACAAGGACCTGCACGCTCTTTACACATGCCGTCATTGTGACTTTATTTTCTTCTAGCATGTCCCTAACACCCCTACCCTACCTAATACCTCCGGCCCTGTCCTGGTGTGTTCTGTACCAGTTGCACTAGCCTTCCTAGTCTTTGACCTCTGTGTACATGCTCATGCCACAAGGCCCTTGTACTTGCTGTCTCATCTGCTGGCAACTCTCTTCTCCCAGGTAGCTAATCTGTCAGTCTCTCTCATTCACTTCCCTTGTGTCTCTGCTCACATACTAGCTTAAAGACTAGTTCTCCCTAACCTGCCCCGGAGCATATATTTACTCATTCATGGCTATATTTTTCTCCATAATACTTAATGTGACTTGTGTATTAGTTCATTGCTTAACTTCATTGCTAGAATTCAGGCAAGAATATTGTCCATATTATTCATTTATGTTACTGTAGTACTTGGAATGAGGCCTGCATATGATAGAAAGATCAATAAATAAAATTTGTTAAATGAATGGCTAGGATCATTGCTTAATGATGGAATTTCATAAGTAATGGCTTAGTAGCTATTTTTAAAGCTGGTAGGTGAGTTAAAGCAACTTTATTTACATTCTTTTTCTTTTTTTTGGAGACAGGGTCTCTCTCTGTCACCTGGGCTAGAGTAGAGTGCAGTGGCTTCATTATAGCTCACAGCAACCTCAAACTCCTGGGCTCAAGCAATTCTCCCGCCTCAGCTTCCCGACTAGCTGGGACTACAGGTGTGTGCCACCACACCCAGCTAATTTTTCCATTTTCTGTAGAGATAGGATCTCACTCATGCCTGGGCTAGTTTCGAACTCCTGGCCTCAAGCAATCCCTGCTGCCCCCTGCCTCGGCCTTCCAGAGTGCTAGGATTACAGGCGTGAGCCTCCGTGCCTGGTCTTACATCCATGAGTGCTACCAAGGTTGAGCACTCAAACTGACTTAATTCCTGTATATTAGAATTATGCAAAAAGAAAAATGAAAATATACATATATGTGAAGTAATTATTTAACAGTATTCTCCACCCATAATTATTATATGCTATATATCATCTCTCCTTGACTTTTGTCTCCAGAATATTCAGTAACCTGGCACAACATCATACCAGACAGGGCTCAGCAGCAGATGACCACTTCCTCTATGACTATGTTCAGTATGATACAGATATGCTTCTTAGCCCTGCATTATAAATGAATCTTAATTATGGTGCCAAGGGAAGTTCAAGGATATCTATTTACTCCCCTGAAAAAGTCATGTGGGTTATACCACTAACTCAAAATCTGTGGAGAGGACATAGGGTCTACTGCTTCTTCCACGGACCCCTAGGAGGTTCTCCAGTGCTGAATCCCTTCCATATGCCTGTTCCCCTGCCCACAGAGGAAATTTCAACATGTTTTATTTAGAATCTCTCCTGACCTCATATCCTCCCAGATGGCATGATTTTTATGGAGAAAGCCTACTTTTGATGGTCTTCTCTTAAATATCAAGTTATGCCAATTTTCCATCAACTGCATTCTTAAGGTCTTCAAAATATACCAACATGCCCATGGTGTAATATTGACAGTGCTTTGTATATTCATAATAAAAATACTATAAAATTCTGACACAATTATTTCCAATGTGTACATGAACCTGGGGTGTCAAGGCATGTCTTGTGAGCCATGATGTCACTTTGAGTGGTACCAAGATTAAGATGTACAGAAAATTTCATGGGAAGCAGAAAAAAATTAGTGTGAGCTTGAGTGAACACATTTACTTTTTTCATCTGAATTTGAACTTCTCAAAAGTAATAGTGTCATTCTTACTACAACAATATAAAATGTGACCTCAAAAAGCGGTCAGTCTTGTTACAAAAACCTATTTGGCAGCTTTTGACTCATTTTCCAGTCTCTTTTTGGTATTAAATACCAATATTTAGTTCACATTCATACAGCGTAACTAAGCTTAGACATGAAAAAGCAATTAGGACTACATTTCTTAAAAATGTGATTATGGTAAGGCACATACCTAAGGCTTAGTAGATTTCTCCTGAAATTTTTCCAGGACAAGGAATAATAATTTTTTGTGTTTTCCTCATAAAAATTAATGGCTACTCTTTTGTAGTTGTCATAGATTTGCTAGAATAAATATATTATAGACTCAATAAAACAAAATGAAAACTTAGAGAATAATTTATTTAAACCTTAACTTTTCACTGGATATTGTGATCTAAAAAATACATAGGCAGTGAGAAATTTTCTTGAGCGGAGCCTGATTTTCCTTTCTTATAGAATCTCTGTCGCCAGGTTTTTTCTGCTGCTCCTGGTTCAACCCTTTTAGAGATATGTTCTTTTGTCATTATCCTCCTTAGGCTCATCTGAAACAGTGTTGGAAAACCTGCTCACCTTGGGCAACCTCCCTTTGAAGGCTGCGTCTCTTGCATGGAGGATTGGCAGCCCTAAACCTGCTTTACAGTTCAAAGCGTCAAAGGCGTATTTTAATCTTTGATCATGGTTTCTTTGCTAATACATTTAACTGGCTTCTGATTTATTTACTTACAGTCCAACCCTTGTGCAAGTAACCATTCTCAAAGTGTTTTCCCTTGATATGGTCACCATGTCCTGGTTGGGTGACTCATTTCTTTTACACCCACCTGCTTCTCTCTTATTAAATACTTTGGTGGTGGCCACCTTGAGACCAAGAGTCTTACATAGAAAGGTTATACTATACTAGCTTCTTTTTCTCTGTCACTCTTTCCAAATGAAAAGCTTTACTGAGACTTAATTTAAAAGATTTTAAATGGTATTTTAACTCCACAAAGTATACAATAGTCCCTCCTTAGCCAAGACCCTCAGTGAACGCTTGAAACTGCAGATAATAGCAAACCCTATGTATATTGTGTTTTTTTCATAGACATACATACCTATGATAATGTTTAATTTATTGATCAGGCAGAGTAAGAGATTAAGAACAATGAATAATAAAATAGAACAATTATAATAATATGCTCTAGTAAAAGTTATGTGAATGTAGTCTCTCTCTCTCTCTCTCTCAAAATATCTTATCGTACTGTACGCACTATTTTTGGACCACAGGTAACTGAAATAGCAGAAACTAAAATTATGGATAAAGGTAGACTACTGTAATTGTATATGTTTAGGGTGTTCAAAATAATGCTATAAGTATACAATGTGGAATGATTAAGTCAAGATAATTAACATATCTATCACCTCAAATACTTATCAATTTTGTGGTGAGAACATTTGAAATTTACTCTCTTAAGTTTGAAATATACAATACATTATTATAAACTACAGTGATCACGTTATGCAATAGACTTCAGAAAACCTATTTCTCCTGTCTAACTGAAACTTTGTACCCTTTGACTTACATCTCTCTACTCTCCCCAAACCCCAGCCTCTTGTAACCATCATTCTACTCTCTTCTGCTTCTAAGAGTTCAACTTTTCAAGACACCACGTATAAGTTAGATCATACAGTATTTGTCTTTCTGTACCTGGCTTACTTCATTTACCACAATGTCCTCCAGGTTCAACCATGTTGTTGCAAATGATAGAATTTCCTTCTATTTTAAGACTGAATAGTATTCTGTTGTGTGTATATATATCACATTTTCTTTATCTATTCACTCACTGATGTACACGTAGGTTAGTTTAATATCTTTGCTATTGTGAATAGTGCTGCAATGAGCAAAAGAATAGATATTTCTTTGACATGTGATTTCAAATTCTTTGAACATATACCCAGAAGTTGGATTCCTGGATTATAGAGTAATTTTATTTTTAACTTTTTGAGGAAACTTTGTATAGTTTTCCATAATGATTGTACTAATTTACATTCACACAAACATTGTATAAAGGGTTCCTTGAAAAGATTTTTAAAATTCTATCAAAAAGCAGTCAGCTTCCCCAAATCTACAAGATTCTGCATTTAATCTGTTATTTTTGTATTATAACTTGAAGAATGGCTTAATATAAACCTTGCCCAATGTAGCAATTAATAATCAATTGACTACTTACATGTTTTTAAAACTTTTCCTCTAAAGCTAAAGAAGCATGTGGTGGGCCTCACAAGTTATTGCAGTTGTCCGTTTTACCATATGTGTTTCCACTGCACAACATGTACGCATCATGGTCTTTCCAGTGTTCTGATAGTGATTTATTCACTCTATACTGTCTCCCTCCTAATACTAAATATTTTAGTATTTGATATGACTGTACATATCTTCTGATACCAATTTCTGTTTTAAGATAAATAATGGTACCATACTCACAAGTAAAAAAAAAAAAAAAAGGAACTCCCCCAATTCTCAGTTCCTTAAACACTTAAAAAAAGTTTTTATCATTAACATAAAGTCTAATGCAGGTAGGGCTCTTCTCCTTTTTCTTTTAGCCATGCCTTATAGAATAAGTTGTTTCCAAAGTATCCCTAGCCAGGGAATGTTTGACAGGTGAAATTATGTTAAGAGGATTGATTGCATGGGATTACTTAAGACTTAAGAGTTATGCCTGGGAGTGGCTTGAATTACTCCTACCCGTATCAAATGGGACAAAATCTAGTCACATGAGCTTAACCTAAAAGCAAGGGAGTCTGGCAAATATAGATGAGCTCATGGATCTTTTTGAGAACTAACAATGTTTGCCAGGTGGTTCATTTATGAAAGTAAGAGAAAAGGCAGTGGTAGCTAAAGATGCAAGGCCAATTTATTATTGAATATATTATGAGGTGCCTTTGAGATGTAAGGAGAGGTAAAGAAAAGTAGAAATATTCTTTGGGGATAGGGGGGTTGAGAGTGGGTAAACTGACAACTGATGGACGCTGTGAGCATTGTAAGGGGGGGAAGGGCACATATCAAATCATGGTTGAGATGTGGCAAAGTCATAACATGTAACCAAAATGTTTATACCCCCATAATTTCCTGAAATAAAAAACACAACAAAAAAAGAAAAGCTGGATATACTTTAAAAAAAAAGCAGAAAGCAAAAAGTCCCAAATCAATACATGCTGGCATGGATGCAGAGAGATAGGAACACTCATACACTGCTGGTGAGACTGTGAACTAGTACAACCCCTGTGGAAAGCAATATGGAGATTCCTTAAACAGATTCAAGTAGACCTTCCATTCGATCCAGCAATCCCATTATTGGGCATCTACCCAGAAGAACAAAAGTCATTCTATAATAAAGATACTTGCA
>CM052445.1:33133767-33167910 GCA_028533085.1 Varecia variegata
AAAAAAAAAAGATTCAGATGAATGGCGATCAAATCATGGTCAGTGCATTCTGACAAAATGGGAAACCTAGCAGTCTGTGATATTTAGTATACCTGCAAGGGTTAGGAATTCTGCTTCAGAATACTTTTTTTTCTTTGAGGAATATTTCAGGGGTGAATCTTAACAAGACAGATCATTAATATTACTCCCTCCCTTGGTCTGAAGTGTTCCTCTGAGGAGTTGCCATTTTCTCTGCCCTTCCAGTAGGTATAATTTCACCTTTTTTCCAATCATTCTCTAGTAATATGAAAATATTTCATCAAGAATAGTCAGTTTAAGAAGAACAATGGATTTTTTAAAATTTACAGAGACCCATTATGACCCCACCCACTTTGGCCCACTACAGAGGGACTTGGTAATGTACTGGAACATATAGTCATTATCCTTATGATCTAGAACTCTTTCAACCAAACAAGATAGATAATCCAGGGATTTCATGGAAGTTAATTAGGATTGGTGGCATTCCTATGATCAAGGGGGAAATAAATTTTCTTCCTACAATGAAGGAGTTGCAGGACAAGTACTGGGAAGTAAGTTCAAAGACAGCTGGTTAGAGTTATGTGGGTTGCAGCTAGCTATCATCTGGGCAAATATACTTACCAAGCAGAAGGTCAGCCTCATTGTAACAATTAATTCTAATAATAATACTATATGAGCAGTAGAGTCTGCACCCATTAAGAAAAAAGTTATATAAGTAGGTATCTACCCATATTGAGTATACATGAAGTGAAATTTACTAGGATTGTAGACAGGAACCAGGAGAATTGTTAAATATTTTGTTCTTTCATTTAGTAGAAAAGGGAGCAGAATGCCAATCTTAGATCCATTTGGATTGGGTGCTGGTTGCTTTAATGGAGTTTTGGCCATCTTTGAAAGATTTCCTTGAGACAGACAACCCCCCATGATCTGAAGAAAAATACTGATTTAATGTGATTTTCTATTCACAGAGGCTTCTTAAATGACTGATCTGAGGAAACCCAATAGTGTCTTCTTGGGTTTTTGTCATGAAAACGTGCTGGATTTTATCAAATGCTTTTTCTGCATCTATTGAGATGATCATGTGGTCTTTGTTTTTACTTCTCTTTCTTTATGTGGTGAATCACATCTATTGATTTGTGTATTTTGAACCATCCTTGCATCCTTGGGATGAAACTCACTTGATCATGGTGGATTATCTTTTTGCTGTGATGTTGAATTCAGCTTGCTAGTATTTTGTTGAGGATTTTTGCAACTATGTTCATAAAGGATATATGTCTGTAGCTTTCTGTATTTATTGTGTTCTTTCCTGGCTTTGGTATCAAGGTGATCTTGGCTTCATAGAATGAGTTAGGGAGATTCCCTCCTTCTCAATGTCATGGAATAATTTCTGTAGGATAGGTGACAGTTCTCTGTAGGTCTGGTAGAATTTGGCTGTGAATTGTCTGGTCCAGGGCTTTTTTATTGTTGTTGTTGGGAGATTTTTTTTTTTTTTTATTACTGCTTCAATCTCACTGCCTGTTGTTTCATTTTGATATATATATATATTTTTTTATATACATATGTGTGTATGCATATACACACACATATATAACATCTGTTATCAAGCATTTGTTTTTCATATATAACATACACATACAGTATATTATATATTTTATATGTTCCTATATATGAAATATATATATAAAAATATATATATATATATATATATATACAGCTATGAGCCACATTAAGATGTTTCAGTCACCAATGAACTGCATACATGACAGTGGTCCCATGATTATAATACTGCATGTTTACTATCCTTACTATGTTTAGATATGTTTAGATACACAAATACTTAACACTAGTGGATTCCCTACAGCATTCAATAGAGTGACATGCTGTACAAGTTTGTGGCCTAGAAGCAGTAGGTTATACCACATAGCCTGCGTGTATATTAATAGTAAGCTATACTCTCTAGGTCTGTGTAAGTACAATGTATGATGTTTGCACAATGACAAAATTGTTTAATGACACATATCTCAGTATGTATCCCTATTGTTAAGTAACACATTACTCTGTACAAAATAAATGGTTAATGAATGTCTCATATATTTTTTTTTTTGTATTTTGAGATATTCAGGAAATTAATACTTAACCATGACCATTGTATATTTCTACAAAAGTCACAAAGAGAAAACACGAAAATTTTGTTCTGGGAGAAAAGAGTATAGTTGTGAAATAAAAAAAATACTATTTTGCTATTTGTTTACAAACAATAGCAAAGCCAGTGGTTCTAAATAAACTTGGTTTAATTTTTTTCTGTTTTATATTGGCTTCAATGAGAAAGAAATTTTCAGAACATCATTTAAAAACTATATATCATGTATTATGTGAATATTACAATATCTACCCTAAATCAAGAAGGTGTGCATTATAACTGAAAAGAACATAAAACCTTGCCCTGGATGTGTCTTAAAAAATTCTATTTACCTCTCTATATGTGTTTCCCTATTTGTAAAGTGAAGAGGCTGTACAAGCTGGTCACTGAGCTTTCTTAAGCTCTAATTACTGATGATTATAAATAACTACTAGGGAGTTTACCGGAGTTTTCACTTACCTTCCCATAATAAATATAAATTATTTACAGAATATTGGGGGACTTTGTTTACTCAAAGTATTTTGCTAGAAATCCAAAAATATCTCTGTTTTTTTTTTTTTTTTTGTTGCTGTTGTTGTTTGTTTGTTTTTTGGTACTCTACTCATTTACATTATTCTTATCTCTTCCCTGGTCCCTCTCACAACTGTGGCACAAATCATGGTATATTTGATGTGTTAGTTAATAAATATCATTTCATCCTTCTAGTCAAGTAGTTAAGGAATAAATAGAAAAGATATAGAGAGAGTAAATATGAAAGAGGGAACATTAAAAGTGATTTTAAATTTTCTGCAAGGGCAAAGCTTCTATCTTCTCCATCGTACTCCAAACCATTCTTCTCTGAACTTAGTCATAGTACTGATGGAAGTCACTTGGTGCTTCACCTAACTCCAGTGGTTTCCCTTAGCTCTACACAAGCCTTTGAAAATCATCCTTCTGTTAAAATAGTTTAAAATACCCATTGAGTGTGTTACTGTTTTCTTCCTGGCCCCTAATTAATGCAGGTAGCTTGGTGTAATTACCACCACTTAGTAGCAGAGACTCCAAACACATAGAACTGCATAGCTTGCCTTGTATCTTGTGGTTAGCAAGTCATCAAATGAGGACTACAACTAAAGTCTTCTCATTCTAGAAGGCTTCCACTTAACCATACTGGCATTTTTCTTCAATTCTCTTGGATTCAGTTTGCATATCTAAATTTTTCAAATGTGAGGTTGTGGAAAACAAAATGCTCTTGAGGATGTTCCCTTTTCTAAAATTTAATGATTTAATAATTGCTAATCAGTGTAATATTTTGCACTATGGATCTGCAAAAGGATTCTGACATTCACCATATCCCAGAAGTCATAAGAATATAAGACTTCTACCTTAAATTTCTGTGATTTTGAATTCCTACCTTCTTACCTGAAAACATGTACACCTCTATAGGGTTGACTTTATTGTATAATTTGAAGGCAGCATTTATAACTTTAACCAGATTTCAAGTATCATTAGTGTATTCTAATATTTAAAAAGAGTTACTATTATCAGAAAATTTTCACATTTTTAAACTTTCAACATTTAGATGCTTAATATTTTATATATTAATAGGCTTCCAAAACTAACGATAACTAACACTTAATTACTCTGGGGCAGGCATGTTCTAAGGGTTATCATCAATATCAATTATTATCATCAATTATCATTATTATCATCAATTATTATCATCAATCATCAATATCAATTATTATTAATATTATTATCAATAAGTCATTGAATCCCCATAACAAACTTATGAGGATAGTAAAGCTAATTATTATCCTTTTTATGGATGAGGAAATTGAGGCAGAGGTATACTATGTAATTTGCCCAAAGTCACACAGCTAATATAATCCTTACTCTTAGAGATGAACAAATCAACAAACAAAAACTGGAATGCAAATAATGGAACCAAACTGCCAAAAATAGCACAGCTGGGCAGCTGACCAGTGCCAAAGCTAAGACTAGAACCTATTAATAATTTTGTACAGTCTCCATCCACCTATCCTGGCCCTCATCCCCATTCTGTGGTGAATTACTAAATCAGTGTAATCCAAGTAAATGCTAAATTAGTTATATTTTCAAGAAGACATATATTAACCAGTCTAAAATTCATCAGCTGGTCTCTTGTTTAATTATTAAGGTAATGATGCCATCGTCCTCTGAATGTCTTATACACGTAGAATAGTTACCACGTGTTTGTTTGGTGTATATAATTTCTAGTGTTTCTTTCACTTTAGTTTCAAACTTGTTCAAATAGTTTTGAAATATACCTTTTTAATACCATAACATCTGTTGGAAAGACAGGGAAAGAATGGAAGGAATTGCTAAGGCTGATTTAGTCTCAGAGTTATACTTTAGACAGAATGAAGACTTGACTTATACATTAAAAAAAATAAATTTTTTTAATCCTCGAAGATGACAAAATATGGAACAAATTTTCCTTCTCCTAACATTTGAAAAGAATATTTTTCATTAAAAACTAATCATTAAAAATAAAAGTTTTGATCAAAAATAAATTGAAATACAAATGACTAAAACAAACTTGTGTCAACTTTCTGTTTGGAGCTTCATTCAACATCAGTTGTAAAATTCTAAATATAACATGTAAGTTATTTTATGATTTGGCCCCAATCTACCATGTTAGTTGAGACCATTACTCCATTCATACCCTATATTTAGAGACCTCAAATTCAAATTCCCTCAGGGTCAAAAAATAATGTAATGAGAAAAGCAGGCCATGTTTGTTTCATCATAGTTATTTAAGTGCATATTAAAGCTAAATAAATCTTTTTTACCTCCCTAAAGTAATGTCTTTTATTCTTTCTTATTTATATTTCCATTTTAGATGAAGATATTGACCAAAAATATAAATAAATTTCCTCTTACCTTCAGTATTTGAAAAAGAAAAGTACAGAGATCTGCACAAGGTGAGTCTTAAATGGTGAGAACTCTAAGCTTCATTATCAGGGAGCCAAAAAGAATAATTGCCACTATCATAAACATAAGAATGATTCTCCATATAAAAGATATATGTGCTACTGGGATCTGGACACATTTTGTCATAGGTAGTACAGGTCTGCTGTTACAGGATCTTCCAAAACTTTAGGAATATCTAGAATTCTAATTTGGAGTGGAGGGTGATATTCATAATTGTCTTAAGTACATAGGATAAAGCAATAAACAAAACAGGCAAAAAGCCATGCCCTCATACAGGTCATATTCTACAAGGAATGTACGAGAAATAGACTTACTAGTAAGCAATGTGCATAGTAAATGAGTGAATTAAATAGTATTTTAAAATATGATAACTGCTATGGAGAAAGACTAAGGCACTATAAAGGAAATAGGGAATGATGGGTGGGGTTGCAAAATTAAATGGAGTAGTCAGTGTGGTAATGATTTGAAGCACATAAAGGAACAAGCCATGCTGATATCTGGGGACAAGAACTGCAGGCAGAAGAAGCTATTAATACAGGTGTGAAAGATAGCATGCTTAAGGAAGGGCAAGGAGGTCAAAGTGGCTACAGCAAAGTAAAGAAAACAGACAATGGGGTTGGAGAGGCAAGGCTATGATGTGAGCAGTTCTTGTAGGTTCCTGTACAGAATTGTAAATAATTTGTTTCTTAATGAAATGGGGACTCATTGAAAAATATTTCTTTTTTTCTCCAAGTGGAATCTGAAGCTGCTGCTGCTTCTTCTTCTCTCTCTCTCTCTTTATTTTTTATTTTTTTTTTTTTTTAGCTCTGTGAGTTTCAATCTGGACATTCCTATGTGCAGCCAAATTCATGTGGCTTCCAGTTTCTGATTTTTGCTGCTGAAATGTCTTTTATTATCTCATTCTTTCATAATTATACCTTTCATTTAAAGTAGTCTTTGCATTGCATTTAAATTTTTTTTATCATTATCTTACACTGAAGTTTTATATAACCTATTTCTATTTTTCAATTAATTTAGAGGATTCCCCAGTATTTCCTACTCTGCCCTGTCTAATTTTTATTTCCTCCCATTTCTTGCTTCCTGGAGCCAACCCTTGCTCTTCTGTATGACTTTGAGCCTGATTAGACTGTTAAAAACTTTCTTTTACCCTGCTTACTTGCAGTTTATGTTGAGTGGAGCACGTCCACCGGTATTTAATCCATCTGTATGCACTGTCAGAGTGAGCATCGCTTCTCCCTTGGCCTTCTTATTCCTCCCATTATACATGTTGACTCTCCAATCAACTTCTCACAGGTCTGGCACTCTTCTGTGAAGGAAAGAAAATTAATCCACCCTGTTCATTGCAAAACTCTACTGATCAAAAGCTGACTTACTAAAATATTTTTAAATAGAGAGCTGGAGTGGTAGCTTTGGAATAGTTCACTGTCGGCAGCAATATTATATTCTTTTTCTGTTTGCAGAATTTTGCCTGCAGAAAATGGAACAGCTACTCATTTAGATAGGACACTTTTGTAGGTAATGAGATTTTAGAATTTAAATGAGAAAGGCATTTAACCACTCTTGCTTCTAAATTTTCAAGCTAAATGGTCAAAACTGTCATCACATATATAGTTCTACTGAGGGCAATCAACTTGCCTCAGGCCAGAGTTAGAATCTTCAAATTTTGACTAATAATTCATTTTGCTGCTGATAAGACAATACCTCATTGTCAATTAACATAAATAAATTAATATTTCCAAATTCATTTGAAAAGGAGTTAGATTAAATAAAATATTTTGCATTATTTAGTAAATAAGAAAACATTAAAATAGGTAGTATTCTTAGGATAAATAATAGTGGAGTCCACCTTAGTGAAAATGAGATCCTAACCATTTTTTATTAATATATAAACTGTAGTCTAAACAAAATCATTTCTCAATAAAAATTTGTTTGTTTTCCTCTAAAGGTGATATCACATAGCAGATGAATAAAAATTATTATGTAAGGATTTGGGTTAATTACAAATACAAATAGTAAGGTTTCAAGAGTGCTAGAAAAAGTTATACTAATGTTCTTTTTTTTTTTTTTTTTGAGACAGAGTTTCGCTCTTTTGCCCAGCTAGAGTCCCGTGGCATCAGCCTAGCTCACAGCAACCTCAAACTCCTGAGCTCAAGCAATCCTTCTGTCTCAGCCTCCCCAATACCTGGGATTACAGGCATGAGCCACCATGCCCAGCTAATTTTTTTTTCCATATATTTTTAGTTGTCCAGCTAATTTCTTTCTTTTTTTTTTTTTTTTTTTAGTAGAGATGGGGTCTAGCTCTTGCTCAGGCTGGTCTCGAACTCCTGAGCTCAAACAATCCTCCCGCCTTGGAGGATTGCTAGGATTACAGGCGTGAGCTATACTAATGTTCTTAAACATGTCCACTTCTTTACCCAGACTCACAATCATAAACACATAGTGAATAATGCCCTAAAAATCACTATCAGACCCTCCTTTGATTATCTGTTGAAATACAAAGAAAATACCTCTCAGGACTTTTTCAATTTATATCATAGGATGAATAAATTAAGGATTTGCAAATAAGAGAAAGGAAAGACCATGAAGTCACCTGGTAAATCAAGAAATCAGTCCATCTAGCAAGGCTGGGAGAATGGGAAATTTGGGGAATTGAAGCTAAAGTCTGCTTACATTTCATATACATCCAGATATTGTCTAATATTTTATGTAGTTCATAAGGCTACAAGTTGGATTGTACCTTTTGTGTGTAGAATAAAACACCAAGATTAGATATTTGGGATTTCTCTTACGAAAACATTCCAGAGAAATGTGTTAACTTTTTCCTTCCTAATATTTAATCCTTATATACAAGCATTCCATAATAATTTCCCTTGAAACCAAAACACTTCAGATTAATTGCCAATTTCTCTTCTGCTGAAATCAGCCAAAAAAACCTCCTAAAAAAAAACACCAGCAGATGTTTACATACTAAAGGCCCATGGAAGACCTTATTTTTTTTCCTTTCCTCTCCTTATTTGGCTTAAATTTACACATTCTAAAGTATCATAATATCAGGGGTATATCTGACAGGAAATCTGAGGAGTTTTCCTATCTCTGAAGTTTTACTTATTGCAATAATTAAGTAGGTATCATAAAAGGATATCACAATCAAGGTATAGTGTACTGGACTTGGTCTAAAGAGAGTTACATACATCCCAGTGGCACAACAGTTTTTACTTCAGGAACAGAAAGTGGGCTAGATTAAATTACTGCACATTTAATCAGTTTTTAGGGTTTTTTGGCTCTGAGAGGTTTAAGAAGCAGTTGTGTCACTGGCACATGCTTTACACTGACAAGGGATCACCTATACCTCCCTATACCAAAAACTAATGCTCCTCATAAACCCATTCGTCCAGATAGCTGCTACACTGCTGACAGAGCCTAAATTAAAAACGGCATAGGTAAACCAACAGAGTCTATTAGAATAGAAAAATGGTATCAGTACACATAGTGTTCATCTGCTCAAAGCAGTGATGCATTTGGAACAAAGTCCTCAGGACCTAAACTTCTAGAGTTGACTGTTTCATTGGGATTGATATTCTTGTGTACTGGATGCTTGATTCCTTTTATTAGAATGGCTTCTCTGAAGTCTTAGACTGGATGTTGCATGGTGATTTATTGATTTCATATCTTAGCCAAAAATTCCAGTTTCAAAATATTCTTTGAGAACTATGTCATGATATCACAATATATGTCATGATATGTGATTAAAAACAATTAGGCATGATATATATGCTTGAATGCAATTAAGGTCAGTGGTAATAATGACAACAAATTGGGAACCATGTATTAAATGAGCACCGTCATGCCATAGATTTGTTATTATTATCATAAATATGTTTTGAAGCATTTGTATTCTTATCCTAATTGGGAAACTGAACTTCTAAGGAACTTACTTAAAGCCAGTTAGTAAATGATGGAGGTAAAATTTTAACTCAAGTTTGTCTAGTTCCAGACTTATAATATTTTCCCAACACTGTGCTGATTTTTTTAATACTCTGAATTAGAGCACAAATGGGTGGTGATGTCTTAATTTGCCCTTCCCACAATTAACAAATTATTGTGTAGTATCTCTCTGATAAATAACTTAAGAATGTATACATTGCTTATGAAAACCTTATTCAAAGAATTGCATGATGGAACTCACAAAAAGTACTGAAATACTTTATCTTCTTATGTAAACTGATATAAAAGCAATTGTTCTGCAATATGATTAATGGAAACCATTTTTGATATATTAGGTTGTTTTTCTTGCTGTTAGAAAGTGAGTACCTTATTTAGAAGAAATATTAATTCATTTTATGAAACAGTTTTATTAGTAAATATATATCAATACATATCTTAGATTATAAAGATAATTGTACAA
The DNA here is from genome assembly GCA_028533085.1 of Varecia variegata. Lineage (NCBI taxonomy): Eukaryota > Metazoa > Chordata > Mammalia > Primates > Lemuridae > Varecia > Varecia variegata. Next base: position 33,143,286 of record CM052445.1, read on the forward strand.
TATTTGGTATTAAAACATTTGTACTGCAGAAAATGTACTATTCAGTTTAGCATATATAAGAACTTCCAATGCTCCATTTTATTCAATATTTGGGGTTGCAATATCAGGTCTATCAAAATATACAATAAAATATCCTTTTTAAAAGCATTACTCCTGTTTAGATAAGGGCTTCCAAACTTGGGAGATCTAAGGACTTGGCAGATTATAAAAGAAAAGCAACATGTGTACAGGGGTTTGTATCCTCACTTCTTCTTGTAGCAACATTTATCTAAAGAATTAAATACATAGAACTGTACCCCTTGTGGCCAGTTTACAGTCATTCCTCCAGGTTAGCAGTTGTAGGTCTGATTATATACCACAGCTTCCAGGAGGATCTTTGAATAACTGGAAAATCCTGTTTGGATGCTGATTATTCACCATACCTTGCTCTGACTGCATTCTATCATCTCCAAGATATCAATAAACTTTTTTTTTCTGAGTAATTAGGGGAGCAAGGGAAACAAGAAGGAGGGTGAAGAGCATAGCGTAAAAGGGCAAAAAGAAGAAAAATGTCTTTGGCTCCACAGCTGTGCTGGGTTAAATTTATTTTTCCTCAAACACACAACTGTCCATCAGACTTGGTCAATATTTTTAGTGGAAAGTACAATGTCGGCTATTGATTTAATTAAAGGAGAGGTGAGATAAAGTTAGCTTATGCACAAGAAAAAAAAATCACAGGAGAGATTCAGCTAAAGTGAAAATGTATATGAGGGAGACCACAAAAGGGAATCTGCAAAGGGAGTAGACAGAAGACTTTAAAATGAGAGGTTGATGGATTAACATGCAAGAATTCATAATCTTTGCAGTTGGCTAAAATCTTAAGTGTTTCATTATGTAAGAAGACAAACTTTAGTGAGTGTAATAAATAATTTTCTCCCATTGGTGGTGCTTTGCCACTCCTTACATTAGACTCCTTAATAAGAAATATAATTCTGTTTGAGTTTTCTTCTTCAAGGACACAGAGATCATGGCTACTGCATTAGAAGGTTATAAAATATCAATGACATATTGTAACATAAATTTATATAATGGAGGAACTATTGTTCTCTTTATACAAAATAATTCAAATAAAGATTTGCATTTTTGTATGATGTGGCATACGTTAAATATTAGAGACAACATAGTGACAAACTTATAGTTATGTGCTGTTCAAAAGCCACATTTTTAATTCTCTAACTCGAGAGAGGTTATTTGATGTTAAAAAAAAGTAATATAATTGAAAAAAAAAAGCTTTTAGACTGGCATTTATTAAAATCATACCTCTATTATTTATTATTTGTGATAACATGAAAATTACTCCAAATCCACATTTAATTTTATTTTAAAATGGCTACTAAAGAAAACATAACCCTTAGGGTCATTTTAAGAGGTTAAAATGAGATAAGAGATAACGCATATATGAGAAATGAGATAACGCATATATGTATATGCATCTTGCACAGAGGCTAAAGCAAGGGGATTAACGTAACTAAACATCTATTATCATAGTTTCCATTATCTCCAGCCCTTATCTCTCCCTTGACCTCTATTGCAACTGTCTTTTCAGCATATCCATGTGGGTATAAAATAAACCACTCATATCTAACAAACTAAATTGTCACTCCTGCCTAATCTCCTATTCCTTACTTCTCCCAATTTTGCTGAACAGTACCACTATTCCCACACATTGCTGACACCAAAAACCTAAGAGTGACCCCTGATCTTTCTCTTTTTCACTCTTTTAACAGTCAATTTCCAGTCACTTATCATTGCTATGTAGAAATACAATTGATTTTTGTATATTTATCATGTATTCAACAATATTGATAAATTCACTTATTAATTCAAAAATATCAAAATGGTTTATATCTATAGTTATATACTTTTATGTATGTGTGTATGTATACATGTATGCCTAAATATGAGATTTTTAAACAAGATGCAGGTGTTTACTTACTTAGAGAATATTTTGGTGCTAGTACTTTATGTCTCATTTTCTCCCATAGAGTATCCTGTTGAAAGCTGTAAGGACCCTGCATATATAGAGTGAGTCTACTCTACAGGAGAGGAACTTGAGAATTATGAATATTGGAGCTTATATATGACAGCTTGTACAGCTACACATTCTTTTTTCCAGAGAAGAGGAGACATGGAGAAAGGAAGGGAGGGAAGGAGGGGGAGAGATAGAAAGAAAGTGAGAGAGAAAGAGGGAGAAGAAGAAGGAGAATGAAGAAGAAGAAGGAGAAAGAAGAAGAAGGAGGAGGAGAAAGAAAGAAAGTATGAAGGAGGAAAGAAGATAAAAGAGAGCCTGCAAGAGCACATGGGCACTTATCTTTCCAAAGCATAAAGGAGCTTTCCAGGGTGAAGAGGGGAATGTCCCCTATACAATTAACTTTGGGAATATAAATTAATGGCTACAGGGGAGATAAAACAATAAATTTCTCTGGGTTTATTCACTATTTATAACTTCCAAGGCTTATCTGCCTTTTAATCATCTTTAAACCAGGTTGCCAGTAATTTTTGATCTAAAAGCCCTGACCGTGCAGAAACTTGAAAAGTCATATTGTATCCAACAGATATATTTGTAAAACTGCTTTTGGATTTTGCTTTGTTCACAGTCATTTCATCTGCAAATAATAAGTTTTATTGCTTCTGTTCCAATTATGTGATGTTTTAAAAAGTATTTCCTCCTCTTATTGCACTGCCTTGAACCTCCGGGACAGTGGTAAATAAAAGGGACATCCTTTTCCATTTATGGTCTCGGGGAAAAGTGTTCAATATTTCATCATTAAGTGTAATGTGTGTTATAATAATCTTGCATTTATTTTCCATATGATTCAGTGAGTTTCCTTCTATTTCTCATTTGTTAAAAATTTGATCTAGCAATCCCACTAATGGATATTTACCCAAAGGAAAAGAAGTCATTTTATCGAAAAGACACCTGCACTCAAATGTTTATTGCAGCACAATTCACAGTTGCAAAGATGTAGAATCAACCCAAGTTCCCATTAATTCATGAGTGGATTAACAAAATGTGGTATATGTATGACATGGAGTTCTACTCATCCATAAAAAAGGATGAATTAATGACTTTTGCAACAGTTTGGATGGAACTGGAGACCATTATCCTAAATGAAATATCTAAAGGATGGAAAAACAAACAACACACGTACTCTATTAAACTGGAACTAACCGATGAACACACATGTGCACAGAGGAAAGTAAAGCTCAGTGAAAATCAAGCAGGGAGGAGAGAGGCGGGGGGATGGTTGAAAACGTACCTAACCAGTACGACGAACACTATGCATAACAAAATCGATACATGTAACCAAAAACATTTGTACCCCCATAAAGTTTTGAATTAAAAAAAAAAGAAAAGAAAAGAATTTTCATATACAAAGAGGTGTAAAATTTTGTTAAATGCTTGTCCTTTATCTGTGAAAAGTCATATTATTATCTAATTTTTTTTCTGTGTATATGATTCAAATAGTTTAATTTACATTTAAGAATTAAACTACTCTTGCATTCCCAGAATAAATCTCACTTAGTCAAATTATTTGGTCATTTTGTATATCACTGGATTTAACTTACTCATTTTTGTTTAGGATATTTGTATGCAAATTAATAAGGGATTATGTAAAAATTTTCTTCTTTTTGGTATTCTTTTTAGTTTTTGTATCAAGGTTATGATCACCTAAGAAAACTATTTGTGGAATTTTTCCTCTATTACTAAACTATAGAAGAGTTTGTGTAAGATTGATACTATTCCTCATTAGATTATCAGGGAAGCCATGTAGACTGGGATGATTTCTGCTCTTATGTTATTTTCTTCTTTTCCGTCTTTGGGCTTGATGTTGTTCTCTGTTTCCAGCTTCTTGAGATACAGATTAGACTTTCTTTTTTCCCTGTTAATATGTGCATTTAAGGCTGTACATTTCCCTGATGTTTAGCTACATTTGTTCAAGTTTTGATATTTATACTTTTATTAATGTTCAAAATAACTCTAATTGCTTTTAAACATGGGTTATTTATGACTTTATTGTTTAATTTCCCAGTGGTTGGAAATGTTCTTGTTATCTTTTCGTTATTTTTACTAGTTTAATTATATTGTGGTTAGAGAGCATATTTTAATGATTTTGGGTCTTATAGAATTTGTTGAGGCTTTATATCCTTACTGATTATTTTTCTGTTTATATACCAGCATACAGGCCACATATATAATTTATTTTTAATTTTTCTTTATTACATTTAATTGTGGAGCGTAAGTGATGATAATTTGATTCATTACAAGATGTTTTCAGAGAATACTAATAGCCTTTCTGGTAGTTACAGGTATAGAAAAATCAAAAAGTGAGAACTGAAAATCAGGAAGACAAAATTAGATAAGTATCATTATGTAAAAGTAATATCAATGCAGTCATTTATGAAAACTGTTGGATATGGCATAAAAACTAATATTTATCATTTAATAGATTTTTAGATTATTATTATAAATTTGATGTGAGCAAATAATGTGCTCACATTTTACTAGTTTTTTTCTTCTAAAACCTGGACTTCCATTCATGATTTTTAATGGGATTATAATTTATTTAATAGAATCAATCCAATATAATTCTTCGCTCTTTTGTAAATTTAAAATATATTTCAAAATTTCAAAATAGTTCAATATGTCAATTGTATTTAAGAAATACGAACATTAAAATTTGATATGATTAATTTGCATTAAGGTACATTCTAAGAAGTAAATTTGCCTCATTGATAGAGCTTCTACAGGTACTGTGGGATGGTATACATATCTCTGAAATTCAATATTACTAAGACACTAATATTGTTGTAAATTAATAATATTTTAAAGTTGCATAGTATTTTTAAACTTATAAGAACTTTTTCATTCATGTTACTAGAGTATGATTAACTCTCACAATGGCCCTCAGACTTTGGCAAAGCTAGATTCGAGGAGCTCATTATTTCAGTGTTTTCCTATGGTTTCCCAAATAAAATGGCCTAGAGTAAGAATACAACTGATACATATTAAATAAATGGTTGCCTCATTTTGTTCTTTGTGTTTATTGCTGAACTAATATTCTGTTGACTTATGTTTACACTCATATTCATTTGTTTCATGAATATTTGTTAAAAGGCTACCAAGTGCACGAACATATGTTGGATCGTGTGATTTTGTGAAATGTGGGTTATATACAATTAAATAACTGACAAACATTTCTTTTACTGATTTTCTTCATGTTTGTTACATGTTTACATGTTATTTGAATCCAAATCCCTTGTATACTGCTAACTTATTTGTACTTTGATAATGATTAATAAGTTATCCATGCAGTTTCTCCTTCCATAGGATATATAAAATAAAATATTGTCATCATCCCTAAAATAGGATGCTTAAACATTTCCTTTGGGCTTAAATCTGTACCTTTTAATAGGACACTGGAATGGGATGAACAAATTTTCTCTTTATACTTGCCTTTCTTCCTTTGGAATGCTTTGGAATAGGTTTTTAATATATCTATGCAGAACTTTTGTACCCCCACAATAAGCTGAAATAAAAAAAAATAAAAAAAAAATTAAAAAAAAAAAAAAGAATTTCTCAATTCAAGAGGAAAACATGGCATCAGGATTAAATGTAGGAGAAAGGGAAAAAGGACTGAACTTTTCAGGGCTGTTCTGGGCTTCGAATTACATTTTAGTGATAAAGAATGTCACAAGTTCTGCTACCTTTAAGATTCAAGTATTATTCAAATTATTTTACTAGAGTAGAAAAACAAGTTTTTAGGATGCAGCTGAAGAGAAAATTGAAAAGATTTCATTTTCCTTAAATTAACATCCTGTATTAAGTATTTAGGGAATCTTAGGGTCAGTAACAATGAATCAAATTGTTTCAAATTGGCTCCACATTAAAATCAACAAAAAACTTTCTTAAAAATACTAATGTCTGAACCCCACCACAGAACAACTGAAACCGATTCTCTGTGGGTGAGACCTGTTCATCTATGTTTTTTAAATGTTTCTGAAACAATTGATCTAATTATACTATACACTATACAAAAATTCAAGTACTCCCCTACCCAATAAAAATAAAGACTAACAACCTTACGCACATGCAACTCCATTTGCTAGTGGAAACAATGCAAAGTAAACAGACCATTGGTAGAGGACAGAATTTTATATATAATATATATGTACATGTATGTATATGGATGTGTATTACATATAGAACAGTTCTGTACAGTTACAAATAAACAATAGCCTTTTAAGACCAAAGCACATTGACACTTTAAAGAGGTTTATTCCTAGTGTAATAAAAATGTCAAGTCACTTATGACATTTGTTAGAAAAATAAATAAAACAATGAAATCATCTCTGTGTATTTTAGAGTTTTTCTGTGTATTCCAGAACTTAGAAAAATTTAAAAGGCAAAGAAAGCTGCTTCTCACGTGGAAAGAGGCTCATTTATTCTATTTAAAAACATATCAGAGCAAAACACCTAATGGTTTTGAATGGACCTAAATTGTTCTTTGAATTAAACATGTGCATGAAACCATTTTTCTAATACATAGAATCTAAAGAGCAATTTCCTTTATTCCTCCTATGCAGTGGTACCTGCTTAAATACTTAAAAAGCCAAAATGTGAGAAAAACAATTTAATGAAACGAGCTAACGAGATATTCAAAAACTTACTGTAATATCTAAAAGCAAGTATATAAGAGACAAAAGGATTTTCTTCTATAAATGGTAAACCAATAAAGAAATCAAGGGTTTTTTTTCCTGTGAGCTATAATTTAAAACAGCATGGGTTTTTTACAGAACTTCTTAGTCTAAAACTATCCAAAAAGAAAGAGATAAAGATTTTTTTCAACCCATTGATGCTGTGTGACTTTGCCCCAGTAGTCTTTGAGAGATTTTGTAAAGAACTACAGCTTTATTGCCTAGCAGCAGGGTTTTTTAAACCTGCATCATTTCCTATTTAGACTTTGGAAAATATTGCTTCTGTGTACTTTGGCACCAGAAAATTTTAGGAGTCTAAAAAAATCTAAAATGGGATAATATATCACCTTTTGTTGTCCTTAAAAGTATTTAATAACAACATAAATAGTAAATGTCTTTACAAAATAAAGCTACAAAATTGTCACCATTCTCATTTATATCCTGATGTATTATTAATATTTAGCAAAAAATGCAGTTTATTATAAATACTTCCATTAAAAAATAATTCTATGAAACTATTTCTGGAAGTTCATTATCTTTGAACTCTGAAACTGAAGAGTAAATTTAAAAAAATGTTTAATTCACTTTTGTAAAGGTATTACTGCATTTCCTTTAATTTTTATTTTTATTAAATGTATTTTTATATATTTCAGGTATATTTTAAAAGCATTACATACAGAATAAACATAGAAAGCTAACTATATATTTTTAGAGTTTTAACTAATTCATACATGCTCTCATGGGATCATCTATGCTCCCATGTTCCCCATCTGATATTTTCTACTCAAATAACCAATAACTCTTTTCCCCTTGGTTACTTTTTATTGCATATTTCTATGTGTTGGGTACATTGACAGTGGTGAGTGTGTGGTGGTGCTTCAGGAAAAGGTGCAAAACATCATTTAGCAGGAAAAGCAGACATTTCAGGTCAGGATCTGGCTACCAACATGTATCAGTGCTGAATGTGAAACTTTAAGCAGAACTGAATGTAAGAAAAAGGAATCTCTACAGTATGAAAGGGGATATCAGATATTCCAGTGTTAACTTTGTGGCAGAATTTTTCTTTTTTATATTCATGTTCTTAAATTTTAAAATTCTCCCCCCAATCTCAATTGCCTCTGCTCCATCCAGGCAATACTTAGAATGTCCCAAAACATGACCATAAAAAATAAGAATCCCGATTTGTTATAATAAATTATCTAAAATACCCAGTTTCCAACCACAAGAAATATAAGACATACAAAGAAGGAGGAAAGTGTGACCCATACACAGTAGGAAAAAAATTAGGTACTGTCTCTTAGGGAGGGCATATGTGGGACTTAGCAGATAAAGATTTCAAAACAACTGTTATAAATATAATTCAAGAAGTAAAAAAAATCATATTTAAAGAATTAAAGAAAAATATAACAGTGGTTCAACAAATCTCACTAATGAAAGAGAAATTATAGAAATAACCAAAGGTGTGGAATTAAAAAGTTCAATAAATGAAATAAAAAAATTGGTTGTAGGTGCTTAACGGCAGATTTGATATGGCATAGGATAGAATCAATGCACTTGTAAATAGATCAATAGAGATTTTTATGAAAAACAGAGGAACAATGCATAGAATTTCAGAGACTTGTGGGACTATGTCAATTGTCGGTGTGCATGTGCGTGCATGTATTATTTCTAATAAAATGTCTTTGCCCCTTTCTCTGTCTCTTCTCCTTCTAGAACTTGAAATAATAGTAGAAAATTCATAAATGTAATGGAAAAGCACAAATATATAAATCAAGAACTTAGGAATTCCAAGTGGAAAAACATAGAGCAATGCATACCGAGACACATCATAGTCAAACATTTGAAAGCCAAAGAGAGAAAAGTTACAAAAGAAAAATAACTCATCACATACAGTGTTTACATCAATATTAACAATTGGGAAGGATTTGGAGAAGCTGTAAGCCTCACACATTCCTTGTGGGCTTGTAAAATGGTAAAGCCACTTGGAAAACAGTTTATCAATTTTTTCTTTCTCCTGGTATAGCAGTTTGAGCAGATATGAAGTTATTTTTTTCTTTTCTTTTTTAATTGACATAAATAATTGTATATATTTATGGGGTACACAGTGATATTACAATGCATATAATGTATAATGATCAGGTCAGGGTAATTAGCATATCCATAATCTCAATCATTTATTATTTCATTGTGTTGAGAATATTCAATATTCACTTTCTAGCTATTTGAAACTATGTAATATATTATTGTTAACTATAATTATCCTACAGTGGTATAGAACACTAGAACTTATCCCTCCTATCCACTTGTAATTGGGTATCCTTTAATAAATCTCCACCTTCCCTTTACCCTTCCCAGTCTCTTCTACTTTTGAGTTCTAAGAGATCAACTTTTTAGATTCTATAAATGAGTGAGAATATGTAGTGTTTAACTTCCTGTTCTTGGCTTATTTCATTTAACATAACATCCTCAAGTTCCATACATGTTACTGTGAATGACAGCATTTTGTTCTTTTTTTTGACTGAATAGTATGCCATTGTGCATATATACCACATTCTCTTTATCTATCTATCTGTTGTTCAATACCTAGGTTGATTCCATATCTTGGCTATTGTGAATAGTGCTGCAATAAGCATGGCAGCACAGATGTCTCTTCAATATACTGATTTCCTTCCCTTTGTATAAATGCCCATTGGTGGGATTGTTGGATCATATGGTAGTTCTATTTGGAATTTTTTGAGGAACCTCCATACTGTTCTCCATTGTGACTGTACTAGTTTACATTCCCACCAACAGTGTGTAAGAGTTCCCCTTTCTCTGCATCCTTGCCAGCATTTGTTATTTTTTGGCTTTTTGATAAAGCCATCCTAACTGAGGTGAGATGATAATTCATTGTGGTTTTGATTTTCATTTACCTGATGATTAGTGGTGTTGAGCATTTTTTTCATATATTTTCGATGATTTATATACCTTCTTTGAGAAATGTCTGTCCAGATTATTTGCCCATTTTTTTTGTTGGATTATATAAATTGTTTTTGGGGGATGTTGAGATATTTGAGTTTTTTTTATATTCTGGCTATTAATCTTTTGCTTGATGAATAGTTTGCATATATTTTCTCCCATTCTATAGGTTGCCTTTACACTCTGTTAATTTTTTCCTTTGCTGTGCAGAAGCTTTATAGTTTGATATAATCTCATTTGTTTATTTTTGTTTTTCTTGCATGTGCTTTTTAGGTTTTAGTCATAAAATTTTTCCCAGAACAATGTCCTGAAGTGTTTCCCCTGTTTTCTTCCAGTAGTTTTATATTTTCAGGTGTTGCATTTAGGTCTTTGTTCCATTTTGAGTTGTTTTTTGTGTAGAGTGAGAGCTGGGTATCTAGATCATTCTTCTTCATATGGATATCCAGTTTTCTGAGCATCATTTATTGAAGAGACTGGCCTTTCCCCAATGAGTGTACTTAGTGTATTTGTCAAGGATAAATTGACTGAGGATATGTGGATTAATTTCTATTCTGTTCCATTGGTCTATGTATCTGCTTTTATGCCATTACCATGCTGTTTTGACATAAAAGCAGACCATGCTATTTTGGCAGCTTTGTAGTATTAATATATTTTGAAGTCTGGTAATGTGATGCCTCCAATCTTTGTTATTTTTGATTTGGATTGCTTTGGCTATTTGGGGTCTTTTGTGGTTTCATGTAAATTATTTTTTTTTCTATTATTGTGAAGAATATTATGGAAATTCTTAACAGTTTAAACATAAATTTGCCATACAACCCAGCAATTCCACCCTTGGATATCTACTCAAGAGAAATTAAAACATTATGTTTACACAAAGACTTGTGCATGGTCATATTTAGCAACATCATTCATAGTAACTAACTAAATAAAATAATCTAAATGTCCATTTACTGATGAGTGGATAAATGAAATGTAGCATATACTGGAATGCTATTAAGCACTGAAAAGGAGCAGATTATTTATACATGATTTTACATAGATGATCCTTCCAAAAAGTTATGCTAAATGATAGAAGCCAGATGCAAAGACCATATGTTTATGATTCCATTTATGTGAAGTGTCCAAATTAGGAGAATATATAAAGACAGAAAGTAAATCAGTGTTTGCCTGAGTCTGAGAGTGAAAGCAGGATTAACTAGAAATGGGTACAAGAGAGCTCACTGGAGTCATGGAACTATTCTAATTTTATGTTGTGGTGTTAGTTGTCTAAATCTAAAAATTTACTAAGTAGGTATCGGATTTCACATCTATGACAGTTGTATTTAATGGTACATAAATCATCCTTTAACAAAGCTGTAAAACATGAAGATGAGTATTCACAACATTTTATTTTCTAATTAAGTTTTAGAGACAAAATTTGGTATACAAGTGTTTTGGTCATTATAAACTTGTCATTTGGGGTTTCAAAGTTTCCATAAGGTCAGAAGAGAGGAGAGTTAGAGACATAAGTGAAGTAGATCCTGTTGGAAATCCTTTAAAAAAGAGTCTTTATTTTACTAATTCCCAATCTGACTTGCAGGTTGTGACTAGGTGGTAGAATAGAAGAGAATGGAAGAAGAAATTATCTAAAGGAAATTGTCTCCCTCTTACAAGGATCAATAAAGCAAACAAGAGAGTTCCTCAGGTTTCTCAGAAATAATCTGGTGATAAAGCAGGCATTTAAAAATGGATATGGAATGTCGGCTGGAAAAGAAGCCTGAAGCAGATTTTGACAATGCCCACAAACTGCTGGACTATATAGGGGGCTGCACACAAGTGATTTCCAATAAAGCCATGGATGCTAAGGATGGGCAGATGCTGCAGAAAGAAATCAGCAGAAATGAAGTGTAATAGTGAATGCCATAAAATATGCCAGCATGAATAGTGGATTATAATGAACTCTGTGTCCTTCCCCAGAGCCTTGGCCATATGTAATCTTCCCCATAATATAGCAGCAAATCTATAGCTTAGGAGAAACACTGAATTAACTTGATTGATATTAATGTTCTACAATCATTGAAATAAGCACTGAAGTGAAAATAAGTTCAGAAATATGAAAATAAAAAAAAATTATTGAATATTTGACAGGCCTGACTTTAAGCAAGAGTTCTGTACCCTCTCTACATTAAAATGTGCATAGGATACCTTTTAAAGGAAATATAACGTGACTATACAGTGAATTAAAAGTATTTTTATGATTCTCTTATACTTCAGATTACATAAAAAATTATAAAATATCATTATTTATTAAAATCTTCCTTATTGAAGAAATATGTTAAGTGTCAAATGTATAAAATTAAGCTGTTTTTATATTCAGGATGTTGAAAAGACACCAAATTGTAAGTAAGAAGAACCAGGTTCCAATTCACATTCTGCTATGAACTAAACCTGCAAAAATAATTTAAAATCTCTGGGCCAATGCTTTCTTATTTTTATACATGAGATATGAAGCAAAATCATTTATAAGCCTCTTTCAAGAATGGAATTTTATGACCATAATATAGGCTATACCCTGCTTCAAATACTTTGTGCAGCAAATTTTACATTTAATTAGTCAATTAATTAAATCAGTCAATATTGTCAAAGAGATAACTGAACTGACACTGACAAACACATAACTAGAATGAATTGTTATTTATATTAAATTTATTCTATGCATTACCATATATTAAATATAGTAAGTGGCAAGGACATTTTGTGACATGATTCATAATAGTTTAGTCAGGGAATAAAATTTTAAATACATGATACACCACCTGTTTTGCTGAATGAGTCTCACACAAGAATATTCATGGGCAATAATCTTGTTTGTAATTTAGCTCTTTCTAAAAATATTTGCAATCTCCATGAACAGTTAAAAATAATATACATTTAGATTGATATCATCAAGGTAAGTAATTTTTGAAAATATACAAGACTCTTCCAAGCAAGTCCCAATAATTATGTTCAACAATTGCCAATGAAACAAAGAGAATTACTGAAAGAGTTTACAAATGTGGGCAGAAGCTATTGAAGCCATAACGACCTTTACTGTGTTCCAAACAATGAAACACAAATGAAGTAAATCTAATGAGGAGACAATTGGATTACTAGGAGAGAGCTCCTGAAAAATGCAGTGATTAAGTCAGGTAAAAAATAATAAAGTGCTGCTCTTATACTTACTAAGACAAGAAAATGCAATTATGCAGAAAGACACTTAAAAGCTGTGCTGCTAAGAATATTGTCCTAATCTTTCTTAATACTCCTTCCTTTCAAGTACCACTTTCCCAATATTTTGTTCATTTTAAATTCTCTTCAGAAATATCACTTGTGTTGACTACCATGTAGCATTTAGTGAATAAGTTTTTTTCTGTCTACTGTCAAACTTAAGTAATACTCCTTGCATTGCCTTAAAACTCATACATGTTTCTTCATAATAATTAACTGGAAATTTTCCACATATTCTTTAATCATTCTTTCCCAAAGATGTATAGGATTTTAGGAACACAGATAATAGGGATTGCTTTTCCTTATTTTAAATTCAATATTCTTGTGGAATTTGGGAGAGTGACAAATATGGGCCTTTCAGGACTCTATTTCATTTCTCTCTCATACCTTATTTATATCTGATCTCCATCACCTATCATCAGACCTGACATATAATACCTACAACCTTACTATTTAACAAGGTTGTTAAGTAGTTAACTATTCACTGTCACCTAGAATAAGGATAACCAAATGAACATTGTCATAGATGCAATTGAAAAGCCAACATTAACATATTTAAAAAGAAAGGTAGACTACAAAGCAGTAAGAATGAAGAGTCAATTAACCACAAAGTAAGAAAGGAAGAAAGGAAGAGAGAAGTCTCAAAACAACCAGAAAACAAGCAAGAAAATGGCAGTAGTAAATTCTTACTTATCAATAATAACAGCGAATGTAAATAATCTAAATTCTCCAATTAAAAATCATACAATGACTTGATGAATAAAGAACAAGACTCAATCATATGCTGCCTTCTAGAAATCCACTTCACCTATAAAGACATACAAAGACTGAAAGTGAAAGGGTTGAAAAAGGTATCCCATGCAGCTGTGGACCAAAAAAGAGCAACGGTAGCAAAACTTGTATCAGATAAATAGACTACAGGTCAAAGACTAAAAAAGAGACAAAGAAGGTCACCATATAATGGTAAAGGAGTCAATTCAGCAAGAGGATATAACAGTTATAACATAGGAGCATTCAACAAATTCAAGGGACAACCCACAGAATGGGAGAAAATATTTGCAAACTGCCTATTTGACAAGATATTAATAACCAGAATATAAGGAACTCAAACAACTCAATAGCAAAAAAAATCAAATAGTTTGATTTAAAAATGGCAGAAGATCCGAGTAAACATTTCTCAAAAGAAGACATAAAAATGGCCAACCAATATTTGAAAAAAATATTTAACATTACTAATGATAAGAGAAATGCAATTCAAAACCACAATGTGATATCATCTCACTCCAGTAAAAATGGTTTTAATCCAAAAGACAGGCAATAACAGATGCCATTGAAGGATTTGAGAAAGGGCAACACTTGCACACTATTAGAGGGGATGTAAATTAGTACAGCCCCTATAGAGAACAGTATGCAAGTTCCTCAAAAACCTAAAAAAATAGATCTACCATATAATCCAGCAATTCCACTACTGGGTACATAACCAAAAGAAAAGAAATAAATATATCAAAGGTGTATCAGCAATCCCATGTTTATTTCAGCACTATTCACAATACCCAAAATATGGAATCAATCTAAGTGTCCATTAACAAATGTAAGATTTTTCAGAATAGCTGTGGTGTACATGGCTCATCACACTCAGTAAGGCAATGGCCAAAATATATTAATCTGGTGATAATCATAGATTTTTAAAATTGCCGGTGGAAGCTAGCTCTCAAAGGAGAAGAAATATGTAATAAACCAACCAGAATCAGGCAACAATATAAAAAAAAAATTACAAGGCCTACTTTGCAAAAATCCAGCAAGTATCATCAATCAGAAGTCTTCCTGACCTATTTACTTGTCTGAAAAGTGCCATTGTATTGGATGAGAATCTTACACAATGAACTAGGATACACAAGATTTGTTACAGTTATTCATTTTATTTAAATAAAATTAAATTTTATTCTGCTTTTAATATAATTAGAGAATATAGAGATGAAGAATTGATCATTACTGGGACCATTTCACTTTACTAATGTCTGTATTATATACTTGTGGCATTAGGCAGAAAAATAAAAGTAATGCACACACTTCACAACACACATACACTCTTTGGTTTACTATGGTTTTCACTACATGTTCAATGACCAAGTTACCATTTCTTTATGAAGGCCTATGACTTTCTAGGATATGCTGGTGACATAAAGCAAATATTTTTGAAGCTAAAGACCTTATCCCTGAGTTTTATATTTTTCACAGTACTCCCTACTTCTAGAGTCCCACCTCCATAGATGCTTTGGTACTGAAGGTTCTACTACTTGGTGACTGGGTACTTTTAACTATGGTAGAGAACCTGACACTTCTCTCATGTGTTACAATGGAATAAGGCCAAAGAATCTTATTTCTTATGGTAAACTAGACTTCTCTGCTCTTCTTAATTTTAGGGAGTCTCATCTCTTTCTTATTTTCTGCCTTGCATGTATATATTCTTGTGAGAAGAATCCCTTCAAGGGAATGAAGCTCCTCCTTCCCCCAAAAAATTCAGAGAAAAAATTTTTTAGAGGAACTTCTGCTTTTGACCCTAAAACTTAATCATCCTCTAAGGTACAGTAATATAAAGGGTCTGGCAATTTATTTGAAGTGGTAAGATAACTAGGGTAGAAAAAAATAAAGTGTAAATGAGGAGCTGCTACTTCAATTAAGTTACTATGCCTTTATATTAAAAACATATTATAGCATACAAACAAAAAATGTTTATATTCTAGATCTGTAGATACATGGAGAAAATAATGAAAAATAAGAGATGATGTGAAATATTAGGGCCACCCCAGCTGATTAGAAATAAATGCCAAAGGAGGAGGTTGCTGATTAAATAATTAAACATATGTTTTTACTATTTTTAATTCACAAATAATAGTTGTACCTATTCATGAGATCCCTAGTGATGTTTTGATACATATAAGATATAATGATCAAATAAGGGTAATTAGCAGATCCGTCATCTCAAACACTTAACATTTTTTTGTGTTCATAGTATTCAATATCCCCCTTCTGGCTATCAGAGACTATGTAATATACTATTGTTAACTACTGTTAGCTTACAGTGGTATAGAACACTAAAAATAAGTAAACATTTTACCGAGTCCACATCAGCAAAATATTCTTAACATTAAAATTGACAAAAACCACGGAGCCCACATTAAATGAGATGGATGGAATTCATGGAAGGGGAAATTAGTTTTGTTCTATTAATCAAATTTATTTTTCTCCAACAAAATTACCATGAAATTATGTGACCAAAACAGAAATGTCCCCAAATGCCCTTTCCTTAGGCAATTCAGTATATAATCATAAACTGCTGAAACAAAACTATAGCATGTGAATGTCTCTATATCTTTCCTATTTTCAGTTTCCACTGTAGTTAATTCTGACTAATGGAGTATGATTTCTTAGTGTGCTGGAGATTTGAGAAACTATAATTGATG
This sequence comes from Varecia variegata, assembly GCA_028533085.1. Taxonomy (NCBI): domain Eukaryota; kingdom Metazoa; phylum Chordata; class Mammalia; order Primates; family Lemuridae; genus Varecia; species Varecia variegata. The sequence continues at coordinate 33,159,692 of CM052445.1, forward strand.
AATATTTTTGATGTAATATATTTAGTTCTTAGTATAATTTTAGCACCTCCAAGAAAAGATAATCAATTTCCTACTGCTGATTCTTTGATCAAGCAGCTGGAAAATAATAATGTTTATCTTCTGTTCATGCTCTATACTTTATTTAGAGCTAAGAATATTTTTTCTAATAATATAAACAAAGGAAATATCCATATTCTATGTCTCTGTCCCTTTATCTTTGTTTTATTTATCTTAATACTTGTAAGTTATATGGTTCACTTATTAAAATATATACTCATTAATATAGGTAACAATATTATAATATTTACCATCTCCATTATCCATTACAAATAATGGAAAGGTATGAGATCATCGTCCTAAGATATCATAGAAGTATGAGAGAAATTTCAGTCAATGGAAATAGATATAGACATGAAAGATACAAGACAAAATATTTTGTAAATATTTTCAAGGATAAAAACAAAAATGATAACCACAATGAGGAGAGACATGGTAATATAAAAAGAACCAATTTGAACTTCTAGGTGAAATGTTTATATCTAAAATTAAAAATAGTTGAATAGTTTTAAGAGCAAAGAAGATATGAATATAAGATAATAATCAATATTAAAACTGAAGCACAGACTAAAGATACTGAAAAAAATGCACAGGAGACTTTGACTTTTTGAACTATTTAATATATTCTAATGTGTTAATAATTAGAGTCCCAAAAGAATAGAAACAGCACAGTAAAAAAAAAAAAATATTTGAAGGAACAAAAGCCCAAATATCTTTCAAATTTGAGGAAAATCAAATATGAAAAGATATATAAAACTCAAAGCATCTTAAAAAAGATCTAAGTAAGAATAAAGTGAAAGTAAGAAAGGAAAGAAAGAAAGGAAAGAAAAGAAAAGAAAAGAAAAGAAAAGAAAAGAAAAGAAAAGAAAGGAAGGAATGGAGGAGAGAAAAAGAGGTTAATAAAACTATACCATAAAACAGCATGATTAAATTTCTGAAAACCAGAGATTAAAATAAAACATTAAGAGAATTCCAGGGTGTCTCTGTGTGTGTGTGTGTGTATAGCAAAGCATTACATACATGAGAAAAAAATAGGGAAAAGAAATGACAGTGAGATGATATCTTTAAATTTCTGAAAGTAAAATAACTCTTAAACTAGAATTTTATGTGCAGCAAAAAAGTCTCCTAAAAAATGAGGCAAGATTAAGACAATTTAAGGCAAAAAAACAAGAAAAAGTGATAAGAATTTTTATTGCTAGGAGACTTGCACTAAAAAAATATTTAAGAGGAGTATTCCATATTCAAAAAATACAAGATGGAAATAAAAATTTGTATAATTAATTGAAATGCATTAGAATTATAAATGCATGGTTAAGTGGAAAAGTAAATTTCTTAAATTTATAATTTACTGAAGAAATAAAATGCTTTTGAATTAAAATTATTAAAATGTAATATGAAGTTTATAACTCATGCAGGAGTGAAAAGTATGACAATACTTGTCTAGAGACCAGAAGTGGAGATATGAAAGTAAAGGTCACAGTATTCTTATACTTATGTGAAGTGATAAGATATTATTTGAAGAAATATTGTGAAAAACTAGCCAAGCATGTTGCAAAACCTATAAAAATAAAATACATATAATAGATATTGATCAAACCAATGAAAGACACAATGTAAATCAGTCAATATGTACAAAAATATACTTGAAATATAAAGGTACAGGTATTTTAAAAGTAAAATGTTGTAAATATATATACCATGTAAACATTATTTGAAATAAATCTGGAGGTGGTGGGACTTTGGGAATGGCAGTGACAGATTTTCTGTGGACCATCTCTATAGTGAAAAAAACATTACAGTGGTGAAAATTATCAAAAACAATCATCTAAAGAAATTGACTAAAAGGTATGAAACAAATTAAAAGAAAACATTAATTTGAAAAAATCCACAGAATCTCAGAAAAAGCAGTTGGAAACTGCTTTAATCCCCAACCCTATCTCTCAGCTTTATGCTGTAAAATATTTAATGAGTGGGCACTGCCAGGAAGACTGAGGACTCCTATCATCTTTCCAGCTCCCACTCTTAGAAAAAAGGTCTATCCTGGGTGAGAGTGGTAGGCCATAATTGGTAGGCTAAAAAACTATGGGCTCCCATCATCTCACCAGCCTCCCCAGCTCTCACTTGTATGGTGAAGATTCCATGCTAGAAAGACAAGTAGATGGATCCAGGGTTGAGATTCTACTACTAGCCCTCCACAAAGGACAGAGCAATAACTGTAGAAGAAGGCCATCTTTTCCACATTATCCAGCTTTGGTTCATCAATACAGAGATTCTACTCAGGGCAGAGATTCAAGACATGAGAACTGTTAACTCTTTTCTCTTCAGGATGGGTAATTTAAATTATTCTATATTTAAGTGTACCAATTCTTTCTTCTGTCAGCTCAAATCTGCTATTGTATCCTTCTAGTACATTTTTTTATTTCAGTTATTGCATTTTTCAGTTCTAGAGTTTATGTTTGGTTTCTTATAATTTCTATCCTTTTAGTGATGTTTCCATTTTGTTGTTACACTATTTTTCTGAAATCCTTGTGTTATTTGTCCAAGTTTTATTTTAATTCTGTGAGCATATTTAAGACAGTTATTTTGAAGTATTTGCCGAGTAATCCAATATCTGGGCTTGTTCAGGATGCTTTCAATCAATTCATTTTATTTCTTTCAATGAGCTATATGTTCCTGTTTCTTTGCATGTCTTGTGATTTTTTTTTTTCTGAAGCTAGACATTGAATATTTTAATATGGTAACTGGAAATAAGAGTTTTATTCTTCTCAGAGTTTGCTTTTTACTTTACTTTTTATTTTTTTTAAAGTATTGTTAAAGGCTATAGTGGTCTGTCTAGTGACTTTTACCATTTTCTTTTTCAGAGATTATATTCCTTGTCATGTGTAGTCACTGAAATCTCTGTTTCTTGGTCCTATTCACCTTTGGTTCTCTAAATTTTCTATCTCTTTATTGGCATTTGTATTGCATGAAATACTTTCACACCCTCCTTTTCTTCTTTAAGCATGGTTGCCATCTCCAGGAATGACTTTTCCATCATTCTGTTCAAAGCTTGGGGTAAAGTCCAGAAAGAAAAAAAAGTGAAGAAAAGTGAATGAAGTATAAGAATATGCAGAACACCATAAAGTGGACAAGCATAATATCCCTTACTGGAATTTCAGAGGGAGAAGAGAAAGAGAGAGGGGGCAGAAAAAACATTTTAAGAAATGTACCTGAAAAATTCCCAAATTTGATGAAAGATATGAATGCAAACATCTAAACAGCTCAATGAATTTCAAATAGAATAAATACAAAGGCATAACAATCTAGAAGAATTATAAGCAAACTTTGAAACACAAAGACAAAGAGCTAATCTTGAATGCAGCAAAAGAGTAATGGCTTTTCACATATAATGGATTCTCACTAAGATTAACAGTGTATTTCTCATCAAAAATCATGCTTCTAAGAATAATAATTATGAACTAAAGAAAAAAAACACAATTTACTAATATTAGAAATGACAGAAGAAACACTAAGAAACACAGATCTTGCCAACACTAAAGAATGGTTAGAAATTATTACTTAAAGTTATGCCAATTAAACCAATAATTTAGATAAACAGATCTCTGAAAAACATGATTCATAAAAACTGACATAAGAATATATGAAAATATGAATAGCCTTATATCTATAAGAAAAAAAATTATAATTAAAGGCCTTATCTATGCCTATTCCAACAAAAAACTCCAGGTCTAGTTGGCATCACTAGTGAATTCTTTTAAACATTTAAGTATGAAATGATATAAATCTGATATACATTCTTCCAGAAAATGGTGGAAAAATAAACACTACCCAACTCACTTTTTGAGGTTACTATTATGTTACCTAGCAATAAAACCAGTCAATGATATTACAAGAAAAGAAAACTACAGACTAATATCCTTGATGAATATTTAAAAATATAACACATAATATTAGGAAATTAAAGTCAACAATGAATAACTTGAATACTACTTCTCCAGTAAGTTCAGTTTACATCTGGAGAACAAAGTTAGTTTAAAACTGGAAAATCAATAAATCTATTTCACCTTATGAATAGAATAAAGGACGAAAAAAATAATGTTTATTTAGGACCTAAAATTAAGCATAAAATAAAAAAAAAATTAATTGGAATTTTTAACAACAAATTATTCTCATTGTCAAACGATTATAAAATGGAAAAGCCAAATTATGGACATGGAGAATACTGTTATCTGACAAAGGCCTGGAATGCAAAATATATAGAGAACACTATATCTCAATAAGAAGACAAACCATTATTTTCAATGGAAATATTTTGTTGAGAAACTTCACAAAATAAAAGATACAAATGGCCAAAAAGCAAAACCAAAGATGATCAAATCATTATTTATCAAGGAAAAGTATGTTAAAACCACAATGAGATCCTCCTTATATAACCACTAGAACATCTAAAATTAAAAAGACTTATAATACTAATTGTTGGTGAAGATATTGGAGCAACTAGAACTCTCATAAATTGCTATTGGAAACATGAAATAGTACAACACACATTGAAAAGTAATTTGGCTGTTTCCTATAAAATTAAACATGCACATAGTATATGACCCAGCAATTTCACTTGTAGGTATTTAAGAGAAATTAAAACATATGTCCTTATAGAAAATTTACAAAAAATATTCATGGTAGCTTTATTTACATTAACAAATAGCTAGCTCAAACCAATATAAATGCCCACCAATAAGTGAATGGTTAAACAAGTTCTGGCATATTCATACAATACTACTGAGCAATAAAAGAAATGAATTATTGTTAAAGGCCAAAAATATTATGCCACAGTATCAATGAATCTCAAAAACATACTAAGCAACAGTCTCAATTAATGTTAATTTCTACAACAGGCAAAAGGACATGAAAAGAAACTTTTCAATGGAAGATAGACTAATGGCCAAAAAACACATGAAAAAATGCTCAACATCTCTAATCATTAGGGAAATGCAAATCAAAACCACAATGAGATATCACTTAACTCCAGTGAAAATAGCTTTTATAAAAAAGTCCCCAAACAACAAATGCTGGCATGGATGTAGAGAGATAGGAACATTCATACAATGTTGATGTGACTGCAAACTAGTACAACTTCTGTGGAAAGTAATATGGAGATACAACAAAGAGCTACAAGTAGAACTACCATTTGATCCAGCAATCCCACTATTGGGTATTTACTCAGAATAAAAAAAGTCATCTTATAAAAAAGGCACTTGCACTCAAATTTTTATAGTGGCATAATTCACAACTGCAAAAATGTGGAAACAACCCAAGTGCCCATCAATACATGAGTGGATTTAAAATGCGGTATATATATATATGCCATAGAGTACTACTCAGACATAAATATTGGGGAACTAATACATCTTGTATTAACCTGGATGGACTGGAGACAATTCTTTTAAGTGAAGTATCACAAGAACGGGAAAGCAAACACCACATATCCTCACCATTAAATTGGTACTAATCGACCAACATTATGTGCACATATGGAAATAGCATTCACCAGAAATCAAGCAGGTGGGTGGGGGAGAGGGGATGTGTAAATTCACACCTAACTGGTACAATGCACACTATCTGCGAGATGGGCACACATAACTTTGACTTAAATGGTGCAAAAGCAATTTATGTAACCAAAAAATTTATACCCCCATAATATTCTGAAATAAAATTTAAAAAAAACCTAATGTATAGTGATAGAAATCAGATCATTTTCAGGTGTTGTATGCTATGAAATAACTTTTTGGGGTGATCAAAGCATTTAATGTCTTTATTGAGGTTGTGTTTATAAGAATATAAACATTTGTCAAAACTCATCAAACTATACACTTATGGTGGATGTGTTTTATCATATGTAAGTTTTACATCGAGTAATTTAAAAAAATAGGTAGTGTAATTTTTTCTCTTGTTTGTGATACAGTATGCAATCTTCTCTGGCATTACAAAGACAAACTGGCACTAGATGATTAACGATATTTTGGTTAAGAGCAGTAGTTCCCTAATATTTTTGTATATTGAAATTACTTGCATAACTTTAAAAAATAAGGATGCCAGAAGCCACCAATTATTCTGGTTTAATTTGTCTGAGGTACAAATTTAACAGTCATCAGGTAATTCTAATGTTATGTCAGCTTTTAGAACCACTAAGATAGTATTAAAAACAGCAACAGTTAGCTGCAAACTGAGTTAAAGACTGTGTTATGTACTTTAAATATACATTTAAAATATTTTTACTAAAAATAAAATAGGTATAAACTAGATTAAAAAGAGAAATACTTTGATAATTATGTAGCAAAGAATAATATTAATTTTAAGAGTCTAAATTTTTGTGTTTCTAAATTATACCTACTCTTTCCTGTTACTGTTTCAAAAATAAATTTTTAGTTCTTTTCATCTTCCACATAATTCAAAGTTGAAAAGTTCTTTCATGTCATTTTCTTTTTTAAGGTTTTGTTTCCTGGGATTATGTGGAGTTAACTTCTTTTTTTCTTCTCTTAATAGTTTTCTTTAGATGTGATTGTATGATTTTTACGTCACTCATTATCTTAGTAATAGAAAGATGTCTCTGAAAAGATGAAGAAGTGATAATTCTTTTTATGACAACCCCTTTCAAAGTAGCTTATGGTTTTTCAGTGCAAAATGGAAACAAAAAATCTTAGATAGATAAATAGACATAGATGATGATAAATTGTTAAATTTATAGATAGATTTTTTAAATTGTGAATATTTTATCTTAAAACAGAAACTATTGTGCAAAAAAGTGCAAATATCAGTTCCAGAAGAAAGCATTAAAAAATCTGGAAACACAGTGTTTTAAGAGCTTATTACATTAGTTTTGCCAGAGGTTGTTACTTCTGATTTATAGTCACTCCTTTAAAAATAGAGCTTATTTTCACAATGTGCAATATTCCTTCTGTTATAGGTTATCATGTATATTTGGCAAAATGCTATCACAAACACAGACCTAACATACTACTTTAAATTTCTTAGATGTCCAAGAGTAAAGGGCAGAAAGAATAAGCAGTAAAGAAACAGAATGAAGAACACATGGAAAGTGTGATGTAGGAGGTTTAAAGTTGTATGATTAATGTCTAAGCATAAATAAGACATTCTGTAGCCTTATTTTCATAATGTAGCATTTCTGATGTAAATAGTTTACCATAATAAATGTCAGATAACATCAGGTCTGTGTGGGATGGAATTACACTTGGGTCTAAAATGAGGTATGTCTCTTATAATGAGGGACAGTGAGAGATACCGTATGTTCCTTGCTTTCAAATTTGTAGTTCCATCTGTTTAACTAGTTGTCAATTTCATCCAAAGATTCATGATGATTTGTGAGGATTCTGCAATGTGATAAACACCTTCCTTCTAGCATGTGATAGCTTCCAGGCCACTGAATTCACAAAGTACTACATGCCAAATGATGCTAAGGACACAAGTAGAATATATTAAAAATCAGAAAATTTGAATCTAAATTCTGAGTTACTAAGTTAAACATGATAATTAAACTAAATATTTACTGTAGTCAGAACTGAGTACTTATGCTGCAGTGCCAAGTACAAATGAAAATAGGAAACCCCTTATTTCAAAATTATTAAGGATGTTAATTGACAACACCGGAGCATTAAACTAAGTGCGGGGCTATCTAATGCAGTGTCTTATGCTTGTGTTGTACATCCATAAAGCTAACTCTGACTGTAGTTCTGTCTTTCAGATATGCTATTAAATCTAAGCTATAGCATCAAAACTAAGATCAAATTTAAAACAGCTTTTCCCAGGTAAAAATAAAATGAAACATAAGAAATCTTAAAAACTCTCAATGTTAATTATAAAATTTATCAAAAAGTCCCAAATCAATACATGCTGGCTTGGATGCGGAGAGACAGGAACTCTCATACACTGCTGGTGGGACTGTAAACTAGTGCAGCCCCTATGGAAAGCAATATGGAGATTCCTTAAACAGATTCAAGTAGACCTTCCATTTGATCCAGCAATCCCATTATTGGGCATCTACCCAGAAGAACATAAGTCATTCTACAATAAAGACACCTGCACCCAAATGTTTATAGCAGCACAATTCACAATCGCTAAGAGGTGGAAACAACCCAAATGTCCAT